>JAKFHU010001194.1:0-600000 GCA_023783475.1 Daubentonia madagascariensis | reverse complement strand
GTTTGCTGGCCATTATTCTGTCTTCTTTTGAAAAGTTTCTGTTCATGTCCTTTGCCCATTTTTTAATAGGGTTGTTTGATTTTTTCTTGTTGATTTTCCTAAGTTCTGTATAGATTCTGGTTATCAGCCCTTTATCAGAGGTGTAGCATGCAAATATTTTCTCCCATTCTGTAGGTTGTCTGTTCACTCTAGTGATAGTTTCCTTGGCTGTGCAGAAGCTTTTCAATTTGATCAGGTCCCATGTATTTATTTTTGTTGCTGCTGTGATTGCTTTGGGGGTGTTCTTCATAAATTCTTTGCCTAGGCCAATGTCCATAAGAGTTTTTCCAACATTTTCTTCGAGAATTCTTATGGTTTCATGTCTTAGGTTTAGATCTGAAAGACATCTGCTCTCGAATGTTCATAGCAGCACAATTAACAATTGCAAAGATGTGGAAACAACCCAGGTGCCCATCAATACACGAGTGGATCAATAAAATGTGGTATATGTATACCATGGAGTATTACTCAGCAATAAGGAACAACAGTGAATTAACACATCTGGTATTATCCTGGTTGGAGCTAGAACCCATTCTTCGAAGCAAAGTGTCATAGGATTGGAAAAACAAGCACCACTGGTACTCACCATCAAACTGGTACTAACTGATGAACACTTACATCACACAGGGCAATAACATTCATCTGAGGGCGGGCGGGCGGGAGGGGGGTGGAAGGGATGGGAAAAACTCTCACTGAATGGATGCAGAGAGCACAGTTTGGGGGATGACCATGGGAAGAACAGGGGCAATGTGTATGGCCAAAGTGTTGTACCCCCATGATATTCTGAAATTAAAAAATAAATTTAAAAAAAACAAAACAAAATATTAAGGGAGTACAAATGTTTTTGATATGTGGCTTGAATCAGGGCTGTAAATTTGCCTATCACCTGAATAGTGTTAATTGTACCCATTAGGTGGATTTTTCCTCCTCCCACCCTCCCCACTCTCCCTGCTTGATTTCCTATGACTTTTACTTCCCTCTGTGCACCTGTGTGTCCATCTGTTAGTTCCAATTTATTGGGGAGTACATGTGTTGTTTGTTTTTTCCATTCTTGAGATACTTAGCTTAGAATAATGGTCTCCAGTTCCTCCCATATTGCTGCAAAAGGCATTAATTAATCTTTTTTATGGCTGAGTAGTACTCCATGGCATACATGTACCACATTTTGTTAATCCACTCATAAATTGATGAGCACTTGTGTTGATTCCACATTTTTGTGATTGTGAATTGTGCTGTAATAAACATTTTAGTGCAGGTGTCTTTTTGATAAAATGACTTCTTTTCCTTTGGTAAATACCCAGTAGTGGGATTGCTGGATTGAATGGTATGTCTACTTTAAGTTCTTTGGCTAACATAATTATGGAGGCTGAGAAGTACCAACATGTGCAGTCAGCAAGCTGGAGACTCAAAAGAGCTGATGTTTAGTTCCAATCTGAATCTAAAAGCTTGAGAACTAGGAGAGATGATGGTATAAATTGCAGTCCAAAAGCTGTCAAGCTTAATACTGAAGAAGAGCCAATGTTCCAGTTCAAATCCAAAGGTTAGAAAAAAATGATGTTTCTAATCAAAGAAATCAGACAGTAGAAAGTCTCTCTTTTTCATGGGAAGGATAGCCTTTTTGATCTATTCAGGCCCTCAATGGAATGGATGAGGGCAACTCACATTAGGAAGGAAAATTTAATTTATTCAGTGTATCCATTCAAATGTTAATCTTATCCAAAAACACCCTCATAGACATACCCAGAATAATGTTTGACCAAATATCTGGTCACCTCATGGCCCAGTCAATTTGACACGATATTAATCATCACAAAGTGGAATTTATGTAATATAAAATTTTCACCATCTTAACCATTTTAAAGCATACTATTCAGTGGCTTTCAGTGAATTTACAATGTTGTACAACCATCACCTAATTCCAAAACATGTTTATCACTATCCTCATATCAGTACAACACTCTATGGATTACTATAGCTTAGTAGTAAATTTTGAAAACAGGAAGTGTGAGTCCTCAAACTTTGTTCTTTTTCAAAATTGTTTTGGCTATTTAGGGACCCTTGCAATTCCATATGAATTTAATAATCAGCTTTTCCATTTTCACGCACATACACCCACACACAGGCACACATACACAAAGCTGTTGGGAATTTTATTAGGAATCTCATTTAATCTTCAGATCACTTTGCATTATGTTGACATATTAACAACATTAAGTCTTTCAATTCATGAATACAGATTATCTTTTCATTTATTTATGTCATTTAAATTTATTTCAGCTTTGTTTTATAGATTTCAGTGTACACATCTTGTACATGTTTAGATATAATTAGGCATTAAGAGCAAAACTGAGGTTTTCTCAAGGAAGAGGAAATTCCTCCTGTGAACTGCCGTGCCAGCTTCTGAAGCCTGACACAGATTTTGGTACTGAGAGTGATCCTAGAGGAACAGAATCTTAGAGGTGAATTTTCTGAATTGGTTCTGAGTTTTCTGGGATTGACTATTTTCAGTGGTAAAGAGAACAATAGTAGTCCATGGAATAATGTGGTAATGGAAATATGCAAAATATTGCCATGGGAAACACTTAATCAAATATTGATAAAAGGCACGGTTCTGGACTACTCTGTATCTGGTACCTTAGAACATCTTTTTGAAAATAATGGGTATGATGAGATTGGCTTGTTGCTCCTAACTTCACAGGAGAAAGTGGAGAAAAAAATTATAAGCTGAGGGCTTCAAATTTCCACCTCCAGCTCTGCATAAATGAGCTGCAACTTCCGTGTCTGCCCTGAAAGAAATCTTTATCTCTTGTAGCCACAAGGCTGAGGTTTTAGAAAAACAACCCCAGAGTCTTATGAGTGGCTGAATAACAATGCAAATTGCATTCCCCACCTTTCAAGGTATCTATTGAAATAAAAGCATCCATTAGGAAGAAATTGGATCTGGAAATTGGGATGGGGACATGTGGGAAAATCACAGTGGTGCTGGGGATACTGAACCTCTAAATTACTCTGAGTCTTCTTGTCAGTAAAAGCATCCCTTCTAATCTTGTCTGAGTAGGTAATTCTGCTTTGCTTAATGAACTGGAGGCCTCGTCTGAGGTAGCTACTTTGTAAGATATTGATGATTCTTCTCAAAACCTATACCTACCATCCCTCTTTGCTGCTAAACATATAAATAAACTAAGATTCTAGCAGGCCCCAAAGGGTAAAGTACAAAGTGTGATTCGTGATGAGATATTCTATACAACAAGAGAACTCCATACTTTCTCTAATTTAGACAGAAAGATATCTGGGTAATATACTTGATAATTGATATTAAGGGTATAGAATAATGGTAGAAGGAACATAAAATTGTATCAGGCTGAAATTGTTGATATGATCCCACTAAGCAGAGATCCTGGATTCAATGTTTCAACTCAAGTAATTAGAAAAAGTTCTAACAGTTTGGCTGGTTCATTAAAACTTGGAACATTTGTTCTGGATTGAAACATATATGTAGAAATTAATACTTGACAACAGTAAGGTAAAGCTCAAGAAGAAAATTAAGGCAGTTAAAGTTCTCTATGGTTCTAGTAATATCAGAAAAGTTATAGAAGTAATCATTTCTAGTAGACTTCAGTAAGTAAATGATACATATTGTAATCCTAAGGGTTATCAAGAAAAAAAAAACAGTAAAAATTTATTAATAAAGAGAAAAAAATTAAATAGAGAGTATTTGATTAGGCTAAAAGAAGGCAAGAAATGAGGGAAAAGGAGAGGGACTGCCAAGATGGCTGACTAGAGACACAGCTTGTTGGACTGTCCCAGCAGAAGAGTAGAGGATTCAACCAAGGAGAGCAGAGAACAATTACTGCTCATATGTGGACCATGGGGAGAAACAGCAGAGGAGTCTGGGGACCCCACCAAGAGGATCTGCGAAGCTGAGAGAGAGGAGGATAGAGAAGAGAGATCAGTGATGTGGACCAAATCCAGGGAGGCCCAGAGCCCAGTGAAAGGCTAAGGGGGGCTTACCCTTCCCCACCTGGGTGCCTCTGGCCAGCAGAAAAACACAGGGCTCTCATCCCACAGGGGAGTGCCACGAGGTACCAGAGAGCTGGCATTCTTGTATCTGGACACCTCCCCCTCTGCACCTCCTCCATTCCTGGCATCCTAGAAAGTAAGTTTGGCTCAAGCTGGCTTGTAACCATAGTCCCTCCACCCCATAGCAACCGTGAAAGAGCTCTGCACTCAGGGACCTGTGTCTGGGTGACAAGGACACATTCCCAGCCAAGCCTGCCTTGGAAAGCAGAGATGCAGCAGCTACACTGTGCAGTATCACCCACTAGTGGCTTGGACAGGTGGGCAGGACCTGGTGCCCCCCCCCAGACATGATATTGGTGTAGAGAGACTGCAGCCCCTCCCTCCACCATGGTGGCCACTGGAGTACTCTGTGCTGAGAGGCCTGCTTCACAGTGATGGGGGTGCACTCCTGGCTGAGTCCATGGGACAGCCACAGTCTGCAGTCTTCCTGCCCACAAGCATTTGGTGGGATCACCCGCTGGTGGCTGAGACAGGTGGGCTGAATCCAGCACCTCCCAAGTCAGGAGAATGGGGCAGGGAGATGTAGGGGACAGGTCATGGTCCCAGGCTTGGGTGGCATAAGAGCCCTCATGGCCATATCCAATGGGGGGGTGTGGAGGGGAACAGAGGAGCAGGGGTCTGTGAGTGCACCCCACCCCCATTCCTGCTGGAAAACTGCCATACAGGAAAACGCTGTGGCACTGAAACTGAATTAGCTTAGCCCTTGGTTCCTATGTCAACCAAAAGCCTCAGGTGCGTGGGCTGGAGCAGTGGCCCCTCCCACCATTCACCACAATAGGGAGGGCAGTATGATCCAAGAGACTCATAAGGGGTCAGTTCTCTAACATGGGAGCATGCCCCTGGTGGAGGCCTCTGTTAATAGAGAGGCCTAACTCCCTCAACTTGGTATCTAGTGGTGGAATAAGGGTGCACAATTGGAGCTTTCCCTACCTACCAGTGTCACACAGATGCACAACAGTAGGTCAGACACATAAGCTGTGCAGTAGCTTGACAGCTGATCTTGAGCAGAGAGGGAACACACATGGACCAAATAGAGGGGAGAGTGCTGTGGAGTTTCAGGGAACAAATAGGGAGGGTGCATGCCTCAGCCCACAGAGAAACCAGTGTAGTGGACAGGGATGGAAAAAGCCTGGATTGGGGCCTTAGCAATCACATGATTAGGCCTCTCCCCTCAGGAGCAGCTCTCCAGGCTGGAGAGATTGCCCTGAACTCCATATCGGTGGCTCCCCCTGGTGGCTGGATAAGCAACCTCTGAGCCCTGCTGAGGCTTAGCAAAGCCACTCAGGCTTTTGCATTCCAGCCAGGACCTGTCTTGCTCTTTCCACCATCTCAGGCGGGAGTAGGAACAGGCAAACTCCTCAGAGATACAAGGTCACACTTAAAGCTTGGAGCATTCATGTGCCCCACCTAAGGACCAGAGCCTACCATGGGTACAAAAGATTACCTCAGCAGCTGGCTCCTCCATGCAAACCACAATCAATGATGGGGGAACAAACTCATAGCTAAACACAGTGCCTTCCAACTCAAGCAATTAGGGAGTGGTAGATTCATACCCACAAGTACAACCCAGCAGCTTGGAAATTAAGCTGGGCTACCAAACTCACTACACCCCATTGAGAAGAGGTGAAGACAACAGGTCAGAAATAACACAAGAAGTTCATCAAATCTGCTAAAACACCCCAAAGGCAACTCAGGACCAGCACTCCTCTCCCCAGCATGGTCAGGGATATATCTTTGGAGACTAAGAGAGAGCCATAAGCCAGCCCTAGCACTCCTAGCTTTTGATTAAGATGCCAGATGAGAAGGAATCAGTGAAAGAACTCCAGAAATGTGACAAATCAGAGTGAAAAGACATCCCACAAAAAAGTAATAACTCCTTACCAACGGATACCAACATAAATGAAATGCTTAAAATGACAGAAGAATTGTGAATATGGATTGTAAGAAAGCTCACTGAAATACAAGAGAAAGTGGAAACCCAACCAAAAAAAGCCACAAAAACAATACAGGAAATGAATTAAAAATTCTCTAAAGAAATCAAAGTATTAAAGAAAAACCAAACAGAAATTCTGGAAATGAAAAATTCATTCAAGGAATTACAAAACACAGTGGAAAGCCTTAAGAATAGGCTAGATGACACAGAAGAAAGAATATCAGAGTGTGGTGGTAACACCTATGAACTAAACAAACTCAGTCAAAGAAAAAGAATTGAGAAATAAGAAGAAAAAAGCAAAGCCTACGAGAAATGTGGGTTTATATAAAGTGGCCAAATATAAGAATCATAGGCCTCCCTGAGGGTGAAGAAGAAAATACACAAGGGCTGGATAATTAATTTCAGGGAATAATTCAGGAAGATTCCCCTGGCCTTGCTAGAAATCTGGATATCCAGGTACAAGTAGCACACAGGACCCCAGGGAGATTCATCATAAAGAGGGAATCACCAAAACACATAGTCATTAGGCTGGCCAAAGTAACAAAAGAGGCATTCCTACAAGTGATAAGGCAAAAACAGCAAGTAACTTACAAAGGAAAACCTATCAGACTAACTGCAGACTTCTCAATTGAAACCTTATAAGCCAGAAGGAACTGGGGAACCATCCTCAGTCTTCTAAAACAGAAAAATGGCCAGAATAGAATTTTTCATCCTGCAGAAGTTTCTTACATGAGGGAGAAATAAAGGCTGTCTCAGACATGCAATCACTGAGGGAATTTGTGAAGACCAGACCCACCTTGCAGGAAGTACTTGGACCTGCATTATAGACTGATCAGCAAAATAGATAACCACCAGTGTAAAATCCTCCAAAACCTAAAGTTCATAGCCTAGATACCACAATGGTTCAAGAGATAAAACAAAGCAATAAGGGTCTACCCAGCAGGATGAACAAAAATCCACCCCACGTATCAGTTCTTTCAATAAATGTCTATGGCTTGAGTTCCCCACTTGAGACATAGCCTGGATGAATGGATAAAAAACACAAGCCAAGTATCTCTGGTTCCAGGAAACACATCTAACTGACAATGACTCATTTAAAATCAAGGTGAAAGGATGGAAAACAATATTCCATGCAAATGGAAACCAAAAGAAAGCTGTTATAGCCATTTTCATATCAGATAACATAGACTTCAAATCAACAAAAGTAAAGAAAGACAAATATGGCCACTATATAATGGTGAAGGGAACAATTCAACAAGAAGACTTAATAATCCTAAATATTTATGCACCTAAGACAGGAGTGCCCAGATTCATAAAGGAAATCCTACTTGACTTATATGAAATGACAAACTGCAGTGCCATAATAGCCAGTGACTTCAACATCCCATTGACAGAACTGGACAGATCCTCCAAACAGAAAATAAGCAAAGAAACAATGGACTTAAACAGAACTCTAGAACAAATGGTCCTAACAGACATTTACAGAACATTTTACCCAAAAAAATTCTGAATATGTGTACTTTCATCAGCTCATGGAATATTCTTTAAGATTGCTCATATCCTAGGCCACAAAATGTGTCTCAACAAATTTACAAAAGTAGAAATCATATGATACATCTCATAATATAGTGGAATAAAATTAGAAATCAACTCCAACAGAAATACTCATCTCTACACAAAGTTATGGAAACTAAACAACCCATTGCTGAATGTTATCTAGGTCAAGGAGGAGATAAAGATGGAAATTAAAAGATTATTCCAACTAAATGATAGAACATAAGTTATCAAAATCTGTGGGATACAACAAAAACAGTCCTGAGAAGAAAATTCATAGCCTTAAATGCCCACATCTAAAAGACAGAAACATCACAAATCAACAATCTAACAAATCATCTCAAGGAATTGGAAAAGGAATGGCAAATCAATCCCAACCCCAGCAGAAGAAAAGAAATAACCAAGATCAAAACAGAACTAAATGAAATTGAGAACAAAATGATCATACAGAGATTAATGAAAGAAAAGGGTGGTTCTTCAAAAAGATAAATAAAATTAACAGGGCTCTCGCTACATTAACCAGAAACAGAAAAGAAAGGACTCTGATAAGCTCAATCAAAATGAAAAAGGAGAAATCACAGAAATACAAAACATCACCTCTGAATATTATAAAAATCTCTATGCCCATAAACTTGAAAATGTGGAAGAAATGGACAAATTCTTGGAAACACAC
The DNA here is from genome assembly GCA_023783475.1 of Daubentonia madagascariensis. NCBI lineage: Eukaryota > Metazoa > Chordata > Mammalia > Primates > Daubentoniidae > Daubentonia > Daubentonia madagascariensis. Next base: position 591,721 of record JAKFHU010001194.1, on the reverse strand, counting down.
AGCCTCCCTAGACTCAATCAGGAAGAAATAGAACTCCTGACAGACCAATATCAAGCACCATAATGAAAGCAGCAAAAAAAGTTTTTCCTACAAAAAAAATAACTCCCAGATCAGTTTCACACCTGAATTTTATGAAACCTACAAGAAAGAACTGGGACCTATACTGCAGAGATTATTCCATAATGTTGAGAAGGAAGGAATCCTTCCCAACTCATCCTATGAAGCTAATATCACCTTGATGCTAAAGCCAGGAAAGGACACAACAAGAAAAGAAAACTACAAAACAATATCCCTTATGAATATAGATGCAAAAATTCTCAATAAAATCTTAGGAAACCGAATTCAGCTGCACATCAAAAAGATAATCCATCACAATCAAGTCATCTTCATCCCAGAGATGCAAGGATGGTTCAACATATACAAATCTATAAATGAAATTCACCACATAAAGAGAAGAAAAAAACAAAGACCATATGATCCTCTCAATAGATGCAGAAAAACCATTTGACAAAATTCAGCACCCTTTTATGATAAGAACTCTTAACAAAATAGTCATAGATGGGTCATACCTCAAAATTATAAAAGTCTTATATGACAAACCCACAGCCAACATCACACTGAATGTGGAAAAATTGAATGCATTCCCGCTTAGAACTGGAACCAGACAAAGTTGCCCACTATCACCACTTCTATTCAAAATAGTGCTGGGTGCCCTAGCCAGAGAAATTGGACAAGAGAAGGAAATCAAGGGTATCCAAATGGGGAAAGAAGAGGTCAAATTATTGCTCTTTGCTGACGATATGATCTTATATTTAGAAAATACCAAATATTCAACCAAGAGACCCCTGAAATTAATAAATTAATTCAGCAAAGTCTCAGGTTACAAAATCAGTGTACACAAATCACTAGCTTCCATATACACCAACAACAGTCAAGCTGAGTATCAATTCAAAGTTGCAACACCTTTCACAATATCAACAAAGAAAATAAAATACATGGGAATATATTTAACCAAGGAGGTGAAAGATCTCTATAGGAAAAACTATGAAACACTGAGGAAAGAAATTGCTAAGGATGTAAACAAAAGAAAAGCATATCATGCTCGTGCATCAGCAGAATCAATATTGTTAAAATGTCTATACTACCCAAAGTGATTTACAGATTCAATGCAACCAACATTATTTTTCACAGATCTAGAAAAAATAGTTCTAGACATTGTATGGAAGCAGGAAAAAACCTAAATAGCCAATGCAACCTTATGTAATAAGAACAAATCAGGAGGTATCACTTTATCAGACTTCAATCTATACTACAGGGCTATAGTAAGCAAAACAGAGGCATATATCTATGGATCAGAACAGAGAACACAAATATGAAACCATCCTCATATTGCCATCTGATTTTTGACAAAGCAGATAAAATCATACACTGGGGTAAAGATTCCCTATTCAATAAATGGTGCTGGGAAGATTGGCTAGCCTCATGTAGAGGACTGAAACAGGATCCACACCTCTCACTACTCACAAAAATTAATTCACAATGGATAACAGACTTAAACCTAAGGCATGAAATTATAAGAATTGTAGAGTAAAATGTTGGAAAATCTCTTATAGGTGTTGGACTAGGCAAAGAATATATGAAGACCCCCAAAACAATCACACCACCAACAAAAAAAAATAAATGGGACCTGATCAAATTAAAAAGCTTCTGCAGAGCCAAAGGCACAATCAATACAGCAAATAGACAACTTACAGCATAGGAGAAAATATTTTCATGCTATATATCTGATAAGGGGCTAATAACCATAATCTACAAGGAGCTCAAGCAAATCAACAAGAAAAAAAATCAAGCAACCCCATTAAAATGTGGGAAAAAGACATAAACAGAAACTTTTCAAAAGAAGATAGACTAATGACCAAAAAACTCATGAAAAAACACTCAAAGTCTCTAATCATCAGGGATATGCAAATCAATACCACAATGAGATATCACCTAACTCCAGTGAGAATGGCTGTCACCAAAAAGTCCAAAAACAACAGATGCTGGTGTGGATGCAGAGAGAAAGGAACACTTATACACTGTTGGTGGGATTGCAAACTAGTACAACCTGTATGGAAAGTAGTATAGAGATACCTCAAAGAACTAAAAGTAGACCTACCATTTGATCCAGGAATCCCACTACTGGGAATTTACCCAAAGGAAAAAAAACACATTTTATAAAACAGACCCTTGCACTTGAATGTTTATAGCAGCACAATTCACAACTGCAATGATGTGGAATCAATCTAAGTATCCACCAATACGTGAGTGGATTAATAAAATATGGTATATGTATACCATGGAGTACTACTTATCCATAAAAAAGTGCTGATCTAGTATCTTTTATAACATGGATGGAACTCTAGACCATTCTTCTATGTGAAGGATCACAAGAATGGAAAAACAAACACCACATGTACTAAATACTAAATTGGAACTAATTGATCAATATTTATGTGCACATATGGAAGCAAAACTCAACAGAAATCAAGTAGACGGGAGGGGGGAGGAGGGGATGGATAAATGCACACCTAACGGATGCAATGCACATTACCTTGGTGAAGGGCACAATTACAACTTTGACTCAAACTGTATAAAAGTAAATTATGTAACCAAAATGTGGATACCCCGTAATATTCTGAAATTTAAAAAATAGAATATGGTGGTCAAGCAGTGGCAGGGTCAGGATGACATACTTTTATGCTACAGCCAGAAAGCATGTAGTTTTATCATGGCCAGACTCAGTGCAGAAAAATAAAACTGACAGTGAGATTCAGTGAAAACTTCCATGGTGTGATGGAAGGGGGAGATGCATCGCTCCAGATCCATAAATGGAGAAATGTCACAGAAAGACTTAAAGGTGTGTGCTGAACTTTCCTCACTTTCACAAAGCCACATCTGGAAAAATTATCCTATACTTTTTCTTCACTGAATGTTTTCTAAATAACCAACATGACATGATGCACATTTTTTCCCACTAAGATATTGGTAGCTTTCCCACTCAAATGGAACAACTTATAGTTAATTTGAAAAATATTGCATATTTTGCTTGGCATGAAGATTATCTATTTTCCCCAAGAAATTTTCTTCAAGAAAGTACAAATTATACAATTCCCTTTCTATCATACTAATGTGAAAACATCAACGTTGAGTAAATTGGACTCTGAGGTTCATCTGTTGGATATTTGTGGTACAGAACAAATAGTTGTCACTATCAGAATAGCCCATTGGCTCTCCACATAAAGAGGGTGTGAAGCAATTTAACCCATAAGCAGGCCACAAGTGTTCCAAGAGGACAATTCCTGGCATGTTTCAAGTTCAAACACAGAGTATACTCTCTTGGCTAACGTGTCTATGTCTGCATAATATTTTTGAAGTTTGGGCCATATATGTTTGTTCCCCTCTCACTGTCTAAATTTAGGGCCTCCTTTGTAACACCTGGACACAGGGTAAGTTGTCAGGGACTCTCTGCATTCCTCTGAACCTGTTCTTGAAAAATACTAAATGAAAACACCATAAAAAAAGAAATGAGGGGAAAGATTTAAAAATAGATGGAGCAAAGAGAAAACAAATAATTAGATAATGTTTATGTATAACCAATAATATCAGAAATTCCATTAAGTTTAAATGGCGTGAACACTCTGAGTAAAAGCTTCACAAAACACAAAAAGCAACCAAATGCTGCTTACAAGAGACAGTCTTTAATAATGTAGACATAAAGAGAGTGAAATCAGCAATATGGAAGAGTAGGAGACACCAGTTTTCATTCCTGCACCAAAAAAACACAACAATTAAACAGCTATAAATGAATGAATATATCCTTAGAAGGGCTCAAGAGTCCAATAAAAAAAAAACCTACAGCAACACTGTAGAGAAAACAATTTAGAATAAGCACATAGAAATGATCACTGGGGAGATCACAATACCTGAGATATCTGGAGATGTCAAGGAACAAAGAAGCATGGTAGGTGCTATCAGCATCAGCCATGCAGTAGGTGCTGCTGTCATCCTCAGTGGCCTGCTCTGCCTTGGCAGCCTTTGCCTGAGGACCTCAAAACCCCAGCAGCAGCTACAGACTCCCTGCAGCTTTCACAGTAGATGTCCCCTTATTGTTCATCTTCACAGACCCTAATGACCTGCCCCCACAGAGAACATAGGCATATTTCACCACTGAAGTATCCACAGCCATCTTTGCTTTGGACCCCCCAGAGAGGGGGATGTTGCTGCACCCTTAGCCCCCTGTGTTTGCCCATGCTCCAGACCCCAGCTCTGTGGCTGCACCACGTGCATTAACACCTCAGACACCAGGGCCACTGCTGATGCAAGCTATCCTGTAACTCTGAACACCAGAGCCTCAGTCACTGTGTGCATGCCAAAGCTTTAGACCCTAGCTCTGCTACTGCTCCATCAGCCCCTGTGCCTCAGGCATTAGAGCCACCACGACAGTGAGCTAGCCCACAACCTGGACCCTGGAGCCACTGTTGATCCACACATGCCTGCACATGTCATGAGTACCTGCACCATGTACATTGGAGCCACCACTGCAGCAGGTGCATTAGTACCCTGCACCTGAAGTAGCTGTCACTCTGCACATGCCCACATTCCAGATCCTGGCTATACACAGACCATCCATGGCTACTCTACAAGCCCCACACCTAGGACTTTAGATCCACCAAAGCAATGGGAGAACCTGCATCTTGAACCCCAAAGTTGCTGTATCTCTTCATGCACTTTCACCACAGACACTGGCTCCCTGGCTGCTCCACAAGCATATATGCCCCCCCCACAGTTACCAGTGTTGCATTGGTGATGCCTGGGCCCCACACTGGAGCCACTGCTGCCCCAAACTCCCAAGCCATTGTCTCTCTCATGCACCTGCATACTGAAACCCAGCTCAGTGGCCACTCCACAAGTACTTGTGCCTCAGACATCAGAGCTACCACCACAGCTAGCCAGACAATGCCCCAGACCCTGGAATCACTGTCATTCCACACATGCTAATACTCCATACACTGGTATACATACCCATGCTTCAGATCCTGACTCCATGGCCGTTCCATAATCACCCATGCCTAAGACACCAGAGCCACCAAAACAATGGGAACACCTACACCTTGGAATCCAGTGCTACCCTAGCTCTTCACATGCCTATGCTATAGACCTTGGCTTCCCAGCTGCTCCAAATTCACCCATGCCTAACACCCTGTTACCAACATTGCAGCAAGGGTGCCTTTGCCCTAAGCAACATAGCAACCACTGCCTCAGACCCTGAAAATGCCGTTCTTCCTTACACACAGCCACGTTCCAGACCCCAGCCCAGTGACCACTCAATAGGCACCACATCAGACACTGGTGCCACCACCACTACAAGCATGCCTATGAACTGGACCTGCCACCAAGAGGGATCCCCTTGACCATGACTTCCATATAGGAGAAAAAGAGATTAGGAGTACCCCAGCATCCTTTGCCACTAAAAACCCTTACAGCCTTTGCTACCACTGCAGACAGATTATGGATGCTGAAGACCCCTACAATCTTTGCCAATGGTGATCTCACTTGATGAAGCCACACAGAGACTATGCCATTGCAACCTCAATGAATCTGGAACTTCCACATCCTACTCAGCCAGCACCATCTCACTCACCCATAAGTGAAGGTTTTTCCCCACTGAAACTGGTCCACAAAACCTGAAAGACATGACTACTCCATCAAATGTGCAGACATTAATGCAAGGGAACAATAAACAAGAAAAAGCAAGGAAACATGAAACCACCAAAGGAGCACAATTATTTCCAAGTAATCAACACTGAAGAAATGGTTATCTACAAATTTCCTGACAAATAATTTATATTTTGTTTTAAGGTAGCTCAGTGAGCTATAAGGGGATAGATAGAAAACGCAATAAAAGCCAGAAAAATAATACATGAACAAAAAGAGAAATTCAATAAAAAACATAGAAATCATAGAAAAGAACCAAATAAAAATTTTGGAGCTAAAAAATACAATGAATGATATGACAAATGCAATAGAGAGTATTAACAATAGACTGGATCAAGGAGGAGAAAAAGTGTGTGAACTCAAAGATAGGTCATTGGAAAATATCCAGTCAGAGGAGAAAAAAGAAAAAAATATGAAAAGGAATGAAAAAAGTCCATGGGATTTATGGGACACCAACAAGAGAACTAAAATTTGCATTATAAGAATTAAAGAAAGAGAAGAGAAATGAAAAGGAGCAGAAAGATTCTTTTAAGAAATACTGGCTGAAAATTTTCCAAATCTGGAGATAGATATGCATACCCAAGTATACTAAGCTCAAAGGTCTTCAATCAGATTCAACCCAAGGAAGACTTCATCAAGACATATTTTAATCAAACTGTCAAAAACCAAACAAAGACAGAGAGAAAATTTTGAAAGCACCAAAGGAAAAGATGTTCCTCAAAAAGGAGAGAACCCACAAACAACCATCAGTGGATATCTTAGCAAAAAAATAACAGGCCAGGAGGGAGTGGAATGATATAGTCAAAGGGCAGAAAGGAAAAAAAAAATACTGAAGGAGAGGTAAAGACTTTTCCAGACAAACAAAAGCTGTGAGAGTTCATTACAATTAATCTACCTTATAAGAAATGCTAAAGGGAGTTCTTTAAACTGAAAGAAAAAGATGCTAATTGGTACCATGGACACATATAAAACTATAAAACTAACTAGTACAAGTAAATACATAGTTAAATTCAGAATACCTTAATACTGTAATTGTGTTGTGTAAATCACTTATAAATCACTCTAGTATAAATGTTAACAAAAATAAATTTTGAAATAACTATAGTTACAACAATTTTTAATGAAGGCACAATATAAAAAGATGTATACTGTGACATCAAAAACCAAAATATGGGGACATAGTTGGGGATAAAAGTATAGAGTTTTTATATAAGATTGGATAAATTGTTATCACCTTAAAATAGACTATTACAACTATAAGGTGTTTTATGTAAGCCTCATGGTAACCACAAAGCAAACAACTACAGGAGATACACAAAATATAAAGAGAAAGGAATCAAAACATAACACTACAGAAAATCATCAAATCACAAATGAAGATGACAAAAGGGAATAAAGAAACCAAAGATCTACAAAACAGCCAGAAATCAGTTAACAAAATGGCAATAGTAAGTCCATACTTATCAATAATTACCTTCACTATAAATTAATTAAATTCTCCAATCAAAACAGAGTGGCTGAATGGACATAAAAGAGGACTCAACTATATGCTGCCTAAAAGAGACTCATGTTAGCTTTAAGGACAGAGACTGAAAGTGAAAAGATGGAAAAGATATTTCATGCAAACTGTAACCAATAGAGAGCACAGGTGGCTATATTTAGACAAAAATAGACTTAAGTCAAAAACTGTAAAAATATTTTAAAAAGTCATCATATAATGATAATTGGTTCAATTCATCAAGAGAATATAACAATTGTAAATATATGCACTCAACCTTGGAGAAACTAAATATATAAAGCAAAGATTAATAGATCTGAAGGGAGAAATAGACAGTAAAACATTGATAGTAGGGCTTCACTACCCCACTTACAACAATAGCTAGTTCATTCATATAGAAAATCAATAGGGAAAAATTAGACTTGAACTATACTTTGATTCAATTGGACTTGAACTACACTTTAGACCTAATGGACCTAACAGAAATATAGAAAACACTCCATCTAACAGCAGCAGAATACACATTCTACTCAAGCACATGTGGAACATTGTACAGGATAGATCACATGCTAGGCCACAAAGCAATGATTGACAAATTTGAGAAGATTGAAATCATATCAAGTATCTTTTCTAACCACAGTGGTATGAAACTATCAATTGATAACAGGGGGGAAACTAGAAAATTTACAAATATATAAAAATTAAACAAAATACTCTGGAAAACCCATGGGTCAAAGAAGAAATCAAAAGAGAAATTTAAAATATCTTGAGACAAATGAAAATAAAACATGACACACCAACACTTATGGATGAATGAAAAATAATCCTAAGAGGAAAGTTTATAGTGATAAACACCTACATGAACAAAAAAAGATCACAAACAACATAAATTCACACCTAAAGGAACTACGAAAAGAAGAACAATCTAAGCCCAAAGTTAGTAGAAGGAAAAAAAAATAATTAGAGAAGAAATAAATTAAATACAGTCTAGAAAAGCAATACAAAAGATTAACAAAACTACTGGTTGGTTTTTTAAAAAGATAAACAAAGTCAATGAACCTTTCCCTAGACTAATTAACAAGAAAGAAAACTCAATTAAATAAAATCAGAAATGAACGGGGAGAGATTACAATTGATACTACAGAAATACAAAGGATCATAAGAAGCTACTATGAACAATTATATGCCAACAATGGGATAACCTATAAAAACAGATAAATCCCTAGAAACATACATGCTACCAAGACTGAACCATAAGGGTATAGAAAATCTAAGTAGACTAATAAGGGATTAATAAAATTGAATCAGCAATAAGAAATTTCACATCAAAGGAAAGTCCAGGGCCCAAAGTCTTCACTGGTAAATTCTACCAAAAATTTAAAGAAAAATTATAACAATCCTTCTCAAAATCTTCCAAAATATTGAAGAGGAGGGAACAATTGCAAACTCATTTTAGGAGGCTAGCATTACCATGATACCAAAAACCAGAGAAGGACACTTCCAGAAAAGAAAATTGCAGCCCAATATCCCTGATGAACATAGGTGCAAAAATCCCCAACAAAATACTAGCAAACTGAATTAATAGCACATTAAAAATATCATACATGATGATCAATGAGGATTTATCTGTGGGATGCAAAGATGGTTCAACATACACAAATCTATAAATGTGATACACCTCACTAACAGAATGAAGGACAAAAACCATATGATCATTGAATAATGCAGAAAAAGCATTTGACAATGTTCAACATCCTTTCATGACAAAAACACTCAACAAATTAGATATAGAAAGAATGTACCTCAACACACTAAACACCATATATAACAAGACTGTCACTAAACTTATAGTCAAAGGTGAAAACTTGAAGCTTTTCCTCCAAGATCAGGAATAAAACAAGGATGCCTACTCTCACAACTTCTATTCAATACACTATTGGAAGTCCTAGCCAAAGAAATTGGTCAAGAAAAAAGAAATTTAAAAAAAATCCAACTCATAAATGAAGAAGAACAATAGTCTCTGTTTTCAGATGATGTGATTATAAGTACAGAAACCAAAAGACTTCAACAAAAAATTGCTAGAATAAACAATTTGTTTATTGATTCTACTATCAAACAAAAAATAAATAATGTTGTAGGATACAAAATCAATAAACAAAAATCAGTTGGGTTTCTATACATGAACAACAAACTATCCAAAAAAGAAATCAAGAAAACAATCCCACTTACAATAACATAAAAAAAACAACTTTGGCTGAATGGATTAGAAAACAAGACCCAATAGTATGCTGCTTACAAGAAACTCACTTTATCTATACAGATACACATAGAATGAAAATGAAGGGATGGAATAAGACATTCCATGCAAATGAAACAAAAAACAGTAGGAGTAGCAATACTTACAGCAGATAAAATAGACTTTAAGTCAAAATCTGTAAAAAGACGCAAATAAGGTCATTATACAATGATAAAGGTGTCAATTTAGTAAGAGGTTATAACAATAGTAAGTACATATACTTCCAAAATTAGAGTATCCAAATATAAAAAGCAAATATTAATAGATCTTAAGGAAGAGATAGACTGCAAAACAATAACAGAAGGGCACTTCAACACCCCATTTTCAGCAATGGACAGATTATCCAGGCAGAAAATCAAGAAGAAAACAGGAATTAAAACAATCCTCTAGACCAAATGGATCTAACAGATATTTACAGAGCATTTCATCCAACTGCTACAGAATACACATTTTTCTCATCAGCACATGGAACATTTTCCAGGATAGACCATATACTCCTGAATGACCAATAGGTCAGTGAAGATATTAAGAGGGAAATTTAAAAATGTTTTGAAACAAATGAAAATGGAAACACAACATACCAGAATGTACGGGATACAGTAAAAGCAGTACTAAGAGAAAAATTTATAACAATAAATGCCTACATCAAAAAAGTAGAAAGACTTCAAATAAACAACTTATTGATGCACCTCAAGGAACCAGCAAAGCAAGAACAAATCAAACCCAAAATTAGTAGATTGAAAAAATCATAAAGATCAGAGGAAAGATAAATGAAATTGAGACTAAAAAACCAATTCAAAAGACCAACAAAATGAAAAGTTGGTTTTTTGAAATGATAATGAAAATTGACACACCTTTAGTTAGATTAACTGAGAGAAAAACCAAATAAATAAAATTAGAGGCCAAAAGGAAACAATACAACTGATACCACAAAAATAAAAAGGATTGTTAGAAACTTTAAACTTATATAGGCCAAGAAATTGGAAAACCTAGAAGAAATGGATAAATTCCTGGACACATATGACTTACCAGGATTGAAGCATGAAGAAATAGAAAACTTCCACAAATCAGAAATGAGTAATGACATCAAAGCTGTAATAAAAAGTCTTTTATCAAACAAAAGCCCAGAACCTGATGGGTTCACTGCTGAATTCTACCAAACATTTAGAGAAGGACTAAAAGAAATTCTCCTCAATCTATTTCAAAAAATTAAGTAAGAGGTACACTTCCAAATTCATTCTATGAGACCAGCATTACCCTGACACATAAACTAGATAAAGACACAATAAAACTAGAAAACTATAGGACAATATTGGATGCAGAGACATAGGAACACTCATACACTGCTGGTGGGACTGCAAATTAGTACAACCTCTATGGAAAGTAATATGGAGATACCTCAAAGAATTAAAAGTAGAATTACCATTTGACCCAGCAATCCCACTACCGGGTATTTACCCAAAGGAAATAAAGACATTCTATAATAAGGACATCTGCACTCAAATGTTTATAGCAGCACAATTCACAATTGCAAAGATGTGGAAACAACCCAGGTGTCCATCAATCCATGAGTGGATTAACAAAATGTGGTATATGTATACCATGGAGTACTACTCAGCCATAGAAAACAATGGTGAATTAATACCTCTGGTATTATCCTGGATGGAGCTAGAGCCCATTCTTCAAAGAGAAGTATCACAAGAATGGAAAAACAAGCACCACTTGTACTCACTATCAAATTGGTACTAACTGATCAATACTTATGTGCACACATGGAAATAATATTCATCCGGGGTTGGGCAGGTGGGAGGAGGATGGAGGGGAAGGGAAAACTCACACCTAATGGGTGTGGGGTGCACTGTCTGGGGGATGTTCATGATTGTAGCTCTGACTTGGGCAGTGCATAGGCAATACATGTAACCAAAGTGTTTGTACCCCCATAATATTCTGAAAAAAAATTAATAAATAAAAATAACAGCTTGGAAGAAAAAAAGCTATAGGCCAATATCTCTGATGAACATAGATACAAAGATCCTTAATGAAATTCTAAAACACAGAATTCAGCAACACAGTACAAAGATGGTTCACCATGATCAAGTGGGATTCATCCCAGGGATGCAAGAATGGTTCAACATATGCAAGTCAATAACCATCAATACATTGCATCAACACAATCAAGGACAGAAACCACACGATCATTTCAATAGAGGCTGAAAAACATTAGATAAAATTCAACACCCCTTCATGATAAAAACCCTCAACAAATTGCATATAGAAAGAATGCACCTCAACACAATAAAGGCCATATGTGACAAGCTAACAACTAATATTATACTGGATGGGGAAAAAGAGAAAGATTTTCCACTAAGATCTAGAATAAGACAAAGAAGCCCACTTTCACCACTTTTAATCAATATAGTACTGGAAATCTTGGCCAGAGCAACAAGGCAAGAGAAAAAAATAAAGGGCATCCAATTTGAAGAGGGAGAAAGTTATCTTTGTTTGCAGATGACATGATCTTATATTTAGAAAAATCTAAAGACGTTACCAAGAAACTCTTAGAACTGATAAATGAACTCAATAAAGTGGCAGGATACAAAATCCACATATAAAAATCAATAGCATTTCTACATGCTAACACCCATCAGTCTGAAAAAAAATTCAAGAAATCAATACCATTTACAACAGCTACAAAAATTACCTAGAACTAAATTCAACCATAGAAGTGAAAGATCTCTAGAAGGAAAACTACAAAACACTGATGAAAGAAATCAAAGAGTCCACAAAAAAATGAAAAGCTATTACATACCCATGGTTTGGAAGAATTAATGTTAAAATGTCTGTACTACCAAAAGCAATCTAAAGATTCAATGTAATCCCTATCAAAATATCAATGACTTTCTTCACAGAAATAGAAAAAGCAATCCTAAAATTTATATGGAACTTCAAAAGACCTGAAATAGCTAAAGCAATCCTGAGCTAAGAGAACAAAGCGGGAGGCATCACACTACCTGAGTTCAAATTATACTACAAGGATGTAGTAACCAAAATAGCATGGTACTGGCATAAAAATGGACACATAGACCAATGGAACAGAATAGCGAACCCAGAAATAAATCCATGCACTTACAGTCAACCAGTTTGGCAAATGCACCAAGAACATATGTTGGGGAAAGGGCAGTCTCTTTAATAATCCATGCTGGAAAAAGTGGGTATCTATATGCAGAAGAATGAAACTAGATCCCCATCTTTTACCATATACAAAAATCAATTCAATTGGATTAAAGACTTAAATGTAACACCTGAAAATATGAAACTACTAGAAGAAAACATTGGTAAAACACTTCAGAACATTGGACTAGGCAAAGATTTTTTTTCCATAGGACCTCAAAAATACAGGTATCATCTCATCCCAGTTGAAAAAGCTTTTATTAAAAAGACAGGAAATAAAGGACACTGGCTTTGGGGATGTGTAGAAAGAGAAGCCTCCATAGACTGTTGGTGAAGATATAAATTAATACAGCCCTATGGAAAATGTCATGGAGGTTCCTTAAAAAACTAAAAATATGGCCAGGCACGGTGGTTCAAGCCTGTAATCCCAGCACTCTGGGAGGCTGAGGCAAAGGATTGCTTGAGGTCAGGAGTTAGAAACCAGCCTGAGCAAGAGTGAGACCCCATATATACTAAAAATAGAAAAAAGAATTAGCTGGGAGTGGTAGTGTGTGCCTGTAGTTCTAACTACTTGGGAAGCTGAGGCAGGAGGATCACTTGAGCCCAGGAGTTTGAGGTTGCAGTGAGCAACACTGACACCACGGCTCTCTAGCCCCAGCAACAGGGTGAGACTCTGTCTTACAAAAAAAAACAAAGATCCTCTCAAAACATGGCAGTCTAGTAGAGGCCTCCTACCTCACCACTCCCAGGGAAGGAGGTGAAGAGCATGGACGGCTGCCTACACGTGGATCACTCACTCCAAGAACAGCATTGTGAATTTGCAGAGAAGGAGCATGGGACACTTAGCACAAAAAAGGTGGTAGGCAGATATATTCACAAAGATCAGAAATCACAGGAAATACAATAGAGAACAAAGCATGGGAGGGATGCACTAGCCAGGTCAGCGCAGTGCGATCTGACCTACAGGTGGACACTCACCATTCCCACAGAGTTCCCATCCACTCAGACAGGTACAAGTCCGCAGTTAGTGCAAAGTCGTTGCACGAGACAGCAGACTCTGTGCAGAGGAAACAATAGTGGGAGCAATACTGAACTCTCAGCTGCACTGTGCCGGCACTGCACCAGTTTGGGGAGGGACTGGGCTTAGAAACAGCATCCTGGGACAGTACACTGGAATTTGGAGACGGGCACCTCACCCCAGGAAGTCAATGGGATCAGGGCACAGGAGTTGAATGGAGAACAGTGGGCTATGCCCTTGGAGGCTGCCGGAAGTTGCCTCCATGGGATCCAGGTGGGTTGAGGAGAGCCGCTTTCTTGGTGCACCTGACCTGTACCTGTGGGACCCTGGTGTATGCCCACTCTACAAGTTTAGTCGGCAGCTGGCAGCCATCCTTAAGGTCCCACACCTGGAGCTGACTGGAAGCTAAGTCTGTAGCTCCCCACCCTGAGCCCAAGGGCTCTCCCACCTGGGCATGATGGGATACCCCCTTGGAGGCCACTGACAGCTGCCTCTGTGGGCTCCAGGTGTGATGAGGAGAGTGGCATTCTCTACACAGCTGACCTGAATCTGTGGGATCCTGCTGTATTGGAAACAGTTTTCAGCTCATTCATCCAGTCCTGCCTGCCTGGCTCTGGATGTCTCCTGTGTGATTGGCTCTAGTGCCTGCTCTCCAGGTCCCCATCATCCCCCCCCCCGGAGAATGGCCATATTGAAGGTCTCTGTGCCATAGTGACTCTATTTGTATAAGTATTGTTTCCCATAGCAACCAAATGCCTCATGTGCCACAAGCTGAATCAGAGCAGCTGCCCCCACCCCTACTCATTTTAATAGGGAGTTCTGCTTGATCCAAGAGTTCCCTCAGCTGCTACTATTCCCCTGGTGAGAGCATCCCCATGGCGGAGACTTCTGGGGATAGAGAGGCCCATCCTCCTCGACTTGGAGTCTAATAGCAGAAAAAGGGTACACAATTGGAGATCCCCCTATCAGCCAGTGACATGCAGAGATGAATACCAGTGGGCCAGACACATGAACTGTGGGGAAGCTTAAGAGCCTGTCTTGGGTGGAGAGGAAACACAAGTGGTCCGATTGGAGGAAAAAGTGCCCAAGCTTGTGGGCAGGGAAGAGAAAACCTGGCTAGAGACCTTAGCAATTGCACTAGTTGGTCCCTCCCATCAGGAGCAGCACTCCAGGCTCAGAGAGATAGCTCTGGACTCCATAACAGTGGTTCCCCCTAGCAGCCAGATAAACAACCTCTGAGCTACATAGAAGCTCACTCACCCAAGCTCTCACACTCCAGCTGTGAGATATCTTGATCCTCCCCCTACTTCAGGGGAAGCAGGGTCAAAGTAATGCCTGGGAGATACAAGGCCCCTCCCAAAACTTGAGGCTTTCATATACACCACCTGGGGGACAAGAGCCTACCATGGGCACAACAGAATACCTAGGTAACTGGCTCCTCCACACAAACTACAATCAATGACAGTGGGAACAACCCCATAGCTAAAAATATTGCCTGCCATCTCAAGCTATTAGGAAGCAGTGGATTTGTACCCTCAAGTATAATCCACCAGCTTGGAGCCTAAGCTGGAGGAAAAAACTCACTCCACTCCACTGGGAAGAGGTGAAGGCAACAGGTCACAGGTAAACCAAGAGGTCCATCAAACATGCTAAAATTCACCTAAGGCAATACAGGACCAGCACTCCTCTCCCCAGCTCAGTCAGGGAATGATCCATGGGGACTTGGAAAAAGGGTCATAAACTAGCCCTAGCACACGCAGCTCTCAACCAAGAGGCCAGATGAGAAAGAATCAGTGAAAGAACAGAGGAACCATGAAAAATCAGAGCTAAAAGTCACCCCAAAAAGAAATCATTAGCTCCTCAGCAACAGATACCAACTTAAATGAAATGGGTAAAATGACAGATGAAGAATTTCAATTATGGATTGTAAGAAAACTCAATGAAATTCAAATGATAATAGAAACCCAACACAAAGGAGCCACAAGAACTATGCAAGATATGAATGAAAAAAAACTCTAAAGAAATTGAAGTATTACAGAAAAACCAAACAAATACTGGAAATGAAAGAGGCATTCAAGGACCTACAAAACACAGTTGAAAGCCCTAAAAATAGGCTGGATCATGCAGAGGAAAGAATCTCAGAGATGGAAGATAACTCCTACATGCTAAACAAATCAGTCAAAGAGAAAGAACACATAAAAAAGATACACAAACAAAGCATACAAGAAATGTGGGATTGTGTAAAGAGGCCAAACATAAGAATCATAGGCATCCCTGAGGGCAAAGAAGAAAATACACAAGGACTGGAAAATTTATTTGAAGGAATAATAGAGGAAAATATCCATGGGCTAGACAGAAATCTCAATATCCAGGTACAAGAAGCACACAGGACCCCTGGGAGACTCAATATGAAATGGCAATCACCATGCCACATAGTTCTTAGGCTGGCCAAAGTACACACGATAGAGGCAATCCTTCAAGCAGTAAGGTGAAAACAGCAGGTAACCTACAAAGGAAAACCTATCAGATGAACTTCAGATTTCTCAACTGAAACCTTACAAGCCAGAAGGGACTGGGGACCCATCCTTAGTATTCTAAAACAGAATAATGGCCAACCTAGAATTATTTACCTAGGCTGATAAAACTAAGCTTCTTATATGAGGGAGATAAAAAGACTTTCCCAGACAAGCAATCACTGAGGGAATTTGTAAAGACCAGACCTGCCCTGCAGGAAGTACTCACACCTGCATTATACACTGGCCAGCACAATACACACCCATCAGTGTAAAATCACCCAAAAGCTAAAGTCCAGAACCCTGATTCCACAATGGCTTGAGAGGTAAAACAAAACAATAAGAGTCTACCCAACAGGATGAACAGAAATCCACCCCAAATATCAATTCTCTCAATAAATGTGAATGGCTTGAACTGCCCACTGAAGAGACACAGGCTGGCTGAATGGATACAAAAATACAAGCCAACTATCTGCTGTCTCCAGGAAACACATCTTACACACAAGGACTCATTCAGACTAAAGGTGAAGGGATGGCAAACAATTTTCCAGGCAAATGGACACCAAAGAGAGCTGAGGTAGCCATTGTTATATCAAATAACAAAAACTTTAAAGCAAAAAAAAACTAAAGAAAGACAAAGATGGTCACTATATAGTGGTTAAGGGAAAAATCCAACAGGAAGACTTATCATAAATATTTATGCACCCAACAAAGGAGCACCCAGATACATAAAGCAAATCCTGCTAGATCTAGACAACATAATAAATATGCATATTGAGATTTCTGGATAGGCCATGGAAATAATAAACAGCAATGCCATAATAGCCAGGGACATCAACACCCCACTGACAGAACTGGAAAGATCCCCCAAGCAGAAAATAAGTAAAGAACAACGGAATCAAACAGCACTCTAGACCATTTAGGCCCAACGGAGAACTACAGAATATTTCACTCAAACAACACTGAATATACATTTTTCTCATTAGCCCATGGAACTATCTCCAAAATCGATCACATCCTAGGCCACAAAACAGATCTCAACAAATTTTTTAAAAATAGCAATTATACCATATATCTTCTCAGACCAGAGTGGAATAAAATTAGAAATCAATTCCAACAGAAACACTCATCTCTACACAAAAACATGGAAATTAAACAATATTGCTGAATTACTATTGGGTCAAGAAGGAGAGTCAGATGGAACTCAAAAGATTCTTTGAACTAAAAGATAATGGGGACAAAAGGTATCAAAATCTGTGGGATACAGCTAAAGCAGTCCTGAGAGGAAAACTCATAGCCTTAAATACCCACATCCAAAAGACAAAAAGATCACAAATTAACAAAGTAACGAATGGTCTCAAGGAACTGGAAAAGGAAAAGAAAGCCAATCCTAAACCCAGCAGAGGAAAAGAAATAACCAAGATCAGAGTAGAACTAAATGAAATTGAGAACAAAATAACTATATAGAAGATTAATAAAGAAAAGTTGGTTCTTTGAAAAGATAAAATAGACAGACCTCTTCCTAGATTGACCAGAAGCAGAAAGGAAAGAACTCTAATAAGCTCAATTAGAAACGAAAAAGGAGTGATCACAACTGATATCAGAGAAATACAAAACATCATCTTTGAATACTATAAAAGTCTCTATGCCCAAAAACATGAAAACATGGAGG
Source organism: Daubentonia madagascariensis (assembly GCA_023783475.1). NCBI lineage: Eukaryota > Metazoa > Chordata > Mammalia > Primates > Daubentoniidae > Daubentonia > Daubentonia madagascariensis. The sequence goes on along the minus strand of JAKFHU010001194.1, from coordinate 573,796 downwards.
AAATGGACAAATTATTAGAAACACACAACCTCCCTAGGCTCAATCATGAAGAAATAGAGTTCCTGAACAGACCAATATCAAGCACTGAAATTGAAGCAGGAATAAAAAATCTTCCAATAAAAAAAGTCCCACATCATACGGGTTCACACCTGAATTCTACCAAACATACAAAGAACTGGTACCTATACCACAGAAATTATTCCACAACATTGAGAGGATTGAGTCCTCCCAAATTCATTAGAAAAAGCCAATTCACCCTTACACCAAAACCAGGAAGGACTCAACACAAAAAGGAAACTACAGACCAATATCCCTTATGAATACAGATGCAAAAATTCTCAGTAAAATCATACCAAACCGAATTCAACTGCACATCAAAAAAAATTCATTATGACCAGGTGGACTTCATCCCAGAGATGCAGGGATGGTTCAACTTACACAAATCTATAAATGGAATTCACCACACAAATAAAAGCAAGAACAAAGACCATATGATCCTCTCAATAGATGCAGAAAAGGCTTTTGACAAAATTCAGCACCCTTTTATCATAAGAACTCTTAACAATATAGGCATAGATGGCTCATACCTCAAAATTATTAAAGCCATATATGATAAACCCACAGCCAATATCATAATTAATGGGGAAAAATTGAAAACATTACCGCTTAGGACTGGAACCAGACAAGGTTGTCCACTATCCACTTCCTTCAACATAGGGCTGGAAATCCTTACCAGAGCAATCAGACAAGAGAGGGGAATCAGGGGTATCCAAATGTGGGCAGATGGGATCAAACTTTCACTCTTTGCTGACAAATGATCTTAAATCTAGAAAACCCCAAATATTCAACCAAGAGATTACTAGAATTGATAAATGAATTCAGCAAAGTCTCAGGATACAAAATCAATGCACACAAATCAGTAGCCTTCATATGTGCCAATAACAGTCAAGCCAAGAATCAAATCAAAGATGCAATACCTTTCACAACAGCATCAAAGAAAATTAAATATTTAGGAACATATTTAACTAAGGAGTTGAGAGACCTATATAGTGAGAACTACAAAACACTGAGAAAAGAAATTGCAGAGGATGTAAATAGATGGAAACCCTACCATGCTCTTGGATAGGCAGAATCAACATAGTAAAAATGGCTTTGCTACCTAAAGTGATTTACAGAATCAATGCAGTCCCTATCAAAATACCAACATCATTTTTTGCCGATCTAGAAAAAATAATTCTACGCTTCGTGTGGAACCAGAGAAGACCCCGCCTAGCCAAAGCTATCTTAAGCAAAAAGAACAAATTGGGAGGCATCTTCTACCAGACTTCAAACTATACTACAAGGCTATAGTAACCAAAACTGCATGGTATTGGCACAAGAACAGAGACGTAGACCAATGGAACAGGACTGAGAACCCAAATATAAAACCAACCTCATACAGTCACCTGATCTTTGACAAATTCCAAAAAAACGTACACTGGGGAAAAGATTCCCTATTCAACAAATGGTGCTGGGAAAACTGGATGGCCGTATGTAGAAGACTGAAACTGGACCCACACCTCTCACCTCTCACAAAAATCAACTCACAATGGATAACAGATCTAAACCTAAGACATGAAACCATAAGAATTCTCAAAGAAAATGTTGCAAAAACTCTTATGGACATTGGCCTAGGCAAAGAATTTATGAAGAACACCCCCAAAGCAATCACAGCAGCAACAAAAATAAATACATGGGACCCGATCAAATTAAAAAGCTTCTGCACAGCCAAGGAAACTATCACTAGAGTGATCAGACAACCTACAGAATGGGAGAAAATATTTGCATGCTACACATCTGATAAAGGGCTGATAACCAGAATCTATACGGAACTTAGGAAAATCAACAAGAAAAAATCAAACAACCCTATTAAAAAATGGGCAAAGGACATGAACAGAAACTTTTCAAAAGAAGACAGAAGAATGGCCAGCAAACATATAAAAATTTGCTCAACATCTCTAATCATCAGGGAAATGCAAATCAAAACCACAATGAGATATCACTTAACTCCAGTGAGGTTGGCTCATATCAAAAAATCCCCAAACAACAAATGTTGGCGGGGATGTGGACAGATAGGAACACTCATACACTGCTGGTGGGACTGCAAATTAGTACAACCTCTATGGAAAAGAATATGGAGATACCTCAAAGAATTAAAAGTAGAATTACCATTTGACCCAGCAATCCCACTACTGGGTATTTACCCAAAGGAAAAAAAGACATTCTATAATAAAGACATCTGCTCGCTAATGTTTATAGCAGCACAATTCACAATTGCAAAGATGTGGAAACAACCCAGGTGCCCATCAATACACAAGTGGATTAATAAAATGTGGTATATGTATACCATGGAGTATTACCCAGCAATAAAAAACAATAGTGAATTAACACATCTGGTTTTATCCTGGTTGGAGCTAGAACCCATTCTTCGAAGCGAAGTGTCACAAGAATGGAAAAACAAGCACCACTGGTACTCACCATCAAATTGGTACTAACTGATCAACACTTACATCACACAGGGCAATAATATTCATCAGGGGGTGGGCAGGCGGAAGGGGGGTGGAGGAGATGGGAAAACTCTCACTGAACAGATGGGGGGAGCACAGTTTGGGGGATGTCCACGATTGTAGCTCTGACACGGGCAGTGCATGGGCAATATATATAGCCAAAGTGTTGTACCCCCATAATATTCTGAAATTTAAAAAAATGGGCAAAAGATCCGAATAGACATTTCTCAAAAAAAGACATACAAATGGCCAAAAAAATATGAAAAATACTCAACATCATTAGTCCTCAGAGAAATGCAAATCAAAACTACAATGAGTTATCATCTCACCCCAGTTAAAATGGTTTATTAAAAGACAGGCAATAAACAAATGCTGGTGAGGACGTAGAGAAAGGGGAACTTCTGTACAGCATTGATGGGAATGTAAATTAGTGCAACCACTATGGAGAACTGTATAAAGGTTCCTCAATAAACTAAAAATAGAACTACCATATGACCCAGCAATCCCACTTGCTAGGTATATATCCAAAAGAAGGGAATTCAGTATATTGAATGTGTATGTTTATTGCAGCACTATTCACAATAGCCAAGATTTGGAATCAACCTAAATGTCCGTCAGTGGATGAATGGATAAAGAAATCTTGGTACATATACACAACAGAATATATTATAGCCATAGAAAAGAATGAGATCCTGCCATTTGCAACATGGATGGAACTGGCTAACATTATGTTAAGTGAAATAAGCCAAGCACAGAAAGATAAATCTTGCATGTTCTCACTCATATGTGGGAGCTAAATATTAAAAGCAATGGATCTCCTACAGAGAGTAGAATGCTGGTTACCAGAGTCTGGGAAGGGTAGCAGGGAGGGGGGCATAAATTGGGGATGGCTAATGGGTGCAAAAATATATGATAGTTATATAGTTAGAATGAACAATATTTGATAGCACATTGTTGATGATAATCAACAATAAGTTAGGGTATACTTTAAAATAACTAAAAGAGTGGAACTGGAATGTTTCTAACCCAAGGAAATGATAAATGCCTGAGGTGATGGATACTCCAATTACCCTGATTTGGTTAATTCACATTATATGCTTGTACCAAAACATTACATATACCTTATAAATATATACAATTATTTACCCACAATAATTAAAAAATTTTAAAAATGAGCAAAAGACCTGAACAAATACCTCACCAAAGGTGATATACAGATGGCAAATAAGCATATAAAAGTATGTTCAGCATCATATGTCATTAGAGAATTGCAAATGAAAGCAAAAATGAGACACCACTACATACCTATTAGAATGGTCAAAATCCAAAACACTGACAATACCTAATGCTGGTGAGGATGTGCAACAGAAATTCTCATTCATTGCTGGTGGCAATGGAAAATGGTATGGCTACTTTGGCATACAATTTCACTGTTTCTTTTAAAATTAAACATCCTGTTATCATACAATCCAGCAATCATGTTCCTTGGTATTTACCCAAATGAATTGAAAACTTATGTCTACAAAAAAATCTGCACACAGATGTTTATAGCAGCTTTATATATAATTGCCAAAACTTGGAAGCAGCCAAGATGTCTTTCAGTAGGTGAATAGAGAAATAAATTGTGGTATGTCCAGACAATGGTAGACTATTCAGTGCTAAAAAGAAATAAGCTAATCAAGACATGAAAGACTTGGAAGTGAACGAAGTCAATTTGGAAAGGCTACATACTGTATGATTCCAACAATATGACATTCTGGAAAAGGCAAAACTATGGAGGCAGTAATATCAGTGGTTGCTAGGGATTTGGGAGAAAGGGATAAATAGGCAGAGCACAGAGGATTTTTGGGGCAGTGAAACTATTCTCTGTGATACTACAATGGCCAATTGACCGATTTCACGGTCAATACGTGTCGCACATTTGTCAAAATCCATAGAATATACAACACCAAGAGTGAAGCCTAATGTAAACCATGGACTTTGGGTGATAATGATGTGTCAATGCAGGTTCACTGATTGTAACAAATGTATCACTATAGTGTGGGATGTTGTTTTGTTTTGTTTTTAGTTTGCAGAAATTCATTAAAATTGAAAGATATTGTTTAATATTCTATCTCATGAGCATCCGTCAAGATGCCTTTCAAAGAGTAAGTTGCATCCTTGCTGCAATCATAAAAGCCCTTGAAGTTTTTAGGATAACAGAAGGTCTATTTGTACATCCTCAAATGTGAAATCTTAATCCTGAAATTAAGGGACAGTATAGGATAAAACATTTGTATAAAAGTCATGATAGTAATCCAAATCCCTAAACATTTTCTTTGGGACATTAAATGGCTAAATTCCCCTTTTCAAGAGTATAAGTTGGATTGTTGCAGCCAGATGTTAATAGTGCAGGAAGTTATGGGGGGGGTCCATATTTCTTTCATCAACTTGTTCACTCCTCCCAGTGCTTCCTGGCCCCCATAGTGAGCATGTTCTTTGGAACTAATCTAAATCTCTTTCATTATGGTCTTGTCAATTTTCCCTTTTATACTGCGTTTAGTTAAATATGGACTTTATAGGTAGGCCATTATTCCAGTTCTGATCCCCAGGCCTTGCGTGAACATTGTAGTCAGACTGGAGAATGATATACCAGCTCCTTCTTACTGGATGTTTGACGTTGGGCCAGTTACTAAACCTCACTGAGCCTCCACTTTACCTCCACTCCCTACCCCTGTAAAATAAGGCTGATCTCATCTACTCCCTTTGATTATAGTGAGCCCGATGGGAGTTTGCACCAGCAAGGACTCAGCACAGGTTCTGGCCTGGAGCACCTGCTCTGTGAACTGGGCCTCTGGTTTTCTTTCCCCGAGCAGACAGCCCGGACTTGCATTTCTCTTTTTATTTTAGAGAATCAGCCTCCTTTATCTTCTTAGACTCTTAGTTTGAAACTCCCCTACTATGACTAGTGTGTTGGGTTTGCACTGTCTCTACATCCTTGGTTGGCCTCTCTACCTTCTGTTTCTTTATCTCTCTTTTCTGAAAAATTTCTCCCCTACACATCCCTTCTAAGTCTGGTATCTTAGCATTAGGCACTGGCCCCTACTTGCCTCTTCACACGTACCTTCTCTTTCCCAGAGTTGAGCCATCCTTGGATGCTTGAGAAGCCTATTTCTTCACTGTGTTGTCTTTTGACCTTCATATCAGAGCCCTGGACCTTCTTCATTCTTGTTCTCCTAGCCCAGAACTGGGCAGCTGGATCTGGGGCCAGGGTGGGTATAAAGCCCTAGTCCTCCACCACTCCAATGAGTACATGCCCTAACTACTCACATTCCCACAAAAGAACCTCAATCTTTCTCCAAAACATGCCTTGGTCTTGCCCCAGTTGTGATAATTTGGGGCATGCCCAGAACCTGGTGGTGCTCATTCTCCAAGGAATCTGGCCTTAGAAGTGCAAAAGCCCATCACAGTGATGAAGATGGGTGGAAAGGGCATGAGTCTTCTGTCCTACCAGAGACCCAGTCACCAGGGTTGCTAAGGCTCCAAGGCACTCAGGGAGGAAGATGGGAGAAGGTTAGTGGAGGGGGCTGTGTTCAGAGCCTAGAGTGCAAATCTTGAATGGAGAGGCAATGGGCAGGGATGTTCAAACTGCTCCGGGTCTTCACCCCAATCACTAAACACCTTCTATGCATGGATGTGGACCAGGACAGGCAACAGTAGGCCCATGCCCTATGGAGTCCCAACCACTCTGCAGATGACAACAATAGCTATTTATTGAGCACATTACTGGTGCACTGAATCCTCCCAACATCCCTATGGGTTTCTATTGTCTGTCCCAATTTTCATCTTGAAAATTGAGGCTAAGAGAGGTGGAATGCCTTGCAGAGGTCCACAGTCAGTTATGTTTGGGTTTCAATCCAGGTTCCACAGATCACTTAATAGTGTATACTTTGGGTAAGTCCCCGCCCTATTCTCAGCCTCAGTTACCATATCACTAAAGAAGGACTTAGGATCTCTGCATTCTTCATCTTCCTCCTAGTAGTAGGAAGAAGTAAATATCGACTTTATTTTAGAGAATAAAGGAGGGCCCAATAATTGATGACTGGAGTCAAACTTCATAGTATAAAAAGACCCCTTCTCCTCTACCTGTCCTCCTGAAGAGACCCAGATTAGGCCTGAATCTGGGCCAGGGAGGTGGAGGAGAGTTAGAGAGGGGTATAATAGATTAAAGAGTAGCCTTGGGCTACTCTTGCTGCGCTGAGAGGCCAGACCAGACTTAGAAAATGTTTACCAGGCAGTGAGATTCTCCCAAGCATTAGGACTGCTAAAGGAAAGGATTACCCAGATTCCCATAGTTCATCACAGTTGGGCTGCATTGTTTACAAAGCAATTTCACATTCATTATCTCTCTCAAGCCTTACAATTAATCTGATCAGTGGGAATCAGCCCAGAGTCTAACAGAGGCCCTGTTTGACCCCTGCCTCTCTAAGTCTCAGAAAAACAAAGAGATTACTCCCTAGAGGCACTAAGATCATTGCATTGAAGCAACCTCTCTGATTAATCTTCATATTAAGAAAGAAATCAAGAGTTCTGGTCAAATAAACTAGACTGAACCTCCCTGTCTGTCCCCCCTGCCACACACACACACAAACAAATACAAACCAGAGGAATCTTGAACCCAGGTTCTGCCAAGCACTGGGCAATGTTCTTACTGGCTTCTCTTCCAGACATCCCTGGAGTTGGATCAAATGGTGATTTTCAATCTACAGTTCCAAGGTCATTTATAGACTCAGTACACCAATATTTCCCAAGACTCTACCATGTGCAGGGGCACTCCATTCCACTGGGCTCATACACATCTCCTCATACCTTTTCAAGGTGCTCAAATCCCAGAAGATTCAGATAAGGCCTCAAATAAGGCAAGTGTTTTTTTTTTAACCTCTAAAGTTGTCAAACAGTGTCAGTCAGTTGGGAAAGGGAGTTGGTAATGAGATTTAAACTGGAGGAAGAGTGCTTTCTGAGATGAAAACATACACTACATAGGGCTTTAGGGAGAAGGGAGCATTTGAACAGAGCCTCAGATAATAGGGAGAATTTGAACAATTTTTTCTCTCTACAATTTGAACATTGTGCAGAGAAACAGTCTAGGCAAAGGGAATTGCATATGCAAAAATACGTTTTTGGTGGAAAAAGTGTTGATCTGGTGCTCAACAGGCCTGAGTTGGAATCACAGTTCTGTCATTCACTTTCTTAACAATTAATTACCTCCCCCTTTCAAACCTTCAGTTTCCTTATATGTAAAATAATATTGGGTTAGCTAACTTCTAAAGGTCCTCTATGCGCTTTCTTTCTGACATATTTTTTAAAATAGCAGGTAGTCTAGTTTGCCTCAGGATAGAATAGGTGAAAGGGTAGTTGGGTCTACACTGTGAAGACTTTTGAATGCCAGGCCTGGGAGCCTGAGCAGAGAAAGAAAATATTAATAGAAGCCAAGCCCCAGGCCTCAGCCCCAACATTGTACATTTAGCCTGGTACCAATTTAAGAACATGTAATTTGCAATCAGGGTGGCCAAGAATTGGAACCTAGCTTTACCAGACACCAGCTATGTGCATTTAAATAGTTGTGCTGCCTCTCTGAGCCTCAGTCTATTCATCTCTAAAATTGGAATCATAATAAATACCTCAAGGGGGTATTGTAAAGATTAAATAAAATCATGTGTAAAAAGTGCCTATGGTCATGTTATTTTCCTGCCCCTTAGTCCCTTTTCCCTAACACCAGGCATTAATTGGTCTTTGCTGACCAATTACTTATTTTCCTTCATCTTCTCTGAAGCAGGTTTCAAAATATGTATGGAATCCAACCACTTCTCTCCATCCCCACTGTCATTCTCCTGTATTATTACAGCAGTCTTAATTGATCTGCCTGATTCTATTTTGCCTGCTTACAGTCTATTCTTAATGGAATGGCCAGAGCAATCCATTCAAAACTTACATCAAATCATGTCACTCCTCTGCTTTCAACTCTACAATGTCTCCCCAGCTCACTTACAGCAAAAACCAGAATCTTTACAATGGCCTATTCCCCTTTAGCTTTGGAACCCTAACTACTCTTTAGCCACACTGTCTTCCTTGTCATTTACCCAATAGAAGACAAACATTCTCTTTTCACTCGTTCCCTCTGTCTGGATCCTCTCTCCTCATTGTTTACTCCATTAACTCTTTCATATTTTACTTAAATGTCATTTCTCAGTAAAGTCCTCCTAGACCACCACGTTTAAAATCACAACACCCCCCAGAATTCCCTATCCTCCTTCACTGCTTTCTTTCTTTTTTATGATAGCATTGACTGCTGTCTGACATACCATAAATTTTAATTACTTATTAGTGTCTCTCCTGACTATAATATAAGCTTAATAAAGATCAGAGGCTTTGTCTGTTCACCACATATTTCTCCATACACAGAACAGCACCTAGTACTCAATAAATATTTGAGTGAATTAAGAGTGACACAACTATTTAAATGCAGTGGCCCCATACTGTGTGCCAGCACTAAGTTAAGCAGTTTGCATGTATTATCTCAGTAAATCCTGTCCCATAATATAGATACTATTAGGATCTACATTTTAAAAAGGTAAAAACTGAAACTCAGACAGAACAAGTGACTTTTCCAAAGCCAGAGAGGGATTAGCTAAGTGAGGGTGTGGGGTTGGACTTTATGGAAAAGCACATTCCCTGAGTAGGAAGCAGCCTGGAGTAAAGGTTGCAGTAGGTCTTGCGGGGAGGGGAGTGGAGAGGAGGAACACAGGAGGTGACGTGGATTTTTGAGGCAAGATCTTGAGTTCATTGGCATCTACTGGCAAGCCCTTATCTTTTCCAACAATTGGAGCTTTACAAAGGAAATCTCAAGTCTGCTGCAGCTGCCATGGGCTTGAGACTGCAAAAGTTCTTGCTCCTTGGGGCACCAGCTTTGGGACAGAAGCCATACCTGGCAGAAAGAGACACCTGAGACTAGTGGATTGACATGAAAATACAAACGACCACTATCCACATGGTTCTTCTCTTTCTCTCCTACCCTTTTTCATAACCTACCCTCTTCATCTTTCTTTAACTTGTGCATATTTGTAAAACATTTGATTAACTCAGGCTGCCAGCCACTGGAATGTAACCTTAGAGGGGCAGAGCAGGAATTTTTGTCCCTTGTTCACTGCTGTATCCCCAGTGCCTAAACAGTTCCTGGCACACAGTAGACACTCAATATATAGTTGTGAAATGAATCTCTGTCCTTGAAACAAAGCCATCCTCCTTGGGGAGGGAGTAGGGAGGAGAAGGGAAACCCCTTTTCAGTGGCACCATGGGCAATTGCCACATCGAAACCCCTACCAGGGAATGTGGGCAGAGGGGAGATGGAAGATGCAGGCTGGGCGTGCATCTTCAGTGTAGGGAGTGAAAACAACTATTCAGTGAAAGGCAGGAGGCTGCTGCGATGTAAGGACTGAATCCCAGAGAACAGGATTTTGCCCCACTTCTGCTCATCTCTGTTTGACTTTGGAGGGAGCTGGTCAGAAAATCCCTGGAGGAGCTCCTGCCTCCAAAAGCGCAAGACTGATGCTATAGGGATCAGATGGACAGAATCAAGAAAGACCAGACAGAAAGGCCCCGAGCCTGGGGAGAGGGAGCATAGAGTGAACAAGTTCCTGTGAAAGTGAAATGGCCCTTCATTTGAATGCAAATGCTATGTAAAAGCCTGAAGCCCCTTGACGTCAGCCCCAGCCATGGGTGGCCCATCTATAGAGGGCTACCAGTCACCTGGAAACCGTCGGGGTAGGAAACGTGGGATGGAGTAGTCCGAGGGGCGCAGAGCAGCTTGCAGCACAACTACGTACTGATAGATTGATTCTCCGCTGCTTCTCAAAGTCGGGTTGGGGCCTTAGCGGGAACTCAGGATGGCTTAGGGAACTCTCTCCTTCTGCCCAAGCCACCATGTACGGAAGTTGCCTTTTGGAGAAAGAAGCAGGCATGTACCCGAGCACTCTCAGGAGTCCTGGGGGGAGCGGCACAGCCGGGGCGGGCGGCACTGGGGACGGTGGGAGTCTGCTGCCAGCTTCCAACTTTGCTGCAGCCCCGGCTTATGCTCACTACGTGGGGTATCCCCATATGCCCAGCATGGCTCCTCACGGGCCATCCCTGGGAGCCTGGGGCTCACCCTACAGTACCCCCCGAGAAGACTGGAGCGCGTACCCCGGGCTGTCCAGTACAATGGGCACAGTGCCCATGAACGACATGACCTTGAGCCCCGCAGCTTTTGACTCGCCCAACTACAGCAACCTGGGCCCCGTAGGCAGCGGGAGCAGCGGCGGCAGCCTGCCAGGCCTGGCTGGCCGGTCGCTAGTCCCCATCGACGCCGGCACCGCAGACGCCAGTTCCCCCATCAGGAGCCGCCACAGCCCCTATGCATGGATGCGCAAGACCGTGCAGGTGACCGGTGAGTAATCGATTCCAATGCTCACACATTTTTCCTTCCTTCCCTTCTCCTCTACTTCTCTTACCCTGCCCGCCGTCCTACTTCTCAGGCCTTTCCTGGGAGAGCTTAGCTGAGGAGACCCCCGCGTGGCTGCCCTCGCTCGTGTGCACCTGGGCCCAAAGCCCGCTAAATACGGCAATTGGGACGACTAAACCTACCCTATGGGTGGTTTTCCGCCATTCGCTGCTCGATCAAGGGAGCGAGCGCGCGGACAATGGGCATGTTGAGCCACAAGGATCAATATCCAATCCTGTAGTTGCCCAGTGGGAAAACATACACAGAAAAGCCCAACGGGTGAATGAGGCGAGAGGACAGCCGTGATGTCCCGATGTTCAGTCACTTCTGCTTGCCTGCTCCATTTCCAAACCCTTGCCCATCCGGGCGGGCCGTCTCCCCCCAAAAGTTGGTGATGTTCAACCTAGGTTCACGGTGCTTGGCTGGCAATGGACCCTCCAGTTTAGCCACGAAGGCCCCAAAGGCAAAGCGGCCTTGTCACCCTGGCCTCTCAAGGAAACTCCAACTTCCTTCGCCCAAGTTGGCAGAGGTGCATTGGCCTCAAATCCATTGCCTTTTTCCAATGGAAGAGTTAAGGCAGTCAAGAAAGCTACAGCACTGAGCTGGCACATAATACACTACTCAATCCTCACACCTGCCGGGCGTGAACGAATATCAGTTCCAGCGCTAGTATGTGCCTAAAGCCCTCCTAACTATCCAGGAAAGAGTCCTGCGGGCGGAGGACTGCCTCCCCAGGTGGAGGGGCTGAATGTAGTTCTGCGACAGCGCTCGGGAAGGCACAGCGATGCCAGCCTAACGTCGACTAGCAAGCCACTGGTGGACTTCTGGGAGCCGGGGGGCGGAGGAAGTGGCTGCTCCGCTTTAATCTTGGAGTGGGAGACGGGGGGTGGGGGTGGGGGGAGATGTTTGTTTTCAGCTGTCTGTAGTTCTTTTACCACATTCTTATTATATCAACCCTCGCTCCCTGTCATTAGAGAAAATTAGTAAAATTCGACTCTATCACTTTCATCCCTCTGGGGAGGAAAAGACATTTCAATAGTATTTGTCCACAATGATTATGCTCCTGTTCCCAGTTCTGCATTTTCTCTCCCCTCCAAAAAGCAAAGGCAGGAGGATGGGAAGGGACCAACTTTTACCATTAGAAGAACTTTTAGCCAGGAGGAGAGAGTTCCAGTAGATTAGAACATTACTAGGGTGGCAATCCCAAGTTAAAAATAGAGTTTAAATACTTGGCTTTAAAGCTTTTGGGGGTAAATCTTCACTTTTTAAAAAATATGGGTGAATCCGCCAGCTAAGTAGAATAGAAAATGAGGTTAGGGTGGGGCGCTCCTAGAGCCCTTATTAAGTCTAATCTCAAGGTTGTAATTAACATCCATTCACTAAACCCTAACAATTAGCAAAAAGATACAAAAGCCAGAAAAGTAGCTGCTCCCAGTCAAAGATATGTTTTGAAACACTTTAAAAGAGAAAAGTCACTGGCATGTTTGGAATAGAGAACAATGAAAAAAAGGACAAGATAAAAGATTATCTTGAGCCATGAGTTTTCTCTTTGTAACAGGTGTATCTGCTTAAAGGTCTCCCATTTGCATTTACTTTTACCAGCCTGAGCCTCTCTCTTGGGCAATTCTGGTCCCAGGGGAAGTTTAGAAGGGGCCTCCTTAGTCTGTTGCATCTTCATCATTGGCTAAACCCTCAAACTGACTTAACTTTACCACCTTCACGAGATTTTCTCTCCAATTTCAATGAGAAGTTTAAAATTGAGTGATATTGGAGCCCCTTTGACTCTTCGCAGCCTATCCTATGGATGAGGCTTTATTAAATTCAACCTTTGTTTCATTTTAATGTCTTGTAAATGAAAATTATCCCTTTGCTATATTCTTGTAGCCTAAGGTGCACATTTAGCAACAATTTAATAATATGATGAAAAATATGGGCCCTCGTCCTAGAAAAATGCACAAAAGCACACGAGCACACACACACAAGTAATTTTTTACATAATTTCAGGAGATTCGTGTATTCACTGAAGCCCTTTCATGGATATCAGGTTATAAACCCCACAAAACAATTAAGCTGATCACCTCACTGGACCACAATGCACCCATTTATATGCTTAGCACATAGTTAAATAAATATTTGTTAAATGAATGAATGAGTCAGATCCTCCTAAATTTTCCACTTCACTCTGTAGTATTGTGGGACAACTTATGGTTTATGGCTGAGAGGCAAATAGATGAACTACTAAATGTAAGTAACCTCTTTCTGATTAAAATAACCAAATTAAAGTTCTTTCCATAACTGAAGAATGTTTTAAATAGACTTAAGTTAAAGAAAGAAAAATATACATATTAAGGGGCAATCAGCAAACATTTCCTAGTGACCATTATAGCATTTGATTTTCTAATGAGAGCAAGGGGACTAAATGACTGTTCCCTAGGTGGTCTTGTTTGAAAGTAAGATATTTCTATTTCCATTTAGTTCAATCACTGGTCTATTCCAGTACACATCTCATTTGAGAGATTATATGAAAAAGAATCTGACAGAAAAGTTTATATGGAAAGTTAAGTATTTTCATGCATTTTCATATTTTAAACATTAGTAGGGTGGTAACTTAAACAGGGCTGGAAAGAGGCTTTCCTGTTAGGGTTGGGAAAGAGGGAAAGAGGAGGAAATAACGATTGATTCTGATTCTGATTGATTGTCTTAAGCCACTGGACAACACTGAGGAAGTTATGCTTTAAAGGCTTTATTCGATTAGGACACTTCATAAAATGAGTTGCTTAATAATTCTTGAGGCTTATCATTGTCTTCCTTGGTTTTGCTCATTTCACTGGGCAACTTTTAAAAATGAATTTGGGTGCAATCTTTAGCTAAAAGCAGTGAAGGATTGCCATAAGATAAAAAGTCATCGCGGCAGGGTCGATTACATAGTACTCCCTACAGAATATTCATTTTCATCATCTTTACCCCCATACTATCATCATCATAACCCCTAGGTTTGGGCAGTGCTTTTCTACCTAACAGCACTTTTGTGTGTTTGAGAACCAGTCTCTCAAATGAGCACTATTTTTATTTCATTTAGGGTGATAATAAGTTACCATATAGAGTGACACTTGCTTGCAAACTCTGGGGGGATAGTGTTTCCTGGGTAATGGGAAGGACCCCATCCATCTTAAACTACAGAGATTGGTTCAAGTCTTTGGGGAGGAAGCAAATATATTTTAGACTTTGTTACTTTCCTAAATTAATTGATAACAGCAGCTGAGAAAGGAGTCCCTCACCCTCAGAAATGTCATAGTCTCTGGAAGAAGAGAATAGTTTGAACAATAAAAATTAGTACTCTTAGTGCTTTTTTGTTGCTTGGGCATGGGAATGTGGACATTATTCTCTACCTGAAAATGTCCAAACTTCCTTCATCATTTAATCTGGTTTCATCATTTAAGGGGAAGAGAAAATGAGGTGGGAGGAGTCAGTTCAAGGAGGGGGACACAAAAGCAGCACCAGGAAATTCAAATTTGTTTCTCTTTGTAAACTGTGCAGTCAGTATTTTCTCCTGAGCTATGTCTTCTTGGGGTTTTAGGCCTTATCTGTCAGATTGGGGCAACAGACTCTTTTTAACACTTCGCATGGCTTTGATATGCAGCCAGGCTCTTCCTCATCCCTCCTTTCTTCAGGGGTTATATTGCCGGAAAGGGTGAGGATTTTCATGGCAAATAAAGAGGCCTGGTCTTGACTTTATTGTCCTCAGAAGAAACTGCAAGAGGGGAATTTATGACCAATGGGGGTGGGGAAGAACGGCAACCTTTCCAGAGTTCTTGAAGTCTGGTTATATTTATTGATTATCAAAGAGCAGAAAACACCGACACACACACAAGTTGAATTTTAAACTTTCTGCCTCAGGTTAGAATTTAAACACTCAGTCACTTTAAGATTAGGAAGATATATTTTGATCCCAAGATTTGAGGTTCTGGAAATACATTAAACTTCAAGGTTTTCATTTTGTACCCAAATATACATTCTGTCTTTGCAATAATCAAGAGTTAGACCCCTGGTTTCCTAGGTTTCTGTTTAGATTCAGAAAACCAGCTCAAAATTTGAGACTTTAAGGTAGGCTCATCATTTTCCACTTAAGGGGGTGGGGAGGGATTTTATTTAGTTCATAAGTCCACGAGTTATTCAGCCATTTAGTTAATCATAAGATAATATCTCTCATCTAGAAATTATTTCTACATTCCTGTTCTTTTTTTTCTTCCTAGAGATGAAAGAGTGTCTGACATTTGTTTAGGGCTTGTAAATTCCAAACCAATTGGCTGGTGTTCCTGAATGTAAAGAGCGTTCAGGGTGGAATCTGATGCTATGTAGCTCCTTTGTTAGGCCTGTGCTGCATCTTAACACCTCAATGGAGTTTAGGGAACCACTTTAAAGAAGCCTTTGTCCTACAGATCGCCCCCCAAAACTTCACATCAAAAACAACCAGGGAAGATCAGAAGGAGTTTCTAAAAGCCACAGAGAAAAGGAGGAAGATCCTGGAGGGGGTTAGAGAAATTGAAAAGAAAAGGAAACTTCCTAATTACCTTTGGAAAATTTGAAAGGAGGAATAAAACTCTATTTGAAGGAGGGCATGAGAAATTAGTTAAATGTTGTAACACAAAGCAAATGTTTGGATATTCTTTCAAAGAGCATGGAATGCTCACTCTATTCTGCTTAAGTCAACACCCCCTCCTTCCCCTATTCAATACACTTGGGAATAAAAATTGGTTTAAGACTCTCACATAAAAACTATTTTTTTCTAATAGGTAATGGGGTTATTCTAAAACAGAATCTGCTAAGTGACAGGAAATGTTTTCTTTTTAAATTACTATCCAAACCAAATTCTGTCCAAGGAGTATATGTAACTATAACGTAAGGATCCCAAAGTAGTTTGCCACAGTTGGGCCATTCTTATGCTTCCCAGCACGTTTAAACTTGGAATAACATTTAGCACACTGAACTAGGAGTCAAAAGTATGTGTTTGGGTCCCCTCTCCTCAGCTCACTAGCACAAAGTCACTTACTTACCCTCACTGAGTTTCAGGTTCCTTATCTGTAAACTGGGGATAAGACATGTTCTATGTAATTCAAGAAGGTAGGTAATAGATTCAATGGGAAACAGTATGAAAGAACTGTATAAAATGTAATGGAAGTGCATGTATAATGGATGTTGCTACTACTGCAATGCTATGCCTGTATGTAAGTGGGAAGGAAGTGAAAATCATGGATTAATTGTTTAAGTATTTTTCACTTTTTTATCTTTTATTTTATTTTTTATTTCAAAATATTATGGGGTTACAAATGTTTTTGTTTCATGGATACCTTGTACAATGCTTAAGTTGGGGCTTTTAGTGTGCCCATCACCAGAATAGTGTTCATTGTACCCAGTAGGTAAGTTTTTATCCTTTACCCCCCTCCCACCCACCCCCCTTCTTGGTTTCCAATGTCCTTTAAATCTCTTTGTGCCCATATGTGCCCATTTTTTTAATGCTTTGGTGTAACAGTAAGTTAATGGGGGAAAGATTGTGATTTGACTGATCATTTTAGGAGAAACATTAATTAGAGGGATGGTGGTTTCATATATAGGAGAGATATAGATATAGAGATATATGTCTATATCTGTAGATGATAGATAGATAGACAGACACAGATAGAGATACTGATATCATGACCACAGATGAGAATGTATTTAATGGAGAAATACATTGTGAATATTTACATTAAAAATATACTTGCTTTATATTTTAAAGTAATAGATGAGGATAGGAAGAATGGCTGTGATTCCTTCAACCAAAACAATCTTCAAAGAAGCAGAGTAAGATTAAATGCAATGCTTTCTTCCCTAACAGGAAAAACCAGGACAAAAGAAAAGTATCGTGTAGTTTACACAGATCATCAAAGGTTGGAGCTGGAAAAGGAATTCCACTGCAATAGATACATCACGATCCAAAGAAAATCAGAGCTGGCAGTTAACCTGGGCCTTTCTGAGAGACAGGTATACCAGAAGTACATCTAACATGTCCCATATAGTGATTTCAATAGGCTGAGGTTTTAGGGAAGTCTGTAAGCAGGGGTGGAGGCAAAACAGAAGATTGAGACCTTCTCCAAGCTCTCCTAAAGCCACTTTCATCCTGCTGGACCTGGGCACTTTGTGGGTATGGAAGCAAAGGATGAGGGCTTAGGAGGTGGAGAGGTATTACAACTCCAATGGAGTTGATCAAGCAAGTCAAAACTTTGATCTGGTCCCCAAGTAGTCACAGCCAATGTATGAAGTGGAGATTTGGCAACCACGGCAATTATCTGCTTCATATTAGTAAAACTGCAACTGTAACTGGACACCAATGCTGCTACCTGAACCAAGTTTTTCACTTATTCAGGGTTGGAAATTTAATTTTCTATGGTCTACATAATTCTATGATGCCCACCTCAAGTTTAGGTTTTTGTGAGTACTAAATGAAGATTAAATCATGGCAAGGATCAACAGTTTCCATTTACTCAGATTTTGAAATTACATAACTACCTGATGTTTTTTTCACTTAAGTCTAGGAGTAATCCTGGAATCATAGAATTCTAGAATTGTGAAGTCCATTAATGTATTGCCTTAACCCAAGCAGCTTGCATTTCATCCATGTGTCTAAAGGCACATTGGTATCACTCTGGTCTTTGCCTCCATCAAGAAATATATAGTATTTCATCACCCTCATTCACTCAGTTCTATGTTTTCATTAATCTTTTACTTTTAGGAAGTTTCTCTTAGTGACTGATTGTAATTTTCTTTGCTATTTAAGTCCTTCCTTCTTATTGGTACTCCTCAGCATTTGTCACTCTATCATTATTTATTTCTACCTGTGCAGCAGAGGAGGTGGGTGAGGTGTAATGTAAAGAGCACTGCATTCAGCGTCAGTAGCCCCAGACTTGCTCTCAGTTTTACTTCTTGCAAGGTACTTGCTCTCCCTGAGTCTCAGCTTTTTTTTTTTAACCTGTTAAGTGAGCATACTTCACAAGGTCATTGTAAGGCTCAAATGAAGTGACACATATGAAAGGGCTTTGTAAATGCTAAAGTCCCTGTACGATATTAGCAATCACTATGTTAACTGCATTCAGTATGTAGCCCCATTAAATACAAAGTTTTTTGTGTTTCAGGTGAAAATCTGGTTTCAGAATCGCAGAGCCAAGGAAAGAAAGATGATCAAAAAGAAAATCTCCCAGTTTGAGAATAGTGGAGGCTCAGTGCAAAGTGACTCTGGCTCCATCAGCTCTGGGGAACTGCCTAACACTTTTTTCACCACCCCGTCTGCGGTCCGTGAATTTCACCCTATTGAGATACAGCAGATCATGGTCTCTGAATGAAAGAAAAGCAAAGAGAAATGGAAAGTGCCCTTTCTTTAGTGGTGTCTTTTTCGTCTTTAAGATATCAGCAGGGGAGTTTGGGCAGGGTGTAATTCCTTGTAAGGCGGTATGCGGAACAGGTGGATATGCAATGGGTTGAAGATAATTTAGGGGACTCTTACTTTCAGAAACTATCCCAAGAAAACTCCTGTCTTGTGCTGTGCTATATGTCAGCCACTCAGGAAGCTTAGTGTGCTAAGCTATATAATTAAAAGCTAGAATCACAGGCCTTTGCAACTCTGTTCACAATTTCAGAAATTTGTTTGTGAACAGACTGTAAAAGACAGTTCTGCCAGGAGGCACTCTGTATGTGTACTTGTGTTTGTTATTTGATGCTGGGTGTGTTCTTTTATACTATCTTTTGGGGGGGGTGGGAAGAAGGTGCCAGAAGATTATCTCCAGCTACCTTTTCAATTGTTTAATTCAAAAGCTAAAGAAGTTTTCATAACAAGATAAATTTGTAAAAATCGACAGAGGGTGATTCGGAATCCATTGCCACTGATTAATAAAAACAACAAAGGAAAAAGACCATTTTGTCCCTCAATCATACTTGTCTGTTTGACATCAATTACCTTATCTTTTAAGAACTTTTAACCTACAGTGTCAATTTTAAATCTTGTCAAAACAATGAATTCAGACTAGATCAATACAGGCCAGCTTGGTTGAGTCATTAGCAAGGCAGATTTCCAACTCACAGAATAAACTCCCCCCTTCCTCCTGTCTTTCCACGCCAATTACTCTTATAGTACGGTGCCAGTCAGACTTACACAAGCACAAGGACAGTGAACTGGCCTGTAGCCCCTCCCTGCCATCACCTTTCAACCTGTTCAACATTACCCACATCATGTCACTTCAAAGCAGTGTAACACAAGGAGCTGCAGTTTACAGGTTACAAACACAACGTGGCTAAGGAAAGGGGTTGCAGTGAGCAGGGTTGCCTGGAGTTTTTATGTTGGTTCAGTATACTATTTGCATATTGAAGTGGCCAAAGGCTAGACTCTTAATCCTTTTAAATTCAGTGATTTTAAAACTTTAAAGGAAAGGTTGATTAAAGTAAGAAAGTAATCAGGGCACAACTTTTCCCTCCTTTTCAAGATGCATCTTTGTTGTTCATAAGAAAATTAGAATTTTGAGCACAACTACCTGTCTTTGGGTTGAGAGTAAGAAATTTATCCCCCCTGTTCTTATGAAAATCTCAGAAAGAGGTTTTACTTGCTATGGCTGCTCCTGAGGGTAGCTCATTTAGTTCTGAAAAGATTTAAGGGAAACCCCCTTACATCTTTGATATGACCTCTTGGAATTATATTCTTCACAACACATTTATGAGGAAGGTGTCAATTGTCCCATTTTACTGATAAGGAAACTGAGGTGTGAGCTATCAGGTCATTTTCCAAAGACACATAGCAAGGAAATTGTGGATGCTCATGATAACCCCTAGCTACATAGGATGTACCCTTCTATATTCATTTTGGATTTGATTATATTATTGAAGTTGCCCACAGCCTCCTAAACACCACTCAAGGAGTAATTACCACCTACGAATGCAGTCTTAGCCTTTTGTTGTCCAGCTCCCTTACCCACTTGATCAGTGAATTTGGGGTTTATACTAATAATCTTAATAATGCCTTATATGTGTGAAATATTTTATGTTTTTCAATGCACTCTTACACCTGTTATATTATTTGGCCTCATGAGATATGTAAGAATTGCTATCCCTATTTTGTAGTTTAAGAAACTAGAGACTAGAAGGGCTTAAGCATCTTTGGTAAACCAATTCTCTTAGTCCAGGTCTATGTATTGGAGGATGGTGATAAGGATAGACAAATTTAAATTCCCATTTTCTTCAAAAATTTACTAACTTTCCAGTTAGTTGATGGCAAAATCTAGGACTAGAACTCAGGTCCACTGATTCAATGAATACTTATTGAGTGCCTACTCTGTGCCAGGCACTATGCAAAGATTTCTTGACTCTCAGGACAACACATTCTGCTCAACCTCACTGGCTCCAATAAATTTTGGGTGGACTACATAGCCTGCTAATTGGCCGGCAAGCCATATAAACTGCTGAACATAGAAAATCAACATTGAAATGGGTCCTTCCAATCCAGTGGGGAGAGAGTGGGGGTGTTACTTGCCTACGTACACTCAAAACTTAACTTCCTTATCTCTAACACCCACTCCACAGAAGGTATAACTTTGGCTATAGCATTTGAATTTTCCTAGTAGTTGCTCTTTCTTGTTGTAAACGTTTGTTCCACAGAGAAAAGATATTTCCCTATTTTATAGATTCTGATTCTCTAAAATCTGCAAACAGAACCAAAAAATGGAGCCTTTCTTTTTTTTTTTAATTTATTTTTTTAATTTCAGAATATCATGGGGGTACAACACTTTGGCCATACACATTGCCCCTGTTCTGCCCGTGTCAGAGCCACAATCGTGGTCATCCCCCAAACTGTGCTCTCTGCATCCATTCAGTGAGAGTTTTTCCCATCCCTTCCACCTTCCTCCCGCCCGCCTGCCCTCAGATGAATGTTATTGCCCTGTGTGATGTAAGTGTTCATCAGTTAGTACCAGTTTGATGGTGAGTACCAGTGGTGCTTGTTTTTCCAATCCTGTGACATTTTGCTTCGAAGAATGGGTTCTAGCTCCAACCAGGATAATACCAGATGTGTTAATTCACTGTTGTTCCTTATTGCTGAGTAATACTCCATGGTATACATATACCACATTTTATTGATCCACTCGTGTATTGATGGGCACCTGGGTTGTTTCCACAACTTTGCAATTGTTAATTGTGCTGCTATGAACATTTGAGAGCAGATGTCTTTAAAAAATGGAGCCTTTGTTTTTAACAGCATATTGCAGCCACTTCCTCTAAGACGACATACTAATTCTTTTTCTGAGACCTGAGAAAAATAGATATCCCCATGCTTTTATGGCTAGATTATGGTGGTGTATGCTGTAGGTGTATAGAGAAAAGAAGTCTAAACTCTAAAGGTCAAAATCTGCATTCAAAATAGGTTTCAATAAAGACTTACTTTCTGGTAAGGGAAGAGGCAGGAATGAAAACACAACAAATGGCTGACAGCGTTCAGTTAGGGTAGTGGGGTTATTAGGGATTTTCTTCTTTTCATTACTTTTCAAATTTATGCTGTTTTATAATAGGAAAAAATATTTCCTTAAGAAATATGTTTTCACTCCAAACATTTCTTTATTTTATCCTCAAAGAATTTTCAGACTTTAGAATCCTCCTTGCATTTATTCAAGTGTTCCAATCTCCCTGTACCTTTCTTAAGGCCCTTGATTTTATCTGGGATTTGTTTGTGTGGAGCTGCAAAGAAAGGTCTTTGGGAAGATCTGGCTTCTTTTCAAAGAAAGAAGGAAGCAAAGCCCAAGGAAAGTTTTCCACTCTTGGCTCACATCCAAACAATCTGGCTTCTTTTCTGGGTTGGAACATTTTAACACTACCAAGCCAAATCAAGAAGGGGAGGAGGGACCAGCAAGGGGGAAGGGTGGTGGAAGGGAAAGATATATTATAACAGGGAATGAAGAAAATTTGGGGGGTTATGGATATGTTTATTATATTAATTCTGGAGATGGTTTCGTGAGTGTATACAGATATCAAAACTCATTAACTTTTATACTTTAAACGTGCAGTTTCTCGTGTGTCAATTATGTTTTAAGAAAGGTGAAAAAAATATAGCAGAGTGGTTGCAACCCTAATAACAAAAAAGAAGGGAGGGAATCACTAGAGGATTTAGTCTATGGAGATAGTCACTTTATATAACTTAGGTTCAGCCCCCCAGGTAGGAATCACTCACTTGTATATTCATGTCTTAGTGTGCTACTGAGGACGGACACCAATAATTGATAATCACTGGGTCTTTCATATCATGTGAATGGGTTTGGAGGATAGAGGGAGACCAGTGTATATGAGCACTGAATCTTCAAAGTGACAATGCAAAGCAAAGAAGTCCCCTACTGCATGCCTTCAGGGACAGTATTGTGACTTGGTAGTAAAAGTAGATATTTACATAGCATGGTATGAGAAGCACTGAATTAGGAAATGAGACCTGGGGTTTTAGTTTTATCTAGTTCTGCAACTAAATAGCTATGTAGTTTTTTGTTAAGTCACTTCACCCATAAGGGTCTCTGTAATTTTATTTGTAAAATCTGGGGATTTGACTTGGCTTCAAGGATTTATTTCAGCTTGAATTTCTACATGACACCTTGGGAAGACACCCCTCCCGACCACTCACACAAAATAAAACACACACTCACACACACACGCAACCCTTCTTGGTTTCTTAGGGCTTAAAATACCTCTCTTGGGAGAATCAGTCTTTTGGTCACAAAGACTTTTTCTGTCTTCCAGAGTTTACCATAGGGACTTACCCTTTCAGAGTCCCCATGTCTTCATCTATAAAATGTGGATATGAGTTTAATTTCACCAATCTCCAAAACTCTAGGTCTGTGAATTTCTAATTAAAATACAAATGTCACTGGAAAAGGAAGGCACTTAAGCTACTATCAGTCATTTCCCTAATCCCTTTCCAACCAGAAGAGCCTTAGAAAGGCCTGCTCTAAATGGATCACATGGAGATGTCCCTGAAAACAGGAATGAACCCCCTGTGACAAAAGAAGGATGCCACAGAACAATAAACTCAAATTACTTGGATTTTAGAAGTTTGTCTTTAGTTGTACTTGTGCATACATTTTTGATTCGTCCCCATGGATGAGGGAAGCAGCAAGTCAAATATCTTTTAGGGAAAAGGAAAAAATTCTCCCCTTTCTTTTTCCAGCATAGCCTCTCCTAACTCTCTGCTAGCCTGATGAAAAAAAAGTAGATGTAAAATGGAGCCCATAAGGGGCTGATTGTTGGCCCCCCAAAATACATATCTACATTTTAATCCCCAAAACTTCTGAATAATACTTTCTATAACAAAAGAGTAAATATTATCTTATGTGACAAAAGAGATGATTAGGTTAAGGAACTTGAGAGGAGGGTCTTATCCTGGATTGTCTGGGTGAATCCTAAGTACAATCCTATGTATCCTTATCAGATAGAGGCAGAAGGGCATTTTAAACAGAAGAGGGAGAGGAGGCAATGTAAACTTTGAGGCAGATATGAGAGTGATGTGGCTAAAAGCCAAGGAATGCCAGGAGCGACCAGAAGCTGGAAGAGGCAAGGAACAGATTTTCCCCTAGAATATCTGGAAGGTGTGGCCTTACTGATACCTTGATTTTGTACTTTTGGCTTCCAGAACTATGAGAATATAAATTTCTGTTGTTTTAAGCCACCAAGTTTATGGTAATTTGTCATGGCTGCAACAGGAAATGAATATAGAGCCTTTACCAAGGGCCCTCCAAACCACGCCTAAATCAGTCACCACCCTCCATCCTTTCCATAAAATGTTTAGTCAAAAAAGAATCACTCTTGGAGCAATGACAGCAAAAATGGCAGAGTAGAAAGCTCCCAGGGCCTGTCCCTTCACAGAAACATCAAAAAGTCAATCAGAAACTATTAGAATCAACTTAGTCAGAATTCTGGAAAACAGTCAAAGGTTTACAGCAACCAAGTAAATGCTGAATCAAGAAAAATGCAACTTAAAAACAATAGAAAAGCTTTGTAGCATTTTTACTTGCTCCTGCCCCAAACTGTCCCAGTTCAGTGACAGTCTTAAAAATGGAATCTCAAATTACCAATGTGGGACCCTGGTCATCCATTCTAGAGGGAGCAAAAACAATATCATTTGCAAAGAACTGTGTTTGTTCTAACCTGTCTGGAGGCTACCTGAAGGACTGATGCAAGGCACTTGTTTTTATATTGCCTAATTCAGAACTCACTCAGCGCTGAAAGGTGATGGGTATTCCTCACAAACATAGTAAGGTGAAGAAACAATCCAAGGCTGCCTGGAGCAAAATTTATTGTTGACACATAAAATAGAATGATAAAATCCTGGAAAGAAGAGCTGGAAAGAGAGTTTCTTTGGGAAATTAGGGCTTAAAATTTCCTATGTATACTGAAAAGTTTAGAAAGTGACACAAAGGATCAGGGGAAGATGCATGTTCATAAAAGACTTAGGAAGATGGTAAGTTTTCACTTCTGCCTGATCTCTAGGCTCAGTGCAAGCAGGGAGTGAAGGCTAAGGCAGAGTTGTTGCAATTTCTCTTCACAAGCCAAACAGACTTCACCCAGATCCTTTTTTCAAACACTGAGCTCCATTTTGTAATTTTTGTCTCTGCCATTGAAAGAGTGCCCTAACACAGAGCCAATCTAAAGACTGGAAGAGGTTTTCTTCTCTCTCTCTTTCTCTCTCTCTTCCCCCTCCTGCTGTTCAAGGAAATCTCTGTCAATACACTAGGTGGACATAAGTTAAAGGAACAGAGACTTCAGAGACCACATATGACAAATAATATAGACTTTACAAAAATAGTTTTAAAAGGTATCAGACAAACTGCTATAGCTACTGAAAGCAATACAAACAAACCCTGAAGAGGGGTAAGAATCTCATTCTTAGAATTACTACATTATAAGATTCAAAATATTCAGTTTTCAACAAAAAATATAAATAAAACAAAAATAAACAAGAAAGTATGACCCATTTACAGAAGAAATTAACAGACACTGTCCCTAAGAAAGCACAGAGATAGGACATACTACACAAAGACTAAATCCACTGTCTTAAACTTGCTCAAAAAGATAAGAAAAACATGGACAAATATCTAAAGGAAAGACAGGAGAATTATATATGAACAAATAGAGAATAATAATAAGGAATACAGATTTAAAAAGGAACCAACCAGAAATTCTGGAGCTGGTAATGAAAAACTCACTAAGAGGGTTCCAACAGCAGATTTGAGCAAGCAGAAAAAAGAATCAGTGAACTTGAAGATAGGTCTATTGAAGTTATCCAGTCTAAGGAGCAGAAAGATAAAAGGATGAAGAAAAAGTGAACAGAGCCTAAGATTCCTGTGACACATCATCAAGTTCACCAATGTACACACTATGGGAATCTTAAAAAGAGAGGAGAGAGAGAAAGAGACAGAAAGAATATTTGAAGAAATAATGCCAGAAAATCTCCCAATTTTGATCAAAGACATGAATATACACAAGCATAAGGCTCAATGAATTCCAAGTAGAATAAAATCAAAGAGGCCCACATTGAGACACATTATAATGAAACTATGGAAAGTCATTGGCAAATAGAGATTCTTGAAAGCAGCAAAAGAGAAGCAACTTGTCACATGTAAGAGATTTGCAGTAAGATTTATAGCAGATTTCTCATTAGCAACCATGGAGGCAAAAAGGGAGTGGTATGACACATTTACACAATTGAAAGAAAAAAACCTATCCAAACCTGGGCCCAAAATGTAGAGCTGGCTGTCCTTGATGGCACATCTGATGTGGAATTGGGTGGGGTAGAGAGTAGGGGTGGTAGTTAGGGTCGTGAAAAAAGGAGGAGGTGGCAAATCACTTATAAATGGCACCAAAGCAGCAATCAAAACCTAAATTCTAAGATGGTGAGCAAGTGCTGTGCTTTCGTGGACATATTCTTTATGAAGCAAAGTGTATAAATGTTGCCATAAAGGACAAATGAGTGAAATACTTTATGCATTACAGTGGTTGGCATAAAAATTGGGATGAATGGATTCCAGCAAGCAGAGTACTCAAATATGTGGACACCAATTTGCAGAAACAGTGAGGACTTCAAAAATCAATCAGGAGCAATATGTAAAGGGGAAGATGAGAGAAGCTACACAAGGAAAGAAGACCTCTGATCTGCAACGGAAAATGTCAAAACGAAAACAAAAAAGAAAAAAACAGAAAAAACTTAGGTATGGAGATGGTGGCAACCTCAGTGTCCTCAAAACAAAAGGTCTCGGGTAGATCCTGCTGTTAAAAACTAGGAAACATTCATGAACAGAGTCGAAGTTAGAGTAAAGATTCCCAACGAGCTAAAACCATGGCTTGTTAATGACTGGGACTTAATTACCAGGCAAAAACATCTTTTATCTTCCTGCCAACAAGAATGTGGATTTCATTCTAGAAGATTATGCAGATAATAAGAAATCTTGAGGAAACACAAATATTAAGGAGTATGTTAATGAAGTGGCAGGGATAAAAGAATACAGGCATACCTCAAAGATACTACAGGTTCACTTGCAGACCACTGCAATAAAGCTAATATTGCAATAAAGTGAGTCACAGAAACTTTTTGGTTATGTTTATACTATGTTGTAGTCTATTAAGTGTGAAATAGCATTATGTCTTAAAATATACATACCTTAATTTAAAAATACTTTATTGCTAAAAAATGCTAACAATCATCTAAGCCTTCAGAGAGTCATAAACTTTTTGCTGGTGGAGTGTCTTACCTCAATATTGATGGCTACTGACTGATCAGAGTGGTAGTTTCTGAAGGTTAGGGTGGCTGTGGCAATTTCTTAAAACGGGACAACAATGAAGTTAGCCACATCAATAGAATCTTCCATTTATGAAAGATTTCTCGGTAGCATGTGATGCTGTTTGATAATATTTTACCCACAGTAGAATGCTCCAATAACAGGCAGAGACTGGGAGAATGGATTAAATAACATTATTAAACTATAAGCTATCTACAAGAGTTTTACTTTTTTATTTTATTTTATTTTATTTTCTCCTTTTATTTCAGAATATTATGGGGGTACAACACTTTGGTTATATATATTGCCCATGCACCGCCCATGTCAGAGCTACAATTGTGGTCATCCCCCAAACCGTGTGCCCTACACCCATTCAGTGAGAGTTTTCCCATCCCCTCCACCCCTCTCCCGCCTGCCCGCCCCCTGATGAATATTATTGCCCTGTGTGATGTAAGTGTTGATCAGTTAGTACCAATTTGATGGTGAGTACCAGTGGTGCTTGTTTTTCCATTCTCGTGATACTTCGCTTCGAAGAATGGGCTCTAGCTCCAACCAGGATAATACCAGATGAGTTAATTCACTGTTGTTTTTTATTGCTGAGTAATACTCCATGGTATACATATACCACATTTTATTAATCCACCAAGAGTTTCACTTTAGATCCAAAGACATAAATAGGTTGAAAGTGAAAGGATGGAAAAAGATATTCCAGGGAAATAGTGATCAAAGTGCTATGTGACTATACTATATTAGACAAATAGACTATAAGTCAAAAACTATTAAAAGAGACAAAGACAGACATTATACAGTGATAAAGGGTCAATTCATCAACAAGATAATGTAATTATAAACATATACATACAAACAACAGAGCCCCAAAATATATGAACAAGAAGATAATAGTAAACATATAATACAAAAGAACAGAGACCCAAAATATGTGAGGAAAAATAGATAGTAATTATAAACATATACATATAAAACAACAAAGCCCCAAACAGAATGAAAGGAAGAAATAGACAGTTCTATAATAATTGCTGAAGACTTTAATAAACCATATTCAATAATAAATGGAACATCTAGACAGAAGATCAATAGGGAAATAGAGGACCTGAAATGCACTATAAATCAACTAGACATAACAGACATACATAGCATATACCACCCAACATGATCAGAATACACATTCTTCTCAAGTGAACATGCCTTATTTTTCCAGGATAGACCATATGCTAGGCCATAAAACAAACCTCAATAAATTTAAAAGGGTAGAAATAATACAAAGTATATTCCCTGAGCACAATGGAATGAAGATAAAATTCAATGACAGAAGGAAAACTGGAAAATTTATAAATATGTGGTATGTGGAAATTAAACAACACACTCATAAACAAACAATGGATCAAAGAAGAAATAACAAATAAAACGAGAAAACACTTAGAGATGAATGAAAATGAAAATACAACATACAAAAACTTATGGGATACAGCAGAAGCAGTGCTCAACAGGAAATTTATAGCAATAAATGCCTATATTTAAAATAAGAAAGATCAAAAATAAATAACCTAACTTACTAAAATCAGGACTGAAACTGGGGACATTACTAATAACCTTACAAAAATAAAAAGGATTATGAGGATACCATGAATAATTATATGCCAACAAATTATATCTCAAATCAATAACCTACATTTATACCTTAAGGAACTAGAAAAAGAGCAAACTAAACCCAAAGGTATCAGAAGGAAGGAAATAATAAAGATTAGAGCAGAAATAAATGAAATAGAGAATGAAAAAGTAATAGATTCAATGAAACCAAAAGTTTGATTCATTGAAATTATCAACAAAATTGACAAACTTTTAACTTGACTGAGAGAAAGAGAGAGAGAGACTGAAGAGGCAAATAATTAAAATCAGAAATGAAAGTAGGGACATTAATACAGACTTTATAAAAAGAAAAATTATTACAAGAGAATACTATGAACTAATATGTATAAACAAATAATAAATAAAATGGACAAATTCCTAGAAAAACACAAATCACCAAAATTGACTCAAGAAGTAATAGAATACCTGAACAGACCTTTAAAAAGTATAGAGATTGAGTTAGTGATTTAAAAAAAAAAAACAGGAAAGAAAATCCTAAGACTGGATGGCTTTACTGGTTAATTTTACCATTTTACCAAATATTTAAAGAAGAATTAATACCAAATCTTCTCAAACATTTTCTTTTTTTTTTTTTTTTTTACAGACAGAGTCTTGCTCTTTCACCCTGGCTAGAGTGCAGTGAAATCATCACAGCTTATTGCAACCACAAACTCCTGGGCTCAAGCGATCCTCCTGCCTCAGCCTCCCGAGTAGCTGGGACTACAGGCATGCACCACCACGCCTGGCTAATTTTTCTATGTTTTGTAGAGATGAGGTCTTGCTTTCACTGAGGCTGGTCTTGAACTCCTGAGCTCAAGTGATCCTCCTGCCTTGGCCTCCCAGAGTGCTAGGATTACAGGCATGAGCCACCATGCCCAGTCATCCTCTCAAACCTTTGCAAAAAAGAGAAGAGAAGTGAACGCTTCCTAACTCTATGAAAAGAGTGTTACCCTGATACCAAAGCCAGCCAAAGACACTGCAAAAAAGTACAGTCAAATATTCCTTATAAATATAGATAAAAATACCTCAACAAAGTCTAGAAAAATGAATCCAATAGCATATTAAAAGTATTATGCATGATGACAAAGTGAGATTTATCCCAGGAATTCAAGGGTGTTCAACATAGA
This sequence comes from Daubentonia madagascariensis, assembly GCA_023783475.1. NCBI lineage: Eukaryota > Metazoa > Chordata > Mammalia > Primates > Daubentoniidae > Daubentonia > Daubentonia madagascariensis. The sequence goes on along the minus strand of JAKFHU010001194.1, from coordinate 544,140 downwards.
AAAATCAATTAGTACCACATTTATGGAACAAAAGAAAAACATACATGATCATCTTGATGCAGAAAATCTTTTGACAAAATATAACACCCTTTTATGATAAAAACACCAGAAAACTAAAAATAAAAGAGACTTTCTTGAATATGATAAAAGGCATTTACCAAAGTCCACAGCTAGCATCATGGTCAATGATGAAAGCCCAAAAGCTCTCCACATAAGATCAGAAGCAAGATAAAGATGTTCACTTCTGTCACCTCTATTCAACATTGTACTAGAGGTTCTGGCCAGAACAATTAGGTAAGAAAACTAACAAAAGGCATCCAATTGGGAAAAGAAGAAGGAAAATTATCTTTATTCACAGATAATATGATCCTATATACGAAAAATCTCAAAGAATCCACAAAAATAACTACTAGTATTAATGAATGAATTCAGCAAAGTTGCAGGGTACAACTCAGAAATCAGTTGTGTTTCTATATAGCAGCCATAAACAATCTCATAAGCAATTTAAGAAAATAAATTTTTGAGAAGGAAATTAATAATGTCATTATTATAACAACAACATTTATAATAGCATACAAAATAATATAATACCTACAAATAAATTTAAGCAAAGAGATGGAAGACTTGTACTCTGAAATCTGTAAAATTTTGCTGAAATAAATTAAAAACCTAAATACATGGAAGGATATCCTGTGTTCATGTATTAGAAGACAATATCATTAAGATGGCAACACTACACAAAGCAATTTCTAGGTTAAATGCAATCCCTATCAAAATTCCAGGGGCCATTTTTGCAGAAATGGAAAAGCCTAACCTCAAATGCATATAAGAGTCCCCAAACAGCCAAAACAATACTGAAAAAGAACAAAGTTGGAGGAAGCACACTTTCTGATTTCAAAATTTACTACAAAGTTACAGTAATCAAAACAGCATGGTTGTGAAATAAGGATAGACAGCTAGATCAATGAAATATAATTGAGAATCCAGAAATAATCCCATACATCCATGGCCAATTTGTTTTTGACAACAGTGCCAAGACCAGTCAGTAGGTGAAAAATAGTCTCTCCAACAAATGGTGCTGGGACAATTGGATATCACAGGCAAAAGAATGAAACTGGACCACTGCCTCACACCATATACAAAAATTAACTGAAAATGCATCAAAGACCTAAATGTAGGAGCAAAAATTTTAAAACTCTTAGAAGAAAATGTAGGGGTAAATATTCATGACCTTGGATTTGGTAATGGATTCTTAGATATGACACCGTATCCACAAGCAGTAGAAGAAATAAATAGATAAATTGGACTCCATCGAAATTAAAAACTTTTGTGCATCAAAAGACATTATCAAGAAAGTGAAAAGATAATCTACAGAACGTGAAAAAATATTTCAGAATCCTATATCTGTTAAGAGTCTAGTATCCAGACTATATAAGTAAATCTTACAACTCAACAACAAAAAGAACCCAGTTAAAATTTGCGCAAAGGACTTGATTAGACCTTTCTCCAGTGAAGTTATACAAATGGCCAAAAAGCACACAAAAAGATGCTCAACATCATTAAGCATTAAGAAAAATGCAAATCAAAACCAAAATGAGGTACCCCTTTACATCCACTAGGATGGAAAATGTCAAATGTTGGCAAGGATGTGGAGAAACTAGAACCCTGGTACATTGCTGGTGGGAATGTAAAATGGTTCAGCCACTGTAGAAAACCGTTTGGAGGTTCCTCAAAAAGTTAAACACAGAATTATTATATTACCCAGCAAGTCTACTCCTAGGTATATACCCAAAAGTATTGAAAACAGGAACTCAAATACTTACACATGCATGTTCATAGCATCACTAATTGACAATAGCCAAAAGGTGGAAACAATCCAAATGTCTACCAATGAATGAATAGATAAAATTGTGGTATATACACATAATAGAATATTATTCAGTGAGAGAAAGAAATGAAGTAGTGATACATGCTTCAGAGTAGATAAGCCTCAAAAACATGCTAAGTAAAAGAAGCCAGAAAAAAATCACATTCCATTGATATGAAATATCCAGAATTGGTAAATCTATACAGACCAAATGTAGATTAGTGTTTACCAGAGATAGGGGTACTGGCAAATGGGGAACAACTGATTAATGCATATGGGATTTCCTTTTGAGGTGATAAATATATTTTGGAACTAGATAGAGGTGGTAGTTGCACATTATGAATGCACTAAATGCCACTAAATTGTGCATTTTAAAGTGGTTTATGTTGTATGAAATTCACTTTAATAATTTTTTTTAAATTAAAGGATCACTCTTGAATCTGCTATTCCTCACATTCTTTACATAGTAAATAAACTGACATTTAGGGTCCCCTAATTTCCCAATCCCCTAGCACTGATTGAGAAAAAAATGGCTTATTTGTCAAAGCCTAATGAAGCTGTCAGAAATAGCTCATATTCTCTCTCCTCCAAATCTTGTCAAGTTAATACTGGGTCAACAATCACCACCTCCTCTATGTGGCCTTTGGTCTGTACCATTATCTTGGAAATTTAAAACTTACTGGTGTGTTTACGTGTGTGTGTGTGTACACATGCCTTATTCTGGATGATAGATGAGCGAGCTGGGAGTGCAAGTAACTAGAGGAAAGTTTGATGAAAGAAAGGTAAGCAGGAGTGAGGCAGATGGGCCACAAGGAGAGAAAAATAATGCAGATCATAGGAAATCTGCTCCTCAGAATTTTAGAGACCTGACAGGGATTTTATGTATATTATATATATATTTTTTTGGTTGGTTCAGCTTCCTACCTGCAACATTTAAAATTTTTTTCTTCTTTCAGTGACCTCTGAGACAGTCACATCGAACTGTCATCACATTATAGTATTTCCCATTCCTCCCCCACCCCAATCCCTCCTCTCTGAAGACTATTGCTTCTTTAGAAAAAAATAAGTTACCTTGAATGGCAATATGCTTCCTATAACCAAAATCTTCCACTACTTTAAAAGCACCCATCCTGCTGCAAGTCAAAAGACTTGACTTTTAGTTTAAGATCAAACACTAACTCACTGGGTGTCCTTTAAGAATATATTAACTTTCTAGGTCTCAGGTTCATTATTGATAAAATGAAGTGGGATGAAAAGGGAGACACTAAAAGACCCATAGTAACACTTCCAAAAATAATTTGATTTCAACTTGCCCTCTCACCAGCAGATATTAGTCACCATCTTTAATAGCATTGCCTGTTATATATCTGGAAGGCAGTTTTAAATTATTTCTCCTTTCCATTGCAAGTTACTAATCCCTTTGGCTTGACTACAAAGATTAGTTTTCCTATGCTTTGTCACAATTGTTTTTCCCCATAAACGCCAACCTTTTAGCCAATAAAAGATTGAATTATATTTTTTCTGATATTTTCATATCTAAACTAAAACAACATGTCATTGGCAGACTCACATAAAGTATGTTATTCAGGCATAGGTAAATGATCCCAGGTGGAATATTACAGCTCCAAGAATAAATAAAAATAATAAATAAAATGATGAAATGAAAATAATAAAACTAATAAATGATGTATGCAAAATTTAGACACATTTTACCTAGATCATATAAATTGAGAGCAAGATAAATGAAGTTTATGAGTTCTAGATTTATTGCATTGTCTGAGAAGGGGGATGAACATATCAATTAATAGATGACTGACTGAAGGTATGGAGCAAGATGGCAGAATATGACTCTCCAGTGCTCATCCTCCCCACATAAACATCAATTTGAACAACTATCCACACTCAAAAATACCTTTACAAGATCAAAGGTAACCAGATGAGAGATCACAGCATTTGGGTGTAGCATAGAAATAAGGAAAAATGCATTGAAAAGGATGGAAAGGACAGGTTTACATTTTGTACATCACCCCTCCCCAAATCCCAGGCAGCACAGCATGGAGAAAGATATCCTCTACTTGGAAAAAAAAGAGAGGGAAGTGTTGGACCTCAACATCAGAACCACCATAGTAAAAACCCAGCATGGGGCAGGATCCCATGGTCCCAGACTCCAGGCCAACATCCATGGAGACAGGCTCTAGGCCTACCCTCATGGACCTAGGTTCCAGATCCATCCCCAGAGACCCAATCAACAGTGGATTCAGGCTTCAGGCCCTCCTACCTGCTTACCCAGTCACCAAGCCAGCCTGCCTGAGAACTCCAGCAGCAAGCCCACCATCGGACCACACCAGATGGCCTGCCCAGACTCTGAATGACTGAATGGTGAAGGGCTTTCCTAGACAAAGCCAGTCTGCAAAGCCTGGAATAAGTCTCTACTTCTTCAAATATGCAGACATCAATGTAAGGCAACAAGAAATGTGAAAAGCCAAAGAGACAACCACCACCAAAAGAACAAAATATTCTCCCAGTAGCTGACCTGAAAGGAATGGAAATATATAAACTGCCTGACAAAGAATTCAAAATAATTGTTTTAAGGAAACTCATCAACTTCAAGAAAATACAGAGAAATAATTCAATGATATCAGGAAAACAATAAATGACCCAAATGGTTAGAATGGTTGTGATTAAAAAGAGAAAAGATAAGTGTTGATGAAGATGTGGAGAAAAGGAAACCCTTGCATGTTATTGGTGGGAATGTAAATTAGTATAGCCATTATGGAAAACAGTATGGAGGTTACTAAAAAAATTAAATATAGAAGGAAATTCTGTCATTTGCAACAACATGGATGAGCCTGGAGGACATTGTGTTAAGTTAAACAAGCCAGCCACAGAAAGACAAATATCACATGATCTCATTTACATGTAGAACCTATAGGTTCACTAATGGAAACAGAAAGTAGAACGGTGGTGCCCAGGGGCTGGAGTAAGGGAGGTTGGGGAGATGTTGGTCAAAGGATATAAAATTGCAATTAAATAGGAGAAATAAGTTCAAGAGATCTATCGTACAACATGGTAAGTACAGTTAATGACAATATGTTGTATTCTTGAAAAAGCTAAAAGATTAGATTTTAAGAGTTCTCACCACAAAAATTACAATGATGTGAGGTAATGCATATGTTAATTAGTTTGATTTAGTTATTCCACTGTGTATGTAAATTTCAAAACATCATGGTTTACATGATAAATATATATAATATTATTTGTCAATTAAAAAACAAAATGTTAATAAATAGATAAATTATATATGTAGCTCACAAAAAATAGATGACTGTTATAAATTCATCTTAAATCTCTAAAAGTTAGAACCTTCCTTAATTTTATTCAACAAATATTTATGCAAGGTTTACTTGGTATCATAACTGGGACTAGACACTGTGGGAGATAATAGAAAAGAAGGAGATATTATTCCAATCTTCACAGAGCTTACTGTTTATAAAGTGAGAGTATTTGATTCCACATAAGTAGAGGTTACGGGGTGATGATGATAATAAATTACATTGGGTAAAACCTAGGAAAGGCAAAGGTGAAGAAACGGCAACAAGAGAGTATATTTTAAGAAAATTCTCTGTGTCAGGTGCATAATGCATTTTCCTTAGTAGAAGGATATAGTATATCTACAAAAACAAAATATGTATCTTGTTAATCTCTGCATTTGTCATTCTATGGACTTTAAAGTGAGGATCAAGAAGAAGATGTTTATACCTCAGGTGCTATGATATGTGACTTAAGCCAAACACTTTCCATATTTAATGAAATACATGAATATATACATCTAAAAAGCTCAACAAATACCAATTAAGATATATTCAAAGAAATTCACAATGAAATACATTACAATCAAACTGTCAAAAGCCAAAGACAAAAAGAGAATACTGAAAGCAGCAAGAGACAAGCAACTCATCAGGTATAGGGATATTCCATAAGATTAGTCAATGTCTCAGCAGAAACGATGGAGGTAAAAAGACAGTGGGATGACATACTGAAAGTTCTGAAAGAAAAAAATGACAATCAATAATTCTATATCCAGCAAATCCATACTTTAAAAATGAAGGAGAAATTAAGACATTCTCATCATGAGTAGATCTGCACTAAAAGAAATGTTAAAGGAACTCCTTGAAGTAGAAATGAAAGGACACTAGACAGTAACTAAAGCCATAAAAATAAATAAAGAACACCAGTAAAGGTAACTATATGGGTACATAGAAGACAGTATTCACATATTTTAGGGTATTGGTTTATAACTCAGTTTTTCCTAAGTAATTTTTCTTAACTTATTTTTCTAAAATTATTTCCTAAATACATAAAGCAGTAATTATAAACAAATGTTAGTTGGTGCATAATATATAAATGTGCAATTTGTGCCAATAACAATACAAAGAAGGGAGATGGAGCTAATTTGGAGCAAAATTTTGTATACCTTGAAACTAAATTGATATTAATTTGAACTATATTGTTATAAATTAAAATGTTAATTGTAATACCCAAAGCAATCACTAAAAAAAAAAAAGAAACCAAAAAATCTATATAGAAAAAGAAATGGGAAGAAATCTAAATATAACACAATAAAATATGTATCTAAAACAAAGGACATCAGTAAAGGAAGATTTGAGGAACAAAAAAGATGTAAGACATATAGAAAACAAATACCAAAATAGCATAAATAAGTTCTTTTTTATAAGCAATTATATTAAATGTAAATGAATTTAAGTCTCTAATTAAGAGATAGAGATTGACTGGATTTTAAGAAATATTCAACTGTATGCTGTCCAGAAGAGACTCACTTTAGATACAAAGACAAATGGGTTGGAAGTGAAAGAATGAAAAAGCTATTCTATGCAAACAGTAACAAAAACAGAGCTGGTTGGCTATACTAATATCAGACAAAATAGACTTTAAGACAAAACATGTTATAAGAGACAGATAATTGCATTATATAATCATAAAAAGGACAAACCATCAAGAAGATATAAAAATTACAAAGATTCATGCACCTAACAACAGAGCCCCCAAATATTGGAGGATCAACTGGCAGAATTGAAGGGAGAAATAGACTGTTCAACAAAAAAATCATTGCAGATTTTAACACTCTGGTTCCAATAATATATAGAACAAACAGATAAAATATAATCAAGGAAAAAGAAGACTTGAACAACACTATAGAATAAGTATACTAAACAGACAACAAGAGAACACTACACCCAACTACAGCAGAATATATGTTCTTCTCAAGGGCACGTGGAACACTCTCCAGAACAGACCACATGCTCAGACAGAAAACAAGTCTCAATAAATTTTAAAATATTGAAATCATACAAAGTGTCTTCTCTAACCACAACAGAATGAAATTAAAAATTAATAACAGAAGAAAAACTGGGAATTAACAAATATGTGGAAATTAAACACATGATTAAATAACCAGTGGGTCAAATACCTCACAGGAAAATTAGAAATACTTTATGGTGAATGAAAATGAAAGTACAACATACCAAAACTTACAGAATGCAATGAAAGCAGTGCTCAGTGAGAAGTTTATAGTCATAAATGCATACATTAAAAAAGCAAAAAATCTCAAAAATTAAAAATTTCAAAACCTATTTTTACACCATTATAAACTAGAAAATAAAAGAGTAAACTAAGCCCAAAGCAAGCAAGAAGAAAGAAAATAATAAAGATTACACCACTGATAAAGGAAATAGAGAATAGAAAAGCAATAGAGAGAATCAACAAAACCAAAAATTGTTTCTTTGAAAATTTCAACAAAATTGACAAACATTTATATAGACTGCTATGGCTTGAATAATGGTGTCCTCTCCAAAATTCATGTTGAAAATTAATCTTCAATGCAAAAGTATTAAGAGGTGTGGCCTTTGGGAAATAACTAAGTCATGAGAGCTCCACCCTCATAAATGGGATTACCATGCTTATAAATGGGCTTGGGGTTGAAGGTAGCGGGCTCTTGCCCTTCCTTTCTTTCCACCATCTGAGAACACACCATTCCTTTCCTCTAAACGATGCAGCGACAAGGTGCCTTCTTGGAAGCAGAGAGCAGCCCTCACCAATCCTGTTGGTACCTTGATCTTGGACTTCCCAGCTTCCAAAACCATGAGAAATAAATTTCTGCTGTTTATAAATTATCCAGTCTGTGGTATTTTGTTATAGAAGAACAAATTGACTAAGACATAGACTAACGAAGAAAAAAAGGAAAGACTCAAATTACTAAAATTAGGAATAAAAGTGGTAGACATTGTTACCAATCTTACAGAAATAAAAAAGATAAGAGAATACTATGAAAAGTTACATGCCAACAATTTAGATAACCTAAATAAAATGGAAAACTGCCTAGAAACACATAATCTACCAAAATTGCTAATGAAGAAATAGAAAATTTGAATCAACTTATAATAAGCAGAGATTGGATCAGTAACCACAAACTTTCCAACAAATAAGAGCCCAGGACTAGACAACTTCGCCAGTGAATTCTACCAAACATTCATTCATTTAAGACTAGTCAGGTGCAGTAGTGAGAAGGGGGAAAAGAGTACAATAAGGAGTTTGATCTGTAACTGACTGTGAACAATCAATTGAGATAACTCACTAACTTCAGACCAGCCTCTATCAAACATTTAAAGAGAAATGACACCTATTCTTATCCACCTCTTGTGAAAAACACAAGTGGAGCAAACACTGCCCAACTCATTCTATAAGGCCAGTATCACCCTGATACTAAAACCAGGTTTTTAAAAAATCATAAGATGAGAAAGCTACAGACTGATATACTTTAAGAGTACAGAGGCAAAAATCCTCTACGAAATATGGGCAAACTAAATCCAGCACAAAATTTAAAAGATTATGCACTATGACCAAGTAGGATTTATTCTAGGAATGCAAGGGTGATCCAACATATGAAAATCAATCAATGTGCTACACCATATTAATAGAATGAAGAAAAAAGTATTAATATATCATTTCAATTGATGCAGAAAAACCAATTGACAAAAATCCAACACATTTTTAATATTATAGAAACACTCAAACTAGGAATAGAAGGTTATATATTAAGACATTAATTGAAAGAAATTGGCTTATGCAATTGTGGAGCTGATTAGGCACGTATGAAATCCCAAGTATGGGAACTCCTGAGCAGTAGTTAAAGCTATAGTCCACAGGGAGAATTTCTTCATTCTCAGGTAAACCTTAGATTTGCTTTTCAGGCCTGTCATCTGATTGGGTCAGGCACACTCAGATTATCAAAGAAAATGTTCTTAAAGTCAATGGATTGTAGGTGTTAATCAAAGCTACAAAATACCTTCAGTGCAACACCAAGATAGCGTTTGATTGAATAACTGGGTACTACTGCATAGCCAAGGTGACACGTAAATCCAACCATCACAGCCTAGCCCTTGTCAAGTGGGCACCAATACTTATCTTCTTAAACCATATTTACTCTCCAAATAAAGATGGTAACAAAACACTTCCACCTAACATGATACAATTATACAAACAACCCAAAACATACTAACTTTTCTCCCAGAAGATGATGTAAATCTCTTGAGTGATGTTCACTCTTCCTCCAATATTCTGTAATTTAAATACTATAATATGTAGTTAACTATTATTAATATCTCTTTTGTTAATGATGAGGGCATAATGGAAGAAAAAAGTATATATATATAAATATGTACACATATGCATATATATACAAGCATATTCATAACAAAATAAGGATAAAATACTTGTAACTATTACACTCCACTTCTCTGCACCTGGTCACATGGTCATAGCTGCTTTTTTAATGTTATATATTTTTATTTTTAATTTTAATTTTTTAATAAAAATTGTATATATTTTAGGTGTATAATGTGGTGTTTTGATATACACACACATAGGAAACTGAATACTATAGTCAAGATAATTAAAACATATCTACCTCTTCCCACAGTTACTATTTGTGTGTCTGTAGTGAGAACATTTAAGATCTACTGTCTTTGCATATATTAAGTATACAATATAGTATTATTAACTATGGTTACCATGCTGTAGAATTATCTTGAGAACCTATCCATCCTACATAACAAATTTTTTACTCTTTTACCCCCCATTCCCCACAACTCTCCAGTAACCACCATTTTACTCTCTGTGAGTTAGACTTTTTTAGATTCCACATATAAGTGAAATTATAGTATTTTTCTTTCAATATCTGGCTTATTTCACTTAGGATAATGTCCTCCACTTTAATCCACGTCGTCACAAATGTTAAGATTTTCTTCTTTTTTAAGAGTGAATAATATTCCATCGTGTGTGTGTGTGTATCACAATTTTTTTTATCCATTCATTCATGTCTGGACAGTCAGGTTGTTTCCATATCTTGGCTATTGTGAACAGTGCTACAATTTACATGGGAGTACAGATATCCCTGAAAGACACTCATTTCATTCCTTTGGATATAAACCCAGAAGAGAGATTGCTGGATCATATGATAGCTCTATTTTTTATTTTTTCAGGAACCTCCATGCTGTTTTCCATAATGATTTTACCAAGTTACATGCTCACCAACAGTGTATAAGGGTTCCCTTTTCTCCACAACCTCTCCAACACTTGTTATCTTTTGTCTTTGATGATAGCCATCTTAACAGGTTTGAGGTGATATCTAATGGTGGTTTTGATTTGCATTTCCCAAAAAATTAATGATATTGACCAATTTTTATGCTACCTATTGGCCATCTGTATGTCTTCTTTGGAAACATGTCTATTCAGTTCCTCAGCCCATTTTTTAATTGGGTTTTTTTTTTTTTTTGCTACAGAGTTGTTTAAGTTTCTTAATATTTTGGATATTAAACCCTTATTAAATATATGGTTTGCAAATACTTTCTTTCAAACCATCAGCTGCCTTTTCATTTTGTTGATTGTTTTCTTTGCTGTGCAGAGATTTTATTTTGATGTAGTTCCACTTGTTTATTTTTGCTTTTGTAGCCCGTGCTTTTGGTGTTGTAAAAAAAAATCATTGTTAAAACCATCATGAAGGAACTTTTTCCCTACATTTTTACCCAGGAATTGTATGGGTAAAGGTCTTACAAGTAAGTCTTTAATCCATTTTTAATTGACTTTTGTGTGTAGTGTAAGATAAGGGTCCAGTTTCATTCTTTTGCAAATGGATATACAGTATTCCCAACACTGTTAATAGAAGAGCCTATTCTTTCCCTATTGTGTATTTTGGCACCCTTGTCAAAATTAGTTGGGAAGTAGTAGAGCAAGATGGACAAATAAAAAACTCCAGTGATCATCCCTGTGCATGAACACCAAATTCAATAACTATCCGTGCAAGTTAACACCTTCAAAAGAACCAAAATCAAGACAGCAATCATAGTACCTGGTTTTAACATTATATAAAGGAAAGAGGCACTGAAGAAGGCAGAAAAGGCAATCTAGCATTGCCTAAACCATCCATCCCCCATCCCCAGACAGTGTACTGGCATGCTGAGTGAAGAGAGAATCTGTGCGCCTGTGGAAAGGAGAGTGAAGTGATTGTGAGACTTTGCACCAAAGCCCAGGACCTCCCTGGCATAGGGGAACACAGCACAGGGCAGAATTCTGCCAGTGTCCACAAAAGGACCATTTAGACCAGCCTGGCCAGTGAGAAATCCCCTGCTCTGAAAACTGAGTTCTGGCTAGCGCCACCAGTGGCTGACAAAAAGCAGCTTGGGGCCTGGACTAAATTCGTAAGGCAGTCAGGCCACAAAGGCTGTAGTCCTTGGGCAATTCCTATGGCTATGTTGGCTTGCAGCCAGTGGAATTGGGGTGCACATGACCCAGTGAGACACCAGTGGTGGCAGGCAAGCCAGGGCCTGTGTCACTCCCTACCCCCAACTATAGGCAGTGCAGCTGAGGGAGTCTTCTTCCACATAGGGAAAGGAAAGGGAAAAATTCAGAAGACTTTGTTGCAACCTGGATCACAGTAAAATGAAGTACCAAGCAGAATCTTGAAGCCCCTAATTCCAGGCCTTAGTTCCAAGAAGGCATTTGTGGACCCACCCTGGGCCAGAAGGAAACATGCCGCCCAGAAAGGAAGGACCTAGACATGGCATGATTTACAGCCTGCCTACTAAAGAGCCCTTGGGCTTTGAATAAACACCAGAAGTAGCCATACAAGAGTCACCACAAGCTTTGGGTGAGACTGGGCTGGCTTCAAGTGTGACCTGGCACTGGTGACCACAAGGGAATGCCCACATCCCTCCTCCCCCAACTCCAGCAGCTGAGTACAGAGATTGAGGGAAGGGAGTTAGCCACTTTGCCTGGCAATCAAGAGAATTCTCCTGTATCTTAACCAAGCCCACCAAGGCAGTACTACGAGGAGTCTGCAAAAATCCTTACTGGGTTTGAGACACACCCAGTGATGACAGAGCCACAGTGACCAAACACTTAATTCACAACACTTGATTCCATTTGAATACCTGGAAAGCCTTCTCAAGAAGGATGGCTTCAAACAGATCCAGACTGTGAAGATTAAAATAAATACCTAACTCTTCAATGCTCAGATATTGATGAACATCCACAAGCATCAAGAATACCCAAGAAAACATGATCTCACCAAACAAACTAAAACATGATCTGACCAATCCTGGAGCAATGGAGATATGTGATCTTTCAGCCAAAGAATTCAAAATAGCTGTCCTGAAGAAGCTCAATGAACTTCAAGACAACACAGAGAAGAAATTCAGAAGTCTATCAGAGAAACTTAACAAAGAGATTGAAATAATTTAAAAAATCAAGTAGAAATTTGGGAGCTTAAGAATTCAATTGACAAACTGAGAAATGCATAAGAGTCACTCAACAGTAGAATTGACCAAGAAGAAAAAAGAATGAGTGAGCTTGAAGACAGGCTATTTGAAAATACATAATCAGAAGAGAAAAAAAGGATAAAAAAGAATGAAGCACACCTACAAGAAAATAGCCTCAAAAGGGCAAATCTAAGAGTTATTGTCCTTAAAGAGGAGACAGAGAAAGAGATTGGGGTAGAAAGTTTATTCCAAGAAATAAAAACATAGAACTTTACAAACCTAGTGAAAGATACTAATACTCAGGTATGAGAAGGTCACAGAACACCAAGCAGATTTAATCTAAAGAAGACTACCTCAAGGCATTTAATAATCAAGCTTCCAAAGGTCATGGATAAAGAAAATGTCCTAAGGGAAGCAAAAACAAAAACAAAAACAAAAAAGGAGCTCCAATACGTCTGGCATCAGACTTCTCAGCAGAAACTTTACAGGTCAGGAGAGAATGACATGATATATTCAAAGGGTTGAAGAGAAAAAACTTAACTCTAGAATATTATATCCTACAAAAATATCCTTCACACATGAAGGAGAAATTAAGACATTCCCAGACAAACTAAAGATGAGAGATTTCATCAACACTAGACCTATCCTACAAGAAATGCTAAAAGGAGTTCTTCAATCTGAAAGAAAAGGAAGTTAATGTACAATAAGAAATCATCTGATGGTGTACAATGCACTGGAACCAGTAAGTACACAAATACAGAATACTCTACTGCTGTAATTGTAGTGCATAAACCACTTATATCTTGAGTAAAAAGCCTAAAAGAAAAATCTATCAAAAATAACTAAAACAACTTTTTGAAAGATAGATAGTATAAAAAGATATGGATGGAAACAACAAAAAGATATAAAGTGCAGATTGGGATGGAGTTAAAGGGTAGAATTTCTGTTAGATTTCTCTTTGCTTGTTTATTTGTTTGTTTGTATACAAGCAGAGATGTCATACATTTAAAATGATTGGTTATAAAATGTTTTTTGCAAGCCTCATGGTAACCTCAAATCAAAAAACCTACAATGGCTACACAAAAAATAAAAAGTAAGAAATGAAACACACTACCTGAGAAAATGACTTTTAATAAAGAAAGACAAGAAGGAAGAAAGAGAGGACCACAAAACAACCAGAAATCATATAATAACATGGCAGTAGTAAGTTCTTACCTATCAAGAATAACATTGAGGGATTTTAAAAAATGGCGGTTTGATAGAGTCCTCCCACCGCACCGCTCCCAGGGAAGGAGGTGAAGAACGCCAGTGGGTACATGTGAGCACGGACCGCTCACTCTGAAAACAGCATTGCAAATTATAGAGAAACAATGCGGAATGCCCAGCCTAAGAAAACAGGTACAAAATTTTCACAAAGATCGGAGGGCGCACGGAGCACAATAGAGCCCAGAGCGCGGGAAGGACGCGCTCCCAGGTTTGCGCAGTGCGACCTGCCCCCCAACCGGTTACGCAGCTCCCCATCCACTCAGTCAGGGACAAGCCCAGAGTTGGGGCAGGGCGGTTGCACAAGACAACAGACGCTGTGGAGTTGGAGTAATCGCGAAAGCCAAACACAACCCTCAGCTGCAGTATACAGAGACCGTGCAGGGCTGGGGATCACACTGGGCGGAGATACAGCTTCCCTGGACAGTGCGCGGGAACCCGCAGGCCGGCACTGCGCCACTAGAAGTCAGCGGGACTGGGCCCAGGAGTTTAATGGAGAGCGGGACACGCCCTTAGAGGTTGCTAGCAACTGCCGCTGCGGCCAGCGGAGAAAAGCTGCACTCCGGGTGCGATCGGAGCCCGGCTGTGTGCCAGGCTGGCGGCAGCAGCCATCTTTACTGCCGTCCGCCCGGAGCTGTGAGCCGCGTCTCTAGCTCCGCCCCGCCCCGGCCCGGGGCTCTTCTGCTGGGGTGAGACAGGCTTTGCCTTTGGTGGCCAGGGACAGCTGCATCCGTGGGTTCCAGGTGGGACAAGATCCCGGAACTGTAGCGGCAGGACCTTTGTGTATTGGAAACAGCTTGCAACTCGTCCGTCTGGTCCTGCTATCCCGGCTTTGGCCTCCGACAAGTCCGCTCCGTGCTGGTCCTAGTGCCCGCCCTTCAGGTCCCAGCCCTCCTGTATCCCAGAGATCGATCATTTTGAAGGTTGCTGGCTATAGTGACTCATTTGGTATAACTGCTGCTTCTCATGACAACCAAATACCTCAAAAGCCACAGGCTGAACCAGAGCAGCTTCCCATAATCCTGCCCACTTCAATAGGGAATTTCGAGCCATCCAAGAGTGCTTCCAGTGACCACTACTCCCCCCTCCCCGTGGGAACATCCCCCCGATGGAGACTACTGGGGATAGAGACGGCCACCCGCCTCACCTTGGGGTCTAGTGGTGGAAAAGGGGGGAACAACTGGAGATCCCCCTATCAACCAGTATCACGCAGAGATGCACCTCAGAAGGGCAGACACACGTGGCTAGATAAGCAAGCTCTGAGTTGTGTAGAATTTTCCCAATTCAGCTCTCACACTGCAGCCAAAAGAAAGTGTGTTTCTACGTGCACCTCAAGAGGAGCAGGGTCAAAGTAACCCCTAGGAGCTACAAGGCCCCTCCCAAAGCACGGGGCTTTCGCATACCCCAACTGGGGGATCAGAGCCTGCCACGGACATAACAGAATACCTAGGTAATAGGGAGCTGTGGACTCATATCCTCAAGTACAATTGATTAGCTTAGAGCCCAAGCTGTGAGGTCATTCTCACCACACTCTACTGGGAAGAGGAGAAGACCACAGGTCAGAGTCAACTCAAGATCCACCAAACTTGCTAAAATACACCTAAGGCATTACAGGCCACTACTTCTCTCCCTGGCTTTGCCAAGGAACAAGAATTGTGGGCCTGGTGACAGGGCCATAAACTAGCTCTAACACCCCCAGCTCTCGACCAAGAGGCCAGATGAGAAAAAACCAGTGAAAGAACTCAGGGAACATGAAAAATCAGAGTGAAAAGTCACCCCCAAAAGAAACCATCAGTTCCTCAGCAATGGATACCAACCCAAATGAAATGGGTAGAATGACAGAAGAGGAATTTCATTTATGGATTATAAGAAAGCTCAATGAAATTCAAGACAAAATTGAATCCCAGCACAAAGAAACCACAAGGAAAATGCAAGAAATGAACGAAAAATTCTCCAAGAAATAGAAGTATTATGAAAAAATCAAATAGAAATCCTAGAAATGAAAGAAGCATTCAAGGATCTACAAAACACAGTGGAAAGCCTTAAGAATAGGCTGGACCATGCAGAGGAAAGAATTTCAGAGCTAGAAGACAACTCCTATGCGCTAAATAAATAAGCCAAAGGGAAAGAACACAAAAACAGGAGGCAGGAAAAAAGCATACAAGAAATGTGGGATTATGTAAAGAGGCCAAACATAAGGATCATAGGTATCCCTCAGAGAGAGGAAGAAAATTTGCGTGGGCTGGAAAATTTATCTGAAGGAATAATAGAGGAAGATTTCCATGGCTTAGCCAGAAATCTCGATATCCAAGTACAAGAAGCACACAGGACTCCTGGGAGAGTCAACGTGAAAAGGCATTCACCACGCCACATAATTATTAGACTGACCAAAGTAAACACAAAAGAGGCACTCCTCAGAGCTGTAAGATGAAAACAGCAGGTAACCTACAAAGGGAAACCGATCAGATTAACTGCAGATTTCTCAGGTGAAACCTTACAAGCCAGAAGGGAATGGGGAGACATCATCAGTCTCCTAAAACAAAACAAAGGCCAACCCAGAATTCTGTATCCTGCCAAACTAAGCTTCTTATACAAGGGAGAAATAAAAACGTTTCCAGATAAGCAATCACTGATAGAATTTGCAAAATCCAGACCGGCCTTGCAAGAAGTGCTTAGACCTGCATTATACACTAAACAGAGCAACAGACACTCACCTATGTAAAACTACGCAAAAGCTAAAACCCCAGAAACCAGATTCCACAATGACGCAAGAGGTAAAACAAAAGACACCACCCAATAGAATAAACAGAAATCTACCCCAAATATCAATTTTCTCAATAAATGTAAATGGCTTGAACTGCCCATTGAAGAGACATAGGCTGGCTGAATGGATCAAAAAATACAAGCCAAGTACCTGTTGTCTTCAGGAAACTCACCTTACACACAAAGACGCATTCAGACTCAAGGTGAAAGGATGGAATACAATTTTCCAGGCTAATGGAAACCAAAAGAAATCCAGAGTAGCCATCCTCATTTCAGATGACATAAACTTTAAAGCAACAAAAGTAAAGAAGGACAAAAATGGACACTATATAGTGGTGAAGGGAAAAATCTCACAGGAGGATTTAAGAATCCTAAACATTGATGCACCCAACACAGGAGCGCCCAGGTACATAAAGCAAATACTGCTAGATCTAGACAACATAATAAGCAGCAATGCCATAATAGCAGGGGACTTCAACACCCCACTGACGGAAATGGACAAATCCTCCAAACAAAAAACAAATAGAGAAATAAAAGACCTAAACAGGACTCTAGAACATTTGGGCCTAACAGATATCTACAGAACACTCCACCCAAATAACACTGAATGTACATTCTTCTTATCAGCTCATGGAACTTTCTCTAAAATTGACCACATCCTAGGCCACAAAACAGATCTAAACAAATTCAAAAAAATAGAAATCATACCATGTATCTTTTCAGACCACAGCGAAATAAAATTAGAAATCAATTCCAACAGAAACTCACATCTTCCTTCAAAAACATGGAAACTAAACAGTCTTTTACTGAAAGACTATTGGGTCAAGGAGGAGATTCAAATGGAAATCAAAAGATTCTTCGAACTAAATGATAATGGGGACACAAGTTATCAAAATCTGTGGGATACAGCAAAAGCACTCCTGAGAGGAAAACTTATCACCTTAAATTCCCACATCCAAAAGACAGAAAGGTCACAAATCGGTAAACTAATGAATCATCTTAAGGAAATGGAAAAGGAAGAGCAAAGCAATCCTAAAGCCAGCAGAAGAAAAGAAATAACCAAAATCAGAGCAGAATTAAATGAAATCGAGAACAAAAGAACAATACAGAAGATTAATAAAACGAAAAGTTGGTTCTTTGAAAAGATAAACAAAATAGACAGGCCACTTGCCAGGTTGACCAGAAGCAGAAAGGAAAGGACTCTAATAAGCTCAATTAGAAATGAAAAAGGAGAAGTCACAACTGATACCATGGAAATACAAAGCATCATCTTTGAATACTACAGAAATCTCTATGCCCACAAACACGAAAACGTGGAGGAAATGGACAAATTCTTAGAAACACACTACCTCCCTAGGCTCAACCAGGAAGAAACAGAATTTCTAAACAGACCAATATCAAGCACCGAAATTGAAGCAGTAATAAAAAATCTACCCACAAAAAAAAGTCCCGGACCAGATGGGTTCACACCTGAATTCTACCAAGCCTGCCAAGAAGAACTGGTGCCTATACTGCAGAAATTATTTGAAAATATCCAGAAGGATGGAATCCTCCCAAACTCATTCTACAAAGCCAATATCACCTTGATACCAAAGCCAGGAAAGGACACAACAAAAAAGAAAACTACAGACCAATATCCCTTATGAATATTGATGCAAAAATTCTCAATAAAATCCTAGCAAACCGAATTGAAATCTACATCAAAAAAATAATTCATCACGATCAGGTGGGCTTCATCCCCGAGATGCAGGGATGGTTCAACATATGCAAATCTATAAATGTAATTCACCATATAAATAAAAGCAAAACAAAGACTTATGATCCTTTCAATAGATGCAGAAAAGGCTTTTGACAAAATCCAGCATCCTTTTATGATAAGAACTCTTAACAATATAGGCATAGATGGCTCATTCCTAGAAACTATTAAAGCCATATACGATAAACCCACAGCCAATATCATACTGAATGGGGAAAAATTGAAGGCATTCCCCCTTAAAACTGGCACCAGACAAGGGTGCCCACTATCTCCACTTTTTTTCAACATAGTGCTGGAAGTCCTGACCACAGCAATTAGACAAGACAGAGGAATTAGGGGCGTCCAGATGGGGGCAGAAGAGGTCAAACTTTCACTATTCGCAGACAATATGATATTACACATAGAAAACCCCAAAGATTCAACCAAGAGATTACTGGAATTGATAAATGAATTCAGCAAAGTCTCAGGATACAAAATTAATACGCACAAATCCATAGCCTTCATATATGCTAATAACAATCAAGCCGAGAAACAAATTAAAGATGCAATACCTTTCGCAATAGCAACAAAGAAAATTAAATATTTAGGAACATATCTAACTAAGGAGGTCAAAGACCTATATAGAGAGAATTATGAAACACTGAGAAAAGAAATTGCAGAGGACGTAAATAGATGGAAAGCCCTACCATGCTCTTGGATAGGCAGAGTAAACATAGTAAAAATGGCTTTGCTACCTAAATTAATTTACAGAATCAATGCAATCCCTATCAAAATACCAACATCATTTTTTGCCGATCTAGAAAAAATAATTCTATGCTTCGTGTGGAACCAGAGAAGACCCCGTCTAGCCAAAGCAATCTTAAGCAAAAAGAACAAATTGGGAGGCATCTGTCTACCAGACTTCAAACTATACTACAAGGCTATAGTAACCAAAACTGCATGGTATTGGCACAAGAACAGACACGTAGACCAATGGAACAGGACTGAGAACCCAAATATAAAACCAACCTCATACAGTCACCTGATCTTTGACAAATTCCAGAAAAACTTACACTGGGGAAAAGATTCCCTATTCAACAAATGGTGCTGGGAAAACTGGATGGCCATATGTAGAAGACTGAAAGTGGACCCACTTCTCTCACCTCTCACAAAAATCAATTCACAATGGATAACAGATCTAAACCTAAGACATGAAACCATAAGAATTCTCGAAGAAAACGTTGGAAAAACTCTTATGGACATTGGCCTAGGCAAAGAATTTATGAAGAAGACCCCCAAAGCAATCACAGCAGCAACGAAAATAAATACCTGGGACCCGATCAAATTGAAAAGCTTCTGCACAGCCAAGGAAACTATCACTAGAGTGAACAGACAACCTACAGAATGGGAGAAAATATTTGCATGCTACACCTCTGATAAAGGGCTGATAACCAGAATCTATACAGAACTTAGGAAAATCAACAAGAAAAATCAAACAACCCTATTAAAAAATGGGCAAAGGACATGAACAGAAACTTTTCCAAAGAAGACAGAATAATGGCCAGCAAACATATAAAAAAGTGCTCAACTTCTCTAATCATCAGGGAAATGCAAATCAAAACCACAATGAGATATCACTTAACTCCAGTGAGATTGGCTCATATCAAAAAATCCCCAAATAACAAATGTTGGCGGGGATGTGGACAGATAGGAACACTCATACACTGCTGGTGGGACTGCAAATTAGTACAACCTCTATGAAAAAGAATATGGAGATACCTCAAAGAATTAAAAGTAGAATTACCATTTGACCCAGCAATCCCACTACTGGGTATTTATCCAAAAGAAAAAAAGACATTTTATAATAAAGACATCTGCTCTCGAATGTTCATAGCAGCACAATTCACAATTGCAAAGTTGGGGAAACAACCAAGGTGCCCATCAATACACGAGTGGATCAATAAAATGTGGTCTATGTATACCATGGAGTATTACTCAGCAATAAGGAACAACAGTGAATTAACTCATCTGGTGTTATCCTGGTTGGAGCTAGAACCCATTCTTTGAAGCGAAGTGTCACAGGATTGGAAAAACAAGCACCACTGGTACTCACCATCAAACTGGTACTAACTGATGAACACTTACATCACACAGGGCAATAATATTCATTTGAAGGCGGGCGGGCGGGAGGAGGGTGGAAGGGATGGGAAAAAGTCTCACTGAATGGATGTGGGGAGCACAGTTTGGGGGATGACCATGATTGTGGCTCTGACACGGGCAGAACAGGGGCAATGTGTATGGCCAAAGTGTTGTATCCCCATGATATTCTGAAATTAAAAAAATAAATAAAAAGAAAAAAAAAGATATCCTTGTCTTATCTCTAGAGCTTAGGGGGAAAACACTCAGTCTTTCACCATTAAGTATGATGTTATCTGTAGGGGTTTTTTTTAGACACTCTATTAAGGTGAGGACATTTACTAGTATTTACAGCTTGTTGAACTTTTCTTTCATAAATGACTATTGGATTTTTTAAGAATAATTTTCTGTATCAATTGATACGACCATGCGGCTTTTTTGTTTAGCTTTTTGGCATTGTAAATTACACTGATTGATCTTTGAATATTGAACTAGCATTCAAAATCCTACTTGGTCATGGTATACAATTATTTATAGAAATTGCTGGGTTCTGTTTGCTAATATCTGTTGAGAAATTTTTGTCTAAGTTCATGAGAGTTGTTGTCCGGTAATTTTCTTCTTTTATACTCTCTTTTTGTTGGTTATGGTATCAAGGAAATACTGGTTTCATAAAATAAGTTGAAAAGTATTCCCTCATTTTTTATTTTATGGAAGAGATTGTGAAAATTGTTAATTTTTCTTTTAATATCTGGTAGAATTTTCTGATGACACTATCTGTGCCTGGGGATCCTTTTTAGAAGGTTTTTTTATTTCAAACTCAATTTTTAAGTAGTTTTAGGACTATATATTTATTTCATATTATTTGATTTTTGATAGTTTGTGGTTTTCAAGGAATTGGTTCATTTCATTAAGTTGTCTAATTTTTGTTTCTAGAGTTATTTTTAGTATTCTCTTATTATCCAGTTAAGGGCTACTGTATCTGTAGTAATATTTCCTTCTCTGTTCCTGATATTGGTAGTTTGTGTCTTCTCTTTTTTTATCTTTGTCAGTCTTGCTATATAGGTTTATCCACTTTATCAAGCTTTTCAAAGGATACTCTTTTCTTCCACTGATATCATTAATTTTCATTTCTTTCTATTGCTTTTCTATTTTTAATTGTATTGATTTCTGATTTTTATTATTTTGTTCCTTCTGCTTGCTTTGGGTTTATTTTGTCCTTTTTCTGTTTTCTTGAGATGAGAGCTTAGATTATTGATTTGAGGCATTTTCATTTTCTAATTTAAGCATTTATTGCTATAAATTTCTCAGTCCTGCTTTAGTTGCATTCCACAAATTTTGATATGATATATTTTCAGTTTCACTTAGATCTGTGTATTTTTAAAAAATTTCTTTGAGACTTACCCATGAATTATTTAGAAATATATTGTTTCTAAGTATTTGGAGATTTTCCTATTATCTTTCTGTTATTGATTGCTAGCTTGATTTCACTGTGAACAGAGAACATACTCAGAATTATTTCAATTGTTTTATGTCTACTGGAGTTCATTTTATTTTAGTGTGGTAGGCAGAATTATAAGTATGCCCACCATATTTCCCCATCCTACCACCAATTCCCAGAATTTGTGAATATGATAACACTTTCATGATTATGTTATCATATATGGCATAGTTGAAATTAAGGTAAGGAGCAGCTGTTGGCCACTGCCACCCCTAGGAGCCATGGCCTATGATGGTGTTGAGGGCTACAAATCAGGTTCTGGATTGTTTAATAGCCATAAACTCCAAGTACAGCAGCAACAATGAAGGAATCTCTCACTATGTGAATATATGAGTACAGAATTATTGCAAGAAGCTGGAGCTTCCATTCCCAAAAGAAATATGTCAAAGTCACCAGATAAAGCTTATACAATTGCCAAAAAATTAGGCTCAAAAGGTATTGTGATAAAGACATAGATCTTAACTGGTGGTAGAGGAAAAAAACATTTGAAAGTGGCCTCAAAGGGGAAGTGAAGATAGTTTTCTCTCCAGAAGCAGCAAAAGCTGTTTCCTCACAAATGCTAGGGAAAATTTGTTTACCAAGCAAAAAAGAGAAAGGGGCAGAATCTACAATCAAGTATTGGTCTGTGAGCAAAGCTATCCCAGGAGAGAATACTACTTTGTAGTATAAGAAGTGGAAAGGTCACTTCAAGGTTCTGTACTAATAGGAAGTTCTCAAGGTGGTATCAACATTAAAGATGTTGCTGCTGAGACTCCTGAAGTGCTAGTTAAAGAACTTATTGATATTGTAGAAAACATCCAAAAAGGAATAAGCTGTCCAGATTGCACAGGAGATGAGATTTCCACCTAATATTGTGGATTCTGCTGAAGAAAATATGTTCAAGCTTTTACAACCATTTTTTGAAATATAACGCAATCATGGTAGAGATAAATCTAATGGTAGAAGATTCAGATAGATGGAGCAGTGCTATGTATGGATGAAAACATAAATTTTAATTCTAATTCAGCCTATCACCAAAAGGAAATCTTTGACCTACAGGACTGGACCCAGGATGATAAAAGGGCCAAAGATTCAGCTATGACAGATATCAATTCCTTTGGCCTCAATGGAAATATAGGCTGCCTAGTAAATGGTACTTGTTTGGCTGTGGTCACAATGGATGATGCAATAAAACTTCATGGAGGGACTCCAGCAAACTTTTTTGATGGTGGTTGTTGTACCACAGTCCACAAACTAACAGAAGCATTTAAGCTTATATAAAAGGTACTAGTCATTTTGGTCAACATTTTTAGATGAATCATGCTGTGTGATATTACTGCACACTTATAACTTTGACTTAAATGATACAAAAGCAATTTGTGTAACCAAAATGTTTGTACCCCCATAGTATTCTGAAATAAAAAAAGAAAAAAGAAAAATAAAAGACATGCAAAAATGTATATAATGCAGTTATCAAATATTTTTGTTGCAGCCATCTTTTTGCCTCTTTTACTGGATGCCCTTTGAATATGCCTGTTTATTATTGTTGGATGCAAAGTTCTTCGTTTACAAGAGTCCTATGAAAAAAATAAATATGAAGATAAAGCTTTATGCTCTACTATTAAAATATATTGTATCTAATAATTAGTCTATTAAATGGAGCAATATATTAAAACAATGTTTTATATATGATGTGTTAATCTTTGGCACCAAGCACATAATAAATATATCAATCACTATTTATAAACAGAGCTTTCAAACACTTCTCAGAATATTCTTTTAAGTATTCCAGTGAAGTAATTTGTTAATTATTTGAACGTTGCTTTAATCATTATAAAACAGTGATAACTGCAAGTGTTTATGATTCTTGTATTAAGGAGCACCTGATGGTTTGTATCAAATAAAGGTATATTTACCAAGAACTTTGTAGAGGAAATTAACAATGTCAATTTAAGTTAATAAAAACCTTTCAATGTGGAAGAAAAAAGATAAAGGTATTCTCCTGGCAGGCCTAATCTATTCACATGAGCCCCTTTTAAAAACAGAGTTTTCTGCAACTTGTAGCAGATAGAAAGTCAGAGAAATTTGAAGCCTAAAAAGTACTCAAAGCACTGTCACTGGTTTGGAAGATGGAGGGAGCCAGGTAAGAAGGAATGCAGATGGAATTCAGTTGCTAAGAGAGGCCTGCAGATGACAGCTGGCAAGGAAATGGGACTTCAGTCCTAGAACCATGAGAAACTAAATTCTACCAACAACTTTATTGATCTTGGAAACCGACTGTTTCTAAGAGCCTCCAGATGGGAGCTCAGCACACTTGACACCTTGATTTCAACGTTGTGATATGCTAAGCATACAACTAATAAGCCAAGCCTACCTGAAATTCTGACCTGTAAAACTGTAAGCTAATACATGTGTGCTGCTTTAAGGCCTAAGTTTCTGTTCATCTGTCATATAACAATACGAAACTGGTACACCCTGGACATGGTCTATCTTGGTGAATGTTCCATGGAGAATTGAGAAGAATATGTATTTTGTTGTTGTTGAGTAGATTGATCTATAAATGCCTATTAGATCCTGTTGTTCGATGGTGTTCAGTTCTTCTACATCCTTGCTAAATTTCAGTCTAGTAATTCCTTCTATCAATTACTGAGAGAAGGGTGGTTAAGTCTCAACTATAATTGTGGATTTATCTATTTCTCTTTTCAGTATTTTTTTGCATCACACATTTTGATGTTATTGTGTTTGGTGCATACTAATTTTGAACTGCTAATAACTTCTTAATAAATTGACCCTTTTATCATTATGTAATATCTCATTTTGTCTTTGGTTGTTTTTTTCTCTGAAGTCTACTTCATCTGATATTGAAATAGCCATTCATTCACACTATCTTTTTACTAGTGTTTGCATGGCATATTTTTTCTATCCTTTTATTTTCAACCATTCTTTACTTTCAATCTATCCATATCATTACATTTGAAATGTTACCCATAGACAGCATATACTTGTACTTGTTTTACTTTTAATCCACTCCATCAATTTCTACTTTTTACTTGGTGTATTTAGACTATTTGCTCTTAAAGTAATTTTTATTATGTTAGGACTTAAGTCTGCCATTTTATTACTTGTTTGTTATTTGTTCCCTCTATTTCTCATTTCTTTGTTTCCCTTTTCTTGCCTTCCTGATGGTTTCTTGAATATTTTTGGAATTTTATTTTTATTTACTTATACTGTCTTTAAACATACTTCTTTTCCTAGTTTTAGTTGTTCATTCTAGATATGTATATCTACATACATAAGTATTTTGCATGTTTGTTCTACATATGTATGTCCATACATGTGTGTTAGTGTGTGTTTGTGTAACTTATACAGTCTACTAGGATCAACATTAAACAGCTTCAAATAAAGTATTGAAATATTACTTCCATCTAGCTCCCTTTACCCTGCTCACTTCTTAAATATGGTTGTCTTACATATTTCCTCTACAAATATTGAGCACCACATCAGATGGTGCTATAATTTTTGCTTCAACCTGTCAAACATGATTTAGAAACCTCATGAGAAGAAAAAAAGTCTATTATATTTATCCATATTTATCCCTATTTTTACCCATTTCTACATTCTCCTTTTCTTCCTGAGGCTGTAAGACTTTTTATTCTGTGTTTCCTTTTAAATGAACTTTCTTTAGCTACTCTTTAAGAATAGATTTACTTATGAAAAATTCTCATAATTTTTCTTCACCTAGAAAGTCTTTATTTTTTCTTCATTTCTGGAGGATATTTTTGTTGGATATAGAAATCTGAGTTAACAGTTCTCTTATTTCAGCACTTGAAAATGGTGTGCCACTTCCTCCTGGCCTACACGATTTCAGATGAGAAATGTACTGTCATTCATATTGGTATTCCCCTACGCACCTTCTCTCTCTGTTTTCAAGAATTTTTTTCTCTAGTTTTCAAAAGTCTGATTATGATGTGTCTTGGTGTGAATTTTTCTGGGTTAATCCTGTTTGATTTACACTGAGTATCTTGAATCCATATGCTTGTGTCTTTTGTCAAATTTGGAAAGTTTTATTTTATTATTTATTCAACTACTCTTTTAACCTCACATTTATTCTCCCATCTTTCTAAAGCTCCAATAACGTAAATGTCATATCTTTTATTATGATCTCTCAGGTCTGTGAGACTCTCATTTTTTTTCTTCAGTCTATTTTCTCTTTGTCGTTTCAATTAGGTAAAGTTTCTTGAGCTATCCTCAAGTTCATTGATTCTACACTGTTATATCCACTCTAGTATCGAGCTCAGTCACTGAGTTTTCTATTTTGGTAACAGTAATTTTCAGTTGCGTAATTTACATTTGGTTCTTTTTTGGTGCATTTTATTTCTTTGCTTAGATTTTCTACTTTTCTCATGTGTTTCAGGAGTATCTGAAATTGTTGATTGAAGCATTTTTATGATAGCTGCTTTAAAATCATTGTCAGATCATTTTAATACCAGAGCCATCTCAGTTTTGGCATCCAGTGATCATCTTTTCTCATTCACATTGTGATTTCAAGTTTTCATTTTCCATCTTCTTGGTATAATGAGTGATTTACTATTTTATCTGTACATTTTGGATGAGTCAATTGATCGTTATTAAGTTGCGAAGACAACTTAATGTAACTCAACGGAGAAAGTACTATCTTTTCAACAAATGTTGCTAAAACTACTGGATATCCACATGCAAACGACAAATGAAATTTCTCCCATAATTTATACTTCATAACTAATTGACTCAAAGTATATCATAAACCTAAATATAACACTAAAAATACAGAACTTCTAAAAGAAAATATGGGTGAAAAGCCTTTGTGGCCTTGCATTCAGCAAACATTTCTTAGAAATGACACCACAAGTATGACCCATAAAGAAAAAAATGATAAATTGGACTTTATAAAGATTCAAAACTTCTGCTCTGTGAAATACATCATTAATAGAATAAGAAGACAAGCCATAGACTTCAGTAAAATAATTGAAAATCACACATCTGTCAAAAAAGTTCTATTTAGAGTATATAAACAACTCTCAAAACTTAATTATTAGGAAAAAGCTCTCCATTTGAAAGCAGTCAAAAGTCTTGAACAGTTAACCAAAAAAGTATAAAGATAGCAAAGAGGCACATAACAATATGCTGAATATATTAGTCATCAGTAAAGTGCAAATTAAAACCATGATGAGATACTACTAAACACATAATAGAATTCAAAATTTAAACTTAAAATTCCTTAGAATTAAATTTTTTAAATTTACAATAAAAAAACTGACAACACCAGGTGCTGTTAAGAATATGGCATAACTGAGATTGTTGTTGGGAATACAAGATGGTACACCCACCTTGGAAAACAGCTTTAGTTTCATATAAGGTTAAATATGCACTTAAAATATGATACAGCAATCCCACTCTTAGGTTTTTGCACAGAGAATTAAAAACTATGTAAACATAAAAAAAACTGTATAAAAGTGTTTATAGCAGCTGTATTCATAATTGCCTAAATCTTAAAACAACTCAAATTTTCATCAACTTTTGAACAGATAAACAAACTGTGGCATATCCATACAATACAGAATGCTACTCAGCAATAAAAGTGAGCTGAGACATGCAACATGATGAATATCAAAAGAAAAAGACCAGGCTCAAAAAGCTACATACTATATGATGGTACATTATATGTCTTAGTTCATTCCTGCTGCTATAACAAAATACCTAAAACTGAGTAACTTATAAAGAACAGAAATTTATTTCTCATAGCTCTGGAGGCTAGAAGTCCAAAATCAAGGTGCCAGCAGGTTTGGCGTCTGTTGAGGGCTCAGTCTCTGCTTGCAAGTTAGTGCCTTGCTGTGTTCTCCACAGGGGAATAACATTGTGTTCTCACATGGTGGAAGGGACAGAAGGGAAACAGAGAGGCCTAGCTAGTTCCTCCAAGCCCTTTTATAAGGCACTAATCTTATCCATGAGAGCAGAGCCCTCATGGGGCCTAATCACCTCCTAAAGGCCTCATCTCTTAATGCAAGTATCAATATGAATTTTGGAGGGGATACAAACATCCAAACATAGCATTCTGCCCCATCCCTCTCAAAATTCATGTCATTCTCATGTGCAAAATACATTCATTCCATCTCTCAATAGCCCAAATATTTTAATTCATTTCAGCATCAAATTTAAAATCTAAGACCAGAGTCTCATCTAAATCAGATATGAGTGAGACTCAAGGTACAATGCATCCTGAAGCAAATTCCCCTCCAGCTGTGAGCCTGTGAAAGCAAACAATTTGTGTGCTCCTGAAATACAATGGTGGGACAGCCATAGGATAGACATTCCCATTCCAAAAGGGAGAAATAGGCAAGAAGAATGGTGTAAAAGACCCAAGTAAGTCTCAAACCTAACAAGGCAAACAACATTAACTCTTGAGGCTTAATAATAATGTTCTTTGACTCCATGTCCTGTCTTTTAGACACACTGAGGTGGGAGGTTGAACCTCCAAGGCCCCCGGCAACCCTGCCGTTTTGACTTTGCTGGGTGCAGCCCATGCAGTAGCTATTAGGAGTTAGAGTCAGGTGTCTGCGGCTTTCCCAGGCTGGTGTTGCATGCTGGAGGCTCTACATTTCTGGAGTCTTGGGGGCATCCCTGCCCCCATGGCTCTGCTCAGCATTTACCTAGTAGGGGATCTCTGTGATGGCTGCAATTCCACACCTTTGATAGGCATTGCCCCTAAGTGGGGAGTCTCTTCAGTGGCCCCACTCACATGAATCCATAAGGTATTGCCCTAGTGGAGGATCTCTGGGGT
Source organism: Daubentonia madagascariensis (assembly GCA_023783475.1). Lineage (NCBI taxonomy): Eukaryota > Metazoa > Chordata > Mammalia > Primates > Daubentoniidae > Daubentonia > Daubentonia madagascariensis. The sequence goes on along the minus strand of JAKFHU010001194.1, from coordinate 515,250 downwards.
GGCCCCACCCCTTTGGCAGTTCTCTGCCTGGGCTCTGAGGCTCTCTAGGGAATCCTTTGAAATCTAGGTGAAGGTAGCCACGCCTCCATAGCTTTTGCACTCTGCACACCTACCGAGTTGGCATCAGGCAGACACTGCCAAGGTTTATCACTTGTGCCTTCTGAAAGGGTGGCCATATCCATACCTGGGCCCTCTTGAGCCACAGCTGGGGCAGCCAAGTAGTACTTTGCCTGAATGCAGGGAGCAGAGACTTGAGGTGACACTGGACACTGACCCCCAGGGTTCCATGGGTGCCCTGGATCCCTCCTATGATACCATTTTGCCCTCAAGTCCTTGGCAATCTGGGCCTGTGATGAGCATGGCAGCCTTGAAGATCTCCAAAATGCTGTCAGGGTCATTCTTCCATTGTATTGATGAACAGTATCTGGCTTCCTTACCTCCATACTAATCTTCTTATCAAATGTTAACTTGGTCACACCCTTGGTATTTTCTCCCAAACATTCTTTTATTCTTTACATGGCCAGGCTGAGAATTTTTCCAAAATCTTTAAGTTCTACTTCCTTTTTTATTATAAATTGATCTTTAATATGTTTCTCTCTTCTCACATTTTACTATAAACAATCAAGAGAAGCCATGCTGCACCCACAACAATTTGCTTAGAGATTTCTTCTACCAAATGTTCTAGTTCAGTGCTCTTAAGTGCTGCCTTCTACAAAGCACTGGGACATGGACACAATCCAGCCAAGTTCTTTGCCACTTTGTAATAAGGATGGATTTTCCTCCAGTGTCCAATAAGATATTCTTCATTTCTGTCCAAAATTTCATTAGAATGGCCTTCACTGCCATATTTCTATCAGCTGAAGGAGCTTGGGAAATTTCACCCCAGAATATGACTCCTTGGTATAAAAAGTATTTTGAATTAAAGGACCTTAGCAATCTAACAGGCATTGGAAGAGGCTTTCCCTCTATCTGAATAACCAGACAGGCCCATCAAAAAGAACAATTAACTTCCCTTCCCCTCCCTGTTATCTCAATATATTGCAGGAAAGAAGATCAAGAATGCAACATGACCTGGACCAAATCATTTTAAACATACCTGTCTCTCAGGTTAATTTAATTTGCAAAGAGAATCACTTATAAGTCAATCTGTTTCCCCCATCCATTCATCCTCCCTAGCAACCATTTGTTGCCCCTAAACAGAATTAACCTATATTCTTCATTGCCCCCTCCCCTCTAAAAGGAGGGTATAAAAATTTCTGGATCTCACGGGGATATTGGATAATCACTCTGTGATTCTCCCCATGCCCATGGTAAATAAACATCTTCCTCTTATTAACCTGCCTTAATTGTGAGTTGATCTGTCAGTGAACTTTTGGGGGAAAGGGGAAGTTTCCCTTCACCCCCACATGGCATTCTGATCACAACCACTTAGATAATCTCTAAGACAATTTAGGCTCTTTCTACAGCTCTCCTCTTCTGAGCCCTCACCAGAATCTCCCTTAATGCTCCATTCATGGAAATTTAGGCCTTTTTTAGCATGTACCTCCAAATTCTTTTAGCTCCTCCCCCTTACCCAGTTCCACAGCCACTTTCACATTTTCAGGTATTTGTTATAGCAACACTCCACTTCTCAGTACCAACTTCGGTCTTGGTCAGTTCAGGCTGCTATAACAAAATACCACAGACTGGTTAATCGAAATTTATTTTTACAACTCTAGAGGCTGGATGTCCAAGATCAAGGTGACAGCAGGTTCAGTGTTTGGGGAGGGCCACTCTCTTTTTCCAAGATGATGCCTGTTGCTGCATTCTCCAGAGAGGATGAATGCTGTGTCCTCACGTGGCAGAAGGGACAGAAGGAGAATAAAAAGTCTATCTAGTTCCCTCCAGCCTTTTCATAAGGCACTAATCCCAGCCATGAGAGCAGAGCCCTCATAGCCCAATCACCTCCTAAAGGCCTCACCTCTTAATACTGTGGCATTGGGGATAAAGTTTCAACACGAATTTTGGAGGGGACACAGCAAACCATACCAATGCCATTCTGGAAAAGGAAAAGTTATAAGTGGATGCCAGTGGCTGAAGGTACAGGGAAGGTTGAACTTCAAAGCAACAGCACAAGGGACTTTTGGGGGGTGATGGCACTATTTTATATCTTGATTGTGGTTGTGGTTTGCATTTGTCAAAACTCATAGAATTATACACAGAAAGTATATTTCTATATGTAAACAGAAAAATGAATAGACTATCAACAAATAAAGTATTCATCATTAATTTAATAAGGGATATTGTAATTTAAATAAAGACCTCAAAAACATATCAAGGAATCTTGGTGGTGGCCGTTATTTGGATCTAGAGTCCAACAACCTGGAAAAAATAATTTTTGCCATTTATAAGCTAATTAGAAATTTGAACACTGGAGACTGAAATTATAATTGCTACATGGGTATGACTGTGGTACTGTGGTTTTGTAAAAAAATAAAAAATAGGAGCCTTATTTTTTAATGATACTATATATTTATGAATGAAATGTGATGTGTAGAATTTCCTTCAAAATTAACATGAGAAGAAAAGTAGATGGATGTACTGATAAAAACAAATTGATTATGTTGTTTTTGCTGAATGATTCTTGAACCTAAATAATGAGTACATTGTGATTTATCATATTATTTTGTCTACTTTTGTATGTAATTAAAATTTTCCATAATATAAACTTTTAAAGAATGAATGCATATCGTCCTTTTTTTATAATAGCAAAACACAAGCAGAAGAAAACCAAATGTCCAGCAACAGAGGAATGAATAAATAAACTGTAGTAGAAGAGGTTACTAACAATCTGAAAAGCTGAGGAAAAATTTTTATATACTCATTATTGGGATGGTTGAAAAAAATTACAGCTCAGGTCCTACCAATGTGAGTAAAGTGCTGGTAAATTCTGTAGGCTTTGACTTGATTATAGGAATAAGGATAAACAGGAAGTACACTATCCCTCACATGAACTCAGTCCCAGTTTAGAACTCTCAAACCATGATTGGATAAATGTAATCTAGGATTGCTAGTGTCCCTAGCCATTACCCATAAACAAATGTAAATCCTTTCTGGATGACGAAAACATCGTGCTTGGCCACAAGTTATCTCTACAACTTGTCATCTACAATGTTTAGCACTCAGTAAAAATAATAAGGTATTTGAAAAGACAACATGATCAAATATCAAGAAAAACACTAAATAATAGAAACAGTTACAGGATATGGCAGAAAAGAGAAAATATCAAAAACAAAACTCTGAGATACAAAAGGATGAATGTACCAAAAAGGGCATCGAGATATGTAGGGGACAGAGCAGAAAAAGCCTACGTATAATCCATATCCAAAAAGAGAGAAGAAAAAGAAGAGGAGAGAAGCAGATTTTTAGGAGATAATGGTTAAGAGTTGTCAAAATTAATGGAAGATAAAAAGCCACAGATTAAAGAATCCCTACACAATCCAAGAAGGATAAATACAAAGAAAACCATACCTAGACACATCAAAGTAAAATACTAAGAAAACAAAGACAAAGAGAAAATCAATCCTAAAAATCCATAAAAATTTGAGGTCACTAGTATTTGCAGCTGAGGAAAGGGAACATAGGACATCATGAAACTCTGCTCAGATTATTCAGAGCAGAAGAATCTGTAATCTACAGGGGGAAGGTTTCCAAAACTATAGCCTAAGGACACTGGTGGATATACACTGAAGCTGAGGGAAGGGAACAGGGAGAAAAAAGCTCTACCTCTGGAAGAGAATAGGAATATTTATGAAGGCCAACACTGAGATTCAGGTCCACAGTGCCCAGCAAAGATTTAGGCTTATTCATAACAATGAAGAATGTCCCCTTCCCCCTGCCCCACCACCACCACACAAAAATGCCTCAAGCAAAAGTAACAGTAGTAGGCCAGGGGGCGTGGTAGCTCACATTTGTAATCCCAGCACTTTAGGAGGCTGAGGTGGTAGGTTCGCTTGAGGCTGGGAGTTCAAGACCAGCCTGTGCAACAAAGTGAGACCCTGTCTCTACCAAAAAAAAAAAAAAAAAAAAAAAAAAAAAAAGCTGATGTGGTGGTTCGTGCATAGTAGAAGGAAGCATGCATTCTTTTCCAAGCATAAAAAATATTTATCATATCTAACTGTCCTCCACAAATTTCCAGTTTTCAACAAAAAATTATGAGACATACCACAGGCAAGAAAGATAGCCTGAAGAGACAAAGCAAACATTAGAATATGACTCAGATATGACACAGATGTTGGAACTATCAGATAGAAAATTTAAAAGAATTGATTAAGAACAAAGAGCAAGATGGCAGAAGAGGAGACCCCCAGCTCATGTCTCCCCACACAATGATCCGGCATTCATCCATGGACAAAAGTGCCTTTATGGGAGCTTTGGGATCCAGGTAGGAGGTTGGAAGGCACTAGTGAAGGCCAAGACTGAGAGCTGCTTTGAGAAGGAAGCCCACACCCCAGAGGCAGGCTCACTGAACATGGTCCCAGCTGCAGACTGAAAGAAGCCCTATTCCCCTATGGCCTTGGCTCTAGCCCTGCTCTAACACAGCCTGATGTCAGTCTTGCCCACCAAGGGACTCAGCAGAACACACACCTGACCATGCCCCCAGTAACAGGCCCACTGATTTTGGACCTGACTACCATCCCTGAAGCAGCCCAGTTACCTGACTTTAACCCCACTCTACCATGGTCTGAAAGAGCTCTGCCCTCCCAGGGATCCAGCAAGAGCTATACCCATTAGCAACCCTGGTAATTGGCCCACTGACCTTGGATCTTACTGTTGGACCTGAAGCAGCCTTGTCATCCAGTTACAGACTCACTCTGCTGTGGTCCTGGGGGGCAGTCCAGCCTGTCCAGGGACCCAGCAGGAGCCCATTCAGGAACCTGATGAGACCCATCCCTGCCCCTGATAATAGGCCACCTTGCCAACTACTGCAGAACAGGAAGTGGCCTTGTGACCTGGTTCCAGCCCTGCTTGACAATGGTCCCAGAAGCAATCCCATCTTCCTGGGAATCCAGCTGGAACAACACCCACTTGCATCCCCACAATAGTCCTGCCAATTGCAGACCCAAATGTGGACCAGCAGCAGCCATATGATCTGGCTCTACCCACTCTCAACTGCCATTCTGCAGTCAGTACCATCAGTCTGGGGATCAGCAGAAGAAGGTCTACACCTGCCAAAGACAGGAAAGTGTATTTGCTCCTTCAAATGCACAGACTGCATGGATCACCAAAGATTCAGGCAAACATGATACCACCAAAAGAAGCTAATAAAGCTTCAGTAATCAACCTCAAATAAATGAAGATCTACAAATTACCTGAAAAAGAAATCAAAATAATTGTTCTGAGGAAGCTTAGTGAGCTACTATAGAACCTGAATAGACATTTCTCAAAAGAAGACATACAAATGGCCAGCAGGTATTTGAAAAGGTGCTCAACCTCACTAATCATCAGGCAAATGAAAGTCAAAACAACAATGAAATTCTCAAACCTGTTAGAATGGCTATTATCAAACAAAAGATAAATGTTGGTGAAGATAAGGGAAAAAAAGGAACTCTTTTATACCATTGATAGGAGTATAAATTGGTATAGTCATTATGGAAAACAGTATAAACAATCCTCAAAAAATTAAAAACAGAACTACCATATGATCCAGCAATCCAATTTATGGATATACATACACAATGGAAATAAAATCCAGTATTTTGAAGAGATATCACACCCCCATGTTCACTGCAACATTATTCACAATAGTCAAGATATATAAACAACCTTAAGTGTCTGTCAAATAAATGGATAAAAAATGTGGTATATATGTACAATGGAATATTATTCAGCCTTAAAAAGAAGGAAGTCCTGCCATTTGTGACAACATGGATGAACCTGGAGGACATCATGCTAAGTGAAATAAGCCAAACTGAAGGACAAATACTGCATCCACTCCCTTATATGTGGATTCTAAAAAAGTTGAACTCATTAAAAGTAGAGATTAGAACATTGGCTTCAGGGCTGGAATATGAAAAAAATGGGGATATATTGGTCAAAGGTTACAAAGGTTTAGTTATGTGGGATAAATATAAATTCTAGAGATCTAATGTAAAACATGGTGACTACAGTTAATACTGTATTGTATACTTGAAATTTGCTGAGAATTTATCTTAAGTGTTCTCAGCACATAAAAATGATATCTATGTTATGTGATGGATGTGTTAATTATCTTGATTGTGGTAATCATCTTACAATGCATACACATATGGAAACATCACATTGTATATCTTAAGCATATAAAATTTTTTTGTCAAGTATACCTCAATAAACCTGGAAAAAAAAAAAAAGAAAAAAGAAAGCCAATATAATCCACACATAAATTACTATAATTAATAAGAGATTTAGTAAATTTGCTGAATAAAAATTTATTACGTAACAAATAAAATAATCATGATTAATATGTTAAATATGCTAATGGAAAAGACAGAGGACATGCAATGTCAGATAGGTAATTCTAACAGAGAGACTAAAAATATAAGAAAGAATCAAACAAAAATGCAGAAAGGTAAAAACACAGTAATAGAAATTTTAAAAAGCCTTTGATAGGTCACCAGGAAACTTGACACAGCCGAGGAAAAAATCGAGAAACTTGAAAATACGTAAATAGAAATTACAAAAACTGATACAGAAATGAAAAAAAGTGTAAGAAGCAGAACAGCACTTCCAAAAGCTGCTGGACAATATTAAATGAGGTAATATATGTATAATTGTAATCTCAGAAGGAAATAAAAGAGAAAACATGACAGAAGAAATATTTGAAAAATAATGAATGACTGTGAATGTTAAAAAATTAGTGTCAGGCACTAAATCACAGAATCAAGAAGCTCAGAGAACAAGCACAAATGCTAAGCAAACAAATAAAACATCCACCAAAACATATCAAATTCAAACTGGTGAAGGCAAGGGAAAATTATGAAGGCAACCAGACATGAAACCACATTACCTACAGAAGAATTACAGCAGAATTCTCATGAGAAACCCTACAAGCAAAGAGAAAATGGAATGACATCTTTAAATTGTTGAAAGAAAAAGAATCCTGCTAATGTAGAATTCTATATAAAGTAAAAAAAAAAAAAATTTCAAGAGATAAACACTTCCTTAGCCAAACAAAACTGAAGAAATTCATCACCAACAGATCTGCCCTACAAAAATATTAAAGTTCTTCAACCAGAAGGAACGTGATAAAGATCAGAAATTTCTACCTACAAAAATAAATGGAGAGCATTAGAAATGGAAAAAATGAAGACAAAATTTTTTCTTACTTTTAATTTCTTTAAATATAACTTGCTACAATGTGATAATAACAATGTATAATATATGTATAGCATATATAAAGGTGAAACGTATGAAAATGATGGTACAAAGGAAGAGAGGGAAGAATTGGAAATATTCTTATAATGTTTTTACACTACACATTAAGTAGTGCAATATTATTTAAAGGTATACTCAGATTTTTTTAAAGCGTATAATGTAAACTATAGGTAATACCAAAAAACATTTTTACAAAGAGGCATAATAAATAGAAGAAATAAAATGGAATAATAAAAATACCAAATTAAACTAGAGATGGGAGAAAAAGAGGAAAAAGAAAATGGTTAAGAAATGCAAGCTATAGAGAATGACTAGCCATGGCATAGCTAATGATATCAATAAATACTTTAAATATAAATGGTCTACAAATACAAGGTAAAAGAGAAAGATTGAAAGATTGGAAAAAACAAGACCCAACCACATACTATCTGCAAGAAAGTCACTTTACATAAAAACACACAGAGAAGTAAAAAGTACATAGAAATATATACCATACAAATATTAACCTAAATATATCTGGAGTAACTGTAGTAATTTTAGTCAAAGTACACTAAGAATAAACAGGGATAATACATAATGATAGCAGGGTCAATTCTCCAAGAAGAAATAATTCTAAATGTGTATGTACACAAAAACAGAGTTTCAAATACATGAGGCAAAAATTGATAGATCTGAAAGGAGAAATAGATAAATCAAAATGATAATGGGATACTGCAACGCCCTTCTCAAAATACTTGATACAACAAGTTAGTGAAAAACAAGGAAGTCTGAAAAACTTTCATAGACCATATAAGACAATAAAAACATGAAGACTAAATGCAATGTGGTATCCTGATTGAATCCTGGAACAGAAAAAAGTACATTAATGGAGGAACTGGTGAAATCCAAACAAATAATGAAAATTAGTTAATAGTGTTGGACCAATGTTGATTTCTTAGTTTTGACAAATGTATCATGGCCATATAAGATGTTACCATTAGGGAAAATTGGGTGAAGGATATATGAGAAAGTTCCAGAGGACTATTTTTACAATTTTTCTGTAAATTTTAATTTTTTGATTTTTTTTAATTGACACAAAATAATTGGGAATATTTATGGGGTACAGTGTGATGTTTTGATACATGTATACATTGTGTAATGATAAAGTAAGGGTATCTAGCATATACATCACCTCACACATTTATAATTTCTTTGTGGTGAGAACATTCAAAATCCTCTCTTCAAGCTATTTTGAAATATACAATACAATATTGTTAACCATAGTCACCCTTCTGGGCAGCAGATTTTATCCCTTCTACCTAACTGTAACTTTGTACCCTTTGACCAATCCTTCCCCATCTCCCCTCCCTGCTTCTTTCCCCAGCCTCTGGCAAATACTGTTCTACTTTCTACTTTCATGAGATCAACTTTTTTAGCTTCCACATGTAAGTGAGATCATATGCCATTTGTCTTTCCGTGCCTGGCTTATTTTACTTAACATAATATCCTACAGTTCATCCCTGTGGCTGTGAGTGGCAGGATTTTATTCTTTTTTATGGCTGGACAGTATTCCATTGTGTATATAGACCACATTTTCATTATGAGTCCATCTACTCATCTGTTGATGGACATTTAGGTTGATTCCATATCTTGGTTATTGTGAATAGCCCTGCAATAAATATGTGAGTGCAGATATCTCTTTGATATACAGATTTCCTTTCCTTTGGATATATACCCAGTAGTGGGATTGCTGGATCATATGGTAGTTCTAGTTTTAGTTTTCTGAGAAAACTCCACACTGTTTTCCATAATGGCTGTACTAATTTACATTCCTACCAACAATGTATAAGAGTTTTCCTTTCTTTGCCTCCTCATTAGCATTTGTTATTTCTTGTCTTTTTGATAATAGCCATTCTGAGGTAAGATGATATGTCATAGTGGTTTTGATTTGCATTTCCCTGATGATTAGTGATGTTGAGTGTTTTTTCATATACCTGTTAGCCATTTGCACATCTTCTTTTGAGAGCTGTCTATTCTGATCATTTGCCCATTTTTAAATTAGATTATTTGTTTCTTTGCTCTTGAGTTGTTTGATTTCCTTGAATATTCTAGATGTTAATCCTTTGTCATATAAATAGATTGCAAATATTTTTTCCCATTCTGAAGGTTGCCTCTTCACTCTGTTGATTGTTTCCTTTGCTGTGCAGAAGCTTTTTAGTTTGACATATCCCATGTCTATTTTTGCTTTTGTTGCCTGGGCTTTTGAGGTCTTATCCATAAAAGCTTTGCCCAGACCAATGTCCTGAACTGTTTAACCTATGTTTTCTTCTAGTAGTTTTATAGTTTCAGGTCTTACATTTAAGTCTTCCTAAACCTGGATGTTTATATCTTTCTCAAGTTTTGGAAATTTTCCTGTTATTATTTCTTTGAATAAGCTTTGTACCATTTGCTCTTGCTTAACTCCCTCTCGAACACTAATAATTCTTAGATTTGGTCTTTTGAGGTAATTTTCTCTAGCTTGTAGGCAACGTTGTTCCTTTTCATTGCTTTTTTGTTTTTCTCCTCTGATTGTGTATTTTCAAATAGCCTGTCTTTGAGCTTAGCAATTCTTTCCTCTGTTTGATCAATTCCTCTCTTGAGACCCTCTGATGAATTTTTAAGACCAGTGTATTTCTCAGTTCCAGAATTACTGTTTGCTTTTTTATTCATTATTTCAATCTCTTTGTTAAATTTTTCTGATAAATTTCTGAATTGCTTTTCTGTGTCATCTTAGAGTTTGCTGAGTTTCCTCAATACTGCTATCTTGAATTCTTGATCTCAGAGCTCACATATCCCCATCTTGTTGGGGTCAATCACTGGTTTCTTGCTCTGTCCATTTGGGGAAGTCATGGTTCCCCATTTTCTGTTGATTCTCATGGACATATGTCTATGTCTTTGCATTGAAGTATTAGTTATTTATTCCAGTCTTTGCTGTCTGGGTTGGTTTGGTCTCTCTAGCATATGTGTGTTCAGAGTTTTTGTGCAGTTTGCCTATTAATTCCTTTAGTCCCATCTCACTAATAAAACAATCAGTTTAGACAAAGATTATCAATGAATGCTAAAACAAATGAAATGTTCTGAAAAGGAATTTTCATGTAATTTTAAAGAGTCATATCACAGATTGCTTACTAATTACAATGGTCAAAATGTAAAGAAATTTTGAAAGATTTTGAAAGATTTAGGAGTCACTTGATTACCAAATGACCATCATCAATAGTCATACATCTGGATATTGTATGTTTTCAGATGTGATGAAATAAAAAAGTACACTATATCACCTATGTAGTATTCTTTCTAAAAATGTTTAATTGAATCTAAAAATGAGGGAACAATCAGGCAAATTCAGAACATGGGACATCCTTCAAGACAAATGACCTGGCCTCTTCAAAAGCATCATGAGAAACAAAGGAAGGGCAAGAAGTTCCAAATGAAAAGATGTTAAAGATACATAATGAACACATGCAAATGTGTGAGCACTGATTAGTTCCTATATTGGAAAAAATTATAGCCCTAAAAGATATATTGGGGAAAATTTCAAAATTCAATATAGAATGTTTATTAGACATTGTTGGATTACTGTCAATTTTCTTAGGTGTTATGAATATATAGGAGAATGTCTTCATTCATAGGAAATACATACAGATATCATGTTAAGTGAAATAAGTCAGGAATAGAAAGTTAAACACCACATGTTCTAACTCATGTGGAAGCTAAAAAAAGTTGAACTCATACAAGTAAAAAGTAGAACAGAGGATACCAGTGGCTGGTAAGGGTAGAGGGAACGGAGGGATAGAGAGAGATTTTTTATAGGATACAATATTACAGCTAGATAGGAGGAATAAGTTCTAGTGTTCTAAACCACTGTAGGATGACTATAATAACAAATAATATATAGTTTCAAATAGCTAGAATATTGAGCATTTATTCTAGAATAACAGCTAGGATATTGAACATTCTTACCACAAAGAAATGATAAATGTTTGAGTTGACAGATGCTAATTACCCTGATCTGATCACTGTACATTTTATGTATCCAAACATCACTATGTACCCAATGAATATGTACAATTATTACTCAACAATTTAAAAAATAAATTAAAAACATACTGAAATATTCAGGCAAAAAATAAAATAGATCAATAGAGATTATCTAATCTGAATAATAGAAAGAAAAAGAATGAAGAAAAATAAACAGAGCCTCCAAGACCTAATTAAGTATACCATAATAGATTTAATGGTAGCCTCAGAAGGAGAAGAGACAGAGAAATTGGATACAGAAAATAATTGGACAAATAATAGCTGAAAACTCCCCAAATTTGATGAAAAAATACCACACATTCAAAAAGCCCAAACTACATATTCAGGAACTCAATGAACTCCAAGTATGATAAACACAAAGAGATTTACGCCTAGATACATCATAGGTAAGCTGCTCAAAGACAAAGTAAAAATCTTAAAAGCAGCAAGAGGAAAATTACTCAACATGTACAAGAGAACCACAACCTGATCAACTGTTGACCTCTCATGAGAATTAATTGAGACCAGGAGGCAGAGGCAGTGGGATGACATATTCAAAGTACTAGAAAAAAAATATCAGCCAAATATCCTATATCCAGCAAATCTATTCTTCAAAAATGTAGGCAAAATAAATACATTTACAATAAACAAAGAAAGAGAATTTGTTGCTAAAAGACTTAACTTATAAGAAATACTAAAGAAAATTCTTCAGGAAGAAAGGAAGGGACACCAGATAGTAACTCAAATTTACATTTAAAAAACAACAAGAGCACCTGTAGAGGTAATTAGAGAGGTAAGTATAAAAGATCGTATGAGTATATATATTCTCCTTACCTCTCTCATGCGATCTAAAAGAAAATTACATAAAACAATAATTCACACCTAACGGATGTGGTACACACTGTCTGGGGGATGGGCATGCTTGTAGCTCTGACTCAGGTGATGCAAAGGCAATTTATGTAACCAAAGCATTTGTATCCCCGTAATACTCCAAAATTTTTTAGAAAGTTAAAAAAAAGAAAAGAAAAAAGAAAAGTGGGGGGTAGATGGGGAGAAGATGCTCAAAAGATACAATATTTAAGTTAGATAGGAGTAATAAGTTCAAGAGATCTACTATACAACACAATGACTATAGTTAATAATGTATTGCATTCTTGAAAAATGAAAAAAATTATAAAATTTTATTGTTGGACTAATAACATATAAAGATATATAGGACAACAATAAAACAAAAGAATGATGAGGGAATGAAGCTTATTGGAACAAGAAAATAACTCACAAGGGCAACTTGCATTCATAGGGAGAAAGAGTAACAAAAATGGTTAATATGTAGATTAATAGATAGGATTCTATAAAATTTTTTTAACTTCCTTACAAGATGTAAGATCTATCTAAAGCAAAAATTAAAAATATATTATTGAAATTAAAAGAAATATATATGTATATTTAAATAAATATATATGTATATATGTAGTAATAATATGTGTGGCACAAAAAATGGTAGGAGGCAACGTAATTACATTGGAGCAAAGTTTTTATATTTTACTGTAATTGAGCTGGCATCAATCTGAAGTAGATTGTGATATGGTAAAATGCATATCTTAATTCCTAGAGGAATCATTAGGAAAACAACACCAAAAAAGAGTCTAAAAATAAACAAAGAAATCAAAATGGAACACTAGAAAATATTTAGTAAATCCAAAAGAAGAAAGTAAAGGAGTAATAGAGGAACAAAAAAAGATATGAGACATATTAAAAACTAAGAGCAGATAGAAATCCACCCATATCAATACTAATATTAAATTTGAATGGATTAAAACCTCTAACCAAAATACAGCAATTGTCAGACTCAATTTTAAAAAGATCTAATGATATGCTGTCTATAGGAGACACACTTTAGATTCAAAGATACAAATAAGTTTAGATTAAAAAGATGGAAAAATATGATGCAAACAGTAACAATAACAGAGCTGGAGTATGTATATTAAAATAAAAATATGGGCTAACACCAACATTATTGCTAGAGATAAAGAAAGGTATTTTATAATGATTAAAGGATCGATTCATCAGGAAAATATAATTATAAACATATCCACCTAACAAGAGAGCCCAATGCTACATGAAGTAAAAACTAACAAAATTCAAGAAAAATGGAAGATTCAACAACAACAGTTGGAGACTTCAATGCCCTACTCTCAATAATGGACAAAAAAATGAGACAGAAAACAAACAAGGATATAGAAGATTTGAACAGCACTATGAAGTAGACCTAACTAACGTTTTTAGAACACTCCAAACAATAAGAGCAGAATATACATTCTTCTCAAATGCATATGGAACCTTATAAAAATAATTGATATGGTAGGCCATAAGACAAGTCTAATAAATTTAAATGGATTGATATTATACAACTTTTATGTTCTCAAACCACACTGAAATTAAATTAGAAATCCACAACAAAAGGAAATTTTAGAAATCCACAAATATCTGGAAATTAAATTCATAATTACATATAGGTCAAAGAAAAATCATCAGGAAAATTGGAAAATATTTTGAGCTGGATGTAAACAAAAACACAACATAGAAAAATTTCTCAGATACAGCCAAATTAGACCTTAGAAGGAAATGCATAGGAGTTTATGCCTATAATATAGATGGAAGATCTCAAATCAGTAACTTAAGTCTCTGCCTTAATAAACTAGAAAAAGAAGACAAACTAAACCCAAAGCAAGCAGAATGAAGAAAATAATAGATTACTGCACAAATAAATGGAATGGATAACAGAAAATAATACAGAAAAGCAGTGAAACCAACAGTTGGTTTTGTAAAAGATAAATGAAATTGAAAAACCTGTAGCTAGACTGACCAAGAAAAAAAAAGAGGACACAAAATTACTAAATTCATAATGAACAAGGGAATATCCCTATTAACCTTACAGAAATTTAAAGGATTATAAGGGAACACTACGAACAATTTTAGGCAACAAATTAGACAACTTATATGAAATAAATTCCTAGAATGACAAAAATTATTGAAACTGACTTCAGCAGAAATAGAAAATCTGAATAGATCTATAATATGAAATTGAATTAGTAATTTAAAAAAAACTACTCACACACAAAAGCCCAATATTCCTGAATTCTATCAAACATTTAAAGAAGAAACATAAAAATTCTTCACAATTCCCCCAGAAAATAGAGGAAAGGGGGAAAATCCTTGACTTATTGTAGTATTATTATTCCGATACCAAAGCCAGACCAACCTCACAAGGAAAAAAAATAAAGCCATATTTTTTATGAATATAAATGAAAAAATCTAAAATATTAAGAAACTAAATCTGTCCACATATGAAAGTGATTATACATTAAGACCAAGTGGAATTCATATCAGGAACAAAAGTTTGGTTTAACAGCTGTAAATCAATTTACATAATAAAATAGAAGAGAATGAAGTACAGAAACTCCACTGTTACCTCAAATAACATGGAAAAGGCATTTGACAAAACTCAGCACCCATTCCTGATTTAAACAAAAAGAAATTCAGCAAACTAGGAATACAAGGAAACTTCCTCAATCTAATTAAGGGCATTTGCAAAACAAACAAACAGAAACTACAGCTAATATCATACTTAATGGTGAAAAACTGAAATATTTTCCTTTGATACTGGGAACAAGTCAAGGAATTCTGCTCTTAACACTGTTATTAACACCATACTTACTGTAAGTTCAAGGCCATGCAATCAGGAGAGGGAGAAAGGGGGAGAGAGAGAGAGAGAGAGAGAAAGGGGCTGGGGGGGGAAGAAAGAGAGAGAGAGAAAAGAGATGAGAAGAGAAGAGAGAATCGATCCAGATTAGAAAGGAATAGGTAGAACTGTGTTTATTCACAGATTACATGATTTTATATGTAGAAAATAGAAAATCCTAAGGAATTCACACACACACACACACACACACACACACACGATATAAATCTACTACAACTAGTAAATGTGTTCACCAAGATCACAGGCCACTACATCAATATACAAAAACAAGTTGTAGCCCCGTGCAATCCAAAAATGAAATTAAGAAAACAATTTCATTCACAATAATGTAATATAAAAAAGAATGAATAAAAATATTTAGGAATACATTTAACAAAAGAAACACAAGTTTTGTACACTCAAAATTACAAAGCATTATTGAAGGAACTTAAAGAAGATCTAAATAAATGTACAGACATCACATGTTCATGGATTAGAAGACTTAATATTATTAAATTGGCAACATTCCCAAATTGATCTACAGATTCAACGTGATTCCTATCAAAATTCCAGCTGCTTTTTTAAAAGAAACTGATGAAATTCACATGGAAATGCAAAAGACTCAGGATAGCCACAATAGTATTGAAAAAGAACAAATTCGGTGGATTTATATGTTCTAATCTAAAAACTTACTACAAAGCTACAACATTCAAGATGATGTGGTACTGGCATGCAGATAGACACATAGAAAAAGTGAATAGAATTAAGAATCCCAAAATAAACCCATACATTCATGTTCAATTAATTTTCAACAAAGTTACCAAGGTAATTCAATGGAAAAAGGACAGTCTTCAACAAATGGTGCTAGAATAATTTGACAGCCACAATGCAAAAATATGAATTTAGACCCTTACTTAATACTATACACAAAAAATCAACTCAAAAAAGACCTAAATGTAAGAGTTAAAACAATAAAATTCTTAGAAGAAAACATAAGACCAAATTTTTGTGATATTGTGTTCGGCAGAAATTTCTTAGATATGTCATCAAAGGCATAAGCCATAAAAGAAAAATTGACAAATTGGATTTCATCAAAATTTAAAACTTTTCACTTCAAAAGACACCATTAAGCAGTGTGAAAAGGCAAGCCAAAGGCTTATTAGTATATCATACATACATATATCATAGTATACAAAATATTAGTATATCATATATCTGATAAAGGACTTCTATCCAGGATACATAAAGTATACTTGTAACTCAATAAGAAGACAACTCAATTTTTAAAAGGGCAAAAAATCTGTACACAAATTTTCGTGCCAGTTTTGTTGATAACACCCCAAACGTGGAAGAACCCAAATGTCTTTTAGTGGGTGAATAACTAAATGAACTGTGGTACCTCTATACTGTGGAATACTACATAGGAATAAAAAGGAATGAAAGATTGATACACACAATAACTTAGATGATTCTCAGGATAAGTATGCTGAATGAAAAAAGCCAGTCCCGAAAAGTTACATATAGTATGATACAATTTACATAACATTCTTGACATGACAATTACAGATGGTAAACAGCTTAATGGTTGCCAGAGAGTGGGGAGGAGAGTGAGAATGATTATAAAAGTGGAACAGGAGGGATCTGTGGTGATGTAATTTTTCTATATCTTGTGGTGGTGGTCACAAGAACCTATATCTGTGACAAAATTGCACAGAACTAAATGCACACACACAAATAAGTACATGTATGATGGGAAATCTGAATAAGATAGGTGGATTGTATCAATGTCAATTTTGTGGTTGTGATGGTGTACTGTAGTAATGCAAGATATTACCATTGGGGGACATTGAGTAAAGGGTAAACAGGATCTCTCTGTATTATTTTTTACAACTACATATGAATCTATAATTATCTCAATAAAAAACCTGAATTTAAAAATGGGGTAAAAGATTTGAGTAGCCATCTCATCAAAGAAGCTATACAAATGGACAATAGGTACAGGAAAAGATGTTCAACATCATTAGTCATTAGAGAAATGCAAAGTAAAACCACAACGCACTCCCACAAGAATAGCTATAGTCAAAAAGACAATAACAAGTGTCGGAGAGGATATGGAGAAAATGGAATCCTCTTACATCGATTGTGGGAATATAGACTGATGAAACCACTTTGGAAAAACAGTTTGGCAGTTTAAAGTTCAACATAGTCTTGCCATACAATCTAGCGGTCCACTCCTACGTATCTATACAAGAGAAATCAAAACATATGTTCACACAGAGGCATGTATGTAAATGTTCAAAGAAGCATTTTCATAATATCCCAAAGGTGGAAGCAACCCAAATGTCAACTGGTGAATGGATAAACAAAATGTGGTATACCAAAACAATGGAATACTATTCATCAATTAAAAGGAATAAAGAACTGATACATAATACAACACAGATGAACCTCAAAAACATTATAGTAAGCAAAAGAAGCTAGACACAAAAGACTGCATATCATATGATCCAATTTATTTGAAATGTCCATTAAAGAAATCTATAGAGACACAAAGTAGATGAATGGCTACCTAGGGTTGGAGGTGAGAATGGGGAGTGACTGAAAATGGGACAGAGATTTCTTTTGGGGATAATGGAAATGTTCCAAAATTAGTATGTAGTGATAGTCACACAACTCTGTAAATTTACTAAAATCAATGAATTGTATGCTTTAACAAACAAATAAAATAAAGCTGTCTTTTAAAAGTCATAATACAAAATAAAAAAAAAATGGGGGGAGGGAGCCAAGATGGCCGAGTAGAGACAGGGCTTGTCAGACCATCCCAGCAGAGGAGTTGAGGGTAAGACTGAGGAGAGCAGAGAGTGATTAATGCTCAGAAGTGGACTGCAGGGACAGACGATGGAGGAGTCCAGGGACCCCACCAGGAGGAACTGTGAAGCTGAGAGAGTGGAGGATAGAAAAGAGAAATCGGTGGCATGAACCAAGTCCAGGGAGTCCCACCCAGGTTCCTTGGGCCAGCAAGAAGACATGGGGCTCTCACCCCATGGGGGAGTGCCACAAGGGACCAGAGAGCCAACATCCTTGCATCTGGATGCCTCCTCCTCTGCATCTCCTCCACTCCTGGCATCCTAGAAGGTATTTTTTACTCAGGCAGGCCTATAGCCATGGCTCCACCCTCCCCATAGCAACTGTGAAAGCGCTTTGCACTGAAAGACTTGGCTCCATGCAACGGGGGTGTGCTCCAAGCCGAACCCACCTCAGAGAGCATAGCCACAGCTGTGGCAGCTCAGACACGAGAGCAATGCAGGGAGACTGCAGCCCCTCCCCCATCATAGTAGCTGCTAGAATACTCTGTGCTGAGTGACCTGCTTTTCAGCGCCAGGGGTGCATTCTCACTCCCGCCAGCAGGACAGCCACAGTTTGCGATCTTCTTGCCCACAGGTGTTTGATGAGGGAGCTGGGGGCTGTGAGAGGAGGTCCCAGAGGAGCTGGGGGCTGTGAGCCCTATCTGCAAAATGAGATCATCATGGTACATACCTCATAGGGTTGCAGAGGATTAAATGAGATATGAACATAGAGCACTTAGCACAGCACCTGACATTTACAAAATCCTCCATAAGTATTATATAGAAGTAATAACAGAGTTTCCTCTTGAGTAAAATGTTAACAAAAAATGCTTACCCTGCCTCTCAGTGTCGTGGTAAAGTTCTGACGCAAAAGTCTTTCAAACTGTAATACTTAACAAACGTAAGAGATTGGTATATACCGCATATTTTGGGCAAAGTTCTAACTTTACTTTTATAGAATATGCTTTCCCTCGTCCGCCTGCAGTGGCGATAATAATACCCAGCATTAATTAATAGGAAATTAAATCAGAAGCTACGTCCTCCGGATAGAAGCAGCGGACGCCCAGAGCGCAGTATTAAGATCAGCACTCGCAGACCAGACCTCGGTAATTCCCCGGAGTTCACCTCTAACGGCCCCCTCCCCTCGGAGCCGCGCAAGCGTACACCGAATTTGCTCCTCTCATACCCCCGCCTCCAACATTCCCCCCCCCCACCGTCTGCCCAACACGCAGGCGCGTCTCCTCAATTCCCGTCCCTACCCCCCTCCTCTTTCTCTTCATTTCGTTCCCCCTCCTCTTCCAGCACCTCGGCAGGTTCAAACTCTTCTCCGTGAGAGTGGCGGCGATCGCGAGGTCACGTGATGAGCATCCTGCTGCCCAACATGGCGGAGTTCGACACCATCTCGGAACTGGAGGAGGAGGAGGAGGAAGAAGAAGCAGCAACGTCGTCGTCGTCGCCGTCGTCGTCGTCGTCGGTATCTGGGCCCGACGATGACGAGGATGAGGAGGAGGAGGAGGAAGAGGAGGAGGAGGAAGAAGAGGAGGAGGAGGAAGAGGAGGAGGCGCCGCCCCCGCCTCGGGTAGTGAGTGAGGAGCATCTGCGGAGATATGCCCCCGACCCCGTATTGGTGCGGGGCGCCGGCCACATCACTGTGTAAGCGAGAAGGGGCCATGGGGTTTGAAAAGGCTGAGATTTGGCAACAGTGGAATGAGAAGGTGATCCAGGGGCCTGTGGAGTGGGGGAGGGCTAACTGAGGCATACAGTTAGGAAAGGACACCTGGTCTAAATGGAGAAACCGAGGGTGAATAGGTGTAAAGGAATTGAGGAGAACGTAAATGTGATGCACCAACGCCAGGTAAAGAATGAGTATAGGACAGGCAAGTTAGGGGTTTGGGAGCCAGAGGGATTGGAGTAGGGGCGAACCTCCTTTCTTGTATGTATTCGGGCAAGTGAATAGTCTCTTAACTGCAGGATGTACTAGAGGATTCTTTGCTGCCAAGATTGGTATCTAGTGGAAAACAGCTACTGCTGTGACATGTGACAAGAACTAGGCTTGGCTTCTTCAAAAGAGAAACATGGTATATTTTGTGAATAATATTATGGAATGTCCATCCACCCACATATTCATCTATCCATTCTTCCTATCTAATCTTTCCTTAAATATCACACCATTAGAGGTTCAGGTTGAGAGGCAGCTATGAAAAGTAGAAAGAGCAATGGATTGAGAGGGCTTTTAGATGCTAGTCCCAGTTTTGCTTCTTATTGGCCCTGTGACCTTGGTCAGGTTGCTTACCATTTCTGGGCCTTGATTTCTTCATCTATAAAATAAAGAGCTTGGAGTAGTATGTTTTCTAAAGCTTTTCAGCTGTCAGATAATTTAAGATACCTCCAGGGCATTTTGTTTGCCCAAATATTAAATATACAAACATTAAATATATATGGAAATTAGTCCTCCAGGAGCTCAGGATGATTTCTTGAAAATTTATCCAGGGTGGCCTTTTAAAAAATTGAACTCTTGGATTATATTTGAGAAAATAAAATGGGGAGGGACTTCATAACATAGTAGTTGCAATGCAAAAGAAACAATGATGGTTCTCTGGGCTTTAAAGAGGGCTTCTTCATTTTTATTTGCTTGGACTGTAAATACTTGGAAGTTTGAGTATTGTGTTCATCCTCTTAACTGTGCAATCATTTGCTGCATTTTCAAAATAGGCCTGTTTTTTGCTATGATGTCATGCTGCCTCTGATTTTCATGATGGCTCACCTAGCCCCTTTGACTTTCAATTGAGTTCATATTGTATTATAAGTCATATATTAGAATATGTACTGCCTCCCCCATCATGTTAGCTTTAATTTTTAGCATGCTGGGTAAGTTGATTATAATATACTTTTGTAATCTTTGCATGAAATGTATTAACAGATTTTGAAATTGTCGAAGGGCTTGGGGAGGGTTTTAGACCTCCTTTTTGATTAGGCAATTTTTAAGATAATTTTTCCTGGTCCAAGAATTTTGCAGATAGCTTACAGTGTCCAGATGCCAGCCTACTACGCTGTTTTACTTCCTTTCATCACTAGGGAGACAATTTATTACTCTAATTATTATTCTGGCACTAAAGGTTACTTTCATGCTGATTTTTTCACATGACTCTATTCCAGTCCCTAATTTCATACTCCCACACTGGACCCCCACATTATTTTCTAAAATTCTCACAATGGAAAAGAAGCAAGGAAACAGAATTTAAGTTCCCTGAAATTTATTTGTAGTTCCCTTCTACCCTTCACACAACCATGGTGATGTACTTACCAAGCTGTTTTCTTCATGAAAAGCAGAGCACTGACACTTGCCATGGCCAGGTCCTTATGATTGGTGTAATGTCCTTCACAGCTTAAAAATTCTGGAATTAGGAGAGTTAAGTAGTAGTGCTGGTAGTAACTGTTGGTATTAATTGACTGAAGCCAAAACCTGAAAAGCAGCACACCAGTACTTGAATCACTAACCAATGTATATAGTTTGGAAACTTAATTTAGTTTTATTGTATGCATTCTCTCACTTAGAAAGCATATTTGATGTTAAATGTCTGGGATTTGAAAAAAGATAAAACGTTTAGGAGAAAGTTTTACAGATTGGAGAAAAGGGTCTTTCTGTGGTAGTAAAGCCTTATATCAGGTAAAGTAAAATACTTATGAAATAGTTAGTCTTATTTTGAGACATCTAAAATATCAGATTCTGTTTAATTTTTTTTTTCTGGCATAGGAATGTTAGAGTTGCCCTAAACTATATGCCCTATCTGAATGAAATATTTCTTACTCTCTCCCAACCCTGAATTTTTACCATTCTTTGTGCAGTCTTCTATTGTATAGAGGACTTTGTTTCCTTTCAAAATTTAAAATTCGAGAGTCATCACCTCAAATTCAGTATATATTAAGCCCAACATTTTTCTCTCCCCACATTGGCTGTGCTTTCCATTTGCCCCATTTCTGACCCTGAAATACCACCATTTTAATCTCCCGGGATAATACTTAAAATCTTTGAGACATTTTGACTTTTCTTTCTCCTCCAATTGCCCTATGCTAGTCTCCCCAGAATTATGTCATCATACCTTTTGAAATGCCTCTTAGATTTTTCATTTTTTCCATTCCTATTTGGCACTACTCTAGTTTGGGTTGCTATCATCTCCTGCTTGAATTATTGCCACAGTCTGCTGCCTCTCCCCACTCCAATCCATCCTGCATGCCTGTGCCAAGCTAATTTTCTTAAAACACGGTTTAATCATGTCACTTTCTTACTGCAAACCTGCATTGGATCTTATTTAGGTCTGGGTTCTTCTGTGCTTTCTTCCTCCAGCCTCAGAGCTCAAGGAGTCCCTCCACTTGTCCAGCTCTCAGCCCTCCATTTGTACCTTCCATACCATTCTCTTCCAGCCTCCTCCCAGATCTTGCTCCATCAGGCAGCCTCTAGGTCTCCAGTGTTACCTCTTTTTGCCTCTCTACTATCTCAGCCTGTAAACATATTCAGTCTGATTTTTTAAAAGCAAAGTAAGACAGAAGCCTTCCTATACCCATGTTCCCTTTAGTTACTATTTAATCTCTCTTCCTTCCTTCTCCAAATTTCTAAAGAGTAGCTACACCTTATCTATTTTCTCTTCACCCGTCTGTGATCTACGTTCTGCTACCACAACTACAGCGGAACTGTCCTCAATTACGATCACCGTGACCTTGTTGCTAAATCAGTGGACATCTTTCATTCCCTATCCTCCTGGTCCTCTCTGATGCGTTTGACATTTATGGTGACTCCTTTTTTAGAAGCTTCTACTCTGGGGTCACAAACACACAGGCCTGCAGAAGCAAGGAAGTTCACAGAAAATAGTACAGCATAAGTAGAGATGGGGACTTAGTTGAATTGGAAGGTATATATCTTTTCTAAAGGTGTTCAAATTCTGATTAAAAAAACAAAAACAAAAAACATTTTGCCAGCCAAACAAACCTCAGAACTCCTTGGCCGCTTCACTCTTCTGGTTCTCCTTATACTTTTCTGGCTTTTCCTTAACTGTCTCATTCATAGGCTTCTCCTCCTCTTTTGCCCCTTAAATATCAGTGATCTATAGAGTTTTGTTCTCGGACTGATACTCTTCTTATTCCCTACTTTCCTTGGGCGGTCTCATTTTACCTCTCATAGTTTCAATTATATGATGTCTCCCAAATATGGATTTCTGTACTAGACTGTGCTCGGGCTCTTACCTGGGCTTCTTCACTCGATGGCCCACTGTCATCTTAAATTCAACATATTCAAACAGAACTCATCCCCCCACACTCCCTCACACCTCCCCATTACCCATCCTTGGTTCTCTTTCCTACTCACACTTCCAACAGCTAAGCAGTCAGCAAATATTAACAATATATGACCTAAACTTTTCCTCTTTTCCTCCCTACCACCACTTCCCTGATTCAGGCCCCTTTCCCTACCCTAACTAGTTATCTTGCCTTCATCCTTGTTACCCTCACATCCATCCTCTAGCCTGCTGCTAGATTAAGACACCAAAATTGTATATCTAACCAAACCACTTTTCCTGCTTAAGGTTATTCTGTGGTTTTTCCTTTATCTCAGGATAGAGTCTAAGCTCCATAACATGGCATACAGAACTGGACCCTGCCTATCTATCAGCCTAATCTTCTGCAAATTCCCTTACTGCTTGTATGTTCCTGTTCAGCTGTTTGTTATCTCATTGCGTCTGCTCAAGCTGGGGCCTCCATCTAGAATACCAATACCTTCCCTTGCCCAAGCTCTCCATATGTCACCACCTCCTGCAAGTCCTCTCTGCCCCCAATAAATTAGAAGCTGCATGCAAGAACAATTTTTGATTCCCTCTGAATCCTCAGTGCCTAGCACAGTGGCTGACATGAAGTGAATTGAATGAATATTGGTTCACTTTAGTAACACTTGATATGCCCATTCAACAAATACTACTTAGTTGAATCTCACTGTGGAGAGTACTTGTTTCTGAGCATAGATATTTATGGATACAACAGTATCACTAGTCCCAGTGATAGGGTTTATGGCATGGGCTTAGCTCTGAAAGCTTTGTTAAGCTAACCCCTATGTGTCAGAGTACCCCTGTCTCTTTGTATTATGTTAATATTTTGGGTTTCCTAGTTACTGTATGGTGTAGCCTTTCCTTTTCCTTGGTATAGTAAATAGAGTTCAGTCCACATGCTTCAGAATCAGTATTACTACAAGTGCATAGTTTTCTAGTGAAATCGTGTTTCTTGTTAGCAGAATTTTACTACACTGTTTTGTTAAACAAACTGAGCATGTGAATTTTGATTTATGCGAGATTTTAAAAGGCTGATGTATAGCCACTTTCAAAAAGATGAAAAACAGGGACATAGGGAGGGAGAGAAGAGAGAAGATCAGCTAGAGGACCCATCCTTCTTTGCCTCAGTTTCCTTTACTTCAAAGAATTGTTCTAAGAAATTCAAAATTTGAGCATTGGAGACACTTGGCAAAAACATATAATCATTGAGAACCATCAGTTGGGTCAGCTTTAAACACAGAATAGATTCTATATTTAATGAAGTCAATAAAACAACAATGTGAGCAGTTCCCCAGTAAGTGCCTGTTTGTCTAATGCTGAAGAGCCTCACATCTTGGCTAATGTCTGTCACTGATCAGTAATGAGCAGATGAGTTTGTCTGGCCTCTGAACTCATACCTCTTTATTTAATGATGGTTTGTTTGTGAAACAGAGCTGAGGTGTTTATTCAGCAACAGCCATTTCAACATTTTCCTAGTAGCTACTAAGTGAAATGTTGGCCCTAAGGTTATTTAAGTTTTGTTTTTTTGTTTTTTTTTTTAATGCGCTAGGTCTCTAAAGGGGAAAGTTAAGGACAGAAATCCCTGGTAAGCAAGAACAGGATTGCTACTGCCTATTAGCCAAAATTATGAGAGAGTACGGGGCCTAGTTTGCCTTACTTCATACTTCTTGATGTGGATATATGTAGGTCATTGGGGAGTATTTTAAGAAGTAAAATGATACTTTCTTCACCATTTCTAATATACTTTTTATATTTTAGAAAATGCAATCCCTTTTATATTAGAGAAGAAAATTAGTAATGTGAATATAGCCAGTATTTCTTCAGAACTTGAGCACTGGGCTAAGTTGCGTAAAGAATACAGAGAAAACAAACAGGCCTTGCTTTACAGGGCTAACAGGAAAATTGCCTTTAAGATATTGACATGGAACAGCAAATATAAAAGACAACATTTTATTAACTGTTGAATTGTATAGGGCAGATTAGAAATGGCAGTGAGTGTTCGGAGAAGGGAAGTCCATGATAGGCTTGAGCATTCAAGGTATTACAGCAGGGGTTGGAACTTGAGCCTTGAAGCCTGTATAGGAATTAAACTAGGGAGAGGAAACAAGAAGAACCGCATGAGCAAAGATAGGTGCCAATATGGCAGTGTCAATGGAGAGGAAGGAATCATTATGAGAATGATTTCAATGGAGCAAATAATAGGACTTAGGGACCAGCTGGTTGTAAGCAAAGTGCAAAAAAAGGACAAGGAAGGTGTGAATATGATCCCAAGGTCTAGGTTAAAGGAAGAGAGTAATGTGCCATTGACACTGATAAAGAATTTGTAAAGGGGAACCCATTTCCAAGAAAATATAATATTTAATTTTGTACATGTTTCACATAAGATGGTATTATTTTGTGGCAAGATATCCAAATGGAAATTTTCGATATACAATTAGAGATGAGGGACTAGGGCATGTTTGAAAATATATTAGCAGAGAAATAGATTTGGTGGTCATCAGCATAGAAGTGATTGTCAAAGCTATCCAATACAGTTGAACTGTTATAATTCCCTTAGAAAGAAAAGCAGAAGACTAAAAGCTGAATTTTGGAAAAAGGCAAGAGTGTTAGGGAAGAATGAAAGAATGGGAGTGGTTAGGAAGTGAGTGATCAACAGTGTCACAGCCGCAGACAAAGTCAAGAGAAAAAGTTCTGAGAAGAGGATGTTGAATTTGGCAATAAAGAAGAGAAGATGAATTTGTCTTTTTGCATGCATTTACTGAGTTAGAAATTATTTTCAGCAAAACAACAGCATCAAAAATCAGGTCTCAAAATTTCTTAAGAAAGGAGGGGATATTAGGGAAATGAAAACAGTGGAAAATTCATTTCCTGGTGATAAGTGAAAAGAAAATAGCAAAGCAAAGAATTTTTAAAATAATAAAAATATTCTATACATTTCGAGGGATACATGTCTGTATCCACTACGTATTTGATATCTAGTAGAGGAATGGCAGCTGGCAAAAGCTAAAATGGCAGCAATCTCTAATTGAAGTAGGAACATATTTTTGACATTGCATCTGAAAGACGTTTAGACAAAATGTAGAAATAGAGCTCCTACTTTAAAATATATCATGTCTACTTTCTAAAAATGAAAACTGCATCTATTTCCTCATCGCACAATAAGAATTTACTCTTTGTGTAGTAATGAATTAAATCCATCTTTTGACTAGTGATAGTCACTGTTTAACTAGCTAAATGATGATTTAAATGAAGTGTTTCTTGCACTATTAAATATTTGTCATTTCATTGATTGCTGAGTTAGCACATAATTGCAAATATATGTTTAATATTAGAGTGTCAATTTTTCAAGCAGCAGATGAAAGTTGCCATAAATACGCACAAGGGTGTCCCATCTTGTTTTAAGTTTGGCTATACTTTAAATGTATAGATTTAAAGGGAAAGTGTGTTGCCATATTATATTCTCATTACATGTTGTACTGACACCTGAACAGAAGTAATGAAGGATTTTTTTAATGTAGTTAAGGTCTTTTTATACTTGCTAATTAATTTTCTCAACTATTTTAAAACATAAAAATTTGTTTTAAAATACATTTTGAACATATATAGTATAGTATATTTAGGCACAGGTATGTATCTTGCCACTAGCTGCTAAGTATAGAGAGTTTTTATGCTTAAGACTGACTTGTGTCTTTGAAAATAAGCTATTAGCATAAATGATGCAAGGATAGTATGATACTCCTGCATAGAGTTTTAATTGTACATTGTATTCCTAACATTTCTTTAATGTGACCCTAAGACCAAAGTGCCATAAATCAGTTGAATCAAACAGTACAGTAGCTTATTGTTCAACAAACTTTTATTAAACACCTATTAGGACAGAAGGAACTTAGGCATCAACATTTGAATTTTGGTTCCCTCCACTTACTAAATGCATGACTGTGGGCAAGTCATTTAATTAGTTTATTTAAAAATTTTTTTCTGAGTGTCAGCTTCCTTGTCTATAAAATGGGGATGACAATACCTCTCTTGAAGGCTTTTAAAATGTAGAAGTAACATACAGTCATGGATCACTTTAACTACAGGGATACATTCTGAATAATGCGTTGTTAGGTGATTTCATCTTGCAAACATCATAGAGTGTACTTACACAAACCTACATTGTGTAGCCTACTACACGCCTAGGCTATATGGTAAAGCCTATTACTCCTAGGCTACAAACCTGTACAGCACGTTAATGTACTGAATACTGTAGGCAGTTGTAACACAATGGTAAGTATTTATGTATCTTAACATATCCAAACATATAAAAAGGACAGTAAAAATATAGTATAAAAGATAAAAAATGGTACACCTGTATAGGGCACTTATCATGAATGGAACTTGCAAGGACTGGAAGTTGCTCTGGGTGAGTCAGTGAGTGAGTTGTGAGTGAATGTGAAGGCCTAAGATATTACTGTACACTACCGTAGACTTTATAAACACTGTATGCTTAGACTACACTAAATTTGTAAAAAAAATTTCTTTCCTCAATAATAAATTAACCTTAGCTTACTGTAACATTTTACTTTATAAACTTTTTAAAAAATTTTTGACTTTTGTGAAACAGAAATACGTTGTACAGCTGTGTAAAAATATTTCTTCCTATCCTTATTCTATAAACTTTTTTCTATTTTTAAATTTTTTTTAACATTTTTGTTAAAAACCAAGACACAAACATACACATTAGCCTAGGCCCGCACAGGGTCAGAATCATCAATAGCACTGTCTTCCACCTCCACGTTTTGTCCCACTGGCAGATCTTCAGAGACAGTAATACACCTGGAGCCGTCATCTCCTATGATAACAATGCCTTCTTCTGGAATACTTCCTGAAGGACCTGCCTGAAGCTGTTTTACAGTTAACTTTTTTTATATAAGTAGAAAGAATATACTCTAAAATAATGATTAAAAAGTATAGTATAGAAAATACATAAGCCAGTAACATAGTAATTTATTATCAATATCAAGTATTATGTACTGTACATAATTGTGTGTGCTGTACTTTTATGTGACTGGCAGTGAAGTAGGTTTGTTTACACCAGCATCACCACAAACACGTGAGTAGTTCATTGCACTATGACATTACAAGCAGTACGACATCTCTAGGCCACAGAAATTTTTCAGCACTATTATAATCTTATGGGACTACTGTCATATATGCAGTCCATTGTTGATGGAAACATCAGTTATTATGCAGTGTCGAGCCCATGCTAAGTACATAGTTATTGGTAATTGTTACTGTTATTGCCTACCTCGTGTGGAGTTCTCAATAAATGTTAGTGTCTGTTCCTTTTTGCTAACAACCTATCCTCCACTAACGTAAAATTGTAGTCACTATGATATGACATCATCTAACATTCAGGAAGTGACCTTTGTTATCCCTACTGAAATAAACAAGCAGGCGAGTAAAGGCTTGTAAAATTCATTTTTACTACTTAACATAGATTTCAGTGAGTGTACTGAAAGAGAGATCTTTTGAGGCTGGAATCTGTTTTCTCAAAATTGATTGAGTTCACACATGAAAGCCATCTGTAAGGATCAACCTTTGAGTGTCTGAATAGTAACTGGTCACAAGTTGTCAAACTCTATAGTTCCAAAGGCTATATTAGTTGGAGAGGAGGTACTTTTTATTAGGAACATTTGCATACGCATACATGAAAGTGGAAAGAATAGTCTGATACACTCCCAACATACGACCCATCATCCAGCTCCAACAATTATCAACTAAAGTGGGTTTTGACAGAAACATTTAAATCAAAAATTGACATTTCCACCTCTGTATGTGTTTCTATAATTTATTACTTTTTAATCCCATATCATGGGTCTAGTTAGAATCCTGCTTTAACATTTGCTCCTTGTTAAGCTTCTTTCACTATTAATTTGGATTAATAATCAAAGATTTATTTTCTATAGGTATCGTATAAAAAATTTTTGAGCTCACATTTTTAAATCAAAAGACCAAAAGAAAAATGCATGAGTTTGTAACTTTTTTTAAAAAAAGGGAAAGAGTTAAATGTGCTGGGTAGAATATATTTTGTTCTGTCTTTGTTTTTAAAGGTTTGGCTTGAGCAACAAGTTTGATACTGAATTTCCCTCAGTTCTAACAGGGAAGGTAAGTGAGAGTCTGCTTTGAATTTTTCAATTCTAAAGCATTATTTTATGGCTTATTCAGTGTTAGGACAAATGCTTTGAATCATTGGTAATAAAGTTAAATAACAGGAGGCCTCCATACTTGGAAGCTGTGTTGGTAGTGACTAAAAGCTGTCTCCATGACTACCAGCCTCTGACCAATTATTTTGTCCATTGTCCATTAATGCCAGCTATTATTTATTTATCTGCTCAGCTTTTCCAGTTTTTCATTTTTTTTCTCAGTACAGGTAACTATAATTGTTTTCATTTAGGTTAGTAATTTTGTATGTTTTTAGAGTTAAAGTTATTTTTTAACTGTATCACTCTATTAATTTTTAAAGTGCCATATAGTATGATTTGTTATACATGAAAAAAATCAAATTTTGGTTAGATATTTTTCTGACTTTTAAATAGTTTTGAGTTTCTAAAATTGGACTCACTGTAATAAATTACCTTTCTGTTCCCTGGTTCCTCTACATTCAGTAGTATCTTCTGGCAAATCCAAAGACTTCCTAGAATTTGAAACTATAAGTGTACAGGCCTAATGTACAGCATGATCACTATAATTAATAATAATTGTATTGTATGCTGGAAATTTGCTAGAAGAGTAGATTTCAGGTGCTCTTACCACACACACAAAAAAGAGAACTATGTGAGGAGATGAATATGTTAATTTGCTTGACTGTGGTAATTTCACTGTGTATATGTATATAAAAACATCATGTTGTACACTTTAAATATATACAATTTTAAAAAAGAAACTATATTTGGAAAATCCTCTTATAACTGTAATACTAACTTTCTAGTCCTAAAAGAAGAGTCTGCCTAAGGCAAAATGTTATTTACATTCATTTGTTACTGGAAGAAATGTAGAAGAAAAGAGAAAAGCCATTAGATTACAGAATGGTCAATAATTTCCAAATGGTTCATAGATGAATGCTTGGGTAGCTAAAATGATGATTTGGGGTTAACTTTTTGTATTTTGGTGTCTGTAGTTTAATTTCGTTCTATTTAATTTTAGTACTAGAATAAGGTTATTTAGTATAGATTTTGGGTGTATTTTCAAATTATTCCATTTTCTAAAGGGCTTTTATACTATTTTAGTGTGAAGTTTTCTCATATTGTTAGTGAGAAAAGCAAGGTGCAAATCAGTATATATAGTATTATAAGAAATGGGAGAAATAAGCACATTACTAATTGTATTTTTGCATAAAGGAATTCTAGAAAGATACACATGAAACTGATGAAAGTGGTTACCGTTGATGGGAGAAGGGGAATGAGATGGGTGGAGGCAAGAGTGAGGATGAGGCAGTTGTCTGAATATCTTTTAGGATTGTTTTCATTTTTGAACCTTAATTTAGATTTAATTTGTTCTCTCGTGTTCTGAGCTCTTTGAGAATGGGATAAGATGCTTCTACTGATACTGGCTTCTTTTTGTCATGATGCATTTTCCAGCTGTATACTTTCCTCACTTTGGGCCTAATTACAATCTTCTTCCCAGCCTCCTGGTGGTGGGTAGAAAAAGACAGCAGACCTATTTCTTTTTTCAAAGGAGTATCTATGAAATAATAAGAAATTCTATTTAATTTAACTTTGAAAGTTATGTTGTACTTTATTTGCCTCATCTTCCCCGTGAAAAATTAGAGCTAGCTTGAGACAGAATAGTTAAACAAGCTTTACAGTCAGATGTGGGTTGAAATCCAAGTTGTGTCACTTACTGGCTATGTGGCCTTGGGCAAGCCACTTTTCTGAGCCTCAGTTCTTATGTAAAAAATAGAGATGATGCTGATAGTTACCTCACTTTTTGTTTTAAGGATTAAATGAGAGAGCATCCTGCTAGTATATTGTCAGGTACTTATTAGCTTCCCAATGTTAGTTTGTGGTTGCTGTTGAGCATTCTTCATCAGTGTGTCCCAGTTTCACCCTGATTGTTTTTCTGGTTTACTCACCGGCTTTCGATTTTTAATTGCTTTCGCTACTTTTTCTTTATCTAAATAATGTTTTCTCTGATCCCACCACTAATTTGTCCTATTGACTGTTGACCTTTTCTATCTCTCCTGAGGTATAATAGCAAATCCTTCCATTGGATGATAAGCAGGTGATCATAGTCCCTGGCTAAGTTAACCCTAGAAAATTTGTGGCTATTTAACTTTTTAGGACGCAAAGAACCCTTTGGTGTGAGATTTTGGCCTCACTCTCTAGTATGTTATGCTTTCCTATCCTAATCATTTAGAATAATTCATCAATTGAAGCAGCAGCCTAGACTTAGATTTGTTTTACATAAATTAAGCATTTATTTGTTTTCTCCAAATGAATAAAATAGCTGTGGTAATATCTCTTGAGTAATGACGTACTTGTAGAAAGATGGTAAATTCAATATTAAAATTAAAGAGAATGTGAATTACCAGAGCTCCAATGGAAAACTTATTCTTCATATTTCCCTTGATGCTGCTGCATGTGTTGTCTGGGCAGTTATATCCAGCTATATTCAGCTTTAATATTGACTTAGTTTTTTAAAAGTTGTAATTAAAGGTCCAAGAAATTCTAGAAAATACATATCCTAAAATGTATGTCAGTGAATGGAGTTCCCAGGTATAAGAATTAACCATTTTTGAAATTGGCCAATTTTATGTGCTCAAAGAATCTTCAGAATATCTTTTCACACCTCCTCATTTCTTTTCAAGCCATCTGAAACTAAAAATTCCACTGGCCCAAAATATAGTATACTTTTTTAAACTAGAGGAGTAAGAATGATAAGCGGCTTTTGATATGCATTCACCCAACCTAAGTGATCTGGATATGAGCTGTTCTTGAAGATATCCATTCTTTCCAAGTGACTGTTTTTGTAGCACGTATTATAAGGATGCATGGATATTTATTCAGTGTGCATTATTTATAGTATACAAAATTTCTCGTGTGTTAGATAAGGCATAAATGATACTGTGATGTTTTTCTTAGTGTGTGTTTGGTGATGAAAAAACTCTAAAAGGAATTCTGAAGGTCTGATTTTTTGAAAGTCACATGGTGGTAACATTGGTTTATTCATTTTCTCTTTAATGACATAATTCTTCTCCAGTAGACACTTTCATTTGTGTAGGTTCCAAATGAAAGATTACCAAAATGCTTCTCTGATAACCGGAGGGAAGAGGCAAAAAGAATTTACAGAATCTGAAAAAGAATTAAAAGGGAAAAAAAAGGTCTGAATTCCAGACTTAACAGCTCTTATGTTAAAATATTAAAAAATGAATAAATGTAATAGCTAAAGTAAAAAAATACACCTTTTACAAAACCAGTCCTCCAGTATGAATGAGATCCTAAATAGCTTTTATGCCTGCCTGAGCTAAACAAAATTGCAGAGTAAATTCTGTAAACCTGAAAAGCCATTTTGACAGGCTCTGTGTATGGCTCAATATTAATTTTTTTGCTTCTTAAGTTTAGAAAAGATTGTTTTCCCTGTTTCACTAAAGATAAGTCCTCCTGTCATGACAGGACATATCAAGCAGGTGTAGACACACATATTCTGGTGACCAGAAAATGAAAGAACCACAGAACTTTAGAAATGAAATTAAAGCCTCCAGCCCTCAGCCCTCAGCTTGAAACAATTCAATGGTGTTAAGGGGAGATTAGTGTTCAGGGTTGGGAATCGTAAGCTATAAAAATCGATCTTTACTATTGTGATCCAGTATGACAAGTGATTGATAGGGTTGTGCTCCCCACGATTGAAGGAGGGAAATCAGTCCTGCTGGGGTTTGCTTAGATTTTCTTCTGTTTGCAGAGTCTCCTGCATCCTGTTATAAAATATTATGACCCTTTCCTCCACCTTTATGATGTGGTTTTCTTTTTTCCTTCCAAAAGAGTAAAAGGGAATGAAATGTTTCTTTACAACCTACCATTCGGCTAAAAAGTAAGGGGCTTCCATCTAACCTTCATTGCTAGAGATACTCAGTCATATGGAAGTAAATGAGGAAAATGTTATTAACTCTGATTCTACATAGTTAACTAAACATTTCTTTCACATTGTTTAAAATTGGGAGTTAACCAGTTCTCATTTTCTATGTCTTTATCTCTGTTTTATGACTTTTACTGTTATTCAAATACAGAGTTCTTTCAAAGCCAATCCTGGCCTCCTTTTAAAGTTGAAATGTAGATTTTAGTTTGTTGTTTGAAATTCTAGTAAAAGTTTTTCTTTTCAATATATTTGTCTTATAACGTCAAAAAATTTGAATTCTCATTTTTAGTAACTTGAATATTTTAATTTTTAATTTGTCTGAGGTAAGAGAGTACAAACTGAGACAATTATATATTAAAAGTGGAAAGTGTTTGTTGGTGAAGAAGGAAAATTGTCATCATTTTAGGAATGTTTTTGTTTTCATTTCCAGAAGTATATAATAAAAGACAAATTTTATACCAATTTTATATACCTTAGCATACAATTTATTTTATTCACTATGCTTTAAAAAAAAAGCCAGTTTTCCTTTCCCTGTTTCCTTTTATTCTCTAGATTTAGTCTCTCTCAGACTTCAGCACTATTCATCCCTAGTAGAAGTGGAGCTTTCTCTTCTAAGGCTCCTTATAAACATATTTTTCTCTTTTGAACTGACTCATTTCTGCATTTAGCCTCACCCTTTACTTTTATTTTTTCGTCTGTGCTGTGCTTACTTTTAAATAAAAATTTAAATTATAATTACAAGCAGTTAAATTTGTAAATGGACAGATTTAACAATTTTATGATTTGCATGAGTTTATATTAAAAATTTGCCATATTTAAAAAATGTGTTAATGATTCTGGATACGCAATTTAAAGAGAGTTGATAGTAATGTAATATTACAGATTAGAGCTAAGTATATACATTTTTTCCCTTCTTTTAACTTCTATTTGGTTGCTCAGTGATTCCCTAGGGAAAAAGAAGTTGAATATTGCAGCAAATCTTAAGATAGTAACTTTGTACCTTGTTTTTAGAAAGAACATCTTGGCTTTTTTCACTGAAGAATTGAAGAACTGAAGAGCATTGAATCTGCGTTCAAAATGTAGCAGATTATCCTTTTGTTTATAATATAATGTATAGCAAAACCGTGGAGTATTAAGTGTTACCTGATTAAACCCCTTGCCTTCAGCTGAGACTCCATGCAAAAGAGCTTTTCTCTTCTTTCTCCAAATCTACTTAGAGACATGATTCATAGACTTCCTTTTTCAAAGCATTCCAGTCAGAAGGTTCTTTCCAAGGTTTAATTTCCATTGCCTGTGAGGTATATAAAAAAAAGATTATTATTCTCATTTTATAGATGGGAAACTTATGCTCAGAAAAATTAAATGATTTTGCCTGGGATTTTTCATAGCTAATAAGTAACTATAATCTAGATCTCTTGATTTATTGTCTAATGTCTTTAGCTTGTTAGTGTTTTCTGTTTTAAAT
Organism: Daubentonia madagascariensis; assembly: GCA_023783475.1. NCBI lineage: Eukaryota > Metazoa > Chordata > Mammalia > Primates > Daubentoniidae > Daubentonia > Daubentonia madagascariensis. The sequence continues at coordinate 480,342 of JAKFHU010001194.1, read as the reverse complement.
GATAAGGCATGATTCTCTGAATTTATTTTCATACTTACCTCAGAAATTTTGTCATTTAATTGGAATTCTTTGTACACAGTGATTGTCTTTACATCATGTTGCGACAATCTAGATCAAGAATGAGATTAGTTCACTTGCCCCATGTAAACAAATTTTTGAACCTTACAATTTCACAGCTCTTGTTGGTGACATATTAGGAAGAAAATCCAATTCATGGGCTAAACAATTAACCTTATTGGGGACATGAACAATTCTAATAAAACTTATTTGTTCAATGTTGTAGTCATGATTGGGCTGAATTCTGTGGTCATGTATCTTTATAACGTCTGCTAGTATATGTTTTGTAGTTTTGATTCTAAGACATCTCTATTAAAAGACAATAATGTAATAAATTGATTGCTCTAGTACAGTTTTTATTTGAGAGAGTAGTAAAGCTCTACATTTTTGATCCCTAATGTGCTAATGGGGTTTTTGTTTTATAGCAGCTTACTTTTCCTAACAATTTCATAATTTTTGCTTTAACAGCCAGACGCTGAATTTTTTTCCCATAAATTTTACATTCTGACAGCTTTCTAAATGAAAGGGAATCATTTTTGTGATCCAGAATTGTGACTTCACTGAAAGCAAACTATTTTTAGTATACCTTTGAATTATATAACCTCCAAGCAGAATTTTTGGTATAAATCTAATTATGCCAGTCATGCTCATGCCTTTGAACTGACTTTGTCATTGTTTACAGAGAGGCACAAGCAGCCACTTCCAGGAATGGAGGTAGTAACTAGAAATATTAAATTTGTGTATTTAAAGACCTTTCAACTTTCAAACTTTACAGCAATTATGAGTCCATTTTCTGCTGAATATTAACAGGCCATTTAGAATGTAATCACTAGGCATTGTCTTTTGTTAATGTAACTTTTCCCTGCAAACAATGGCAAGTGTTAAAATTGTTATGTTGCAGATTTGCCAGGGAAAAAAGGTTTGAGAGTTGCCTTTTAAAAAGTAGTCTAGGAATATTGCCAAGGTCTAATTTTGATTCCATTTCCTCTAGTAGCATTTGGGTTTTTATTTTATATTATGCTTCTAGCCGTACTCAACTTTTAGAGTGACTGGAGACTATAAATAATATTGCCTTGATAATGAGAATATTTGGTAAGAAAACTGCTAGACAGATATCTTTTACCATCAATTTTATGACTGCCATTTTATTGTTGGTCATTTCAGAAGTTTTTGAACATCAGACTAAGTTCTATGAACATGAAATTATATTGTTTTGCTTTGCAGTGTCATCCAAAAGTATGTGATGCGTATTTATGGGGAGGATATATATTTAGACATTTGTAATTCCTTAAAGTATTTGTAATAAAACAAACATTTTTCTTAGGTTTAGAGATTAAATAGAGGAAAGCTGCCCACAAACTGTTAAAGATTGTGCCCTGTTGTAGGTGGCTCCAGAAGAATTTAAGACCAGCATTGGCCGTGTGAATGCATGTTTGAAAAAATCTCTCCCAGTCAATGTGAAATGGCTGCTGTGTGGTTGTCTCTGCTGCTGTTGCACACTGGGTTGCAGCCTGTGGCCTGTTATTTGTCTCAACAAAAGAGTGAGTAACCATTTTATTATATAGTAATAATAAGAGCTAACATTTATTGAACACTTGCTATGTACTAAGAACTCTTTCCAAGTACTTTACATGGTTCATTTAATTCTCATAACAATGTTATCCTTTTTTTAGAGATAAGGAAACTCAGGGACAGAGAGATCAAGTTTTTGGCCAACCTTTATCAGTACTTTATCACTTAATGTGGGTTCCCATCATTTTAAATAAATGCAATGTAAGTGAAGTACTTAAGTAATTATAAATGTAGGTGGGCTACTTATTCTTTTTATAAAACCTGAAGCCATGACTTAAGTATCTCCAAGTTATAGGTATATGGGAGAGCTGCTTCTGATCCAAAGAAAGGCAGAAGTGAGAGTAACCTACAAAGTTTGGGGGAAAATCAGTCTTGAACATGTTACAGTAACATTCTAACATAACATTACTTGTTATGTCATGGATTTAAGACTACTATCTTCATCTTGTCTTCTTTAAAATTTCATTTTAGTTTTTGGAATTCTTTTCCCCAGCGGGAAGATATCTTTTAAAAATTTTAATTAAAGCCAAATAGGAAAATTAATTCATTTTACCTAAAGTTCTTTTCCTAGTACTATATTAATGATTTCATTTAAACTTTTAAGTAATATTTAGCCCACTAAATCAGAGTCAAAATTATAGCACCTTGTAGAGGAATAATTGATGGCACAGTAGTTTCATTAAGGCTGAAAATATTCCCAAGAAGTATTCTTTGTTATTTTTCCTCTCCATCTTTTTCCTATCCTCTTTAATGTCTTCTTGAAAAAGACAAATAATAAAATACTGCCTATGACTTTTCGAATGGAAAAGTTAAGCATATTATTGATTCCTTGATAACCACTAGTTGGTCAGAGCTTTACTTTAAATACAGCTTAGTTTATTGTTTGTCAAAGCATGTACAATATTTTCAAATGGCTTTCCATAAGTAAAAAAAAAAAAAAGCTGACAGCATAAACTCCTTTTCTTAACTGTTATATCTTACTTTTAAAAGTTATAATCTGTAACTCCTACCTATCCCCATTATTTTAAAAGCTTCAATGTGAATTAATCATGATTTGGATTTCCCATCATGTAAATATAGCCAGTCTCAATTACTTAAGAACAGATTTTTTGGTTTTAATGTTATCCATTATCTATCTTTTTTTTCTGATGACCTATTTATGCTTTGCCTATTTGTTAATACCTCCACCAGAGGGCCGGAAATAGGGAAACCAATTTTTTTTCAATCATTAGATTTTACTATGGGCACTTCTAATAGAATATTCAGTAGAAAATAGGATAATACTGATGCTGTGATCTCTCCCTGTTCTTCATTACTTTGGATAATTATCCATGTATTCTAATTCACTAATCTATCAATTAAAGTTTAATTAATATAGATTTGCAAACTATCATCCATGAGCCAAAATCAGCCCACTCTATCATTAAATATTTGAATCAATTACCAACATTTAAAAATGGGAATATTTAAAATAAAATTTGGGATATCTAGCCTCTCATAAAATCTAAAGCTCTGGCAATACTGGACTCACATGACTATATGTCAGCAATCGGCTCTAGCTGAGTGGTGGCTGCTCCTTTTAAATAGGATAGTCTCTGGTTCACCACAGAACCTGCCTTACTCTATAAGGCATTGTAGTTCACAGCATCTGGTTTTGTATGTGCCATGTTGTCAACACTCTCCTAGACAATGAAACATTAAATACATGCTGATAACCTTGTGCAAATCACTGTCCTTTCTGGAGCCTCAGTTTCCTCACCTATAAAATTGGGATACTACTACTTACTTTTAAAGGGGTTTTGATGATGAAGAGATTTAAGGTACCTCACAGGTTTTTTGTCTACATGGAGAAGCAGAAAATGAAATAAAATAATTTAAGAATTTTCATGCCTTCACTACTGCTTTCCAATTTGTAAAATAAGTTGTATAGACTATAATAGTTTAATTGGAAGGATGATTAACATTCATAAAGCCCAAATCCCTTATTTTACAGGTGTGGAAACTGAGATCCAGAGAAGTAAAGTAACTTTCTTAGGGTCACACAGCAAATAGAACAACCAGAAAAATAATCCTTGCTTTGTTTTGTTTTGTTTTTGTCTCTAACACTGTATTTCCTTTACTACATCATATTTCGTTTGTCAAATTTCCTGAGAAAAGAAACACTGGGATAAGTGGTGTGATAAATAGTTGAGCCACTAGGTTTTAATTCCCTAGCAGTGGTTGGAAAACTTTTTCATAGAGAACCAGATAGTAAATATTTTAGGCTTTGTGGGCCAGAGGTCTCGGTTGCAACTACACAGCTATGCCATTATAGCGTGTAAACAGCTATAAATAGTATATAAATGAGTGAGCATTGCTGTGTGCCCATAAAACTTTATTTACAAAAACAGATAGCAGGCCAGATTTGGCCTGTGGGCTATGGTTTGCCATCCTGCTCTAGCCGTCTCTAATTGAGTGTCTGGCTTTATCGAAGTCATGTCACTGTTTAGCCACAAAATACAATGGAAATAATATGATTACTGTGTCCTAAGTCAAAAAGTTGCTATGTGAACCAGTGATTGTAAAATGTTTCCAAGGAAAGCACTTCTATGTAGACAGTCTGCCTTATGAACTATATTATTAGCCAGTATAATTCATGGACTTTTTTTCTTTTTTCTTTCAAAATATTAAGAGGTTACAAATGTTTTGGTTACATGGGTCACTTTTGTAATGCTTGAGTCATGGCTATAAGTGTGCCTGTCACCCAAATACTGTTCATTATACCTGTTAGGTAGATTTTTACCCTTCCCCTCTTCCCCCCTCCCTCCTGCTTGATTTCCACTGAGTTTTACTTCCCTCTGTGCACATGTATGCTCATTGGTTGGTTCCAATTTAATAGCAAGCACATGTGGTACTTTTTTTCCATTCTTTAGATACTTTACTTAGGATAATGGTCTCCACTTCCATCCAAATTTTTGCAAAAGGCATTGATTCATCCTTTTTTCTGGCTGAGTAGTACTCCTTGATATACATATACCACATTTTATTAATCCACTAATGAACTGATGGGCAATTTGGTTGATTCCATCTTTGCAATTGTGAATTGTGCTGCAATAAACATTTGAATGTGGGTGTCTTTGTAATAAAAAGATTTCTTTTCCTTTGGGTAGATACACAGTAGTGGGATTGCTGAATTGAATGGTAGGTCTACTTTTAGTTCATTGAGGAAGCTCCATACTGTTTACCATAGAGGTTTTACTAATTTGCAGTCCCACCAACAGTGCATAAGTATTCCCTTCTCTCTGCATCCACTCCAGCATCTATTGTTTTTGGACTTTTTAATGAAAGCCATTCTAACCAGGGTAAGGTGATATCTCATTGTGGTTTTAATTTGCATTTCCCTGATGATTAGTGACATTGAGCATTTTTTCATATGTGTTGGCCATTTGTCTATCTTCTTTTGAAAAGCTTCTGTTCATGTCTTTTGCTCACTTGTTAATGGAGTTGTTTGTTTTTTTCTTGCTGACTTGCTTGAGTTCTTCGTAGATTCTACATATTTGCCCTTTATCAGATACATAGTTTGTGAATGTTTTCTCCCATTCTGTTGGTTGTTTCTGTAGATTATTTCCTTAGCTGTGTAGAAGCATTTTAGTTTAATCAAATCCCATTTATTTATTTTTGTTGTTGTTGTGGTAGCCATTGGGGTCTTAGTCAAAACTTCTTTGCCTAGGCTGATACTTACAAGAGTTTTCCCTACATTTTCTTCTAGAATTCTTATGGTTTCGTGTCTTACATTTATTTATTTATTTTTTTCTTTTGTAAATATTTTTTTTTAATTTATTTTTTTAATTTCAGAATATCATGGGGGTACAACACTTTGGCCATACACATTGCCCCTGTTCTGCCCGTGTCAGAGCCACAATCGTGGTCGTTTCCCAAACTGTGCTCCCCACATCCATTCAGTGAGAGTTTTTCCCATACCTTCCACCCCCCTCCCGCCCACCCGCCCGCCCTCAGATGAATGTTATTGCTCTGTGTGATGTAAGTGTTCATCAGTTAGTACCAGTTTGATGGTGAGTACCAGTGGTGCTTGTTTTTTCCAATCCTGTGACACTTCGCTTCGAAGAATGGGTTCTAGCTCCAACCAGGATAATACCAGATGTGTTAATTCACTGTTGTTCCTTATTGCTGAGTAATACTCCATGGTATACATATACCACATTTTATTGATCCACTCGTGTATTGATGGGCACCTTGGTTGTTTCCACAACTTTGCAATTGTGAATTGTGCTGCTATGAACATTCGAGAGCAGATGTCTTTATTATAAAATGTCTTTTTTTCTTTTGGATAAATACCCAGTAGTGGGATTGCTGGGTCAAATGGTAATTCTACTTTTAATTCTTTGAGGTATCTCCATATTCTTTTCCATAGAGGTTGTACTAATTTGCAGTCCCACCAGCAGTGTATGAGTGTTCCTATCTGTCCACATCCCCGCCAACATTTGTTATTTGGGGATTTTTTGATATGAGCCAATCTCACTGGAGTTAAGTGATATCTCATTGTGGTTTTGATTTGCATTTCCCTGATGATTAGAGAAGCTGAGCACTTTTTTATATGTTTGCTGGCCATCATTCTGTCTTCTTTGGAAAAGTTTTTGTTCATGTCCTTTGCCCATTTTTTAATAGGGTCGTTGGATTTTTTCTTGTTGATTTTCCTAAGTTCTGTATAGATTCTGGTTATCAGCCCTTTATCAGAGGTGTAGCATGCAAATATTTTCTCCCATTCTGTAGGTTGTCTGTTCACTCTAGTGATAGTTTCCTTGGCTGTGCAGAAGCTTTTCAATTTGATCAGGTCCCATGTATTTATTTTTTGTTGCTGCTGTGATTGCTTTGGGGGTCTTCTTCATAAATTCTTTGCCTAGGCCAATGTCCATAAGAGTTTTTCCAACGTTTTCTTCGAGAATTCTTATGGTTTCATGTCTTAGGTTTAGATCTGTTATCCATTGTGAATTGATTTTTGTGAGAGGTGAGAGGTGTGGGTCCACTTTCAGTCTTCTACATATGGCCATCCAATTTTCCCAGCACCATTTGTTGAATAGGGATTCTTTTCCCCAGTGTACGTTTTTCTGGAACGTACTGGAACGTGACTGTATGAGGTTGGTTTTATATTTGGGTTCTCAGTCCTGTTCCATTGGTCTACGTGTCTGTTCTTGTGCCAATACGATGCAGTTTTGGTTACTATAGCCTTGTAGTATAGTTTGAAGTCTGGTAGACAGATGCCTCCCAATTTGTTCTTTTTGCTTAAGATTGCTTTGGCTAGACGGGGTCTTCTCTGGTTCCACACGAAGCATAGATATTTTTTCTAGATCGGCAAAAAATGATGTTGGTATTTTGATAGGGATTGCATTGATTCTGTAAATTAATTTAGGTAGCAAAGCCATTTTTACTATGTTGACTCTGCCTATCCAAGAGCATGGTAGGGCTTTCCATCTATTTACATCCTCTGCAATTTCTTTTCTCAGTGTTTCAAAATTCTCTCTATATAGGTCTTTGACCTCCTTAGTTAGATATGTTCCTAAATATTTAATTTTCTTTGGTGCTGTTGTGAAAGGTATTTCATCTTTAATTTGTTTCTCGGCTTGATTGTTATTAGCATATATGAAGGCCATGGATTTGTGTGTATTAATTTTGTATCCTGAGACTTTGCTGAATTCATTTATCAATTCCAGTAATCTCTTGGTTGAATCTTTGGGGTTTTCTATGTATAATATCATATCGTCTGCGAATAGTGAAAGTTTGACCTCTTCTGCCCCCATCTGGACGCCCCTAATTCCTCTGTCTTGTCTAATTGCTGTGGCCAGGACTTCCAGCACTATGTTGAAAAGAAGTGGAGATAGTGGGCACCCTTGTCTGGTGCCAGTTTTAAGGGGAATGCCTTCAATTTTCCCATTCAGTATGATATTGGCTGTGGGTTTATCGTATATGGCTTTAATAGTTTCTAGGAATGAGCCATCTATGCCTATATTGTTAAGAGTTCTTATCATAAAAGGATGCTGGATTTTGTCAAAAGCCTTTTCTGCATCTATTGAAAGGTTCATACAGTCTTTGTTGTTGCTTTTATTTATATGGTGAATTACATTTATAGATTTGCATATGTTGAACCATCCCTGCATCTCGGGGATGAAGCCCACCTGATCGTGATGAATTATTTTTTTGATGTACATTTGAATTCGGTTTGCAAGGATTTTATTGAGAATTTTTGCATCTATATTCATAAGGGATATTGGTCTGTAATTTTCTTTTCTTGTTGTGTCCTTTCCTGGCTTTGGTATCAAGGTGATATTGGCTTTGTAGAATGAGTTTGGGAGGATTCCATCCTTCTGGATATTTTCAAATAATTTCTGCAGTATAGGCACCAGTTCTTCTTGGCAGGCTTGGTAGAATTCAGGTGTGAACCCATCTGGTCCGGGACTTTTTTTGTGGGTAGATTTTTAATTACTGCTTCAATTTCGGTGCTTGATATTGGTCTGTTTAGAAATTCTGTTTCTTCCTGGTTGAGCCTAGGGAGGTAGTGTGTTTCTAAGAATTTGTCCATTTCCTCCATGTTTTCGTGTTTGTGGGCATAGAGATTTTTGTAGAATTCAAAGATGATGTTTTGTATTTCCATGGTATCAGTTGTGACTTCTCCTTTTTCATTTCTAATTGAGCTTATTAGAGTCCTTTCCTTTCTGCTTCTGGTCAACCTGGCAAGTGGCTGTCTATTTGTTTATCTTTTCGAAGAACCAGCTTTTCGTTTCATTGATCTTCTGTATTGTTCTTTTGTTCTCGATTTCATTTAATTCTGCTCTAATTTTGGTTATTTCTTTTCTTCTGCTGGGTTTAGGATTGCTTTGCTCTTCCTTTTCCATTTCCTTAAGATGATTCATTAGTTTACTGATTTGTGACATTTCTGTCTTTTGGATGTGGGAATTTAGGGCGATAAGTTTTCCTCTCAGGACTGCTTTTGCTGTATCCCACAGATTTTGATAATTTGTGTCCCCATTATTGTTTAGTTCGAAGAATCTTTTGATTTCATTTTGAATCTCCTCCTTGACCCAATAATCTTTCAGCAATAGATTGTTTAGTTTCCAAGTTTTTGGAGGAAGATGTGAGTTTCTGTTGGAATTGATATCTAATTTTATTCTGCTGTGGTCTGAAAAGATACATGGTATGATTTCTATTTTTTTGAATTTGTTTAGATCTGTTTTGTGGCCTAGGATGTGGTCAGTTTTAGAGAAAGTTCCATGAGCTGATGAGAAGAATGTATATTCAGTGTTATTTGTGTGGAGTGTTCTGTAGATATCTGTTAGGCCCAAATGTTCTATAGTCCTGTTTAGGTCTTTTATTTCTCTATTTGTTTTTTGTTTGGAGGATCTGTCCAGTTCCGTCAGTGGGGTGTTGAAGTCATGTCTTACATTTAAATCTTTTATCCATCTTGAATTAATTTTTGTGAGTGGTGTGAGATAGGGATCCTGTTTCATTCTTCTACATGTGGCTGTCTAATTTTCCCATCACCATTTATTGAATAGGGCTTCTTTTCCCCAGTGTGCATTGTTGTGTGCTTTGTCAAAGGTCAGTTGGTTGTAGGTAGATGGTTTTATATCTGGGTTCTCTGTTCTGTTCCATTAGTCTATGTCTCTGTTTTTGTACCAATACCATGCTGTTTTGGTAACTATTGCCTTGTAGTATAGTTTGAAATCTGGTAATGTGATGCCTCCAGATTTGTTCTTTTTGCTTAAGATTGCTTTGGCTATTCAGGCTCTTTTTTGGTTCCAAACGAAGTGTAGAATTGCTTTTTCTAGATCCATGACATATGATGTTGGTATTTTGATGATGATTGCATTGAATCTGTAAATTACTTAGGGTATTATGAACATTTTAACAATGTTGTTTCTACCAATCCATGAGCATGATATATTTTTCCATTTGTTTGTGTCCTCTGCAGTTTCTTTCCTCAGTGTTTCATAGTTATCCTTGTAGAAATCTTTAACCTCCTTGGTTAAGTGTATTCCTAGATATTTTATTTTCTTTGTAGCTATTGTGAATAGTATTGAGTCTTTGATTTGACTCTCAGCTTGACTGTTATTGGTATATAGAAAAACCCCTGATTTGTGTACCTTGATTTTGTAACCTGAGACTTTGCTGAATTTATTTCTCAATTCCGGAGTCTCTTGGTGGAGTCTTTAGGGTTTTCTAGATACAAGATCATATTGTCAGGAAAAAGTGATAGTTTGACCTCCTCTTTCCCGATTTGGATACCCTTTATTTCTTTCTCTTGCCTGATTGCTCTGGCTAGGACTTCCAGCACTCTGTTGAATAGAAGTGGTGACAGTGGGCACACTTGTCTTGTTCCAGTTCTTGGTACATTTTCAACTCTGCCCCATTTAACATGATGTTGGCCGTGGGTTTGTCATATATGACTTTTATAATTTTGAGATACATTACTTCTGTGCCTAGTTTGTTGAGGGGTTTTATCATGAAAGGGTGCTGCATTTTGTCAGATGCTTTTCCTGCATCTGTTGAGATGATTATATGGTCTTTGTTTTTGCTTCTGTTTATGTGGTGAATCCTAGTTACTGATTTCCGTATGTTGAACTATCCTTGTATCCTGGGGATGAAGCCCACTTGGTCATGATGGATTTTTTTTTTTGATGTGCTGTTGAATTCGGTTTGCTAGTATTTTACTGAGGATTTTTGCATCTATATTCATAAGGGATATTGGTCTGTAGTTTTTTTCTTTTTTTGTTGTGTCTTTTACTGGCTTTGGTATCAAGGTGATACTGGCTTCATAGAATGAGTTGAGGAGAATTCTCTTCTTCACAACATTATGAAATAATTTCTGTGATATGGGTACCAGCTCTTCTTTGTAGGTCTGGTAAAATTTGGCTGTGAATCCATCTGGTCCAGGGCTTTGTTGTTGTTGGATGGTTTTTTATTATTGCTTTGATCTCACTGCTTGTAACTCATCTATTTAGGAGTTCTATTTCTTCCTGATTGAAGTTTGGGAGGTTGTGTGTTTCCAGGAATTTGTCCATTTCCTCTGCGTTTTCTAGTTTACCTGCATAGAGATTTTCATAGTATTCGCAGATGATATTTTGTATTTCTGTGGTGTCAGTTGTAATGTCTTCTTTTTCATTCCTGATTGAGCTTATTCGGGTCCTTTCTCTTCTGTTCCTGCTTAATCTGGCAAGAGGTCTCTCAATTTTGTTTATCTTTTCAAAGAACCAACTTTTTATTTTGTTGATCCTTTTTATTATTTTTTTGTTTTCCATTCTGGTCTGGCCTTTGTTATTTCTTTTCTTCTCCTGGCTTTGGGTTTGGGTTGCTCTTCCTTTTCTAGTTCCTTGAGATGTGACATTGGATTGTTAATTTGTGATCTTTCTGTCTTTTTGATGTAGGCATTTAAGGCTATGAATTTTGCCCTGTGGAATACTTTTGCTGAGTCCCGTAGATTTTGATAGCTCATGTCCCCTTTGTCTTTCAGCTCAGAGAATCCTTTAATTTCAATCTTAATTTCATTCTTAACCCAATAATCCTTCAGCAGCATGTTGTTTAAATTCTATGACTTTGTGTAGGCTTCAATGTTTCTCTTGTGATTGCTTTCTACTTTTATTCCACTGTGGTCTGAGAAGATACATGGTGTGATTTCAGTATTTTGGAATTTGTTGAGACCTGATTTGTGGCCTAAGATCAGTCTTGGAGAATATCCCATGTGCTGCTAAGAAGAATGTATATTCAGTAGTTTGGGGGTAGAATGTTCTGTAAATGTTAGGTCCATTTGATTTAGAGGTCTGGTTTAAGTCCATTGTTTCATTATTTATTTTCTGCTTTGATGATTTGTCCAGCTCTGACAGCGGGGTGTTGAGGTACCTGGAAATTACAATGGTGCTATTATTTTTTTCCTTAGGTCTAGTAAAATTTGCTTTATGTATCTGGTAGCTCCTGTGTTAGGTGTGTATATATTCTGGATTGTTATGTCTTCTTGTTGAATTGCTCCCTTTACCATTATATAATGACCCTCTTTGTCTTTCTTTACTTTTGTTGGTTTAAAGTCAATTTTACCTGATATGAGAATGGCTATACCTGCTTTCTTTTTATTTCCATTTATGTGGAACATTTTTTCCATCCTTTCATACTGAGTCTGTGTCATGAACATTTTGTTTAGCAAATTAGGTGATAGAGAAAAGCAATGTAGATCAGGGTACCTTTTGTTCCCGCTCATCTCCCTTGGCTCTGGTGGGATTTCACAGCTATATGATACATGAAATGAGTCTTTTCATTTACCTATTCTTACATCTACATCTACCACTGAAACAAACTGTGATATCATAGTCAATTTTCAGGCCTCATGCCACCACCCTTATGTTTGTACTTACTTTTAACCTTTCCCTTTTTTTGCTTTAATACTCACTAAGTTGTGAGGACTGTTCAGAGGGAAGGGGCTATTCTGTCTTGCAACATGCTTATGATGTCGTTTTAGGAGATAGAGGTTATAATTCACTGTCGTATTTGACTCTGGGTTTTTGTATATAATTATAAAAAGAAGAAAAGCATATGATAGAAACAAAAGCCCCATCCATATATTATGCCATATGGAAAAGAAAATTAGTTTTTGCAATGAGAGATAAATAGGTCTGCCAAGTTAAGCAAATTACCTGTAATCTCGGTATAATTTAGGCCTTTCATTCATGCTTTTCACAAAATACATTCTGCGCTCTTAGGCAAAGACAGCATGCATAAAGCTAGCACATACTGTATTATAACTTGGTCACAGCATATCTTTTCCTTATCATCTTTGAACCTTTTAATTTTTCTATTGAACTTGAGTCATTTGGCTATAGCTATATATAAAAAATGATGGTCTTTATGATAATAAGTACTAAAGGCTAATAAATTTGCTTCCTTTGTTTTCTGTAATTGTGGTCAGCTTTACTGTCTAACAACTGTGCTGCATGTAGGATTTTATCTGCTTTGCAAAAGTACAGTGCTTGGTATTGAGGTAACCTTGATTTTTCTCAGTTTGAGAGTTACACATCTAGTTTTTTTAAAACACTTTATAGAGAAATAATTTACATACCATAGTTTACTCATATTAAGAGGACAATTTATTAAATTTTAATATACTTATAGAGTCATGCAACCATCACTGTGATCTAATTTTAGAACATTTTCTTCATCCTAAAAGGAAACCTTGTGACCATTTATAGTCACTCCCCATTTCAGCCCAATCTTCCCAGCCCAAAGAAACCACTAATCTACTTTCTTTCTTATATTTGCACTTTTTTATTATTATTGGTACAAAATAGTTATATATCTTTATAGGGTACATGTGATATTTTGAAATAGGCATATAATGTGAATTAATCAAATCAGGGTAATTGGGGTATCTGTCACCTCAGGCATTTATCATTTCTTTGTGTTAGGAACATTCTAGTTCTACTTTTTTAGTTACTTTAAAGTATACCCTAACTTATTCTTAATTTTAGTCACTTTGTTGTACTATCAAATATTGTTCATTCTATGTAACTATATTTTTGCACCCATTAACCATCCCCGCTTTATCCCTGCCCCCACACGATATATTTCCCAGCCTCCGGTAACCATCATCCTACTCTCTGTCTCCAGGAGATCAGTTGTTTTTAATATTTAGCTCCCACATGTGAGTGAGAACATGTGAGATTTGTCTTTCTATGCTTGGCTTATTTCACTTAACATAATGTTCTCTAGTTCCATCTGTGTTGCTGCATGTGGCAGGATTTTATTCTTTTATGTGGCTATATAATATTCCATCCTGTATATGTACCACAATTTCTTTATCCATTCATCTGTTGATGGACAATTACATTGATTCCAAATATTGGCTATTGTGAATAGTGCTGCAGTAAACATGGGGGTGTGGATATCTTTCCAATATACTGAATTCCCTTCTTTTGGATATATACCTAGCAGTGGGATTGCTAGGTCATATGGTAGTTCTATTTTTAGTTTTTTGAGGAACTTCCATATTGTTCTCCATAGTGGTTGCACTAATTTACATTCCCACCAACACTGTACAAGGGTTCCCCTTTCTCCACATCCTCACCAGCATTCATTATTGCCTGTCTATTTGATAAAAGCCATTTTAACTGTGGTGAGATGGTATCTCACTGTAGTTTTAATTTGCATTTCTCTGATGACTAATGATGTTTGAGCATTTTTTCACATACCTGGGCATCCAATTGGAAAGGAAGAAGTGAAATTATCCTTGTTTGCAGGTGATATGATCTTATATCTAGAGAAACCTAAAAACTCCATCAAGAAAAACTGTTGGAACTGATAAACAATTTCAGTAAAGTTGCAGGATGCAAAATCAGCATACAAAAATCAGTAGCATTTCTATATGACATTAAATAATCTAAAAAAGAAACCAAGAAAGTAATCCCATTTATAATAGCTACAAATAAAATAAAATACCTAGGAATAAACTTAACCAAAAAAAATGAAAGATCTCTATAAGGAAAACTATAAAACATTGATGAAAGAAATTGCAGAGGACACAAGAAAATGGAAAGAAATTCCATGCTCATGGATTGGAAGAATCGATATTGTTAAAATGTCCCCACTAAAAGCAGTCTACAGATTCATTACAATCCCCATCAAAATACCAATGGCATTCTTCACAGAAATTGAAAAAATACTCCTAAAATTTATATGGAACCACCAAAGACAGAATAGCCAAAGCTGTCCTGAACAAAAAGAACAAAACTGGAGGAATCACATTATGTGACTTCAAATTATACTACAGACCTATAGTAGCAAAAATAGTGTGGTACTGGCACAAAAGAGACACGTAGACCAATGGGACAGAATAGAAAACCTGAAATAAATCCACACATCTATAGTGAACTTATCTTTGACAAAGGTGCCAAGAACACAGTGGAGAAAGGATAATGTCTTCAATAAATGGGTGCTGGGAAAACTGGATATCAATATGTGGAAGAATGAAACTAGATCCTTATCTCTCACCATATATAAAAATCAAATCAAAATGGATTAAAGACTTAGATCTAAGACCTGAAACTATGAAACTGCTAAAAGAAAACATTAGGGAAACACTTCAGGATATTGCTCTTGGCCAGGACTTCTTAAGTAATACCCCCAAAACACAGGCAACCAAAGCAAAATTGGATGAATGGGATTACATCAAGCTTAAAAGCTTCTGCACAGCAAAGGAAACACTCAACAAAGTGAAGAGACAACCCACAGAATAGGAGAAAATATTTGCAAACTACCCATCTGACAAGGGATTTATAGCTAGAATATATAAGGAGCTCCAACAACTCAATAGGAAAAATTAAATAATCCGATTAAAAAATGGGCAAAGGATCTGAATAGGCATTTCTTAAAAGAAGACATACAAATGGCCAACAGATTGATTTGCATTTTGGGGCATTTCATATATTGCATCCATACAATATGTATTTTTATGGCTAGCTTTTGAAACTGAGCATAAAGGTTTTTATTGTGGAAAACTGTACATGACATAAAATTTACCATTTAAGCAGTTTAAAGTGTATAATTCAGTAGCTTTAAGTACACTGGCAGTGTTATGCTACTATCACCACTATCTAGTTTCAGAACTTTTTCATGCCCTGCAAGGCATTACCTTAATACTCATTAAGCAGTCACTCCTCATTTCCCTTACCCTCAGTTAGGAAGTTAAGAAGTGTTCTCGTGTTTTTTAGAAGAGTTTAAGAAGGATTGGTATTAATTCTTTGGTAAATATTTGGGAGAATTTACCAATGAAGCCATCTAGTCTTGGGATTTTTTTCTTGGTAGGTTTCCCATTACTCATTCCATCCCTTTCTTGTTACAGGTCTGTTCAGATTTTCTGTTTCTATTTGAGGAATTTCTAGGAGTTCATTTCATCTAGATTGTCTCATTCATTGGATATAATTGTTTTTAGTGTTCTTTTCTAATCTTCCTTTTATTTCTGTAAGATTGATAGTAATGCCCCTAGTTTAATTTCTGATTCTAGTAATTTGAGTCTTGTTTTTTTTTTCTTTTTTTCTTAATCCTTTTAGATAGCTGAAGGTTTGTCAAATTTGTGATTCTTTTCAAGGAACCAACTTTTGGTTTTGTTCATTTTTTTCTATTTTTATATTCTCTATTTCATTTATCTCCACTCTACTCTTTATTTTTTCCTTTCTTCTGCTGTCTTTGGATTTAGTTTGCTCTATTTATTCTAGTTCTGTAAGGTCTAAAATTAGGTTATTGGTTCAAGATCTTTCTTCTGTCTTAATGTAGGCATTTTCAGCTTGCAGTTTCCTTCTAAGCACTGCTTTATTATATTCCATAAGCTTTTGTATGTTGTGTTTTTGTTTCATTTATTAAAGTATTTTCTGATTTCCCTTGTGAGCTCATTGGCCTATTGTTTCAGAGTATGGTGTTTAATTTCCATATTTGTGAATTTTCCAGTTCTCTTATGATTTCTAGTTTCATTTCCTTATTATTGGAGAAGATACTTTATATGGATTTAATCATTTTAAGTTTAATGAGACTTGTTTTGTGACACAGCATATGGCCTATCCTGAGAAATGCTCCATGTACACTTGAGAAGCATTTGTGTTATATTGTTGTGAATGGAGTGTTCTGTATGTCTGTTTGGTCTAGTTGGTTGATAATATTGTTCAATATTGCTCAAGTCTTATATTTCTTTACTGATCTTCTGCATAGTTTTATTCATTATTGAAAGTGGGGTATTGAAGTCTCTGTTATTGTGGAACTATCTATTTTTCCCTTCAGTTTTGTCAATTTTTGTTTCACATATTTTGTGTGTCTGTTAGTTACATGTGTGTTTATAATTGTTGTTTCTTCTTGATGGATATATCCTTTTATCAGTATATACTGTTGTGGACTGAATTTCTCCCTCTTTCCTCTCCCTCTCCCCTCTGCCCCTCCTTCTCTCCCCTGCCCCCATTCCCCTTCCCTCCTCCTCTCCCTCTCCCCACTATGTGAAGGTACATCAAGAAGGCAGCTGTCTACAAGCCAGGAAGAGGGCCCTCACCAGAACCTGACCATGCTGGAACCCTGATCTCAGATTTCCCAGCCTCCAGAACTGTGAAAAATAAATGTGTTTTTTAAGCCTCCTAGTCTATGGTATTTTGTTATAGCAGCCTGAGCAGACTAAGACAGAGATAGATAGATAGATAGATAGATAGGTAGATAAACACAAACACACGTACAGTCTGTCTTTTTATTTTGTACCTTTTTGAAATTTAAAGTCTATTTTATCTGATAGTATGGCTACCTCAGCTCTTTTTTGGTTACTATTTACATAGAATATCTTATTCCACGCTTTCATTTTCAGCCTATTAGTATTTGTGTCTTTGAATCTAAATGAGTTTCATGTAGACAACATATAGACAGATCATGTTTTTTAATCCATTTTGCAGATCTCTACCTTTAATTGAGAGTCTAATCTATTTACATTTAAAACCATCAATGATAATTTATTAGTTTGCTAGAGCTGCTATAACAAAGTACCACGGACTAGGTGGCTTAAACAACAGAAATGTATTTCTCTACAGTTCTGGAGACTAGAAGTCTGAGATCAAGATGTCAGGAGGGTTGTTTTTTTCTGAGGCCTCTCTCCTTAGCGTGTAGTTGTCTTCTCCCTGTGTCTTCACATGATCTTCCCTCTATGCATGTCTGTATCTTAATCTTCTCCTCTTATAAGAACACCAGTCATATTGGATTAGTGCATTCCCTAAAGGCCCCATTTTAACTTAATTACCTCTTTAAAAACCCTGTCTCCAAATATAGTCACATTCTTTTTTTTTCTGTATAACAAATTAGAGGAACATCTTTATTCATTGTATTAGTAAGTAATTGTAGAATTGTAAGTCTTATTCTAGAGCCTTTTCTTTAAATAGAATTTTCTGAAATCAGATTACTAAATCTGAGTTACTGTGGAATACCTTCCAGGGCAGAGAAATAGCATTGCTAAATAAATTCAATGATAAATTGATTCTTAACAAAATAGCGTATTTACCCAGAGTCAACACTAGGCATGCAAGTATTACCACTGGTCTTCTAAAACTCTTTATAACTAAGATGGAAAGATACACCTATCTCTGGAAAGAAATACCCAGTTCAGCCAAGATTTTAGCAAGTTGCCAAAGCACGGACTTGGAAACAGGAGTTTCCAACAGCAGTTTCCAAATGCCTGCTTTGATTTTGAACAATTATGTATGAATACATTTTGGTTAAAATCTAGTTAGGATTCCCAGAATTTCTTATCTGAAATATATGAGATTAAATCATGAGATGAGAACAATTACTTCCTAATTTATCTGTTTTACAAATGCAGATGTTCATATACTGGATATTACCTTTGAAGTGAACTACCGGCTAGAAGCCTGAAATTAAGGTGTCAGTACAAGCATGCTTCCTCAGAAAGCTCTGGAGAGAAAACCTTCTTTGTATCTTCCAGTTTTTGGTGGCCCTGGGCCTTCCTTGGCTTGTGACAGGATAACTTCAGTCTCTGCCTCAGCCTTCACGTGGTCTTCTTCCCTCTGTGTCTTTATGTGCCCCTATATCTAAGTGTCCTTTTCCTTACAAGGACAGCAGTCATTTTGGATTTAGAGTCTACCCTAATTTACTCTGATTTCATCATACAATAATTTCATCTGCAAAGACTTTGTTTCCAAGTAAGTTCATCTTCTGAGTTTCCAGGTGGACATGAATTTGGTAGGGACATTATTCAACATGGGACACCAGGTAATTAAACAGCAGGTGGTCCTAGTACAAGATTTGTACCAGGTGTAATTTAAATAAGTTATTTTTTGAGTGACATTGCCCCAATAAGTCCTCCAAGCAGAATAGATTGCAAACTGTCATCATCTTGCTTTTATTTAGGTGTTCATATATTTGTATTACTGGAGAAGAAAAAGCCTTATATTGGGCTATTAACAATGAGTGGTAAATTTAGAATAAAGACTTTTTTTTTTGCAGGACTGAAAAGTATGATATTTATTTATTTATTTTTCCTTTTATTTCAGAATATTATAGGGGTACAACACTTTGGTTATATATATTGCTCATGCACTGCCCATGTCAGAGCTACAATCATGGACATTCCCCAAACTGTGCACCCCGCACCCATTCAGTGAGAGTTTTCCCGTCCCCTCCACCCCCCTCCCACCTGCCCGCCCCCTGATGAATATTATTGCCATGTGTGCACATTAGTATTGATCAGTTAGTACCAGTTTGATGGTGAGTACCAGTGGTGCTTGTTTGTTCATTCTTGTGATACTTCACTTCGAAGAATGGGCTCTAGCTCCATCCAGGATAATACCAGATGTGTTAATTCAACGTTGTTTTTTATTGCTGAGTAATATTCCATGGTATACATATGCCACATTTTATTAATCCACTTGTGTATTGATGGGCACCTGGGTTATTTCCACATCTTTGCAATTGTGAATTGTGCTGCTATAAACATTCACGTGCAGATGTCTTTATTATAGAATGTCTTTTTATCCTTTGGGTAAATACCCAGTAGTGGGATTGCTGGATCAAATGGTAGTTCTACTTTTAGTTCTTTGAGGATCTCCATATTACTTTCCATAGAGGTTGTACTAATTTGCAGTCCCACCAGCAGTGTATGAGCATTCCTATCTGTCCACATCCCTGCCAACATTTGCTGTTTTTGGACTTTTTGATGTGAGCCAATCTCACTGGAGTTAAGTGATATGTCATTGTGTTTTTCATTTGCATTTCCCTGATGATTAGAGAAGTTGAGCAATTTTTTATGTTTGCAGCCCATCATTCTGTCTTCTTTTGAAAAGTTTCTGTCCATGTCCTTTGCCCATTTTTTAATGGGGTTGTTTGATTTTTTTCTTGTTGATTTTCCTAAGTACTGTATAGATTCTGGTTATCAGCCCTTTATCAGATGTGTAGCATGCAAATATTTTCTCCCATTCTGTAGGTTGTCTGTTCACTCTAATGATAGTTTCCTTGGCTGTGCAGAAGCTTCTTAATTTGATCAGGTCCCATTTATTTGTTTTTCTTGCTACTGTGATTGCTTTTTTTTAATGGGGTTGTTTGATTTTTTCTTGTTGATTTTCCTAAGTACTGTATAGATTCTGGTTATCAGCCCTTTATCAGATGTGTAGCATGCAAATATTTTCTCCCATTCTGTAGGTTGTCTGTTCACTCTAATGATAGTTTCCTTGGCTGTGCAGAAGCTTTTTAATTTGATCAGGTCCCATTTATTTGTTTTTCTT
The DNA here is from genome assembly GCA_023783475.1 of Daubentonia madagascariensis. NCBI lineage: Eukaryota > Metazoa > Chordata > Mammalia > Primates > Daubentoniidae > Daubentonia > Daubentonia madagascariensis. Next base: position 460,426 of record JAKFHU010001194.1, on the reverse strand, counting down.
GCTACTGTGATTGCTTTGGGGGTCTTCTTCATAAATTCTTTGCCTAGGCCAATGTCTATAAGAGTTTTTCCAATGTTTTCTTCTAGAATTCTTAGGGTTTCACATCTTACGTTTAAGTCTGTTATCCATTGTGAGTTGATTTTTGTGAGAGGTGAGAGGTGTGGATCTAGTTTCAGTCTTCTACATGTGGCCATCCAGTTTTCCCAGCACCATTTATTGACTAGGGAATCTTTTCCCCAGTGTATGTTTTTGTGGAATTTGTCAAAGATCAGATGACAGTATGAGGATGATTTTATATTTGGGCTCTCAGTCCTGTTCCATTGGTCTATGTCTCTGTTCTTGTGCCAGTACCATGCTGTTTTGGTTACTATAGTCTTGTAGTATAGTTTGAAGTCTGGTAGGTCGATGCCTCCCAATTTGTTCTTTTTGCTTAAGATTGCTTTGGCTAGATGGGGTCTTCTCTGGTTCCACACAAAGTGTAGAATTATTTTTTCTAGATCAGCAAAAAATGATATTGGTATTTTGATAGAGACTGCATTGATTCTGTAAATCACTTTAGGTAGCAAAGACATTTTTACAATGTTAATTCTACCTATCCAAGAGCATGGTAGGGTTTTCCATCTGTTTACATCCTCTGTGATTTCTTTTCTCAGTGTTTCATAATTCTCTCTATATAGGTCTTTCACCTCCTTAGTTAGATATGTTCCTAAATATTTAATTTTCTTTGATGTTGTTGTGAAAGGTATTGCATCTTTAATTTGTTTCTTGGCTCAACTGTTATTGGCATATATGAAGGCTATTGATTTGTGTGCATTGATTTTGTATCCTGAGACTTTGCTGAATTCATTGATCAATTCCAATAATGTCTTGGTTGAATCTTTGGGGTTTTTTAGATATAATATCATATCGTCCACAAATAGTGAAAGTTTGACCTCTTCTGCCCCCACTTGGAAACCCCTGATTGCTCTCTCTTGTCTGATTGCTCTGGTAAGGATTTCCAGCACTATGTTGAATAGAAGTGGAGATAGTGGGCAACCTTGTCTGGTTCCAGTTTTAAGGGGGAATGCTTTCAATTTTTCCCCATTCAGTATGATAGTGGCTAAATATAGTCACATTCTGAGGTACTGGGTGTTGTGACTTCAACATATGAATTTTGAGGGAGTATAATATGGCCCATGACACATAAGGAAGACTTACTTCTGCTATTTTGATTTTTTTTCATGTGCCATATCTTTTTTATTCCTTAATTTCTCCATTACTTTATGTTTAATTGAGTTTTGTAGTATACTGTATACCTTATTTCCTTTTCTGTATACTTTTTGGTTATTTTCTTAGTTGTTACAATTGACATTTTAACGTATTGCCACACTAGAAAAAAATTTTTTTCCTTGGGCCTACAGAGTTTTATTAGTAAAATAGAATATAAACTTTAAAAGCAAAATGATCCTTTCTAATTTAATGAAAAATTTGTTACTTTTATGGTTTTCTATGCATGAGTTATATGCAACTTGAAAAATAGTTCTCGTGGGTTAACATATGTTTCACAAGGCCCCAGGTTCAAAACTAGCATGAGTTAAATACAACTCACATGCAGTTAATGTGTTAAACTTATAACACACCAGTCTAAATTAATATCACCTTAGCTTCAATAGTATACAAACACTACTATGTAGCTCTGTATTTCCCTCTTTATGTTGTTGTTATCACAAATTGCATCTTATATGTTGTGGACCCATTGACATAGATTTGTAGTTATCATTTTGTGCGTTTGTCTTTTAAATCATATGGAATAAAATAGGAGTTCCAAACGAAAAATATAACAATATTGGCTATTTTATGTATTTATGTAGTTTTACCAGTGTTCTTTATTTCATCATATGACTCGAATTATTGTTTAGTGTCCTTTCATTTCAGTCTGAAGCTTTCTCTTCAGAATTTCTCACAGATAGTTCTAATAGTCATGAACTCCTTCAGCCCTTGCTTGTCTGGGAATTTCTTAATTTTTACTTTTTTTAAAGGGTAATTTTGTTGGATATAAAAGTTTTGGTTGACAATTATTCTTTCAGCATTTTAAATACTGTATGTCATCCCACTGTCTTCATGGTCTGACCTTCATGTCTTTTTGTGGCTTGATAGCTCATTTCTTTTTATCACTGAATAATATTTAATTGTTGGAATGTACCACAGTTTGTTTATTCACATATTGAAGGGCATCTTGGCTGCTTCCAAGGTTTGGCAGTCATAAATAAGACTGTTATAAATATTCAAGTACAAGTTTTTGAGTGGGCAGTTTTATGATGGTTGGATCATATGGTAAGAATATGTTTAGTTTTATGAGAAACTGCCAAACTATCTTCCAAAGTGGCTGTATCATTTTGCATTCCTACCAGCAATGAATAAGACTTCCTGTTGCCCCACATGCTCACCAACATTTGGTGTTTTCAGGGTTTTGGATTTTGACCATTCTAAGAAGTGTGTAGTGATATCTCACTATTGTTTTAATTTGCAGTTCTTCAAAGTCATGATATTGAGTAGATTTTATAAGCTTATTTGCCATCTGTATATCTTCTTTGAAGAGGTTTCTGTTCAATCCTATGCCCACTATGCCCATTTTTTTATGGAATGGATGCAGAATGGTTCCTGAAGGAAAAGAGGGCTGAGTGCCCTCCAAGTCACCTTTTCCCACCCATTTCTGGAGGAGACCATAACAGGGTGGGGTCTGAGGTACCTATGCTCTCTCTTTTTAATTGGGTTGATTGTGTTATTATTGTTGAGTTTTTTTTAAGAGTTATTTGTATACTTTGCATACCAGTCTTCTACAAGATATATGTTTTGCAAATATTTTCTCACAGTCTGTGGCTTGTCTTTTTATTCTCTTAATAGTGTCTTTTGTAGAGCAGAAAATTTTAATTTTAATGAATTCCAGCTTACCAACTTTTTCTTCAATGTATTGTGCTTTTTAGTGTTATATTTCAGAATCCATTGCCAAACCTGAGGTCACCTAGATTTTGTTATGGTATATTCTAGGAACTTTTTATAGTTTTGCATTTTATATTTAGTTCTGTGATCTATATTGAATAATTTTTTGTTAAAGGTCTAAGGTTTGTGAATAGATTCATTTTTTGCGTGTGGATGTCTAGTTGTACCAGCACGATTTGTTGAAAAGACTATCCCTTTTCCATTGACTTACCTTTGATCATTTGTCAAAGATCAGATGACTATATTTGTGTGGGTCTATTTCTGGCCTCTCTATTCTGTTCCATTGATTAATTAATCAGTTCTTTCAACAATACCATGCTATCTTGATTACTGTAGCTTTGCAGTAAGTCTTGAGACCAGGTAGTATTGTTAGAGTAGGAGACTAGCAGACAGGTCTGAGACTGGATTCAGGTGCTTGGAGATTAGGTGCAGGTGTTAAACAGCTCTTAAGCAAAAGCTAACTAGAGGGGCTGACAACCGCAGACAAGAACTGGCCCCAACCAACTTGTCAGTTATCTCTGCCAGCTTACGTGAACTTTGGCTAATTACAATATCATTTACATTGTGGTTTTAAAATTTCTTTGCCCTTGAAATCACCATGACACTTCCAAAACAACCATATAAAATATGAAAATGTGAGGAAGCCCAATTCTAGGAATTGCTACTCAAAGTTTTAGTAAAAAGCTAACCCATTGACCTTGAATATTCCTCCCCTCAATTAGTAAGACTACAAAAGATCTAAGACCACTTCCTCTCAGTGCAGCTGCTCTTTTCAAGCCTGCCTGCTCTCTTTTCTGAGAGTGTACTTTTGCTTTCAAAAAAGCTTTTATTTGTTTGGCTAATGTGGTGCGTACTGAAATTCTTTTCTGCGACATACACCAAGAACTTGGAAAAACCTCCCCTTGGAGGCCAGTGACATTATTAGTCCTCTGACTTTCTTCTTCTTAAATGTTATATTGACTATTCTGAATCTTTTGCCTTTGCATATAAACATTGGAATTAGTTTGTTAATATTCACAAAACAACTTGGTGGGATTTTGATTGAGCTTGCATGGAATCTATAGACTAAGTTGGGAACAACAGACATCTTGACAACATTGAGTCTTATTCATGTTCATAGAATATCTCTTCATTTATTTAGGTCTTCTTTTATTTCTTTCATCAGAGTTAGGTAGTTTTCCTCATATACATCTTGTACATATTTTGTTAGATTTATACCTTATTTTGGGGTTGCTAATGTAAGTGTTACGGTTTTTAATTTTAAGTTCCATTTGAGTTGATACTGGAATGAGTTAATATTTTGGGGGCTTGTTGGGATGGAATGAATATATTCTATATGTGAGAAGGATATAAATTTGGGAGGGGAGGTGGGGGTTTATATCTATACAAAATTCATATGTTGAAATTTAATTAGGAGGTGGGACTTTGGTGAGGTGATTAGATCATGAGGACAAAACCCTCGTGAGTGGGATTAGTGCCCTTTTAAAAGAGACCCTAGATTGTCTGTTCACTCTAGTGATATTTTCCTTGGCTGTGCAGAAGCTTTTCAATTTGATCAGGTCCCATGTATTTATTTTTGTTGCTGCTGTGATTGCTTTGGGGGTCTTCTTCATAAATTCTTTGCCTAGGCCAATGTCCATAAGAGTTTTTCCAACATTTTCTTCGAGAATTCTTATGGTTTCATGTCTTAGGTTTAGATCTGTTATCCATTGTGAATTGATTTTTGTGAGAGGTGAGAGGTGTGGGTCCACTTTCAGTCTTCTACATATGGCCATCCAATTTTCCCAGCACCATTTGTTGAATAGGGATTCTTTCCCCAGTGTACGTTTTTCTGGAATTTGTTAAAGATCAGGTGACTGTATGAGGTTGGTTTTATATTTGGGTTCTCAGTCCTGTTCCATTGGTCTACGTGTCTGTTCTTGTGCCAATACCATGCAGTTTTGGTTACTATAGCCTTGTAGTATAGTTTGAAGTCTGGTAGACAGATGCCTCCCAATTTGTTCTTTTTGCTTAAGATTGCTTTGGCTAGACGGGGTCTTCTCTGGTTCCACAGGAAGCGTAGAATTATTTTTTCTAGATCGGCAAAAATGATGTTGGTATTTTGATAGGGATTGCATTGATTCTGTAAATTAATTTAGGTAGCAAAGCCATTTTTACTATGTTGACTCTGCCTATCCAAGAGCATGGTAAGGTTTTCCATCTATTACATCCTCTGCAATTTCCTTTCTCAGTGTTTCATAATTCTCTCTATATAGGTCTTTGATCTCCTTAGTTAGATATATTCCTAAATATTTAATTTTCTTTGTTGCTATTGCAAAAGGTATAGCATCTTTAATTTGTTTCTCGGCTTGATTGTTATTAGTATATATGAAGGCTATGGATTTGTGTGTATTAATTTTGTATCCTGAGACTTTGCTGAATTCATTTATCAATTCCAGTAATCTCTTGGTTGAATCCTTGGGGTTTTCTATGTATAATATCATATCGTCTGCGAATAGTGAAAGTTTGACCTCTTCTGCCCCCATCTGGACGCCCCTGATTCCTCTGTCTTGTCTAATTGCTGTGGCCAAGACTTCCAGCACTATGTTGAAAAGAAGTGGAGATAGTGGACACCCTTGTCTGGTGCCAGTTTTAAGGGGGAATGCCTAACAGACAACCTACAGAATGGGAGAAAATATTTGCATGCTACACCTCTGATAAAGGGCTTATAACCAGAATCTATACAGAACTTAGGAAAATCAACAAGAAAAAATCAAACAACCCTATTAAAAAATGGGCAAAGGACATGAACAAAAACTTTTCCAAAGAAGACAGAATGATGGCCAGCAAACATATAAAAAAGTGCTCAACTTCTCTAATCATCAGGGAAATGCAAATCAAAACCACAATGAGATATCACTTAACTCCAGTGAGATTGGCTCATATCAAAAAATCCCCAAATAACAAATGTTGGCGGGGATGTGGACAGGTAGGAACACTCATACACTGCTGGTGGGACTGCAAATTAGTACAACCTCTATGGAAAAGAATATGGAGATACCTTCAAAGAATTAAAAGTAGAATTACCATTTGACCCAGCAATCCCACTACTGGGTATTTATCCAAAAGAAAAAAAGACATTTTATAATAAAGACATCTGCTCTCGAATGTTCATAGCAGCACAATTCACAATTGCAAAGTTGTGGAAACAACCAGGTGCCCATCAATACACGAGTGGATCAATAAAATGTGGTATATGTATACCATGGAGTATTACTCAGCAATAAGGAACAACAGTGAATTAACACATCTGGTATTATCCTGGTCGGAGCTAGAACCCATTCTTCGAAGCGAAGTGTCACAGGATTGGAAAAACAAGCATCACTGGTACTCACCATCAAACTGGTACTAACTGATGAACACTTACATCACACAGGGCAATAACATTCATCTGAGGGCGGGCGGGCGGGCGGGAGGGGGGTGGAAGGGATGGGAAAAACTCTCACTGAATGGATGTGGGGAGCACAGTTTGGGAGACGACCACGATTGTGGCTCTGACACGGGCAGAACAGGGGCAATGTGTATGGCCAAAGTGTTGTACCCCCATGATATTCTGAAATTAAAAAAATAAATTATAATAAAAAAAAAGCAAAAAAAAAAAAAATAAAATAACAGTACAAAGCAGTAAAAAAAAAAAAAGAGACCCTAGAGAGCTCCCTTGCTCTTCTGCCATGTGAGGACACAGCAGAATGGTCCTCATATGACAGTAAATCTACCAGCAACATGATCTTGGGCTTCCCAGCCTCCAGAACTGTGAAAAATAAATTTCTGTTTTTATAAACCACCCACTCTGCAATATTCTTTTATAGCAGCTTGAGCAGACTAAGACACTCCCCAATCTGTATACTTTTTTCTTTCTTGTCTTACTGAGTTACCTATGACAACCATTATGGTTTTGAATAGGAGTGGTGAAAGTGGACCTCCTTGCCTTATAACCGATCTTAGCAGGAAAGAATCTAGTATCTCACCATTAAGTAGATGTTATCTGTAGATTTTTTTATAGATAATCTTTATCAAGTTGAGGAAATTCATTTGTATTCCCAGTTTTCTGAGAGTTTTTATCATGGATGAGTGTTGCTATTTCTCACATGGTTTTTTTGCATCTTATCGATGTCATCATCTGATTTTTTGTCAAGCCCATTGATGTGATGGATTACGTTAATTGGTTTTCAAATGTTCAACTAGCCATCAATATCTGGAATAAATCACACATGATTATGGTAAATATTAATACATTATATTTGATTTGCTAATATTTTGTTCAGTATTATTGCATCTTTGGTCATGAGGTATTGGTCTGTAGTTTTCTTTTGTGTAGTATCTTTGTCTGGTTTTAGTATTAGGGAAATACTGGCCTCATGGAATGAGTTAGGAAGTATTCCTCTGCTTCTGTTTTTGGATGATCATTAAGAATTCATATAATTTCTTCCTTGAATGGTTGGTATACTTTACCAGTGAATCTATCTGAGTCAGATGCTTTCCATTTAGGTGGTTGTTAATTATTGATTCAGTTTATTTAATAGATGTAGGCCTATTTAGATTGTCTTTCTCCTTGTGTGAGTTTCAATAGGATGGCTTTCTCAAGTAATTGATTATTTTTATATAAATTATCAAATTCATGGGCATGAAGTTGTTAATAATATTCCTTCATTATCCCTTTCCTGTCCACAGAATCAGAAGTGATATTCTCTGTTTCATTTCTATTGGTAACTTCTGTCTTCTCTCTTTAGTTCTTACTTAAGCTGGCTAATGGTGTATTAAATTTACTGATTATTTTTTCAAAGAATGAGCTTTTCATTTTGTTGATTTTCTATATTGATGGCTTGTTTTCAATTTCATTGATTTCTGCTCTTAATTTTTATTATTTATTTTGTTGTACTTTGTTTTTTTATATCAGAATATATAGGGGTATAAATGTTTTTGTTACATGGATACATTGTATAAGGCTTAAGGCAGGGCTTTTAGTGTGCCCATCACCAGAATAGTGTTCATTGTACCTGACGGGTAAGTCTTTAGCCCTCATCCCCTCCCACCATCCCCTCTTGCTTTCCAGTGTCCTTTGCATCTCTTTTGCCCTGTGTGTGCCCATCGTTTAGCTCCCAATTATTGGAGAGGACATGTGGTGTTTGTTTTTCCATTCCTGAGATACTTCACTTAGCATAATGGTCTCCAGTCCCATCCAAGTTGCTACAAAAGACATTATTTTGGTCCTTTTTATAGCTGAGTAGTACTCAATGGTGTGTGTGTGTGTGTGTGTGTGTGTGTGTATATACGTATATATATATATATAGGTATATATATATATATATACACACACCACATTTTCATTATGACTCATAAATTGATGGGCACTTAGGTGTTTTCCACATCTTTGCAATTGTGACTTATGCTGGATAAACATTCAACTACAGGTGTCTTTTTGACAAAATGATTTCTTTTCCTTTGTATAAATACCCAGTAGTGGGATTGCCGGATCAAATGGTAACTCTACATTTCTTTCTTTGAGAAATCTCTGTACTCTTTTCCATAGAAGTTGTACTAATTTGCAGTCCCACCAAGTATATAAGCCTTCCTTTATCTCAGCATCCACACCAGCATCTATTGTTTTTCAACTTTTTAATAATGGCTATTCTGACAGGGGTAAGGTGGTATTTCACTGTGGTTTTAATTTGCATTTCCCTGATGATTAGTAATGTTAAACATTTTTTCCTATTTTTCTTGGCCATTTCTCTATCTTCTTTTGAAAAACTTCTGTTCATGTCTTTTGCCCACTTGTTAATGGGGTTTTTGTGGGGTTGTGTGCTCATTTGTTTGAGTTCTTTGTATATTCTAGATGTTAGTCCTTTGTTGGAAGTATAGTTTATGGATATTTTCTCCCATTCTATAGGTTGTCTATTAATTCTTTTGATAATTTCCTTTGAGGTGCAGAAGCTTTTTGATTTAATTAAATCACATTTATTTATTTTTGTTCATTGCTGTATTTGCATTTGGGGTCTTCGTCATAAATTCTTTGCCTAGGCCAATATCTACAAGAGTTTTTTCCTATGTTTTCTTCTAGAATTTTTATGGTTTATATGTGTTACATTTAAGTCTTACCCATCTTAAATTAACTTTTGTATATGGTGAGAGATAGGAGTCCTGTGTCATTGTTCTGCATGTGGCTATCCAATTTTCCCAGAACCATTTCTTGAATAGGACTTCCTTTCCCCAGAGTGTGTTGTTGTCTGCTTTGTCCAAGATCAGTTGGTTGTAGGTAGAAGGTTTTATTTATGGGTTCTCTATTCTGTTCCATGGTCTCTATCTCTACTTTTAAAGTAGTACCATGGTGTTTTGGTTAATATAGCCCTTTAGTATAATTGAAGTCAGGTAATTGATGCCTCCAGATTTGTTCTTTTTGCTTAAGATTGCTTTGGCTATTTGGGATCATTTTGTTTCCAGATGAAGCATAGAATTATTTTTTCCAGATATGTGAAATATGACATTGGTATGTTGATGGGGATTACACTGAATCTGTAAATAACTTTGGGCAATAATGGACATTTTAACAATGTTGATTCTACCAACATGATCATGGGTTGTTTTTCTATTTATTTGTGTCATCAGTGATTTCTATCATCAGTGTTTTGTAGCTCTCCTTGTAGAAATCTTTCACCTCCTTGGTTAAGTATATTCCCAGGTATTTTATTTTCTTTGCAGTGATTGTTAATGGTAGTGAGTCCTTGATTTGACTCTCAGCTCAACTATTGTTAGTATATAGAAGTGCTACTGATTTTTGTACATTGATATTGTAACTTGAGAAATTGATTAATTTATCAGTTCTAGGAGTCTTTAGGATTTTCCACTTTCCCAATTTAGATACCCATTATTTCTTTCTCTTGCCTGATTGCTCTTGCTAGGACTTCCAGCACTCTGTTGAGTAGGAGTGGTGATACTGGGCATGCTTGTCTTGTTCCAGTTCTTAGTGGGAATGTTTTCAACTTTTCTCCATTCAGCATGATGTTGACTGTGGGTTTGTCATATATGGCTTTTATAATTTTGAGATATGTTCCTTCTATGCCTAGTTTGTTGAGGGTTTTTATCATGAAAGGGTGCTGAATTTTGTCAAATGCTATTTCTGCATCTATTGATATGATCATATGATCTTTGCTTTTGCTTCTGTTTGTATGGTGAATCACATTTATTGATTTCTTTATGTCGAACCATCCTTGTATCCTGGGGATGAAACCCACCTGGTCATGGTGGATTATTTTTTTTGATGTGCTGTTGAATTTGGCTTGCTAATATTTTATTATGGATTTTTTCATCTATATTTATTAGAGATATTAGTCTGTAGTTTTCTTTTTTGTTTTTTCCTTTCCTGGCTTTGGTATCAAGGTGATACTGGCTTCATAGAATGAGTTAGGAAGGATTCCCTCCTCAATGTTATGGGATAACTTCTGCAGTATGGATACCAGCTCTTTGTAGGTCTGGTAAAATTTGGCTGTGAATCCATGTGGGCTGGGGCTCTTTTTTTGTTGGAAGCTTTTTTATTACTGCTTCAGTCACATTGCTTGTTGTTCATCTCTTCAGGAGTTCTATTTCTTCCTGATTGAGTGTTGGGAGGTTGTGTGTTTTCAGGAATTTGTCCATTTCCTCTATGTTTTCAAGTTTGTGTGTATATAGATTTTCATAGTATTCACAGATGATATTTTATATTTTTGTGGTATCAGTTGTAATATACCCTTTTTCATTTCTGATTGAGCTTATATGGCCCTTTCTCTTCTATTCCTGGTTAATTTAGCAAGAGGTCCATCAATTTTGTTTATCTTTTCAAAGAACCAACTTTTTGTTTCATTGATCCTTTGTATTGTCTTTTTATTTCCATTTTGTTTAGTTCTGCTCTGGCCTTTGTTATTTCTTTCCTTCTGCTGGCTTTGGGTTTGGGTTACTCTTCCTTTTCTAGTTCCTTGAGATGCGTCATTAGATTGTTGATTTGTGATCTTACTGTTTTTTTGATATAAGCATTTAAGGCTATGAATTTTCCCTTTAAGACTGCTTTTGCTGAATTGCATAGATTTTGATAGCTTGTGTCCCCTTTGTCATTCAGTTCAAATAATCTTTTTATTTCCATCTTAATTTCATTATTGACCCAGTTATCATTCAGCAGCAGGTTGTTTAATTTCCATGACTTTGTGTAGAATTGAGTGTTTCTTTTGGAGTTGATTTCTAGTTTTATTCCAATGTGGTCTGAGAAGACAAATGGTATGATTTCTGGTTTTTTGAATTTGTTGAGACATGTTTTGTGGCCTAAGATATGATCAGTCTCGGAGAATGTTCCATGGACTGATGAGAAGAATGTATATTCAGTAGTTCTGGGGTAAAATGTTCTGTAAATGTCTGTTAGGCCCATTTTTTCTAAAGTCCCATTTAAGTCCAATGTTTATTTTCTGCTTGGATGATCTGTCCCATTCTGTCAGTGGGGTGTTGAAGTTCTTGGCCATTATGATGGTACTATTTATCTCTTTGCTTTGATCTAGTAAGGTTTGCTTTATGAATCTGGGTGCTCCTGTGTTAAGTGCATAAATATTTAGGATTGTTACGTCTTGTTGTTGAATTGCTCCCTTTACCATTATATAATGACCATCTTTGTCTTTCTTTACTATTGTTGATTTAAAGTCAATTTTATCTGATATGAGAATGGCTACACCTGCTTTCTTTTGGTTTCCATTTGCATGGAATATTTTTTTCCATCCCTTCACCTTGCATCTGTATGAGTCCTTGTGGGTTAGGTGTGTTTCCTGGAGACAGCAAATATAGGGGTTGTATTTTTTCATCCATTCAGCCAGCCTATGTCTTTTTAGTGGGCATTCAAAATGTTCACATTGATTGATAGGATTGATATGTGGAATGCTGTTCTGATCATCCTGTTGGGTAGTACCTTATTGCTTTGTTTTACCTCTTGTGCTATTGTTTTGGGGTGGTTTTACACTGATGGGTGTCTATTGTGCTGATCCACATATAATGCGGTTCTGAGTATTTCCTGAAGAGTAGGTCTGGTCTTGACAAATTCCCTCAGTGTGTGCTTGTCTGGAAAAGTCTTTATTTCTCCTTCATATGTGAAACTTAGTTTTCTCCTTCATGTGTGAAAATACAATATTCTAGGCTGGCAGTTCTGTTTAAGAAGACTGAAGATGGGGCCCCAATCCCTTCTGGCTTGTAAGGTCTCATTTGAAAAGTCTGCAGTTAGCCTGATGGATTTTACTTTGTAAATTTCTTGATGTTTTTGCCTCACAGCTTGCAGGAGTTCCTCCTTTGTGTTGACTTTGACCAGTCTGATGATTATGTGTCTTGGTGATTCCCTCTTTGGAATGCATCTTCAGGTGTTTGTTGAGCTTTTTGTACTTGGATGTCTAAATCTTTGGCCAGACCAGGGAAGTTTTCCTCAATTATTCCCTCAAATAGATTTTCCAGCCCTTGTGCATTTTCTTTTTCACCCTGAGGGATGCCTATGATTCTTATATTTGGCCTTTTTACATAATCCCACATTTCTTGTAGGCTTTGTTCATTCCTCTTAATTCTTTGTTTTTTATTTTTGACTGAGTGATTTAATTTGAAAGAGTTGTCTTCAGCGTCTGAGATTCTTCCTTCTGTTTGGTCTAGTCTATTCTTAAAATTTTCCACTGTGTTTTGTATTTTCTTAAATGAATTTTTAATTTCCAGAAGTTCTCTTTGGTTTTTTTTAATATGTCAATCTCTTTAGTGAATTTTTTAATCATATCCTGAATTGTCTAGTTTCTTGGGTCTTCCATTTTCTCCTGGAGTTCACTGAGCTTCCTTACAATCCATATTTGGAATTCTTTATCTGTCATTTCACTATTTTCATTTTGGTTGGTACCCATTGCTAGAGAGTTTGTGTTCCCTTTTGGGGGTGTCATTTGGCTCTGATTTTTCATACTTCCCAAGTTCTTTTGCTGATTCCTTCATGTCTGGGGCAGCTGTCACTTCTTATTTTTGGATTTTCTTTTGTTTAGATGGGGCTTTTCCACCCCTCACTTGTAAAGTAGTGTCTGTAGCATGTGTTGGGTAAGAACCTTTAGCTTTTCTTGTGGGTGCTTTGATGGCAATCCAGGTTGTGAATGGATGCCTTGGTTATAGATATCCTAGTGTAGTGTTCTTCTCAGTTGCTAGTTGTTTGTAGGCTGTAGCAGTGGTGAGCTATGTGTGTGGGCAGATTCCCTGTCTCTCTTTGATGAGGGAAGATGGAGGTCTTTAAAATCCTTTCTCTTTCCCCAACCCTGTGGTCTTCTTAACACAGTGAATTGTATTGGCACACCCAGTTTAATCTCTGAGACAGTAGGTGGTACTTGTGGGTAAGAATCAACCACACCCTGTATGATTAAGTCAGTAAATGCTATAGAGGGCTGTGCAAATTAACCTCCCTGACAGTAGGTGGTGTTTGCCAGATGGAACAAGTTGCAGTGTTGTTTTGGGGACCTGTGACCAGCTCTAGCCCTTTAGGAGAAGCACTTGAATGCCCCAGGTGGTAGATGGGGCCCTGGAACTTCCAGGTGAGTCCTTATTCTCCACCACAGCAGAGGCGGGTGGGGAAGCAAGGCTGGGTGGGGCTGGGTTGGGTGAGCTTGCTCTACAAGGGTGGTAAGGTAGCTATTTCCACAGATGTCAAAGGTCTGCGCCCAGGTTCTGGAGAAAGCCAGCAGGGAGGGGCTGAAGTGCCCCTCCCTCAGCCAGATAGTGTGCTTGTGGAGGCAGGGCCATCTGAGATTCACAATCTGGCTGTCAGGAGCTGTTTTTTTTCTTCTCCCCACTCCCCTGCTCTGCAGGTTTGCGGCTGCCTCTGCCGGCAGGTAGGAGCTCAAACTAGCTGAGCTCTCCAGCAGTGGCACTGGAGGCTGGGAGCTTCCCTGTCCAGGATCCACCCTGGGCTGAGAATGTGGCTTTCCTATGGATGGAGGGGTGCTCCACGAGTGCGCTGTGGCTGGGACCCACACTGCACTCTCCTTTCAGTTCTGCCCACGTGGGCTCCCTCACCTCCCAAGATTAGTTCACAAATCTCCCCTCCGTGCCACAGAGCAACACAATTGAGTCATGGGGGTACTGGATCTGGCCTGCAGGCCTGTCCCAGGGTCCCCGAAGATCAATCCCTGACTGGGCCAGGGAGAAGTGTGCTGGTCCCAAGTTGCCTGTGGGGTGCTCAAGCAGGTTTGATGCCCCTCCATTTCAGGGTGTGCCCTGCTCTGATGGAGCAGCCAGGAAAGCAGCATCAAGGAGGGCTGGTGAGCAGGGATTTCACAGCCCAATTATCCCTTAGTCCTCTGCAGGTCTTTCAGAGGAGAGGTTTGAGCCCCTCTCTCTGTGGAAGTCCCAGTGTGGTGTATGCACCAACAGGGAGGAAGCAGCAGCTCCTGAGAGCCCTGGCTCAGTCGTCTCTCTTGGCAGCTTCAGGTAGGGGAGGGGAATGGGAGGAAAAGAGTCTGGATGGAGGAAAGCTAGCACTCTGGTCATCTCTGTCCCTCTCTCCAGAAGGCAGCCTGCCCAGAATGTCCACGCCCTGCGGTCACGCAGATCCCCCAGGACCCACCAGTCCCCTGTGGTTCCCGCAGTCTGAGCTGAAGTTGGGAAATGTTTCTGTGGGAAGGAGCAAGATAAAAACTGAGGATCTAAAGATCCCTGTGGAGGACAAAGGTGCACAGTGTGTGGAGAAGCAATATTGCACCTGCTGTCTCGGCTCGGGTCTGTGGTGATGGAAAGTACCGCAAGGGGGCTGGAAGGCTGGTGCTTTGTCCTCAGGAAGCTCCCAGTTCACTGGCAGCAGCAGCTTCTGGGCTTGTGAGGGTAGAAAGGCTCTCCAGCAGCTTGGGAGCCTGATGACTGCCAGAGATGTGAGGGAGGGAGAAACAAACCACTCCACCTACCCATTTCACTGGACTCCAAGCCTCTCAGAGGTTGTTTTCTGCCAGTATCTTTATCCTTCTTGTTCTGCTCCACAACTTCTTCCCATGGAATCTCTTGTAGGTTCTGGCACTTTTCCCTCAGAATTACACCTGATCTATGATTGTTTGTTTTTTCTTTTTCATCTAAAACTTTTCCTTATTTCTTAGATGATCTGGCAGCATGAGTCTCTGGTCAGCTATCTTGGCTAGTGTCTTTTTCCATATTGCCTGAGTTCTTTTGCTGGTTCCTTCTCATCTGAAATTTCTTGTCTCAGCTCAAGACAGATAAACTTGCAGTGCACCTATTCTCCTCTTCTGGGAACTGTCCTACTTAGTGCAGTGAAGGAGAGGTCCCTGGATGATACAGTTGTGGCCTACTCTGGAGGACTGACCCAGCCCAAGACGAGTAGATGCACTGTGAGTGTTTAACAGTGTTGCTGTCCTGCATCACCATTCACCTGTGGTCATCACTGGTGCTCTCCACATTACAGAGTGAATGCCCTACCAAGTTCTGTCAGCAGCAGTGATTATCAGCCTGTGCCAACTTGAGTGCATCCCTACCCATACCCATGTGTGGTGGCAATTTTCTGTCTTGGCTGGCTTAGGAGCTGCCCCACTCAGATCTGCAGGTGATGGCATTTGTTGCCCCGTGTGGCTTGAGCATAGTTCTACTCACACCCTCCAGTGGCGGTGGCAATTGATGGCTATGCCAGCTTGAGTGCAACTTCACCCACACCCTTGGGTGGCAGTAATTGTCAGCATGCTTCAGCTTGGGAGCTGCCCCATTCAGATCCTTGGGTGACTGAGTTTGTTGGCTGGGTACTAGCTTGAGTGGAACTCTGCCCACATCCCAGTGCAGTGGTGATTGTCAGCCCGCTGCAGCTTGAGCACAGACCCACCCATGTCAACAGGCGGCAGCAATTATCAGCCCACCCAGGACCTCCAGTGGCAGTAGGGGCATGTGGCTCCTGCCCATGAGACTCACGAGAGTGCCCAGCCTCCCCACTCCCTCCCTGCTTCTGGACTGGCAGGGGCAATGGGAAAGTAGCAGCAATGGATCTGACCTCTGGATAGAGACAATACTCTGGGTCTAGGATTTTAAAATGATGCCAGCCATAGTGCCCAGGGTTCACAAGCCACTTGGTCACTGCTGTGCCCTCTCTCTGGAGCAATGGCTCACAGTCTCCAGATGGCTCCCTATGTCTGTCCTGTGGCCTTCTGCAGTGGAGCATCCCTCCCACAGGTTGGATAGCAATGATCATGGGGGGAGTGTGGAGCCCCAGGATTCTCCCCTCTTTGTTTTCCTCCCATGTGCACTCATCTTCCCTGTGTACCTCCAAACCACAGAACGTGTCAACCTCACTTCCTTCTCCTACACTTTGAGTGTCTGCTGTCACCTCTCTTTTGATTCACAATGCTCTTTCATAGACAATCAATCTGAAGGTGGATATCCACTCACCACTTTCAGTCCTCTCAGTGAGAGCAGCGTGTGCAGGCTGCTTCTAGTCTTGGTCCCCCTGCTACTTTGTTTTTAATTTGTTCTTCTTTTTCTAGTTTCCTACAGCATAGATTATATATTTTAGATCTTTCTCCCTTTTCATTATATGCATTCGGTGCTATAAGTTTCCCTTTAAACACTGCTTTAACTGTATCCCACAAATTTCAGTGAGTTGTATTTTCATTTTTATTTAGTTCAAAATATTTTTAATATGTTTTGAGACTCCTTCTTTGACTCATGTGTTGTTTAGAAGTGTGCTGTTTAATCTCCAAGTATTTTGGGGTTTTCCAGCTACTCTTATATTATTGATTTCTAGGTTAATTCATTGGTATCTGAGAGCATATTTTTATTATTTCTGTTCTTTAAAGTTTGATAAAGTGTGTTTTATAACCTGGAATATGGTGTCTTCATGAGCATTCCATGTCAGTTTGGGTAGTTTATGTATTCAGCTGTTAAAGGAAATATCCTATAGATGCCATTTAGATCCAGTTGATTAGGTGTGCTGTTCAGTTCACCTGTGTCTTTTTTGATTTTGTGAGTTGGTTCTGTCAATAACTGATAGAGGGTGCTGACATCTCCAGCTATAATAGTCAACTAAAACTCTAGAAGTTCTAGCAGTTTTAGCCTCATGTGTTTTGACAGTCTCTTATTAAGCATATACACATTAAGGATTGTTATGTCTTCTTGGACAATTGATACTTTTTATTATTATGTAATGACCCTCTTAATCAGTGATAATTTCCATTACTCTGAATTCTGAAATTACCTAAAGTGGCTCTAGTTTTCCTTTAATTACTTTTAACATCATACATCCTTCTCCATCTCTTTACATTTAGTCTGTCTTTATATTTAAAGTGGGTTTCTTTAGAGAACCCAGAAATAAAATCATACACCTATAACCAACTGATCTTTGACAAAGTAGACAAAAACATACACTGGGGAAAGGACACCCTATTCAATAAATGGTGCTGGGATAATTGGAGAGCCACATGCAGAAGAATGAAACTGGATCCCTGTCTCTCACCATATATAAAAATTAACTCAAGTTGGATTAAAGACTTTAATGTAAGAACTGACATCATAAAAATTCTAGAAGAAAACTTGGGAAACACTTTTGTGGACATTGACCTAGGCAAAGAATTTATGACTAAGACCCCAAAAGCAAATACAACAAAAATAAAAATGAATAAATGGGACTTAATTAAGCTAAAAAGTTTCTGCACAGCAAAAGAAATAACCAACAGAGTAAATAGACAACCTGTAGAATGGGAGAAAATATTTGCAAACTATACATCTGATAAAGGGCTAATATCCAGAGTCTACTAGGAACTCAAACACATCAGCAAGAAAAAACAAATAACCCCATTAAAAAGTGAGCAAAAGACACGAACATTTTTCAAAAGAAGATAAACAAATGGCTAACAAACATATGAAAAAATGCTCGACATCACTAATCATCAGGGAAATGCAAATTAAAACCACATTGAGATACCACCTTACCCCTGTCAGAATGGCCATTATTAAAATGTCAAAAAATAAAATATAAATGTTGGCATAGATGTGGTGAAAAGGAATTGCTTATACGCTATTGGTAGGAATGTAAATTAATACAACCTCTGTGGAAAATGTTACAGAGATTACTCAAAGAACTAAAAGTAGACCTAGCATTCAATCCAGCAATCTCACTGCTGGATATCTACCTAAAGGAATAGAAGTCATTTTACAAAAAAAGATACTGCACCCAAATGTTTATTACAGCACAATTCACAATAGCAAAGATATGGAATCAACCTGAGTGCCCATCAACTGATAAGTGTATAAAGAAAATGTGGGATATATATACCATGGAATACTACTCAGGCATTAAAAGGGATGAAACAATGTCTTTTGCAGCAACTTGGTTTGAACTGGAAGCCATTATCCTAAGTAAAGTATCTTAGGAATAGAAAAACAAACACCACATGTACTCACTTATAAGTGGGAGCTAAGCAATGGGTATACGTGGTCATAGTGGTATAATAGATTTTGGAGACTTAGAAAGGGGAGGATGGGTGGGGGTGAGGGATCAAAAATTACCTATTGAGTGCAATGTATACTATTCAGGCGATGGTGCACTAAAAGCCCTAACTTCACCACTGTGCAGTTCATACATGTATTAAAACACCACTTGTACCCCCTAAATCTATTGAAATTTAAAAAAAATAAAGTGGGTTTCTTGTAGACAACATGTATTTGAGTCTTGTTTTTTCATCCAGTCTGACAACCTTTTTAATTGATGTATTTGGACCATTGATGTGTGTTAAGTAATTATTGATATGATTGTATATATATCTACTGTATTTGTTACTGTTTTCTATTCATTGCCCTTGTTCATGCTTTCTTCATCTTTGACTCTTTTTGTGCTGCCTTCTATTTTGAGCATTGTGTATTGTGAGTATTGTGTATGATACCAATTTTTATCCTCCCCTAACATATCAGTTATACTTCTTTTTTAACTTTTTTAGTGGTTGCCGTTGAATTCAAAATATACGTTTACAATCAATCCAAGTCCACTTTTCAAATAACATTTTGCCACTTCCCAGGTGGTGCAAGTACCTTACAACACAGTATTCCCAATTCTTCCCTCCTACCTGTCATAACATTGTTGTCATTTGTTTTGCTTATCCATAAGCTGTAATCACTGAATTGTTGCTTTTATTTTGAACAAATTGTTACCTTTTAGATCAATTAAGAATAAGAGAAAATAAAAAACATTATTTTACCTTTATTTATTCCTTTTCTTATGCTCATCCTTTTTTTCTCTAGATCTGAGTCTCTGACCTATAACATTTTCCTGCTTTCTGAACACCTTCTTTTAACGTGTTTTTCAAGGCAGGTCTACTGGGGTCATAAATTCCCTGGGTCATAAATTTTTGTCTGTCTGAGAAAGTCTTCATTTCTCCTTCATCATTGAAGAATAATTTGTATGGAATGGGAATTCCAGGTTGGTGGTACTTTTAACACTTTAAATATTCCACTTCACTCTCTTCTTGCTTGCATGGTTTCTAAAAAGACATCCAATGTAACTCTTCTCCTTGCTTTTTTAATCTGTAAGGATTTTTCCCCCCTTTGGTTTCTTTCTAGATTTTTCCTATGTCTATGATTTTCTGCAGTTTCAATATGATATGCATTGGTGTAGATTCTTGGATATATAACCCAGGTTAGTATTCTTTGAGTTTCCTGGATTTGAGGTTTTGTGCCTTTCATTGGTTTGGGGAACTTCTCTGTCACTATTGCTTTAAATATTTCCTCTGTTCCTTTTGCTCTTCTCCTTCTGGTTTTTCCATTATGTGTCTAGTAGACATTTAGTAATTGTCCCACAATTCTTGGATGTTCTCTTTCATTTTTTTTTCTTTCTTTTGGAAGTTTCTATTGACATATATTCAGGCTTCACTGATTCCTTTTTTGGTCATATTCAGTCTATTCATTAGGCCATGAAAACATTGTACATTTCTGTTATGGTGGTTTTGCTTTCTATCATTTGTTTTGATTCTTTCTTAGTTTTCCTCTCATTGCTAATATTACCTATCTGTTCTTGCATGTTGTCTGCTTTTTCCATTAGCACTCACAACATATTAATCTTAGTTGACTTTAATTCCAAGTCTGATAATTTAAACATTACTGCCATTTCTGAGCCTGGTTCTTTTGCTTACTCTGTCTCTTCAAACTGTTTTTTGCATTTACTGTTACTTCTAGTGTTTCTTTGAAAGCTAGACATGATGCACTGAGTAAAAGGAACTGAGGTAAATAGACCTTTAAAGTGAGATTTTATGTTTGTCTGGCTAGGAATTAGGCTGTGTTTACTGTTTGCTGCAGCCGTAAATGTTGGAGGCTAAACTTTCTCCCATTGTCATTGCTTTCTCTGGCCTATTTTCTTTCCATTTTCCTAGAGACTTCTTAAATATCACTGAGATGCACAGTTCTTTTGGTTGTATTCCCCTATTATAATACAGGAGCCCTATTGATATAGTGGTAAGATGTGGGGGAAAGGGAAGCATTGTATAGTTCTATCATTAGACCTCAGTTTTTTAGTGGGCCTGTGCCCCTGGGCTGTGACTTTTACAAGTGCTTCTCAATTTTGCTTTGTCTTGTTTTTCTCCCTTATGTGAGATAGGAAGGCTAGAGGGTGCTGGAGTTGTGTATTTCCCCTCCCCCAGGTTGGTAAGGCTCTGATAAAACCACAGTAGTTTAGCCTGTGGTATAATAGTTTATCTTCATGGCAGTCCTTGTTCAGAAGAACAAAATGTTCCGGATATATTTTTATTTTTTGAGACAAGGTCTGGCTCTGTTGCCCAGGTTAGAGTGCAGTGGTGCAATCATAGCTCACTGTAACCCTGAACTCCTGAGCTCAAGTGATCATCCTGCCTCAACCTCTCAAAGTAGCAAGGACTACATGTGCACACCACCATGCCTGGCTAATTTTTAAAAATTTTTTGTAGGGGTGGAGTCTCGCTATGTTGCTCTGGCTGGTCTTTAACTTCTGGCCTCAAGCTGTCCTTCCCCTTCGGCCTCCCAAAGTGCTAGAGTTACAGGCATGAGCCACCACATCCAGGCTTGGGTATATTATTAGATGGCTACCTTTCCCCTTCCCCTTTCAGAAGCATGATATTTTTCTCTGATCATCATGAGAACCTGATAGAGCTCCTCATAGTAAAACTCACAAAAGTGTGGAGCCCCCCACCAAAGTGGAGTGCCCCTGAAGTTTTCAACTCTCAAACTTGTCCCCAATGTGCTTCCCACAATTCTTCGATTAAAATTTAGGCTTTGTCACCCCAGTGCTGGTTCTTGCAGAGTTTTCCTCTGGAAAATTGTGTTTCTCTGTATCTGCCTGTCTTCTCTTCAATATTTACTGCACTTGTGTGCATTATGATCTTACTTCATTGACAAATCTTAGAGGAGTTGTTGATTTTCAGTTTGTCCGGTTTTTTTTGTTGTTGTTGTTGCTGTATGGCAAGGAGAGATGACTTCCAAGCTCCTTACATGCCTAAACAGATCACCTTCATTTTTTTAAAGTTAATATTGCCACATATGGAATACTTGGTTGACATTTTTTTTAACTGACTTTCAATTTCTTATCCCACTATCTTTTTTCTTCATTGTTTCTAATGAGAAGTCAGCTGTTAATCTTATTGCAGTTCCCTTGTAAGTGATGAGTTGTTTTCATCTTGTTACTTTCAACATTTTTACTGTGACATATCTCTGATGGTTTTCATTGTGTTTATTCTACTTAGAATTCATTGAGCTTCTGGGATGTGTAGATAAATATATATAATTAAATTAGAGATTATTTCAGCCATAATTTTGTTGATTATTTTTTCTGTTTTATTCTTGCTGTTTTTCTGGTACTCCCATTACATGTGTGTTGCTGAACTTAATGATTTCTAACATTTCTTTCTGGTGCTGTTCATTTTCCTTCATTCTTTTTTTCTTCAGATTGTATAATTGCTTTTAACTATCTGCAAGTCTACTCGTTCTTCTACTGACTCAAATCTACTATTTTACCCTTCTATTGACTTGTTAATTTCACTTGTTATACTCCCCAGCTCCAGAATTTTATTTGGTTCTGTTTAATAATGTTTCTCTTCTTATTGATATTCCCTACTTAATGAAACATTGACATCATACTTTCCTTCAATTATTTTTTTCTTTTCATAGCATGACATATTCTATTCTTTTATTGTGAGAAACTGGACTCCCTTTTCTGACACCTATGTTCCTCTGGCTGTGGTCACTTAAAGTTAATTCACATTCATCTTTGCTTCTTTTTCAGGCTGCTGAACTTCCATAACAACTTGCCAACAGTCAGCTTTTAATTTTTTAGAGCTCAGTGCTTTCATTTGAGGGTGGGATCACCTTGCTGTCATTCAGAAATTCCTTACATTTTTTTTGTCGGCTAATGATATCCTTTCTTAGTTTCTAATGTGATCACTTGATTTTTTAAAAAGAATTTTTATTGTGGCAAAATATACATAACATAAAACTTAACATTTTAATCACTTTTAAGTATATAATTCATTGTCCTTGATTACATTCACAGTGTTGTGCAACCATTACTACTAGCTGTTTTCAAAACTTTTTCACTACCCCAAACAGAAACTCTATAGCCAGTAAGTAATAACTCCTCATTCTTCCTTTTCTTCAGACTCTGGAAACCTCTAATCTATTTTCTGTCTCTACAAATCTGCCTATTATAGATACTTCATATAAGTGAAATAATGCCATATTTTTTCTCTTGTATTTGGCTTATTTCACTTACCATAAAGTCTTCAAAATTCATATCATATCATGTTTCAGAATTTTATACCCTTTTATCGCTGAGTACCATTCCATTATATGTATATACCATATTTTGTTTATCCACTCATCTTTTGGTAGACCCTTGGATTGTTTCCATCTTTTGGCTATTGTGAATAATGCTGCAGTGAACATTGCTGTACAAGTGTCTGCTTGAGTCACTGCTTTAAATTCCTTTAGGTATATACCTAGGAGTGTAATTGCTAGATCATATGGCAGTTGTTTAGCTTTTTGAGGAACCAACAAAATGTTTTCCATGGGAGCTATACCATTTTATACTCCCACCAGCAATGCACAAGAGTTCCAATTTATCTAGATTCTCATTAGCATTTGTTATTTTCCATTTTTATTGATAATAGTCATTCCAATGAGCGTGAGCTGGTGTCTCATTGTGTTTTTTTTAATTTCCCTAATGACTAGTGATATTCAGCATCTTTTCATTTGCTTATTGGCCATTTGAATATCTTTTTTGAAGAAATGTCTGTTCACATCCTTTGTCCATTTTGTATCTAGGTTGTTTATTCTTTAGTTGTGGATGTTTTCATATATTCTGGTTATTAATCACTTATCAAATATATGATTTGAAGATATTTACTCCTGTGGTTTGTCTTTCACTCTCTTGATAGTGCCATTTGATGCACAAAAGTTGTTACTTTTGATGAAGTCCAATTAAACTATTTTTCTTTTCTTGCCTGTGTATTAGGCATCATACCCAAAAAATAATTGTAAAATCCAATGTCATTAAGATTGCCTATGTTTTCTTCTAAGAGTTTTATTTTTAGCTCTTACATTTAGTTCTTTGATGCATTTTGAGTTAATCTTTGTATATGCTATAAGGTCAGCATCCAACTTTATTCTTTTGCATATGGATACTCGATTTTCCCTGTAACATTTCTTGAGGAAGACTGCACTTTCCCATTTGAATATTTGAAACCTTGTTGAAAATCAGTTGACCATATGTTTGAGAGTTTATTTTTGGGCACTCCATTCTATTCCATTGATTTGCATGTCTGTCTTTATACTATTGGTTTACACATCTGTCTTTTTTGGTCACTATAACTTTGTAGTAAGTTGTTAAATCAGATGTGAGTCCTTCAACTTTCTTCCTCATTTGTAAGATTGTGTGGCTAATAGAGGTGTCTTGAGATTCCATGTGAATTTTAGGATGGGTTTTTTCTATTTCTACAAAATAAAGTCATTGGGATGCTTATAGGAATTGCAATGAATCTGGAGATTGGGGTAGTATTGTAATCTTAACAATATGAAGTTTTCCAATTCATAAACACAAGATGTCTTTGCATATATGTAAATCCTCTGTAATTTATTTCAACGATGTTTTGTAATTTTCTCTGTACTAGTGTTTTGCCTCCTTGGTTAAATTTAATCCTAAGTATTTTATTCATTTTTATGCTATTGTAAATGTAATTTATTTCTTAATTTCCATCAGATTGTTTATTGATATTGTATAGAAACACAAAATTTTTGTGTATTGAATTTCTATCCTTCAACATTGCTAAATTCGTTTGTTGCATCTAACAGTTTTTGCAGATTTTTAGGGTTTTCTACATCAATGATCACATCATCTGTGAACAGAGATAATTTTACTTCTTCCTTGCCAATTTGAATTCTTTTTTATTTCCTTTTCTAATTGCTCTAACTAGAATTTCCAATACCAAGTTGAATAGAAGTGGTGAAAGTGGGCATTGTTATCTTGTTAGAAAAAACCTTGTTAGACCTAACCTCTCTGACAAAAACGTTTTAGTCTTTCACCATTTATTATGATGTTAACTGTGTTTTTCATAATGGCCTTTATCATATTGAGTAAGTTTCCTTCCATTCCTAGTGTGTTCACTTACTTCTTGGTTCCTTATTGATACATAATATATGTACATATTTATGAGGTACATGTGATATTTTCTTAAATGCATAGACTGTGTAATGATCAAGTCAAGGTATTTGGGGTATCCCTCATGTTGACTATGTATCATTTCTATGCATTGGGAACATTTTGAGTTTGCTTCTAGCGATTTTGAAATGTACGATACATTATTGTTAACTATAGTCATCCTACTCTGCTATTGAACATTAGAGCTTATTCCTTCTATCCAACTGTATGTGTGTACCCATTAACCAACCTCTTTTTATTCCCCTACCTAAACCAAACACCCTTCTCAGCCTCTGGTATCTTTCATTCTATTCTCTACCTTCATGAGATCAACTCTTTTAGTTTACACATATGAGTGAGAACATGTGATATTTGTCTTTCTGTGCCTGGCTTATTTCACTTAACATAAGTGACCTCCAGTTTCATACATGTTGCTGCAAATGACATTATTTCATTATTTTTGTGGCTGAATAGTATTCCATTGTGTATATGTACTACGTTTTCTTTATTCATTCATCTATTGATAGACACAGGTTGATTCCATATATTTACTGTTGTGAATAGTGCTGCAATAAACATACCAGTGCAGATATCCCTTTGATACACTGATCTCTTTTCCTTTGGATAACCAGTAGTGAGATTTCTGGATCATATGGTAGTTCGATTTTTAGTTTTTTGAGAAATTTTTATGTTGTTTTCCATAGTGACTGTACTAATTTACATTCCCACCAACAGTGTATAAAAGTTCTCTTTTCTTCACATCCTCACCAGCATCTGTTATTTTTTTGTCTTTTTAATGATAGCCATTCTGAGGTAAGGTGAAATGTCGTGGTTATGATCTGCATTTTCCTGATGATTAGTGTTATTGAGTATTTTTTCATTTACCTATTGGCCATTTGTATGTCTTCTTTTGAGAAATGTCTGTTCATATTCTTTGTCCACTTTTTAATGGGATTATTTGTTTTTATACTGGTAGTTGAGTTCCTTGTATATTCCTTGTATTAGTCCCCTGTCAGATGAATACTCCACAAATATTATCTCCCAATCATCAGGTTGTGTATTCACTCTGTTGATTGTCTCCTTTGCTGTGCAGAAGCTTTTTAGTTTAATATAATTCTATTTGTCTACTTTTGGTTTTGTTGCCTGTGCTTTTCGGGTCTTAGCCATAAAATCTTTGCCTACACCAATGTCCTGAAGTGTTTTGCCCCTGTTTTTTTTGGAGCATTATAGTTTTGGGTCTTATGTTTAAGCTTTATTCCATCTTGAGTTGATTTTTGTAAATGGTGAGAGACGGGGTCCAGTTTCATTCTTCTGCATATGGGTATGTAATTTTCCCAGCACCATTTATTGAAGAGGGTGTCCTTTCCCCGATTTATGTTTTTATCAGCTTTGTCAAAAATCAGTTGGCTGTAAATATGTGGGTTTATTTCTGGGTTCTCTGTTCTGTTGCATTGGTCTATGTATGTGTTCGTTTTTATTCCAATACCATGCTGTTTGGGTTACTATAGCCTTTTAATATATTTTGAAGTTAGGTAGTGTGATGTCTCCAGTTTTGTTATTTTTGCTTGGGATTGCTTTGGGTCTTTGGGCTCTTTTTTAGTTCCATATGAATTTTGGTATATTTTTCTATTTTTATGAAAAATGAAATTAGTATTTTAATAGGGATTACATTGAATCTGTAAATTGCTTTGGATAGTATGATCATTTTAATGATAGTGATTCTTCTGATCCATGGTCGTGGATGTCTTTCCATTTATTTCTGTCCTTTTTAATTTCTTTCATTAGTATTTTGTAGTTTTCCTTATAGAGGTCTTTTACCTCCTTGGTTAAATTTATTCCTAGGTATTTTTTTAAGCTATTGTAAATGATATTTACTTCTTGATTTCTTTCTCACCTAGTTCATTACTGGTGTATAAAAATGCTACTGAGTTTTGTATATTGATTTTGCATCCTACAACTTTACTCAATTTATTTATAAGATATAAGAGTTTTTTGGTGGGCTCTTCAGGATTTTCTAGATATAAGATCATATCATCTGGAGAGAGGGACAAGTTAACTTCTTTTCTGATTTGGGTGCCTTTTACTTGTTTCTCTTATCTGATTGCTCTGGCTAGGACTTCCAGTACTATGTTGAATAGGAGTGGTGAATGTGGGCATCCTTGTCTTATTCCACTTCTTAGAGGTAAGGTTTTTCAGCTTTTCCCCATTCAATATGATGTTAGCTGTGGGTTTGTCATATATGGCCTTTATTATTTTGAGGTATCATTCTTCTGTGCTTAGTTTGTTGAGAGTTTTTGTCTTAAAGAGATACTGAATTTTATCAAATGCTTTTTCTCTATTGAAATGATCATATGGTTTTTGTCCTTCATTCAGTTGATGTGATGTATCATGTTTATTGATTTGTGTATGTTGAACCATCCTTGCATCCCTGGGATAAATCCCAGTTGATCATAGTGTATTATCTTTTTGATGTGCTGTTGGATTTGGTTTGGTAGTATTTTGTTGAAGATTTTTGCATGTCTATTCATCAGGGATATTGGCCTGTAGTTTCCTTTTATTGTTGCATCTTTCTCTGGCTTTGTTATCAGAGTAATACTAGCTTCATAGCATTTGTTAGGGAGAATTCCCTCCTTTTCAATTTTTTGGAATAGTTTGAGGAGAATTGGTGTTAGTTCTTCTTTGAAAGTATAGTAGAATTCGGCCATGAAACCCTCCAGTACTGGAATTTTCTTTGTTTGGAGACTTTTTATTACTGATTCAATCCCATTAGTCATTAGTGGTTTGTTCAAGTTCTTGGTAGATTGTATGTATCCACAAAGTTATCTTTTAGGTTTTCCAGTTTTTTAGTGTATAGTTGTTCATAATAGTCTCTGGTGATATTTTGTATTTATGTGGTGTCAGTTATATCATCTCCCTTTTCATTTCTGACATTGTTTATTTGGGTCTTCTCTCTTTTTCTCGTGGTTGGTCTTGCTAGCAAGTTATTAGTTTTGTTTATCTTTTCAAAAATCATTTCATTTCATTGATATTTTTGTATTTTTTTGTTTAGTTCTGCTATAATCTTTATTTTGTCTTTCCTTCTACTAATTTTGGGTTTGGTTTTTTTCCTTGCTTCTCTAATTCCTTGGGGTACATCCTTATATTGTTTATTTGAAATCTTTCTACTTTTTTGATGTAGGCATTTATTGCTATAAACTTTCCTTTTAGCACTGCTTGCTGTATCCCACAGGTATTGGTATGTTGTGTTTCAATTTTCCTTTGTTTCAAGAAATTTTTTATTTCTTCCTTCAGGATCATGTTATTTAATTTCCACATATTTATACAGTTTCTAAAGTTCCTTTTGTTATTGTATTCTAGTTTTCTTCCATTTTATTCTGAGAAGATAGTATAATTTTGATTTTTGAAAATGTCTTAAGACTTGTTTTGTGTGCTAACATACGTTCTATCCTGGAGAATGTTCCATGTGCTGAAGAGAAGAATGTGTATTCTATATCTGTTCAATGAAATGTTCTGTAAATATCAGTTAGGTCCAGCTGGTCTAATCTATAGTTTAAATCCAATGTTTCTTTGTTAATTTTCTGTTTGGAGGATCTATCTAATGTGGAGAGTGGGGTGTTGAAGTCCCCAACTGTTACTGTATTAGAGTCTATTTGTCCCATTAGATTTAATATTTGCTTCATATATTTAGGTGCTCCAGTGTTGGGTGCACATATGTTTAGAATTGTTATATCTTCTTGCTGAATTAATTCCTTTATCATTATATAATGACCTTCTTTTTCTCTTTTTACTGTTTGTAAATTAAACTCTGTTTATCTGATATAAATATAGCTACTCCTGCTTGCCTTAGTTTCCATTTGCATGGAATATCTTTTTTTCATTCCTTTATTTTCATTCTATATGTATCTTCACAGGTGAAATGACTTTCTTGTAGACAGCATATTGTTGGGGCTCTAGTTTCATTTCTTTGACTCCTCCAAATCTCATGTTGACATTTTATCCCCAATGTTGGAGGTGGGGCCCAAAGGGAGTTATTTGGGTCATGGAGGTGGATTCCTATGAATGGCTTGTTTCATCCTTGTGGTAATGAGTGACTTCTCACTCTATTAATGCCAATGAGAGCTGGTTTTTAAAAAGAGCCTGGCACTCGCCCCGTTTCTTTCATGCATGTGATCTCTGCACACACTGCCTCCCTTCACCTTCTGCCATGAGTGGAAGCAGTCTGAAGCCCTCACCAGCAGCAAATATAGGCACCATGCTTTTTTTATAGCCTACACAACTGTGAGCCAAATAAACCTGTTTTCTTTATAAATTCCTAGCCTCAGGTATTCCTTTATAGCAACACAAATGGTCTAAAATAATTGGGTCATTTTTTTTATCCATCTAGCCATTCTAGTCTATCTTTTGAGTGGAAAGTTTAATCTGCACATGTTCAATATTATTATTTATATGTAAGGGCTTATTCCTTTCATTTTATTAATTTATTTCTGGATGTTTTTATATCCTTTGTTCTTTCCTTCCCCTCATTGTTTCTGATTGGGGTTTGGTGGTTTTTCTATAGTGGTAACATTTGATTCCTTTCTCTTCCTTATTTGTGTGTTTGTTTTACCAGTGAGTTTTATATTTTCATGTGTTTTCATGATGGTAGATATTGCCCCTTCAATTTCAGATGGAGAACTCCCTTAAGCATTTTTTGTAGGTCCGGTCTAGTGGTGATGAATTTCCTCAGCTTTTGCTTATCTGAAAAAGACTTTATTTGTCCTTCATGTATGAAGGATAACTTTGCCAGGTATAGTATCCTTGGCTGGTGGTATTTTCTTTCAGCACTTTGAATATTATCATCCCATTCTCTCCAGGCCTATAGGGTTTCTGCTGTGAAATCCACTGTTAGTCTGGTAAGGGTTCCCTTATAACTGGCTAGACTCTTCTCTCTTACTGTTTTTGGAATTCTGTTTTTGCTTTTGACTTTTGAAAGTTTGAGTATAATACGCCATGGAGAAGACATTTTTGAATTGTATCTATTTGGGGATTTCTGAGCTTCCTGTATCTGGATGTTTAATTTGCATGCTAGACTTGGGAAGTTTTCAGATATCATTTTATTAAGTAGGTTTTCTATCCCTTTCATTTTCTCTTCATCTTCTAGGACACCAAAAATTCAAATATTCGAGCACTTTTTGGTATTCCATATGTCACTTAGGTTTTTCTGTTTCTTTCTTTTTCTTTTTTCTTTATTTTTGTCTGACTGGTTTATTTCAAAAGACCTGTCTTCAAGTTCTGAAATTCTTTCTTTTTCTTGATGTAGTCTGTTGTTGAAGCTTTCAAATGTATTTTGTGTTTCATTTAGTGAATTCTTCAGTTACATAATTTCTGTTTGGTTCTTTTTTGTGATGTCTCTCTCTTTGGTAAATTCCTCATTCATTTCCTAAATTGTGTTTCTGATTTTTTTGTGTTGTTTTTCTGTATTTTCTGTATCTTGCTGAGCTTCTTCAATATTATTTTCAATTCTTTTTCTGGGATTTCATACATTTCTGTTTGCAATCTGTTGCTAGAGAATTATTATATTTCTTCAGAACTGTCATCCTTGCTTTTTGGTGTTCTCTATGTCTTTATGTTGATATCTGTGCATCTTGTGTAACAGTCACTTCTCCCAATTTTTTTAATTTACTTTCACAGGGAGGACTTTTTCCTGAAGATGTATTAATAGTGTTAACTGGGTAGGACACTTTGATTCTGTGTGCATGCAGTAGTGTAGTCTTTGTATGATTTTTTGGCTCTAAGCAGCATCAGTGATGTCTGTGATTTCCTCAGTGGCTAAGGGTGCAGTTTTTAGTAGAGGCTTTTGTGAAGTTTTACTGGGGACACCAGATAGGCCAGTCTTTAGGTTCCAGTGGTCTTAACAGTGGGGCTGAATGTGGCTGTCCTTGTACCCCAGGGTGGCATACACTGGCACTAGTGTTAGCTGCCACACTAGTCCAGGTGGGCTGATTCTTGGGCCTCCAGGTGGCCTACTTGGATGTTGGTAGTGGCAGTGGTGGGCCAGGTGGGTGGGCGTGTTCTCAGGTCCCTGGGCAGTAGGCATGGCATGGGCAATGACAGTAGCAGTGACACAACAACCTCTGGCTCCCAAGATCTCCGTGCTGGTGATGGCAGTAGCAGCAGTGGGCTGGGCAGGCCAGTCTGCAGGTCGGTAGGCCCCCGAGGGTAGTACTCAGTTGCTAACAGTGATGGACAGGACTGGGCAGTCCCCAGGTCCACAGATGGCATGCTCAGGCACTGCGATGGGGTGGAGCCAGGCTGGGCAGACCTGTCCCTAGGCAACCTGCTGGTGCATAAGGTGCTAGCTATTGTAGGCAGGGGCGGGGTGATCCCCAGGCCTCCTGCAGAATACTCAAGTGGGGGCAGCAGCGGCTGTGCTGCAGTCCTTCTACTGTGGAGGGCAAGGTTGCTTTCAGTGGTAGCAGCCATATGTAGGTGACTGGGTAGCATGTGTTTCATTTGCACTTTGGCCCTGGTGGGCACCAGCCTGCTATGGTGGTGACTGATAGTGGGGAATATCAGTGGGCTTCCAGTGATACAGAAGTGCAGGGGCTGTTGAGCCCCCAGGCAGGATGCAGTCTGATGGGGGTTGGGCTCTCCATATGGTGGCTTGCTATAGCTGCTTAGGACTGGAGAGGTGTATGGGACCCAGCGTGAGCTACCTCTCTGGAGCAGTGCCTTTGTGCAGTCTTTAGTCAGCTCCCTGTATTAATCTCAGGGCCTGCAAGGGTCTGTGAGCTTTCCCATGGCTGGAATTTCAGGAGTCTTTGGCAGGAATATGGACCATTAGGGTTCTCTCACTCTTTCCTCACAATGGGGAACCTCTCCAGGCTTTCAGCCAATCCCAGCCAAGCAGGCTGCCTCACTTCCCTCTCTTTTCTTGCTTTAAGTATTACCTGTCACTTCTCTGTTGAATTCCAGTGTTCTCTCTTTGATGATCTATTCAAAGTGTGTTTATCTACTTGCTATTTTGGTTCTTTTTTGTGGAAGAGGCAAGTACCGGATACCTCTGGTCAGCCATCTTGAAACCCCTCAGTTCAGTGCTTTTATCATGAAAATGTTGAATTTTCCTTTTTATGTAAATCACTTTACCGAGGTGTGGTTCACATACGAGGGCTGTCCAGAAAGTATCCAGCCGCATAATATGAAAAATAAAGACATTTATTAAAGAAGACACAAGATACAAGAACCATTGTGTATAGGACAGTGACACCTCAGTCCCCTTCCAAGTAGGCACCTCGGGACCTCACACAGTTCTCCCAGCATCTCTTAACCTTACCCACACACGTTCAGCATTCTCAGGTGTTCTGCTTGTTGCAGGCCTTCCAGAATGTAGATCATTTTCAACAGATTCTCGACCATCTTTGAAGTGTTTGTGCCACATTTTTATTTGCACTGCACTCATTGCATCGTCCCTGAAAGCCTTCTGAATCATCCGAATAGTTTCCGTGGAGGAATGTTCAAGCTTAACGCAAAATTTGATGCAGATTCATTGCTCTACTCGCTCAGTCATTTTGAATGTGGTGGCCACACAGTACACACGCTCACTCAATGGCATCTAGCGCCCCACTGACTAGTACAGTGAAGTCGTCATCGTTCATACATGTGCATTACAGTTCACTCTCCTTGGCTGCCAGGTTACACCTGTGTCATGCAAACCACTCTTGTTATATTAACAATGGCTGGATACTTTCCGGACAGCCCTTGTATAAAAAGCTGTATATCTTAGTTTGTTCAGCCTATTATAACAAAATGCCATTGCTGGGTCGCTTAAAACCAACAGAAATTTATTTCTTATGGTTCAGTTCCATGATCAAGGTGCCAACAGATTTGTTGTCTGGTGAGGGCCTACTCCTGGTTCATACATGGAGCATACTCACTGTGTCCTCACATGGTGGAAGGGGCTAGCTAGTTCTCTGGAGTCCCTTTTATAACTAATCCCGTAATCTAATCATCTCACAACAGCCTCACATCCTAATACCATCACCTTGAGAGTTAGAATTTCAATGTATGAATTTGGAGGGAACATAAGCATTCAGTCCATTCCACTATACATATTTAATGTATACATCTCAATGAGTTTTGGGATAAATATACACCCTGAAAAACCATCACTATCATCAAGGTCATAAACATATCCATCACCTCTCAAAGATTCTTCTTACCACCTTTATTATTATTATTACTACTGGTATTTTCTTGGTAAGAATACTTAATATAAGATGTACCCTTTTAGCAATTTTAAGTATTCAATACAGTATTGTCAGCTATAGGCACTATGCTGTGTAGTAGAGCTCCAGAATTTATTTATCTTGCATAACTGAAACTTTGTACTTTTTCACCATCAACTACTAATATCCCCCTCTCCTCAGCTCCTGGCAACCACATTCTACAGTATTCTCTGCTTTTATAAGTTTATTTTAGATTCTACATATGATATCATATATTATGTGTCTTTTTATGTCTGGCTTACTTCACTTAACATAATGCTATCCAGGTCCCTACACGTTATGGTAAATATCACCAATATTATTCTTTTTTCTGCTGAATAATATACCATTGTATGTAGGTATCACTATTTCTCTGTCCATTCATTTGTCAGTGGACATTTAAGTTATTTCTGTATCTTGGCTATTGTGAATAATGCTGCAGTGAACATGTGAGTACAGATAGATCTTCAAGATCCTGATTTTAATTCCTTTGAATATGTAACCAGAAGTGGGATTGCTGGATCATATTATAATTCTATTATTAATTTTTGAAGAACCTCCATACTGTTCTACCAATTGAATCTACTAGTTTATGTTCCTACCCACAGAATACAAGGGTTCATTTTTCTCTACATGCTCACCAACACTAGTTTTCTTTCTTTAATAATAGGCATCCTAAGAGATGTGAGGTGTTATGTCATTGTAGTTTTGATTTGCATTTCCCTGATGAATAGTGATGTTGAGCACCTTTTATATACCTGTTTATTTGTATGTCTTCTCTGGAAAAATGTCTGTTCAGGTCCTTTGCTCATTTTTTAATTGGTTTTTTGTTGTTGTTGCTATTCAGTTATAGAAGTTTCTTATACATTTTGGATATTAACCTCATATCAGATCTAAGATTTGCAAATACGTTCTCACATTCCATAGGTTTGCCCTTTTATTTCGTTAATTGTCTCCTTGGCTGTGCAGAAGCTTTTTAGTTTGATGTTATCTGACTTATCTTTGCTTTAGTTGCCTCTGCTTTTGATGTCATATCCATAGAATCATTGCCAAGAGCAATGTCTATGAGTTTATTCCCTATGTTTTCTTTCAGGAGTTTTACTGTTTCAGGTTTTATGTTTAAGTCTTTAAGCCATTCTCAGTTAATTTTTGTGTGGTGTAAGATAAGGGTCCACTTTCATTCTTTTACAAGTAGATATCCAGTTTCCCAAGACCATTTATTGAAGAGATTGTCCTTTCCCCATTGTGTATACTTGGTGCCCTTTTCAAAAATTAGTTGATCATATGCATGGGTTTATTTCTGGGCTCTTCTGTTCTGTTGGTCTGTTTGTTTTTATGTCAGTACCATACCGTTTTGAATATTATAGCTTTGAAATATAGCTTGAAATCAGGCCATGTGAGGCCTCTAGCTTTGTTCTTCATTCTCAAGATTCCTTTAGTTATTCAGGATCTTTTAAAGTCATATAATCCAGTTCTTTCCTTTGTTGGGAGGTTTTTGATTTCTGATTAAATCTCCTTACTGGTTATTGGTCTATTCAGATTTTCTATTTATTCCTTAGTCAGCCTTGGTATGTTTTATGCTTCTAAGAATTAGTCCATTCCATCTAGGCTATCCAGTTTGTTTGCATATAGGTATTCACCACATTCTCTTACAATCGTTTTTATTTCTGTAAAACCAGTGGTAATGTCCACACATTCATTTCTGATCTTATCAATTTGAGTCTTCTCTCTGTTTTCTTAGTCTAGCTAAAGGTTTGTCAATTTTGTTGATATTTTCAAGTAACTAATTTTGGGGTTATCCTGGAGAATGTTTCATGTGCAATTGGAAAGAATGTGTATTCTGCTGCTGTTGGAGTGCTCTGTATATGTCTTTCAGGTCCTATTGGCTCAAGGTGTTTCATCCTCTGTTTTCTTTTGTGTTATTGTTAAAATTTCCTTATTGAAAGTGGCATATGGAAGTCTGCAACTATTACTGTAGAACTGCCTTTATCTCCCTTTAATTTTGTCAATCTTTGCTTCATGTATTTGGAGCTCTGATGTTTGCTGCAGATATTTTTTTTAATTTTTACATATTCTTGGCTGGTACATTGACTATTATTTAATATATTATATTGTTCTTTGTCTCTTGTAAAAGTTTTTTTTACTTAAATCCTGTTTTGTCTGATTTAGTGTAGCCACCTCAGCTCTCTTTTAAGCATGGAATTCTAATAGCATGGAATATCTTTTTCTATCATTTCACTTTCAATGTATTTGTGTCTTTAGATCTAAAGTGAGTCTCTTGTAGACAACATATAGTTAGATCATGTTTTTTAATTTACTTTTTTATTTTTTTAGAGATGAGGTCTCGCTGTGTTGCCCAGGCTGGAGTGCAGTGGCTATTCACAGGTGCAAGCATAGCACACTACAGCCTCGAACTCCTGGCCTCAAGTGATCCTCCAGCCTCAGTCTTCCAAGTAGCTGGGACTATAGGTACATACCACTACACCTGGCATAGTTAGATCATATTTTTTTATCCATTCTCCCAATCTCTGACATTTGAATAGAGTTTAATCCATGTACATTTAAAATAATTATGTTAAGTAAAGACTTACTTTTTCCACTTGTTTTCTGTATGTCTTACAATTTTTTTGTTCCTCATTTCCTTCCTTGCTGCCATTTTCTGTGTTTAGTTGATTTTTTTGTAGTGACATACTTTGATTCCCTTCTAATTTTCTTTTGTCTTTATTCTGTAGATGTTATCTCTGTGGTTACCATGGAGATTACATATGACATCCAAAAGTTATAAGGATCCAATTTGAATTGATACCAACCAAATCAAATAGAAAATCTATTTCTGGACATATCTGTCCCTCTGACACTTTGTTATTGATGTCACAAATTATATTTTATACATTGGGTACCCATTAGCATAGATTTACAGTTATTTTATGTGTTTTTCATTTAAGTTCTGTAGAAAATAAAAAATACAGTATATAGGCTAGGCACAATGGCTCACGTTTGTAATCATAGCACTTCGGGAGGTTGAGGCGGGAGGATCGCTTGAGCCCAGGAGTTTGAGACCAGCCTGAGCAAGAATGAGACCCCATCTCTGTAAAAAAAATATAAAACTTAGCCAGGTGTGGTAGTATGTGCCTGTAGTCCCAGCTACTTGGGAGGCTGAAGGAGGAGATTTCTTGAGCCCAGGAGTTTGCAGTTGCAGTGAACTATGATGATGCCACTGCACTCTAGCCTGGGAGACAGAGCAAGACTCTGTCTCAAAAAAAAAAATGGAGTATATAGCAAAATTATAACAATACTGCCTTTTATATATGTTTATGTATTTACCTTTACCAGAGATGTTTCTATGTTCTCCTGGCTTTGAGTTACTATCTAGCATCCTTTAGCATTTTTGTAAGGGAGGTCTGATGGTAATGTACTTCCTTAGCTTTTGCTTATCGGAAAATGAAAATGGTTTTTAAGTTTTCCCTGATATTTGAAGGACAGTTTTGCTGCATATAGAATTCTATAGTGACAAATTTTTTTGTCTTTGAACACTTTAAGTATATCATCACACTGCCTTCTTGCCTCTAAGGTTTCTTCTGAGAAATCAGCTGATAATCTTATTGAGGATGCCTCAAATATGATGAGTCATTTCTCTAGCTGTTTTTAAGATTTTTTGTCTTTATCTTTTGGTAGTTTGGTTATAATATGTTTTGGTATTGGTCTCTTTGGGTTTATCATACTTGAACATCAATGAGCTTGCATTTGTGAATTCATGTCCTTAAATTTGGAAAGTTTTCAACCATTATTTCTTCAAATAAAGTCTCTACTCCTTTCTCTCTTCTTCTTCTTAGAATAATATATTGTTGGTCTATTTAATGGTGCCCCACAAGTCCCTTGGGCTCTGCTCAGTTTTCTTCATTCTTTTATCTTTCTTCCCCCTCAGACTCAGTAATTTCAATTGTCCTATCTTCAATGTCATTGATTCTTCTACCTGCTGAAATATGCTGTTCAACCCCTGTAGTGATTTTTTATTTCAGATATTGTATTTTTCAGCTACAGAATTTTGTTTGGTTCTTTATATATTGTTTCTTTGTTGATAGTCTCATTTTGTTTCTATGTCATTTCCTTGATTTTCTTTAATTCTTTGTCCATGTTTTCCTTTTGTTCTTTGAGCATATTTAAGACAGCGTTTTAAAGTCTCTCTTTCATAAGTCCAGTGTCTGAGCTTTCTTATGAATGTTTTCTGCCAATTTTTTTGTTCCTGAGAGCCATGCTTTCTTGTTTCTTTGTATGCCTTGTTATTTTATTGTTGTTGAAAATTGGGCATTTGGAAAAACAACCACATCTACCAGTCTTTGTAAACTGGCTCTGTTCAAGGGCAGTCCTTCACAGATTACCTGAGCATAGGGATTATTCCAAGGTGAAAGGTTAAGGTCTTCTCAGGTCTTTTCTGAGCATGCATCTTGCCTGGGCCTATGTGTGGCTTTCTCAATTCCCCATATACATGACTGTGTTTCAATGCCTTAATTTCTCAACACATCTCACCCTTGGGGCTGTAGGAAGAAAGGCTCTTGTGCCCCCAGACCTCCCTCACAAAAGTGCTAAAGGATGCTAGATAGTAACTCAAAGCCAGGAGAACATAAACCCCAAGGTTCTCTGAAAAATCACTGACATGAGGCAGATTGATTAATAGGATAAAAAAGATACAAATTTATTTAGTGTGTATATGTGGGAACCCTCAGAGGTACAGATATTTTTTAAGGAATGAGGGCTTGGAAACAGCAAAATATGTTTGGGGAGGAACAAAGGAAGAAGCTTGGATAGCTAGCAATGGTGGTCTTGTTATGTAAATAAAACTTTACAGGTTGCAGCCCTCTGAGAAAATAGATAGTAAATATTTCTTTTCAAACCTTTAACAGTGTCAGTTAATCTTTCCTAGCTCAGGTAAGGAAAGATCTGGTTGCATTAAATGAGATTCTCTACAGATGTAAATTTCCCCCCACAAAAGACAGCTTTGCAGCATTACTTCTATCTGTGAGACCCATGGCAGCCATCTCAAAATATGTCAAAGAAATATATTTTGAGGTAAAATATTTCTAATTTGCTTTAGGGCCTTAGATGGTCTATTATAGTCTCCCCTGTAATCTCTTGCCCCAGGCTTATGCAGGTTTGTAGTGTCCCTACAACTTCTATGAGTCATGCCCACTGTTTTCCTACCTGAGATCCAAGTTTGGTGAAACAGAGATCTGTCTTTTCAGGCAGGTTACAACATTGCAAATAAAGTCTGCTCTGCTCTCTCTGGTTCAAGAGAGAGAACTGAGAACTGGGCTGCTGCCTCATCCAGACCAAGAGTGCTGCCGTACTGGGGAGGGTGAATGGGGAAAGGGCAAGGAAAAATTCCACAAAACTCCTCCCCCCCACTGTGAAGATGGCTTCTTCTTAATTTAGCATTTGCTTGATTGCTGTTTACCTTTGCCTGTTTTCCAGAGCCCCTCCAAAGTTGGTTCAGACAGTTTCTGGTTATTCCTTTGTTTGTTCGATGTTTCTGTGGAGGAAGTAGAGTTTAGAGCTTCCTAGTGTGATGTTTTTCTGACCCTTCCTTTAAATTTTTAAACATGATTTTCTTTTGATATTTAAACATATTTATTATAGCTGTCTTGACATCTTTGCCTGCCAGATCCCATATCTGGTCTTCCTCAAAGGAAGTTTCATTTGCCTGCTTTTTTTCTTATGTATGCATCACACTTTCCTGTTTATTTTAATGTTCCATAATTTTTTATTGAAAATTGGTATATATTATAGCAACTCTGGAGACAGATCTTCCCCAGCTCTGCAACCGGGAGTTGTTGTTTGTTTGTGTATTTGTTTAATGACTTGGTTGGTATAGTGCAATGAAGTTTATTTCTCCTGTAAGTTGGCAGCCTCTGATGTTACTGCTGAAGGCACAGCCTTCAGTTTTTCTGACCACCAGGGATGGCTGTGGTTTTAGCTGAGCTATCATCTACTTTCTGTTTCTCTGATCTACAGGTTAAGCTTAAATAGAGGCAGGTTTGCTTCTATTGGCGTAACGCTCAGCCTCCACTGTTTGCTCGGTGATTTGTCTATTGTGTCTGACAATGCCTTGGGGTACAAATTGTTCCACAGTTTGATCCAATTCACATCAGTCCCTTTGGCAAGGGAAAGGTTATGCTCTGAGTTATGCTTCACCTCTCCCCTATGAAGAACTTTGGAGCTATGGAGCTGGTGTTGGCATGGGATGGAAATATGCTTTTCGCCAGTTGCCCCTGCCTTACCTTCCCTATGGAAAAGGAGCTGTTGGAGGAAGGATGGGAACTAGTGCCACCATGTGGCTGCATCCACTGCCCAATGTGGATATTCCACAGCTGGGGAGAGTGGAATATGCCAATATTCATTATCTGTCAAATCTACCCAGAATAGGCCTACTCTAGGAAGCTGGAGGAGATGGGAGCTGGCACTCAGCTGTTAAGCCAACTATAGCAGCTCTTCCACAACCCAGGTGTATACCAGAAAGATGCATTGCACTCTTCACCAGCTGTCCTGCCTGTGTTATAGACGTTGTTGGTGGGGAAATGGGTGCTGCCCAGCTGTCACCACTCATTTGATATAGGCCTTCTGCAACATAGAGCCATGGTAAATGGGATCTGCCTATTTTTAGCATCTGTGAAAACCACCCAGAATAGCTGTTCTACCCCAGGGAGTTGGGAGATATGGTAACTGCCTCTCACCTCCCAAGCTCACTAAAACACTTCTTTGACAAGGCAGAGCAGTGGTGATAAAGGTGTAGTGCCTAGCTTCAATACCAAGGCCTAGTACTGTTCTTACCTATTTTTCATAGATTTTGTTGAGCAAATGCTTCTCAATTTGTTATAAGCCCTTTGGTCAATCTCTGGAAAGTTTGAATGATTGCCTTTTCTCATACTGAGTCACATAATAGTTCTCTCTCCAGGAAAGAGATTCCCTAAGGTCCGTACAGGGCTATTCTGGAAGGGCCTTCGTTTTCCTGGGGTGTCTTTGACACACACAAGTTTTTAATTTTGATTAAGTCAAATTTATCACTTTTCAAATTATCTTGCTTCTGCTTTCGCATCATATCCAAGAGTATTTTGCCCAATGTAAGATCACAAAGATTTACTCCTGTGTTTTTTTCTAGGTGTTTTAAAGTTTCACATCTTATGTCTAAATCTCTAAGCCATTTTGAGTTAATTTTTGTGCATGCTATGAGGTAGGGGTTTAAGTTTATCATTTTTTCTTATGGATATCAAATTGCCCTAGCACCATTTGTTGTAAATGTGATATTTTTTCCATTAATTTTCTTGGCATCTTTGTGAAAAATCAGTTGAATATAAATAAGGCTTTCCTCTAAGCCCTCATTCATCTCTATTTCTGTCCTTGTGCCAGTACCACAGTGACTTAATTACTGTAGCTTGGTTTGGTATCAAAAAGTATGAATTCTCCAACTTTGTTCTTATTTTTCAAGATTGATTTGCCTATTCTGGATCCATTGCATTTCCAAATGAACTTTAAGATGAATTTGTGAATTTTTGGAAAAAAAAAAAA
Source organism: Daubentonia madagascariensis (assembly GCA_023783475.1). Lineage (NCBI taxonomy): Eukaryota > Metazoa > Chordata > Mammalia > Primates > Daubentoniidae > Daubentonia > Daubentonia madagascariensis. The sequence goes on along the minus strand of JAKFHU010001194.1, from coordinate 419,959 downwards.
GCTAGTTGTTTGTGATAGGGATTGCATTGAATCTGTAGACCAATTTGGGGAGTTTTGCCAACTTTTTTTAAATTTCATTTTTAATTATGAAATTATATATTTATGGGTTACAGCACAATGTTTTGATATATGTATGCAATGAGGAATGATTAAATCAAGCTTATGAACATATTCCTCACTTCACATACTTATATTTTTGTGGTGAAAACATTTTAAATCACTTTTAGCAATTTTGAAATATATAATACGTTATTGTTAACTATAGTCACTATCTTATGCAGTAGATCAATAAAACTTATGCCTCTTGTTTAACTGAAACTTTGACCAACATCTTATCTTTCCCCTCACCTATACCCCTGCCACTGGTAACCACCTTTCTACTCTCTACTTTTATGAGATCAACTTTTTTAGATTCCACATATAAGTGAGATCATGCAGAATTTTTCTATCTGTGCCTGGCTTATACCATGTAACATAATGTCCTTAAGGTTCATCTATGTTGTTCCAAATGTTGTTTCATTTGTTTTAAGGCTAAATAGAATTCCATTGTGTCTATGTACCTATGTGCTACATTTTCTTTACCATTCATCCATTGACAGAAACTTAGGTTGCTCCCTTATCTTGGCTATTGTGAATAGTACAGCAATGAACATGGGTGTACAGATATCTCATTGACATGACACTTTCAATTCCTTTAGATATATAACCAGAAGTGGGTTTGCTGGATCATGTGGTAGCTCTCTTTGTAAGGTTTGAGGAACCTCCCTACTATTTTTCATAACAGTTGAACTAATTTACATTCTCAACAACAGGGTACAAGAGATCCCTTTTCTCTACGTTCTCACCTATATTTGTTATCTTTTGTCTTTTTGATAACAGCCATTCTAACAGATGTGAGATTATGTCTCATTGTGGTTTGGGGTTTGGGGTTTTAATTTGCATTGCCTTGATGATTAGTGATCTTGAGCACCTTTTCATATACCTGTTGGCCGTTTGTGTATCTTTTGTCTTTTAAGAAATGTTCATTCAGGTCCTTCACCCATTTCCTTTTTTTTTTTTCCCCACATATGGGGTCTTGCTCTGTAGCCCATGCTGGATGGAGTGCAGTGGTGCAATCATGGCTCACTGCAGCCTCAAACCCCTGGGCTCAAGTGATCCTCCCGTCTCAGCCCCCCAAGTAGCTAGGACTACAGGCATGTGCCACTGTACCCAGCTATTTTATTTTTTGTAGAAATGGAGTCTTGCTATGTTGCCCAAACTGATGTCGAATTCCTGGCCTCAAGCTGTCCTCTGGCCTCAGCCTCCCCAAAGCACTGGGATTACAGGCGTGAGCCTCTGCACCCAGCCTTTCACCCTTTTTTAAAATCAGATTATTTTCTTGCTGTTGAGTTGTTTGAATTCCTCATATATATTTTGGATATTAGCCTCTTATCAAGCATATGGTTTGCAGATGCTTTCTCCCAATCCATGGATTGTCTCTTCACTCTGTTAATTATTTCCTTTGTTATGAAGAAGCTTTTTAGTTTGATACAATCCCATTCGTCTGTTTTTGCTTTTGTTGCTTGTGCTTTTGCCAAGAAATCATTGCCCAGACCAATGTCATGGAGCTTTTCCTCTATGTTTACTTCTAGTACATTCACACTTTCAGGTCTTATGCTTAAGCCTTTAATCCATTTAGAGCTGATTTTTGTATATGGTATGAGATAAGGGTACAGTTTCATTCCTCTGCATGTGGATATCCAGTTTTCCCAACACCATTTATTGAGGAGACTGTCCTTTCACCATTGTGAGTTCTTGGCACCTATATCAAATCAATTGACCATAAATGCATAGGTTTATTTTGGGTTCTCTATCCTGTCACATTGGCAAATGTATGTTTTATGCTATTACCATGCTGTTTTGATTATTATAGCTTTGTAATATATTTTTAAATCAGATAGTTTGAAGTTTCCAGCTTTGTTCTTTTTCCTTAAGATTGCTTTGGCTATTTGGAGTGTTTTGTGGTTCCAAACGAATTTTAGGAATGCTTTTTCTATTTCTATGAAAATTGATATTGAAATTTTCATAGGGATTATACTGAATATGTGGATTGCTTTGGGTAGTATGGACATTTTAGCAGTATTAATTCTTCCGTTTCATGAACACAGGATATCTTTCCGTTTGTGTCTTCTTCAATTTTTATCATCATTGTTTTATAGTTTTCAGGGTATGGATCTTTTACCTCCTTGGTTAAATTTAATCCTAAATATCTTTTTGTGATGCTATTGTAAATAGGATTGTTTTCTTAATTTCTTTTTTGGATAGTTTGTTTGTAATAGATAGAAGCACAACTGATTTTTGTATGTTGATTTTGTATCCTATAGTTTACTGAACTTGTTCATCAGTTCTGTCATTTTTCAGTGGTGTCTTTAGGGTTTTCTATTTATAGGATTGTGTGCTCAGCAAACAGACACAATTTTGTTTCTTTCTTTCTGATTTTATTGCCTTTTATTTCTCTCTTTTGCCTAATTACTCTGGCTAGGACTTCCAGTTCTATTTTGAATAGAAGTGGTGAGAATGGGCATCCTTGTCTTGTTTCTGATCTTAGGGGAAAACTTTCAAGTTTTCACCATTAAGTATGATGTTAAATTAAGCTGTGGATTTGTCATATATGGTCTTTATTTTCTTCAGAAACATTCCTTCTTTACCTAATTTTTTGAGAGTTTTTATCATGAAAGGATGTTGAATTTTGTCAAATGAGGTTTGCGTATCAATTGAAATGACCATATGGTTTTTGTCCTTCATTCTGTTAACGTAATGTATGACATTTATTGAATTGTGTATATTGAATCATCTTTGTATCCCAGGGATAAATCCCACTCTATCATGGTGAATGATCATTTTAATGTGCTGTTGAATTCAGTTTGCTAGTATGTTTTTGAGGATTTTTGCATGTATGTTAATCAAGAATATTGACCTATAATTTTTTTTTTTTTTTTGTGGTGTCCTTGTCTGGCTTTGGTATCCAGGTGATGCTGGCCTTGTAAAATTAGTTTGGAAGTATTCCCTCCTTTTAAATATTTCAGAAATGTTTGAGAAGGATTTGTAGTAGTTCTTCTTTTAAATGTTTGGTAGAATTCAGCTTGTGAGGCCTTTCGGTCCTGGGCTTTTCTTTGATGGGATAGTTTTTATTATTGATTAAGTCTCCTTACTCATTATTGATCTGTTCAGATTTTCTCTTCATGATTCAGTCATGGTAGGGTATGTTTCTGGGAATTTATTCATTTCTTCTAGGTTATCCAATTTGTTGGAGTATAATTATTCATAATAGTCTCATGATCCTTTATATTTCTGTGGTATCAGTTGTAATGTCTCCTCTTTCATTTCTGATTTTATTTATTTGAGTCATCTCTCATTTTTTCCTAGTCTTAGTAAGGATTTGTTTATTTTGTTTATCTTTTCAAAAAAACAACTTAGTTTTGTTGATCTTTTGTTTTTCTAGTCTCTATATCATTTATTTCTACTCTTTTTTTATTTCCTTTCTTCAAAATTTAGGCATAGATTATTGTTTCTCTAATTACTTGAGGAGTAATGTTAGATTTTTATTTAAGATCTTTCTCTTTTTTTGATGATGTAGGCTTTAATTGCTATAAATTTCCCTCTTAGAGCTGCTTTTGTTGCCTCCCATAAGTTTTGGTATATTGTGTTTCCATTTTCATTTGTCTTAAGGTATTTTTTAATTTCCCTTTTATTTTCTTCTTTGACACATTGGTTGTTCAGAACCATTGGTTAATTTCCACATATTTTTGGATTTTCCGAGATTCCTTATGGCATCACACAGGTGCCAGTAATGTCCAAAGCAGTCTGATGAGTGGGTCCCTGGATCCCCAGGCAGGCCATGCCAGTGCAGTATTGGTAACAGTCCATGGTGGACCAGATGGGCATAATCTTTTATTTTAATGTTTTCAAAGGGTTTTCAAACTTTTCTTACTCCTTACAAAATGCATGCATTCCAAATGAAAAAAGTCAGCCTCTTTCCCCCTGTTTGTTACATTGCTGGTTCTCTCACTTAGATTTTTCTCTCTAAATACAAGTTTTCCTACTGGCTTTTTTAACATGTTCTTTTCAGTGTAAATTCTGATATATGTTGGCTTGCTTTATGCAGTATATGGACCTATATGTCAGGTGTTGTGCTAGGAGCTGTGGTAGGAAAACTTTCTGTGAGGAATCATATTAGCTTAGCATTCAATGGTTATTTAAAATAATCCTGTGAAATATATGTGAAAACCTAGATTAGATCCATAAGTAGCCTACTATTTCAAGTTAGCAGTCTTGGTAACGTTTTCACAATAGTCCAGTGAATGGCCTTACAATACAGAGCAGTTCATACATATTTCATTTTGGAAAGCATACATAGAAATGTGATTGATAGATAAATAATCTTATTGTAACTGTATAATAATCACCCAAATTCTTATTTCTCTTTTGGCAGTTTCTGTCAATTACATTGCTTTTTTCCTGATTTCTAGTAGAAAAACAAGAGGAGAAAGTAATGGGATTTTACAAGTAAGCAGAAAAATATAGATACACATAGTTTACAAAGCTCTTCAGTTCATCTTGTAACAAAGTCTTGATCCTTTTTCTTAGACCAGAAGATCAATTCAGAAGTTATTAGAATGGGAAAATAACAGATTATATCACAAGGTAAGAAATTTTAAGCAAATAAGTGCTACATCCATGTATTTGTATTATTAAATTGAAAAAATAAGTACTAAATGTGAATTTTTTAGGCCACAAAGGAATGGCTTAGAGAACTAGTACTCAATTTTTAATGTATGTTTTTATGACATATTTTTGAGTGCTATGTTTTGTATCTTATACTTATTCCTGGATTGTTTTCAGTGACTCATTCAAATGTATAGTTGTGATTAGTTTAAATTGATATAAAAATTCTTAACAAAACTATACTTTCTTAGCTTGCTTTGCACTGGAAGTTGACTAAAAGGAAATGCGAAACTAGCAATATGATGGAGTATGTAAGTATGAAGTTGTTTTTAATTACATTTTTTGGGATTAATCCTAAATGTAACATTTTACTGTTTATCATTTATCAGCTATTCTTTCTGCCTTTTTTTCTCCTCAGCCTAAACTTGTGTCAGTTGGAACACAGAAGTTTCCTTCCATCTTCTTTAGTTTTTTAGCCAACCTAAAATATCCTGAAAGCTAACAAGTATTTGGATCTTAGAAAAGTTTCAGCTAGTACAGCTGAAATGAAAACATTGTACAACCTAATCTTCTTTTAACATAGCTATAAACCATAGCATATGGTGGTGGGCACAGCTGCTATTGAACAAAATATTTCTAAATATAATCTTGTCAAAACTTGCATAAAATATGAATTGACTTCTGAATTCTGAATTCATATTTCTGGCTTTTTTATGGCTGACATTTAACTTTTAGTGACAAAACTATATGTTTGAAATTTTTTTTTTACTGAAAGCTATTAAAATCATAGTCATAAAACATAAATTCACATATAACCAATGTGATCAATTTAGCATCATTAACATCCCAAAGAATGTTAAATTTATCCAAGCTTCAAGTTGTTGACATGTAGTATATATTTAACAGTAAACATTCCATTTGCATTTCATAAAAAAGCATTATTATGGTATTTATCTCCACTTTGTTGCATAGTTTTGGGGAAAATATGCAAATGATCACAAATCTAAAATTTATTGTAGACAAAACATTAAAAAACATCTTAGGTTTTTATTATACTTCCAAACATTTCTGTAACTAAAATGGTTTAATCAATCTATTTGGGTGTTTTGTTATTTTTCACAAACAACTTTTAAAAGAGAGTAATCCTCACCTAATAGGAGCTTTAATTGAAAAATATATAGATACAATGTAAGAGTATTTTTAAAATCTGTATAACATAGTTTTAATCTGTTCAACTTTGAGGGGAGTAGGGGAAGGACATAATAATATAATAGGGTTTGCCTCCCTGAACCTAAACAAATAGTTATTGTAAATCAGGTAATAAAAACTATTAGCTACAGTAAGTGGTTTTGTTTGCCAGCTTAATTTTTAAATTGCCAATCTAATAACAACTGGTGGTTTAAGTTCTTTAACATTACTCTGTTTCATGTATTTTACTTTATATAGTGCAGGATCAAAATATAGTCCTGTGAAAATGATTACAGACTTCCTGGGTTATATATAAGTTATAATAAATGAAAAATATTTTGTCAATATATTCTTGTTTTTATTTTACAGGTAATACTAATAGAATTCTTACCAAAATATCCCATATTCCGACCTGACTGAAGAGTTTTATCCAGTCACTTCTGTGTTATCTGTCATTTCCTACCCTTAGTGCCTTGTAGATGATTTTGGAATGAAGATGGTCTCCTTTGCTGTGTTCAATTTACTGTTTATAATGGTAGAATATTCTCCTTGCTCTTTTATTTGTGTTGGTTTATGAAGAAAATTTGCACATCACTTTTTGTTGTTAAATGAGGCTTGTGTTTTGCACTCTCAAATTTTAAATACACACACATGTGTGCATATACATATATAGATAGTTGCCATTAAAGATAAAACATCAGTGCTGGTGTTTAAAAAACAAAAACAAAAACTTGTTCTGAGCATGCTGCCTTATAATTTTCATACTCACTGTTTCTAAATATGCATCATTTTTCTAGGCTACTTGATGCTCTGTAATCCCTTAGTGGACACACTTAAATAAGCTTTTGGTAGCTTTTAGAAATGGTTTTACTCTGCTTTTAAAGGACATGCAATTAATAGCACTGGTTTTGTCCTGCACTTTGCTAAATTATCACTTATGTTAGTGGATAAAATATTTAAACTCCTAAAGACTTGTAAATAGCGTCTCTTTGCATAATGTAAAATGTGGTATGCCATGGTTTACAGAATGTAATATTCCTTTTACTGTATTGCCAACAATTCTACATAGATTTGAATATGAATGAAGTTTGCAAGTATCCTTTTGAATGTAGAGACTGTTAACATGCTGTTGTATGGCATAGCCATAAATATGTTAAGAATTTCAGGTGTAGGGCAGAGTTGCCCTTTGTAATAAGTGGATTAACATTGAAATCATTATCTCAAATATTCTGCATTGCACCTGAAACCAAGAACCTTATTATTTCCATTTCGTTTAATTCTCCACTCCCACTGCCAAAAGAATTTATTTGACGTCTGACACATTTCACAGCCTCACCATTCTTCATTTACTTCCCTTTATGTAGCCTTTCCCTCATTTGAAAATACTCACAATTATGACCTTAAAGGAGTATTTTGAGATTTTAGACATCTTGGGAGGTATCCATGAAAGCCACTACTAACCCCTTTCTGGAGTTCTGATATTCTACTTTGAGAAAGAGGGAGAACGAATTGAGAAGTTGTACCTAAAGAATATACAGTAGCTGATTCATAATTGATAAAATATTCTCAATCCTCTTCTTGAGGATCTTTTAAAAACATTTGGATATTATTAATGAGAAAAGACAAGTGTTTAGACGAAAGTATTTTAGTTCATAAATTCACCACACATGTAGCCATTTCATTGGTGCATATTTCTGTTTCTCTTCACAATTAAGATGAGTGAAAAAGCACTACACTCTGAGTCTACTAGAATTTGAGATTTTAGTATAAAAAATGCTTTATATCACATTAATTCAACTGCAAATGTATGCCTCTGTAGGCATTATTTGTAATTCATAGTGCTAAAAATGAATTAAAAGTGTCTGGGACTGAATATTTTATTTGTCATCTTACTCTTAATTGCTTTTAGTAAACTTTTTAGGCAAGCATTCATCCCAGTAAAGAGAACAATCATTTATTCATACAAGGTCAAGCCTTTTTATGCCACTTCTAAAATTTATGCCTAATTTGAAACCCACAATCCTTGACCAGTTAATAAAAAGAGGGGAAGAGGAGACGCTATTTGATATGTGATTATAATTGTTTGTACACTTTTCCACCTCCCTCTGTAGAGCCCCATTACCTCCATGCCACTCAGCCACCCCACCTCTCTAATTTTTAATGTATTGTGTATGCCTGCAAATACCATGTGTCTGCCTGCTGCAAAATTGAAGGTGTATTTTTATAGACAAGGTGGAAACCTCTGAAAATGCATACCAAATGTCTTGTTTTTATAGCTAAGATCAGGGAAAAATTGTATCTGTGGTTTATATTCCAGCTAATGTCATCAAATTTATGCTTCAAACTGTGACATTTTAATACCAAAATTGATTTCCAGCATAATATAGAATGTCTAATTATTATTGATAGAATAATTGCTTTCAAGTGTCAATTCTTAAAAATCTTATTTTTTTCTGTCACCTTAAACTTGACCATATAGTGGTCATAGTATCTTTTTCTGCCAGGTATAAATCATACTTGGTTTTGCTCAAAGAACAGCAGGAAGTGGTGAATTGTTTCCATGAAACAAATACTGAGATGGGAATAGAGTATATCTGGAGGTGACAGAGTATAATTCAAATCACAGTAGTGTTTGTCATAAAAACCATTTGTCAGCATGTGTAAACTTATTTTTAAAGCCTAGTCTAATCACTCTTGAATTTATTATTTTATTGTTTATTATACTGGTTGACTCATCTTAGTTTCTTCAACTACCCAGAAAACACCCAATTTTCTTTTTTTTTTTTCTCTCTCTCTCTTATATGACTGCTTTTTCAAACTGTTTTCCCTTGCAGGGGACTGATTCACAGTTCAGTATTTTAGAGTGTTTTAAGGGGGTTGTTTTCAATGAAATTGGCTGCAGTGAATGCTGAAATGACAGGGCACACTGTGGTGATTAATTCCTCCCCTATCAAGCCTTTTTTTTTTTTATCCTTAGGATAGAACATACTTGTATTTTTGCATTGGGTTAGTATTTTTGTGGAAGTTGTTTTTAGATTGAAGAAAGTATTTTTGAATTTCCTTATTACATTATATTCCTTTATGAAACCTGTCATGGTAGTTTCCAGAGAAAACTAACATGTGTTTGCCAAGGTATATAAATCTCACAATGCTTTGAGGTTACAAGTTAAAACTGTTTTTTTTTTAAATTAATGTTCCAGTGCTTCTCGTTCAGCCCAAGATTCTTGCTTAATAAATTGGTCCAACTGGTAATTTTTAAGCTTGTCCAAAAGACCGGTAGCATGTGTATTATTAACAACAAATATGGGCAAGTATCATTTACAGAGTTATTAACTCCATCCCAGACACGCCTCTACTCTTTGTTCTCTCCTAACCCCTATGTTAATTTGGGAAAGAGACCATTGTAGTCAAAGTTTAGAAGAAGATGGAGAAGTGCCTTGTCTTTTTTGAACAAAGATAGCATATTATGCTGAAGGAAGCAGAATAAATGAATTGGTAGATCATTAAATTAGGGAATCATCCTTTTCAACTAGGTAAAAGAATATTTTACTAATGTATTATTTATCTTTTATTATACAAGGCCTGTTTCCTTGTTTTCCCATAATCATGTGATATACTAGTGACAAAATATTACAAAACAGGACTATCAGTCACTTAAAAATTAATATAATTCTAATGCTAGTAAACATGTAATTTAACATGGTTCTGGAAGAACAACAGTCTTTGATTGAAGCCCTACCAAAACCCACTTAAGTATTTAATGTACATGCTATTGATATTATGACCTGTAAACACTAATGTCTGAGCAGTTAATCAAACTGTGTTAATATTTACCAGTTTGCCATTTTTAATGAAATTTGTTCTTACTTTTTGATAATTTAAGTTTAATAACATTTGTAAGCCTTTGAACAAATAGAGTTTTTCCAAATATATGAGAGCTTTAAAAAATAATTGGCATTTTTATTTTGTCTACAAATAAGCTGCCACTTTAAAAAAATCAAACCTTACTACTTGAACATAAAGCCGCCAAACAATATTTCATTAGAATTTACTGTATTGACCTAGGAGGATATAGAAATTATATTCACTTGATTAACTGGAACAGTTTCACATAGTGAAAATACTTTTTGCTAATTTGATTATAAGTGCTCAAATTCATTGAAATTAGGTCCTCTTATGCCTATAAAAGTCTGCTTTTTAGAAAAATCTATTTTGCAACAATTCTCAAATTATTCAGGTTCCTTTAAATGGTGAACTGTTGGGAAATTTTCCACAGAAAAAGAATAGGTTTTATTAGTACCTATTCATATAATATGTGGACTAAAAACAATTGAAAGATATGTATATATAAATGACCTTATCTTGCCCCAAATTTCTCTTACCTGATTCTGAGCCAGGCTTTTTATTTTGATGATGGCAACCTGAGAATATGTTCCATTTTCTGTGGACTTTGTCAAATTCATACTGTATGAGGAAATGATCTAATATTGTGGGTCCCAGGCAAGTCACCTAAATTGCATGTCAGTATCTTCATCTGTAAAATTATGGGGTTGAACCTAGGGCTGGACAGAAAATTAGAGATCACATAACATTCTGTGATTCTAGGAATACTTAGGAAAGTTCTACTCTACAGAATCTCAGAATGCTTATTCTCAGATCTACTACCCTTGGTGGAAACTCTTACAGTGCCTTGCACACAGTAAAAGTTCGATTTGCCAACTGGCTGCTGGCTGATGTGTGTTAATACCACACAGACTCGAAGAACCTGATACCCGCTAGACCTCAGTCTCTCCATGGTAAGAGTAAATGTAGTTTCCCTAGAAACTGAGGACTGAAGTCTGTGTGCTTTGCCTATGTGGAATCTGACTATACAGTTGGCATTCAGGCAAGAGTTATAGCTGTGACAACAATGGAAATATGGGAGAATCCACTTTGACATTTATGTGAAGAGTTTCATATCCTATCCAATATCTGCTTTAGCGTCTTATCAAGTTCCATACCCTCAAAAAGACCTATTGGAACAAATTGATAAAATTAAGTGGAAAGGAAAGTGGTATGGAATTCAAACCCAAACCACTTCTGGTTTAATTCTTAGCTCTGTTGCTTAATTCCTCTGTACCTTATGTCCTCATTGTTGAAGTGGGGACAATGATCTGGACCTACCTCACAGGGGAATTGAGGATTTTTTTCATATACTAGTGTGCTTTGAAGTTGACTGAAAGATATACTGGATATCATAATTGTACGATTTCTAAGTAGAGTGCTTTAAATCCATGTTATGTTTTCTTTCTCAGTCAGAGCCTACAGAATGATTGTTGCAGTTTATCTGTTTTTTCAGTAGTAAATTTCATTATTAATCCCCTGTGTGTTAAACATGGGTAATTGTGTTATGTTAATACTTTAGGGAAGAAAAGCAGGTGGATGTAAACCAGTGGTTCCCAACTTGGGGCAAATGAAGATAGCAGTGGAGGGGTATCCTTGAGCCTTTTTCAGTATTTCAAAAAATATACTAGAAATCATACACTTACCCATAATCCTGTTGCACAAGCCAACTAAGACATGCATTTTGCCTATATTCTTTCAATTCTTTCTGTTAACCCTACTTATCAACACTGAATGGCAGTATGCTTTTGATTAATAAAAAAATGGGAAAGCCTATTATATGCAACTTAGTATATACCCAAAAGCATGAGAAAGGAATAATGAAGAAATTCTTATGGTGAAAATGTTGGGAGCCACTTTTATAAGGGCACTTTTATAAGATTATTTGACCCCCTACACAGATTGCTTACCTAGACCCTAAATAATGAAATGCTAGAGTGTGTGTGTGTGTGTGTGTGTGTATGTGTATGTTGGCTATATTGGGCTATATAACATCAGGTTAGAATTTGCCTTCAGTTTTTTTCTGTTTCAGGATGATATAACTGAGCTGATTTATTTAGGTGTGTACATGTAACTCATACATATACACACATATAGGATTACAAATGTGGAAAGTGTTATAATGTCATGTTCTAGCATTGAACTAAATACCAATTTCCGAGTCTCTTAAAGTAGTTCTGTGTATAAACTCAACATGATGAATCAAGGCAATAATTTTCAAATGTTCCTTTTATTCCTGCTTATTTTGTTTGCTTTTATCTTGGCTTGATTTTTTAAATTTTTCATTTTTCTAGTACGCAAATAGTGTAAAATTATTTTAATGCCTGGACTTTGAAACAAGTAACAACTGTTTGAAATTATATAATCTACAAGCTAGTTTGCCATCCTTGGACTAACCACATACAAATATGAGTCTGGCTGCAAGAACAGGACATCCAGATGGCTAGAAAATGGGCACTGATCAAAATATCTGGTTGAGAAGCCTAGGATTTCTACTTTTTGGCAGATGATTCCTGTTGGGACAGCTTTACCAGAAAAGAATAATAGTGGATATGTCCATCCTAACCAAGAACTTTCATGCATCTTGTATTTGTTACATAACCTGTGGAATGAATTCATTTTTCTCCCTCAAGTTCAGGAATGACTCCCCTAGAAGAACTCAACCTATATACAGCTGTGCCAAAATGAAGGATACCTGCCTCTCTGAAACTTTCACTGCTGCTTCTGTCGTTGTTCACTTGTCAGATAAAATTTTATTATCTCAGGATGCAAAATTAAAATAAAGTGTAAATCTATGTTACTGAAGTCAATTGTGTGTTTTTGGTGCATCTTCCTTTCTCTTTTCCCTTCCCTATGTTTTCATCATTATAAGGTAATTACATGAGACTTCCTTTAAAGAAGTGTATTTTGTATATTGCCTGTTTCCACATTTGGTAGTGTTACGTCTGGTCCCATAAGTAATGTATGCTATACAAGCATGACTTAGAGAGATTGTGAATTCAGTTCCAGACCACCACAATAAAGCAAATATCACAATAAAGTAAGTCACACAACGTTTTAGGTTTCCCAGTGCATATAAAAGTTATGTTTATACTATACTGTAGTCTATTAAGTGTGCAATAGCATTATGTCAAAAAAAAGTATATCCCTTAATTCAAAAATGCTGTATTGCTAAAAAATGCTAATGATAATCTGAGCCTTCAGTGAGTTGTAATCCTTTTGTTGGTGGAGGGTCTTGCCTTGATATTGATGGCTGCTGACTAACGTGGGGGGTAGTTGCTGAAGGTTGGAGTAGCTGTGGCAATTTCTTAAAATAAGACAACAATGAAGTTCACCACATCGATTGACTCTTCCTTTCACAAAAAGATTTCTCTGTAGCATGTGATGCTGTTTTATAGCATTTTACCCACAATAGAACTTCTTTCGAAATTGAAGTCAATCCTTTCAAATCCTGCTACTGCTTTATAGACTAAGTTTATATAATATTCTAAATCCTTTGTTGTAATTTCAACAATGTTCACAGCATTTTCACCAGTAGATTCCATCTCAAGAAACCATTTTTTTTTTGCTCATCCATAAGAAGCAACTCTTCACTCATTTAAGTTTTATCATGAGATTGCAGCAATTCAATCACATCCTCAAGCTCCACTTCTGAGATTCTAGTTTTCTTGCTGTTTTCACCACATTTGCAGTTACTTCCTCCACTGAAGTCTTGAACCTCTCAAAGTCACCCGTGAGGGGTTGAATCAACTTCTTCCAAACTCTTGTTAATGTTGATATTTTGACCTCCTCTCATGAATCACAAATGTTCTCAATGGCATCTCCAATGGGGAATCCTTTACAGAAGGTTTTCAATTTACTTTGCCCAGATCCATCAGAGGAATCACTATCTATGGCAGCTATATCCTTACAAAATATATTTCTTAAATAATAAGACTTGAAAGTCAAAATTACTCCTTGATCCATGGGTTGCAAAATGGATGTTCTGTTGGAGGCATGAAAACAGCATTAATCTTGTGCATCTCCATCAAACCACTTGGGTGACCAGATGCATTGTCAATGAGTAGTAATACTTTGAAAGAAATCTTTTTTTCTGAGCAGGTCTCAACAGTGGGCTTAAACTATTTATAAATCTTGTCATAAACAGATATGCTGTCATCCAGTCTTCATTTCTCCATTTATAGGGCACAGGAAGAGTAGATTTAGCATAATTCTTAAGGGCCCTAGGATTTTTGGAATGGTAAATGAGCATTGGCTTTAACTTAAAGTCACCAGCTGCGTTATCCCCTGACAAGAGAGTCAGCCTGTCCTTTGAAGATTTGAAGCCAGGCATTGACTTTTCCTCTCTTGTTATGAAAGTCCTAGAAGGCTGTTTCATCTACATTGAAAATCTGTTGTTTAGTGTAGACACCTTCATCAGTTATCTTAGCTAGATCTTCTAGATAACTTGCTGCTTCACCTTGTACTTTTATGTTATACAGATGGCTTCTTTCCTTAAACCTCATGAACCAACCTCTGCTAGTTTCAAACTTTTCTTCTGCAGCTTCCTCACCTCTGTCCACCTTGACAGAATTGAATAAAGTTGGGCCTTGCTCTGAATTAGACTTTGGCTTAAGAGTATGTTGCGGCTAGTTTAAGCTTCTATCCAGACCACCAAAATTTTCTCCACATCAGTAATAAGGCTTTTTAGCTTTCTTCTCATTCATATTTTTACTGGAGTAGCACTTTTAATTGTGTTCAAGAACTTTTCCTTTGCATTCATAACTTGCTAAATATTTGGCACCAGAGGCCTAACTTTTGGCCTCTCTTCAGCTATCAAGATGCCTTCTTCACTAAGCTTAATCATTTCTAGCTTTTGGGTTAAAATGACAGATGTGCAACTCTTCATTTCACTTGAACACTTAGAGGTCATTGTAGGGTTATTAATTTGCCTAATTTCAATATTGTGTCTTGGAAAAGGGAGGCCCAAGGAGAGGGAGAGAGACAGAGGAATGACCAGTGGAACAGTCAGAACACGCATATTTATTGTTTGCCTTCTTACATGGGTGCAGTTCGTGGTTCCCCAAACAGTTACAATAGTAACATCAAAGATCACTGATCACAGATCACCATAGCAGATACAATAATAATGAAAAAGTTTGAAATACTGTGAAAATTACCAAAATATAACAGAGATACGAAGTGAGCACATGCTGTTGGAAAAATAGACGCCAATAGATTTGCTTGATACAGTTTCCACAAACCTTCAATTTGTAAAAAAAAAAAGAAAAAAATGCAATATCTGTAAAGTGCAATAAAGCAAAGTGCAATAAAATGAGGTATGCTTGCCTATTGGGTTTGGGGGCCTGTGTTGTGTCCATTGTTTGGCATTTGGCTAAGTAGAAAGTTGTTTCTAAATGACTTTGCATTCACTCTCTATGCCTACTTGTGAATTATAAAATTAAAAGTTAAGTACAGCTCCACCTTATTGGGCATAAATTTTTAGTGCAAGGAAGTAGAAATGTGAAGCTACGTGACAAAAGTTTTGACTCTTCAGATTGTGGAAGAAACTCAAGTGTTAATGTCTACTTGAGTTACTACTCAAGCTGATCAACATGCAATAATAGTTTTTAAACTTATGCCTAATGTTTGCAAATTCGTCAAAAACAGGAAAATACAGCACAACAAGAAAAACTTTGGTGTTTTCTAATATCTTTGGTAGTGGTAGTGAACATTTCAAAAAGACTTTAAATTTCAAAATGTTAATGCAGAGATGACACACTCAAACCTACATAGAAGTTTTGTAAAGTTTTAAAAGTTTTTGAAACTTTATTATATGGATGGAGCGAAATCTATAGTTTTTACTGTTGACTTCTTAGATGTAAAGTAGGATGTGCTATGTGGGAAGTGCTTTTACATTTCATTTACATCAAGGGCCACATGACATAAGTCTACCATTAAATACTTAACACTTCATGGGATACTTCAGTTACATAAGTGTCGGAAATTCTCTGGGGGATATTAGAATTCTCCAGTTGTAATTACCAGGAGATTTGAGTTGTAATCCCTGGTCACCTGGGTGACCTCTAGCAAGAAAATCAAGATACTCAGTGAGCCTGATTTTGTCCGTCATACCCAAGGTAGGAGGTTGGGCTAGATCGAGTTTGTAAACTAAGCTATATGGAGCCCTCACAAATGCCTTCTTGAACTGCAGAATTTTTTTTCACACATTTTGCCAGACTTAAGAGACTTCACATAGAAATTCAGAGTTCTGGCTCTTTTGAGTAATGCCACATTTGAACAATCAGCTAAAGCTGAGTAGCAACCTGTCCCTGTTAGATGGAGCATTTACTTTCTGTTTTGCCATGGTCAGCACTATTCCCTCTTGTCTCTCTGAAATTCAAATTATGTTATTTTTCTTATGGTATAGGTGAAAGGAAACTCGTGTGTCTTTCAAAATTGAAGAAAAATACAGAACATGATAGCTACATACATTCTTTACAAAAATTGGGGGAGGGGCGAGATGGAGTGACGGGGTGTGTGTGTGTTTATAAGGAAAGTGTTTTACAAATGACCTGCTTCATTCATTGATGTTACTTGGCGATTATGGGCACTTGATTTCATGATCCCTGAGATCCCTTAGAGACAATCTCTAATGTCTCATCTAATTCTAACATTCTGAGTTTCCATGAGATGATTCTTACAACACTGGTATATTTGGCATCATGTCTTTGAAGGTCTCTGTATGATGAAGGTGTTGACGGAAAAAAAGCCAAACTCTGTAAAATAATTTTAAAAAGGTTTATTCTGAGCCAAATTTGAGGACCATGACCCAGAGCCACACCCAAGAAGCCTTGAGCAAGTGGACTCGCTGTGGCTGGGCCACAGTTTGGTTTTATACATTTTAGGGAAATAGGGGTTACAGGTAAAGTCATAAATCAATACATGGAAGACATACCTTGGTTTGGCCTGAAAAGGGGGGCCATCTCGAAGCAAGGGACTTACAAGTTATAGGTGGGTTTAAAGAGTCCTTGACTTGTAATTGGTTAAAAAATGAAGCTTTGTCTAAAGGCTTGGAATGTTTTAGATGAGGAAGAGACAAATCACTGGACATATATTTGTTGTAAATTGGGGACCTGCAGGTTTGTCTTGCATACCTTAGGCCTATTGATGAGTTACAAAGGATATCTCCAAGAAGAGGGGGGGCGCATTTTGAGGCATGTCTGAGCTCCTCCTCTTGGCAGACAATATAGTTTTAGGATATCCTCTTGGCCAGGAGGGGGTCCATTCAGTCAGCCAGTGGGAGGAAGCCTTTTAGTTTAGTTTAGTTCACAATTCCCCCCTTTTGGCCAAGATCTGCCAGAGGAACCATCTATGGCCAAACTCTTATTTTGTCCCATCCGTTGCTGGGGTGGTGTGGCTACCTGCCCCAGGTCCATCCAAGGTCTGCGGTGGACCCCTGTGGCCAAGAGGACTGAATAGCCAAAAGGGGCTTACAGCCAATTAAATGTTTTAGGCCAGACAGGACTGGAGGTAGACAGGCACTCATCAACCCTTTAAAGCCTTCTGGGAAATACAAGAGTAAAAACCAAAATGTTAAAGGCAAGGCTACCAGATTAATTTATCTATAAGTGTGGGGCTACTATATTCTTGGGTTTAGTTGCAGACTTGTAGCAAATATAAGCATTGTTAACCATTCAAGTTAAGGAATTTAGAGACTTTTGTTATGTCACAATATTTTAATCTCTTTAGTAATTTGTCCTGAGGTGGTTGATAAATTAGCAACTTGTCATATCTCTTTTTGTACAAACCCCACAACTAAGAACAATTATATTCGGGAAGTTCTAAGTCTATGGGAAGCAGGAAAATTTCTTTATGATTGGGATGAATATCTGTACAACATGGCCTGAAAAGACAAATTTTTTTCTAGTTAGTATTTGTTTAGGCTTCTGTGTGCCCCTCCTTGATCTGGAGGGTCTAAACTAATTCCATCCCTCCTAATCGGCCCTTACGTTCTCACACACCCCCTCTTCCACAATAGCCCCTGGGCCTAGGGACTGGCAGGGAACAGGGTGCTGGCAGCAAATAACAGGTTGGGCCCCACCCCAACAGGATACAATAGTTAAAATCCCTGGAGATATCAGGTAAACTTGTTATTTACTTAAAACTTGTCAGGACTCTGGAAAACAAAGCAAGAGAATCAGTAATGTTTTAAATAACAAGTCATAAAATTTAGTTCGGTCTCATGAGGTTGTTAGTGACACTCATGGAAGTATCACTTTTCTAATTAAAGTCCTGGAAGTTTGTTCTATTTTAGTCCAATGGTATATAATCTCCAAAGTTATCAGAAACCTGTATTCAAGAGAACTTGGTCTTTGCCATGACTTTCCTTGAAGAAGTAAACTTTGGACTTAGCCAGTTTAAAAACAAAACAAAACAAAACAAAAAAATACTTTTCTGAGATGAATCAAAGTAAAATAAAAACTTAGACTAGTCATGGTTAAAGAGACAACTGTCAAACAAGGTTGGTTAATTTAGTGATATATGGCAATTTAACATAATATAACATATACCAAGACATATCAGTATTTTATAATATTGGAACATATATTAATAACATGTTTATACAAATATAATCCAACAAAGGTTAAGCACATTTCATATTTGACAATGCTTCCGGTACAGTTAACATGCCAAATAAGCCTAAATACATCTCTCTTAGACTTTCAGTGGCCCTAATATATAAAGAATTGATTTGAGATCAAAAGGCTGGATTTAGAATTTGGGTTTTGGAAAGTCTGTCAAATATCAAAGACTTGAAATATTTGTTCAAATAGAATCACAAGCTACTATAAAACAATGGTCATTTATTTAACCAAGAGAGATAGTCATCAAAAGATTCTAAAGGCGATAAAGGAAGATATGGGTGTAAACCTTAACCCTTAAAGTTTAGATTTTTAGTTAGTCAAAACCTAATAAAGAAACAGGTTATAGAATTCAAATAAATATATTATGTAATTTCATTAAGAGCAAATTAATATCTCAAGAAAACTTTGTTTTAGCTAAAATTTATCTTTTTAATTATAGCAACTGGATCAAATACAAAATTCTGTCATAAATTCCCTTTATAAACTTTATCCCAACTTTCACGGACCATCTACAAAATGTGTCTAAAAACTTTGTTTTGCCCTAACTTTCTCATTTCCTAAATAACCATTTTAGGGCGAAAATTCCAGACAAATCCTTCTTTAATTAATCTCCTTTCTTTACCTTTCTACCAAAAATTTTCCCACTCATTGCCTTTTACATCTCTCTTACTCAGACTTCTATTTTGTTTATTTCCTTAATCTATTTTGATCAACCTTTAAATAAACTCTGAATTAGACAAGATTACATATATTTTAATAAGAACTTTTCACTCTTTTTAATCTTATTAAACATATCTTATTCTTAGTGCACTTTATGTTAGAATGACATGCATTGACTAGAATTCTTTCTTAGTACTTTAATTTTAGCGAAAGCTTAAAAGCAGAAAGTCATAAATGTCCATGTCATGAAACAAGTTGCAGGTTACTTAAAATTATAGACTTTACTTAGCCAAACTGTAATTCAACATTTTAAAAACAAAATCTTATCCTTGATAGGAGACTCAGTTTCCCAAACAATATAAACTAACTAGACAACTGAAATCAAATTAGGAGGCCAGTTGAATCTGTCTTTTTTTCTCCTCCCCTCTTTTTGTAGTTATTCAAAAGGTGAACAAAAAATCCTTTGTTATTCTTAAAATCTTGCTTTTCCTATCAAAGTCATATGAAAATCTAGTTCAAAACAATAACCCAAATTTTTTCATTGTATTAATGTATTACTGATAAAGTTAATTTTAATAAAATCTTATAAACAGATCCATCTGATTTTAACGAATTTGACTGTAAGATTTTTTATAACCTTTAATATCTTTTATTTACCTTTATAAGCCTTTATACCCATTTGATTTTAATCATCACTTACCCATCTAATCTAAAATAGTTTCAAACCAACAAATAGATGAAACCATCCCTTTCACAAAACTATTAATCTTTTTTTCTATAGAATTGTCTCCCTCTATCAGCATTTAATTGATATATTAATCATAATGTCAACTCTTATAAAAAATCTAGAAAGTTAAAGTAACTTTGAACTGTTATCAGTCCCCAATTTTATGTACTATTCTTAAAACAAAATAAGATCAAGGTATTAAACTTAAACTTACGCTCAAATGTTTTAGTATTTCTAAATGACTCAGTCATTTCATGTCATTTCCTAACACAACATGACCAGATTCAAGATTAGAAATTTCATTTTGTTTTATCCCATTTGATATTACCTAACTTATCTAATTTATTTATCTCTAGTTCACTTAGATTCCAATATCATTAAGTTATTTTTCTGTTAACCATTTTATCACTCTGTAAGTTAGATATACACAGAACAGGGATTAAGATCGAGTTTTAATTATTGTATTTAAACTCATAAGTCTTAACCAAGAAGAAACAACAGAATATTTTAGTAAGAGTCGTATTTAAACAACATAACATCATTTCTAAATTTTATAAATATGTAGACATTTTAGAATATATCCTGTTAAAGTGTTAATTAATTAGATCCTCCAAAACACCACAGCCCAAAACAAAATCTATTGACATGGAGGACAAAGTAGTTCTGGCCCCCAAATTTAGTCAAACGTGGGTAGCAAAGCCCTGTCACGTAAAGATTTGCTGAAAATTTACTGCTTGAAGATAATGGAGAAAAAAAATTAAAAAGTTATACATGGATACCTTCAGAATGAACACTCAAAGATGCAGAGGAGATTATTATTTAAGTAGCCACATAAAATATGATGGACAAAGTGAGTGGAGCCCAGCAAGGTCTCTCTGTCTAGATTCTGTCTGGCCATCTGAGTGTACTTCCTTCTTCTGGGTTAGGGCAAAGCCTGACTGGAATGGGGTTTTACAGGCAAACAAAGAGGTTAGATAATTACTTTATGGCCAATTCTTACATAGAATAATTTTAGTTTTTATGGCTATCTTTCAGAAAAAAGGGTTCTGGCCTTTATGGCCTGCTTTGGGGAAAGGGATTTTATTTTTCGGCGAGCTTCAGGGAAATGACTAAGAGGTAGGAGACAAGGCAAGGTCAGACTGTTACTTATGTATTTTCTAAGTTATTACTTTGAGTTTCTTGAACAATTATTTTCTTTCAAAAAAATTAACACTTGGTTTCTCAGGAAAAATTGAGCACATACAAACGTAGCTCAAGTTGACAGACAAGAACACGACTTCATTTAAGCTTCGATAATCTTTAGCCTGATCAACAGTAGTACATATGAACAAGATCAGTTAGAACAGTTTAGTTACTTGTAATTGATCATGAATCATCTGCAGTTAGAATTACAAGACCAAAACCAAATATCCTCATAAACCTCTGGGCCTAAGTTTCTGGTTTTGTGCTCTCTCTACCTGGCGTTTTATTTATTCTAATTTGCTTACACCTTTTCATTTAGACACATCTACATTTTTACCTTATTAAGAACCTTAAAGTGAAGCACACAGGTATTTTTGTTGATAACTCAGGAGATTTAGCTATTATCATTAGACCAAACATTAATTTACCCTACTTATCAAAAATCATACAAACACAGATCATTTTGTCTTTGGTTGAGTTTATAGTTTTATAACCTTTGTGTCAAACCCTGACTCCTTAAGAACATAAAATGTCTGTCAAACCCAGGCAAAAACAAATATGTGCTGACAACTTGAAAACATTTTTACTATTACTTTACTAACACTACTACTTAAAAAAAAAATACACCAGTTTATCAACCAAAGATTACTAAATTTACGTGCACCGTTAGGTTTGTTTAATTTATGAACGCTCCCTTATTTTTAAGCCAGTCCAGAACCATGTAAGCACAAACGTGTAAGACATGGCCATACTCAAATCATACCTGAACATATGCACTCACGCGCGCGCGCGCGCCCGCACACACACATGCACACACACACGCACGCACACACTCCCAAAGTTCTAATAGATTTTACCCTAGAACTCTAGCCATAACACAACTCACCAGTCTGTAAAAGACAACTGGATCTAAATTTCTTCTGACGGAACTGGAGCTTGTTCACATGGCAAACTTCAGTTGCCCCGATAGGTAACCCAATTACGCCTGTGAATCAAAGTTTTGGGTAAAGCGGTTTCCATGGCCTTTTTATTTATTTATTTGTCTTCAGTTCAAAATGACTTTTCAAAGTTTACATCTTAGCTAGCCCTGGCTGCGGGATCTCCAGGTAGCCTTTTAATTGCAAATATCACAAACAAAGAGTAATCTCAACATCGATAGAAAAAAGTTAGCAGGTTAGCCAGAAAAGAAAAAAGAGAAATAGCTTGAGAGACATTTTAACTCTATAGCGGTAGGTCGACCATTTGAGCTCTGAATTTTCCTTGATGGAATTTGCCCTCTAGTAAGAACTTGTGCACAAGAATTGGCTGTAACCAGCTGGAGCCCTAGAAAACCCAGCATGCCTTTGAACCTTTCCAATTACACAAATACTTGCAAGTAGAGGCGCCATAAGCCAACTGGGGAGCCCGGAAGGGGGCCGTTCTCCTTGTCTTTACTCATTTTTAAAGGATTTATTTCCCATTTCTCTCCTCTTTTTAGAAGAAGGAGCCGAACTGTAGTTTAGGGTTGAGTGTCGTGGATCAGAGTGTGCTGATTGTGGGTTTGGCTCCTCAGTGTCTCACCACTGAGTCGGTCTCACCCTCTTACGTGTCTCAGTTTCTCTCCTTGGGGTCTGGTATCTCCGAGAGGGCTCAAAACACCGAGTGATCAGCTCTTATGTGCGTTTCCTGAACGAGCCTTCTTTTTAATTAATTTGTTGGGGGGTTCCCT
The DNA here is from genome assembly GCA_023783475.1 of Daubentonia madagascariensis. Classification (NCBI taxonomy): domain Eukaryota; kingdom Metazoa; phylum Chordata; class Mammalia; order Primates; family Daubentoniidae; genus Daubentonia; species Daubentonia madagascariensis. The sequence goes on along the minus strand of JAKFHU010001194.1, from coordinate 397,281 downwards.
GTAGGGCCACTCGCGCCTCGGGGAATCGCCCCAGGCAACTCCCACTCAGGACCCCGGTCACGCAGGGATGCCTTTAAGTTGGGAGTAGATTGCCCCTTGTCTTCAGAGCTGAGAAACTCAGTCTCTCATTTATCTATGCCAAAGACAGTTCGGCTCCTTGTGCAAATATGCAGACAAGCCAATTGAGGTTAATTTTGAGGGAAAAAGGCAATGGAGAAAGCCCTCTAGAGTGCACTTCCAAGTCAAGTTAGGATCCCAAACAGCAAATTCCTAGGAAAAGAACCAGCTCAGAGTAAACCCAGGACCATCAACCAAACACGCGTGGTCCGGAGCTCAGGAGGGGCCGACCAGTTCTGCCAAAGGAGAAGCTCGAAGTCGGGGGGCCCAAAAGGGCCATGCTGGTACCTGGGGCCGAGTTCGGGCTACTCCTTCGGGGTCCTGAGTCTTCTCTAAGCCCCACGTCTGGGCGCCAATCTTGTAGACGGAAAAAAAGCCAAACTCTGTAAAATAATTTTAAAAAGGTTTATTCTGAGCCAAATTTGAGGACCATGACTCAGAGCCACACCCAAGAAGCCTTGAGCAAGTGGACCCGCTGGGGTTGGGCTACAGTTTGGTTTCATACATTTTAGGGAGATAGAGGTTACAGGTAAAGTCATAAATCAATACATGGAGGGCAGACATTGGTTTGGCCCAAAAAGGCAGGCCATCTCGAAGCAGGGGCCTTACAGGTTATAGGTGGGTTTAAAGAGTTCTTGACTTGTAATTGGTTAAAAAATGAAGCTTTGTCTAAAGGCTTGGAATGTTTTAGATAAGGAAGAGACAAGTCACAGGACATATATTTGTTGTGTAAATTGGGGACCTGCAGGTTTGTCTTGCACAGCCATAGGCCTCTTGATGAGTTACAAAGGATGTCTCCAAGAAGGGAGGGGGCGCATTTTGAGGCATGTCTGACCTCCTCCAGACAGACAATTTAATTTTAGGATATCCTCTTGGCCAGGAGGGTGTCCATTCAGTCAGCTGGTGGGGGGGAAGACTTTTATTTTAGTTTAGTTCACAAATGGATGGTGTTTATGAAACTGGTCAGGATCCAGATAGAATAGTGGCATCACAGACTCCTCCTAGTTAAACATAGCCACAAGCAGGAAAGACCAACACATTATTTTAGAACTGGTTTTTACTTCATACCTTTTCAACAAAGGTTTGGTCAGCTACCCAAAAGAGTACTGGCCTTGTTATCTCCCAAGGATGATGACGCCCTAGGTGATACCAACATGATAAGAAATCTTGGAGGGAATCTATATAACCTACCTTTTGTGTTGGTATTTGGATAGGTCTACTGATTGTTTTTATTTTCTCACACTACATTAAACCAAAATGATATTAATCTAAAAGAAAATTTAGAGAAACTTATTTCAAAAATAGGCTAAACTCAATATGTTAGATACTGCAACCACAACTAATTTAGTTTTTGCTTTTATAGGAACTGTATTAGAGTCTGATGGATTAAAAGTATGGCTGTTAAGAGAATTTTTTTGTATTATAAAAATGCTTATATTTTCTGATGGGAGCAAGTATGAAGAAAGTCAAAATCTCCCATTACCCAACCATCTGTGTTACCATTTTAATTTCTTTAAATTGCATTATATCATGCACGTGTGTATAGTGCCTTTTCAAAGGAAAAGTTTTAATTATACTGTCTATTGTATGCTGCTTTTACACTTTCACATTTTCCCATATACATATTCTTCAAAACTAAATTATGGTTATATAGCAGTACAATGTATGAATATACCATAATTTGATCATTTCCCATTATTTGGTATTTAGTCTGTTTTCAATATTTTGCTATTATAAGTAATGACTTTGTGAGCATCTTTATACATAAATCTTTACCTGAATCTGAGGATTTCCTTCAGATAGGTCGCTATATTATTGGGTGGATGGGTATGAAGTCTTTATGACTTGATATATATTACAAAATTGGGGGAAAACATGAGAGATATGATACTCAGAAACTATTTCTGTCTTCCTCTGGGTAGATGAGGAGAATTAAGAACAAGAATTAACAGACACACTACTTAAAGCTGCTAATTGGGGTGGGGTGCTGGCAAAAATTGGAGGGATAAAACTGCCATTCCCAGCAGCTAAGAGTAGAACGGGAGGTCCTTTATCTTCCAATCAAGAGCATGTGAAATGCTATCAATCCTCAGCCCTGCAGAGGTCAGTAAAGTCAGTGAAGGAGACCACCAGCTTCCAAATTCTATGATTTACAGAGCTCTTACAGCTTAAGGGAAAGCATCAGCAAATACAATATGTCTGTAACTATATCCCCCCTTCCATCTTTCAACAGTCAGATGGGAAAACAAACTGCCTACTCCCCTCTCCTAAACATCAGCCACAGACTTCAATGGTCATAACTGCTTCCCTTGATGGCTTTTTAAATTTGACTTCACCTGTAAAAAACTATGAAAGAGCTCCCTCTTCACATATTACTTGTCATATTCTTGGTCCCTATAGGGTTATTTCTCACTCCCCTACCATGGCTGCCTCTCTCCTACTTTATCCATTCTGGAAGGCAGCCATGATTGAGGGAAAGGAGCACTGCATTTAGTAGAACTGGTTTTATGGTTCCTGCCTGCCATTTCCCTCTCTAGACAATCTTGGGAAGTAGTTTTAACTCTTTTATCCTTGATTTCTTTTGTAAAATAGAAATACTTTCACCTATCTAATAGAACTGTTAGGATTATGTGAGGTGACATGTGAAAGGACTAGGATGATAACCAAGTCACAGAATTGTTGTTTTTAGTGAAGAATAATTTCACAATCTATACCTTCTGATAAGTAAATAAATCCAATTCCTTTGTCAGAATTGCCTACTACTGCTTATGTTAGATATGGTGACCATTCAAAACTCTGCCAAGATAGAAGTTGTAGGTTATTTCTCATTTTTACTTGGGGGAACTCCTCATGTTCTTTTGGCATTCTTTATACACCTATCAATTGCATGGTCCCCTGCCATGTCTGTACAGCATGTGATCCGTACCTTCTGGGAGCTAACTTCTAAGATGGCACAGTTCATTGATTCACTCTTTCATTTATTCAATCAATATTTAGTGAGTAGTTAATATGTGCCAGACAGCATAAAGCATTCTTCCATATTGTTTCCTGAGATAATCTTTGCATTCTGCTTTTAAAAAATGTTTTAAGGAGTATGGACTAGAAATTAATTATTTGGTAGGAGGTAAAGGACAGGAGTAATCTAATCAACCAGCAGAACTCGGAGGTGCCTGAGAGTTCAGTTCTCATTTCTCTTGTCTAAGACAGCATCCTGAAGTACTTAACAGTTTGACAAGAAGGTTCACAGATGAAAGGCGGGTAGCAATGCAGATGTTTAGAGTGGCATACATGATGATCAGAATAGAAGGCAGAGGGACATCAAAGGAGACCACCAAATGCTTTCAAAAAATCTCCTGTGTTAACTAAAGAAAAGATTGACACAGAGGTCAAAGAAAATAGTATTTGTTTGGGAAACAAAGAATTGCAATTCAGGTACACTGAGTCAGGGTAGCCCTAAATAGTGTCTCTTAAGGCTAGCCCAGGAAAGGTTTTTTATAGAGGATTTCCACAAAAACTTGTTTTCAGAGGCAGTTCATTGGCTGGTCAGAAATCCTAAATTGCAAACCCATTCTGTTTAGTTGGTTATTAGGGTACTCCCAGCTAAGAGATATTGAAGGGCAGGGAAGATACTGACTTCTGTTGTTATCCATGTCTATTGGGAGATCCTGTGGTTTGATCTGTCTTTGGCAAGTGTGAGTGCAATCCTCTAGCAATCTTCTGACTCCACTTTAAAGTCTTAGCCTTAATAATTTCATTTGCTTTCACATTCCCTCCTTTCAATCAAGATCTGTCCCCAGAAAACATAGCAGATCAATTAGAAAGTCTGATTTTTTCCCTCATCTCTGGGATGGGCCTGTTCCAGAGAGTCATGTCCTTTGTTGAGGGGTCTCAAGGTCTAAGGGAATATAAGGCTAGACTGGGCCACATTTGAGTAAGAAGGAGGTTTTAAGAGGAGAGCTCTCAAGCCTGCTTACATCCCCAAAAAGTTGTCAGATCAGATGTCTTTTCTCAATCATAGGCTTGATTGACCATGTTGAGTTTCTAAATGACCATTGCTTTTGTTAAACTGTTATTTCTAAGCAAACTTGGGTAAGGAATAACATGAGTAACTTAAATAGTGAGTAGCAAAAGTTGAAGGCTGAATTTTTAGCCACTTTCTGACTTTAGAGGTTAGTCAGCTGAAGAGATCAAAAAGACAAACATTTTAGCAGTGGGTACTCGATTTAACAATTAGGATGTGTGCAGATTTTTCCTACTTGATCACCACTTTGTTAGAAGTATTTATCCAAGTACAACAGGAGGTATTGGCTACAGTGTAAACACCTCCTTGCTCAGCTATGATATAATGCAAGGTAACTCTGCTGTACAAGGGAACAGAAGGCCAAAAATAAGAATATAGAGAAAGTTACATATAATGGGCTAAACATTCCAGGGAGCTCAATCATATGAAGGCCTGGTCCAGGGGGTCTTGGGTGAGCAGTCAACTTCAGCTGTCATCTGCTTCAATTTCAGGTCAGTTTTAGCTTCAAGTCTCCAATTGCTTCTGAATTCCAGCAGGGGGTAGGAACTTTCATTAAGTGAGAAACATGAATACAAGAGTCAATGCCTTTTAGTTTGGCAGCACTGGGATTGGTAAGGAGTACCTAATATGGACCTTCTCATCAACGTTGAAGGATATCTTTTTGTAAATGCCTCCTCCAAAAGACAAAAATCACCACATTGAAGGTTGTGATGTTTAATGTCTTTGTCTCCTGGGAGCACACTGTCTTTATATTGTTCTGCTAGGGAATGATTTTTGTCTATAGCCTTAATTATTCCCTTACAATATTAGAGAATGTCTGCTTTAATCAGTGGAATATCAAAAGCAGAGGAGGGTAAATGCATCTGATAATTTCAAAAGGTGACAACTTATGTTTTCCAAAAGGTATAGACCTTTGATTCAATAGGACCAGAGGAAATGCCTTTAGCCAGGGCAATTTTAATGTTTCCACAAATTTTGCCAGTTGAGTTTTGATAATGCCATTTGTTCTTTCCACCAATCTAAAAGATTGGGAATGGTAGGCACATTAGAAGTGTTGTAATGTGGGCCAAAATTCACAAATTTGTTTTATAACATGGCCAGTGAAATGAGTTCCTTGGTCACCATGTAGGAATAATATTTTCTAAAAGCAGTTTTGCAACAAATGAAGTAGTACATGTCAGCAAGGGAACATATCTACTCAATGGGAAAACATACAAATCAGAACAAGAACATATTTATAACTTTAAGAGAGAGATAGCTGGATGAAATCCACTTGCCAAACTGTAACGGCAAAAACCAGAGTCACACTGTCAAGGAAACACCGAGAGGTACACGAGGATGCAGAGAGGTCAGATTTATTAACTATTAACGCAGGCGGGGCCCAGAGGGGTCTTCGCCCTAGTCTGAGCACCCACCCCCCCATCCCCTCATCAGGGGAACTTGTCTTTTATAATTTAAAACAAGGGGGAAGGGTACAGAGTGGTGCATACAGATAAGAGAGTTGCAGGAAGGGAGCTGGTGCAGGAACATAAGCTGGGTCACTAATTATCTTTCTGGCAACAGCTGTGGCCTTCAAGCATTCCTGTGACTAGAAGGTTAACAAGCAGTCTTACAGAAGCAGATTAAGTAATCTAACATAAACAGGGCTATAGCTTCTCTTTTCAAGGTAAAAGGTTTTCAGTGAATTTTATTATTTTTTCCATCTCAAAACCTCAAAGTGTTCATTAGGCAGGTCAAAATGTCCTGTAACTGTCTGAATTGTCCTTCCTGACTTGAATTTTGGACAAAAAATACAAGACAGTTGTGCCCCTTTGGTGGCCCTTGAAATGTTTCCCTACCAATACTGGTTCATAAAACGTATAAGTTTATCAGTTCCCTAATGAGTTCTTTGATGTGTCATTTCAAGTAGAGGTTTTTGTTCATAGATTCTGGTAATACCAGTGTATTATTAGCACCATACCATAAATTTATTGTTGGGCAAAAAAATGCAACCATTATCAGCCCAGTAAAAATTTTTTATGTGGTGCTCAAGACTGAGCATCTTTAAACACATCATTTAAATCCTTTTATGGAAAATAATTTAGCTATTAAGGTCTTAGAAAAACTCAAGGCAGCTTCTTTTGCTGCATGATCAGCCAAACTTTTTCCTTTGGCCATCAGATACCAATTTTGAGTGCCCAGAAATTTTGATTATGCTCAGAGCAGAGGTAAGTTTAATTGAGTTTAATAAATTATTAACAAAAGTTCCACTTTTAAATTGGTTCCCTCCAGGGGTTTAAAGTCCTCTTTGTTTCCAAAACATACCAAAATCATGAACAACCCCAAAGGCACAATGGCTTTCAGTGTAAATATTTGCAGTTTTACCTTTCACCAGGATACAAGCTCTGGTTAAGCCATAAAGTTCTGCATGTTGGGCTGAAGTAGCCATCAACAGTAGGGCTGCTTCAACTTCTTCAAAAAGGGTGGTAACAGCATATCCAGCATGGTATTTTCCTTCATTATCTGTCATATATGATCCATCAGTAAACCATGAAAGTTCTGCATTTGGTACAGAGGTTTCTTGTAAATCAACTCTAGATTTTAGTAGCTGGTCAGTTAGATTTAGGCAGTCATGAGGTGTCTTGCATTCAGGTAGGGGGAAGAAGGGTTGTTGAATTAAGATTATTGCAGAAAGAAAGAATAGTACAAGGAAAAATCAAAAGCGAGATCTCCTAAGAAGTAAGTGACTCTGCTTGCAGAAATATGTGAGTGTAATGAAAGTTGAGTAAAGCTTCTACAGCATGAGGAACATAGATGGTGAGAGGAGAACCCATGACTATCTCTTCTGAAGATTTAGTTAAAGCCACTGGCCAATACAGCTCTCATGCAGGGAGGGAGTCTCTTAGCTACTCAATCTAATTGCTGGCTATAATAGCCAAGGGGTCTGTGTTGATCTCCATGTTTTGGGGCAAGGACTCCTAACGCATTTCCTTCTCTTTCATGCACAAAAAGGAAGAAGGGGAGTTGATAATTGGGGTGTCCTAAGGCAGAAAGACTTAGAAGTCCTTCTTTTAATTGATAGAAGGCTATATGGGTATCCTCTTCCAAGTCCAGGGAATCTAGTTTGTCAAATTTCAGAAGAGCATATAAGGGTTGAGCTATCAAAGAAAAATTAGGTGTCCAGTTTCAACAGTACACTGCCAGGCCCAAAAACCCTTGTAATTGTCTCTTATTCTGAGATTAAAGAAAGTTTAAAATGCCTTTAAGTATATCAGGATCCAAGAGAAGTCCTTGGTTTGATAGCAGGTGTCCTAAATATTTTATATGAGCCTGGGTAAATTGGAGTTTTTCTCTGGAAACTTTATGGCCTTTGTCTGCTAGAAGTTTAAGGAGATGAACACTATCATGTTCACAAGCCTCTTTAGAAGGGGAACAGAGAAGAAGGTCATCAACATGCTACAAAAGAGTTGATCCTTGGGGGAAAGAAATGTCTGTTAAATCTGCCTTCAGTATCTATGAAAAGAGAGGCTTTCAGTATAGGCATTACTGAGGCATTGTTGTGTATTGTCCTTTCCATGTGAAGGCAAATAAAAATTGACTCTCAGGGTCCACAAGAATGTGTTTTTAAAAAGCATTACAAAGGTCTATCACTGCGAAAAATTTACTTTCTGTGGGGATGGAAGTCAGGAGGATATGGGTGTTTGGAATGACAGCTTGTGGAGGAATGACAATGTTATTAATTAATGGCTCTTAGGTCTTGCACAAATCATCTTTATCCACAAGGTTTCTTTACAGGAAGGAGTGGAGTATTGCAGAGGCTAGTGCAAGGCACTGTAAGATTCTTGGCTTTATATTCTTCTATAATTGGTTTAATTCCTGCAAGAGCTTCAGGGTTTCTAGGGTATTGTCTAATATTAGGAAGGGGCTTGTTTGGGTCAATTTGAATCTTTTAGTGGGAAAGATAAATGGATTCATTCAATGTCTGTTGTGGATTTGGCCCAAAGTTCCTCAAGAACCTCTTTTAAAAGAGCTAAACTCTCAGCATTTTTGTTATCTAGGTTAAGGGCAAAAATGAGCAAGGGTGTTGAAGAATTTTCACTGTTGCAAGTTAAAGTGGGAGTTGAGTCAATTTCAAGAATTACCTCCCCCTTGTGGGAAAAGGAAATGGCAGCATGATATTGTTCTAAGAAATCCCTTTCAAGTAAGAGAACTGGGGTGAAGGAAACTAGTAAAAAAGAATGACTGTCCCAGAGAGGACTTAATTGAAAAATCAAGGATAAAGATTTATAAACTGTTAAATATGTATAAGAAACTCCAACCATTTGAATTTTTTCAGTACTCCAAGGAAGGGGCTGCTTGAGGCAAATGGAGTTAAGTACAGAGAGGGTTGATCCAATGTCAGTAAGGACAGTAAGAACCTCCTTTCTAAGCATTAGAGAAATTTTGCCCAAATGATTAAGAGGCAAGATTGGAAATATCCCCTATGTTTCCTTGGAGCACGCTTACTCCATAAGGCACATAAAGGGCAGCAGTTTATTAAGGGGTCATTTAGCAAGTTTTAATTGCATACAATTTTTTTCCAATGTCCAGGCTTTTTGCAGTAGTAGCAGACCCCTTTAAGATTTGGTTTTATGGCATTAGACTACCATGTTTTATTATGAGGGGTAGAAAGTTGTTGAAGCTCATTATTTTCTTTGCCCTCACTTTATTGGTCTTGGAAATTGTTTGGGTTAATTGGTTGTCCAGCTGAACTAAGTCAGAGATGGACATTGTTTCCCAATTAAGTTGAGGCTAGTTAACTAAAATTGCAAGCTCTTCATATTAGCCATTTACAAACATAGAATTAAAAGCCATTTTGGTATATTTGGCATCCGAGGGAGTCCGGAGTTTTCTTACAACTATTTCAAGTCTATTGTAATAATCATGTACTGCCTCACCTTCCTTTTGAGTGCCAGCCTGAATCTTGTTACAATCTGCTGGTTCAGGGAATGCTGAAGGAATGGATTGATATAAATTTTTGGCTCTTTCTTGGGCTTTTTCCCTATTGGGAGGCATACTGTGTTGAAGATCCATTAGATGATTGTTCCAACCTGCTTTTGCCATACAACGTTGTGCCCAAACTTCTCCAACAAGTATATGCATTAAGTGGTAAAGTTCAGAGAAACCAGGTTCATAAGTTTGGATAACAATTTTGACATTTTCCAGCAAAATTATTAGGGCCCTCAGTAACTTTGAGGAGCTCTTTAGCTATAACCTTAAGTTCAGATTTTGTCCAGAGTGTATAAGAAATGTTTAAGAGAGTGCCGTCATTATTTAAATGGAGCTTGAAAGGGTGAAAAAGTGAATTTGAACAGGTTTAGCAGAAACAGGGGAATCAAGGGAAGCTCCAGGGTCAGAAGAGTAGAAGAGAATTTCAACACGTGTAGGATATAGAGACAGGAGCAGGAGTTCGGGAATGAGAGTCTGAGGAAGAAACCTGAGCCTTGAGGACTTTTTCTCTCTCTTTCAAATTTTTATTAGCCTCTGTAAGTTTAGAGACTTTGTTTTGGAGAGAGGCGTTTTTATAGTCCTGAATGCATTTGGATGCTTCTAAATGCCAATTAAAATATGCACCCTATTCATGTTGTTTTATTTTAGAACCATGGTCTTCCAGTTTAATTCAGAGAAAACCAGTTTTGATAAACCAAAGGAACCTCAATTTGACCATTGTAATTCCAAAGTATCTTGTATAGAAGGTCCACAGTTCCAGATAAATAGGGGTGGAGAGTCCATAATTTTTGAACATATGACCAGCTGGAGTTCCAGAAGAGGAACAATTATTACAAGTCTTGGAATTAAAGAAGTCCATATTTATAATAATAATACTTATCAATGGGAGAACTCCTAACCAGTAAGAGAACTCCTAACCAATAGGCTAATAGGCAAATTCACAAACCAGGAAAACTCTTGCACAGGTTAAAAGCCTTTGTTAGCATAAATGTACCAGTGAGGGTGTCAGCAATCCAAGGAAACAGAGAGTTCAGGGGGCTTTTTGTTGTGGGTATCTCACTGGATTCCAGAGAATGCCAGTCCACTGGAAGGTAAGATTACTTTTGGGTTCAGCTTCTGACATAAAGCTATGTTAACTAAAAGATTAACACAGAGGTCAAAGAAAATAGTATTTGTTTGAGAAACAAAAAAATTACAGTTCAGGTATATTGAGTCAGGCCAGCCCTGAATAGTATTCCCTAAGGCAAGCACAGGAAAGGTTTTTTAATAAGGGATTTCCATAAAAATGTTGTTTCAGAGGCAATTAATTGGCTGGGCAGAAATCCTAAATTGCAAACCCATTCTGATTGTATAATTAGGGTACTCCCAGCTGAGAGATGTTGAAGGCCAGGACATACTGACTTCTGTTGTTATCCATGTCTATTGGAACATCCTGTGCTTTGGCCTTTAGCAGATGTGAGTGCAGTCTTCTCATAGTCTTCCTACTCCACATTAAAAACCTTAGCCTTAATTACTTCATTTTATTTCACACACATATTAGTGAAGTTTTAATGAACTAAAATAGGGTTTACATAACGGGGCAGATAGTTAGCAAGAGCAGTTAGTGATAAATTACAAACAAGGGTTTGGTACTTTTGGTTGTTGGGAAATTTTTCAGGCGCCCTTTTTCCTCCAGCTGATTATTTGTGGCGACTAGAGAAGAGAAAATTTCAAATAAATGAACCTTTCAACTGGATACCCTTAACATCCATATTTGAAGGGAAACACATCTGTACTGTGAGCCCCATTTTCCATGATATCGCTGACGTTAGTCTGACGATCTATAAGAGCTTAATGAATAATCAATTATAACATTATTTTATAAAATCTTCACTTTCATTTGTCTTTCTGCTTGGCTTTTATCTTTGTCTAAACCTTGACTTTTCTTCATCTTTGTCTTAACCTTTTGCTTGCTTAAAGTGTGCTGGAAAGAGTCAACAAATAAATCTGTGTCGGCAGATGGGAATGGTAACTCTACTGGCCACCCCACTGAATTCATCTGACTTATCTTAGTGTAGGCTTGGCTTCTAAGACTAATGAACATTGGCATATTCCAAGCACCAAGTCAGATTTAAGTCTCAATGAGAGGAAAGAATGCCTGGATAAAAGATACCAGAATGCTCTACATCAGATTTAAGAAAATGGTTTGATGACACAGAGTAGGCCCGCACTGGTGCTAGAAGTTGTAAGGAAGGGAAGAATGAGTCAAGACCTACCATGAAGAATAGAGCAAGTGAAAGGATATATGCTGTTGGATCTGAATAAGTCAGTGTTTCCCAAAGACTATCCTCCATTTCCTCCTCAGACAAGTAATGGCTGACAGAGATAATTTATGTTCATATGGTCTAGTTGTTTAATAGAAAAGATTGGCCATGGGGCATAGCTTCATGACATGGGCAATGATTTCTAATTTGTGAAAATGAATAGTTCCTCAAGAAATGCCAGCTACTGAGCCTGCAAGACAATCATAATCTACTTTAAAATTTTGCTGTATTTTAGGTAGGCAATGGGTCTTTTCCACTTGCTTGTCTGTTGAGTTACAACAGAATGGAAAACAGAACTAAAGAATGAAAAGAGATCATGGACCAGTGAGTAGGTAAAAAAAGAATAGGTGGTCCTTGGAGACTTCAGTGAGACTTTGCCTCTGAGGTAGAGGAAAAGTGGTTTTGTGGAAAGAGTGCTGAACTTGGAATCAGATTGTCTGGATTCAAATTTTGGCTCCACATCTTACTAGCTTTGAGATTACTTAAATTCTTTGATACATTTATGAAATTGGAAGAATATAATAATCCTTGCCTTACAAGACTACTGTTAGACTCTAATGAGATCATGGATGTGGAAGAGGTTTCCAAACTGTAAAGTAAAAGACAGTATTGCTGTTGTCCAGGATATCTCTATGCATACTGGCTATGAGGGCTCAGTGGAAAAGGATGGATCATCTCCCTCAGGTAGCTGTATCCAGTGAACTCCTATAGCTATCAGCCTCTCATTTATTCTCTTGGGATGGTCAAAGTTTCTGTAAAACCTCAGTGGCATATAGTACTAAATATTACTAATTAATTTACCTTTCCATGTGCTTTTTTCCTCCAACCATGGGCTCTTAAAGGTGCCTTCCTTCCTGTCTGAGCTTTTAGTGTATCTATCACCCAAATAGCATACATTGTACCCAATGGATAATTTTTCATTCCTCACCCCTCTCCCATCCTTCCCTCTCTTGAGTCCCCAATGTCCATTATACCACTCTGTATGACCATGCATAGCCATAGCTTAGCTCCCACTTATAAGGGAGAACATGCAATATTTGGTTTTCCATTCCTGAGTTACTTCACTTAAGATAATGGTCTCAAATTCTACCCAAGTTCCTGCAAAAGATATTATTTCATTCTTTTTTATAGCTGAGTAATGTTCCATGGTGTGTGTATATATATATACATACTACATTTTCTTTATCCAATCATCTGTTGATGGACACTTAGGTTAATTTCATCTTTGTGATTGTGAATTGTGCTTCAATTAAACATACAAGTGCAGGTATCTTTTTGATATAGTAATTTCTTTTCTTCTCGGTAGATACCCAGTAGTGGGATTTCAGGATTGAATGGTAGATCTACTTTAAGCTCTTCAAGAAATCTCCATACTGATCTCTATAGAGATTGAACTAATTTACATTCCCACCAACAGAGTATAAGCATTCCCTTTTCACCACAATGGCACCAACATCTATGGTGTTGTGAGGTTTTAATAATGGCCATTCTGATTGGAGTAAGATGGTAGCTCCTTGTGGTTTTAATTTGCATGTCTCTGATGATTAGTTATGTTGAACATCTCTCCATATGTTTATTGGACATTTGAAATCTTATGAAAATTGCTTTTTCGACTTTCAAGATGGCCGACTAGAGTCAGGGCTTCTCGGACCTTCCTGGTGGAGGAGTTGGGGGTCGGACTGAGAGGAGTGGAGGAGGACTGCTGATTGGGAGTGGACCATGGAGTCTGACACCAGTGGAGTCCAGGATACCACCAGCAGGAACTGAACAGCTGAGAGACAGGAGGATAGAGGAGAAAAGTCTGTAGGAACCAAACCAAATCAAGGAAGTACCGGAGACCAGGGAAAGGGTAAGGGAATTTTTTCCCCCTACCCCCACTGGGGTGCCTCAGGCCTTCAACAGAACATAGGGCTCTCATACCAGTGGGAGTGCCACGAGAACCAGAGAATCAGCATCCCTGCATCTGGATGACCCATCCTCTGCACCCCAGAAAGTAATGTTGGCTCAAGCTGCTGGAAGCCTTATGGCCACATCTACCCCATAGCCTGACTGTCCGGAGGTAGGGAGCTTGCTCCTTTTGTGCCCCTGCAGAGTGACGGGGCACAGGAAGCGCCCTCCCTCCAATCCCACACAGAGTGACTGGGCCTCGCAGTTACAGCACACTCCCCAGCCAAGCACACCCTAAGTGACTGGGCTGGTCATACTGTCTGGGGGCAGAAAGTGCCCTCCCACTGATCCCATGCTGAATGACTGGGTTGTGCAGCTATGGACAGAGCACTCCTGGCCAAGCCTGCAACGAGGGTCTGGGCCCATTTCACCCATTTCCAGCGGGGAGTGCACACCTGGCAAGCCTGCCTCTAACGGGGTGGCTGTGGAGAAGAGGAGGGCAGACAGGTTCTTGTCCCTCAACCCAAGGGCAGTGCAGAAGGACTGTGACCCCCCCTTCCCCACCATAATAGCAGCCACTGGAGTTCTCTGTGCTGAGTGGCCCCCTTTCAGTGCAGGGGGCGCGTCTCTGCCCTGCGCTGGCAGAGCAGCACTTGGTGACCCTGCCTGCGGAAGGTGTAGAAAGTGGGGCTAGGAGATGTGGGGGAGAGGTCACGGATTCAAGATCGGGTGGGCAAGTGTCCATCAGGAGGGTGTGGAGGTGCACAGGAGAGTAGGGATCTGTTGGTGCAACTCCCCCCTTGGAGAACCACCATACCAGAGTTTGCTGAACTAGCCCCTCCCCTGAGAACCCTCATATTGAAGTTTGATGAATCAGCCCCTCCCTTGGAGAAACACCAGATTGGAGTTTGATGAACCTAGGAGACTAAATTTGCATAAATACTGGTTCCCATAGCAAACAAATTCCTCTGGTGCCACAGGCTGAATTAGAGCAGCTGCCCCCAGCACCACTCACTTTAAAAGGGAGTTCAGCTTGATGCAAGAGCTTCTTGAGTGGCCAATATCCCCCTGGGGGTACCATCCCCTGGCAGAGTTTTCTGGAGATAGAGAGCAGACTCTCTGGTTGAGCAGGGCCATATCAACCCCTCCCAGGCAACTAAGCCCAGAAAGGGAGAACTGACCTTTAACCCCTGCATATCTCTTAACAACATCTGAGGAAACAGAGGGCAAGCTCACCCAACCTAACCCCCGCCCAGCCACATTCCCCCACCCGCCTCTGTTGCAGTGGTGAGTAAAGGACTCATCTGGAAGTCTCAGGGCCCCACCCACCACCAGAGGCATTAGAGTGCTCCTCCTGAGGAACTAGAGCTGATCACACAACCCACAAACAACACTGCAGCTTGTTCCTTCCAGAAAGCACCACCTACTGACAGGGAGGTCAAATTGCATACCCTTTCACTGCATCTACTGATTCATCAAACAGGATGTGGTCGGTTCTCACCCACAAGCACCACGTATTGGCTCAGACTTTAAACAGGGCATGTCAATATCTAAACAAAAGAAAATCAAAAAGTAAGAAGCAACACCTGTCCCAGATGAAAAGGAACCAGGAAAAGAACTCTGGAAATATGAAGAATCAGAGTGAAAGGTCACCCCCAAAAGGGAACACCAGTTCCCTAGCAATGGATAACAACCAAAAGCAAAATATAGAAATGACAGATGGAGAACCTCAGGCATGGATTGTAAGGAAACTAAATGAAATACATGACAAAATAGAAATCCAACACAAAGAAACCACAAAAACAATACAGGAAATGAATGAAAAATTCACTAAAGAAATTGAAGTATTAAAGAAAAATCAAACAGAACTTCTGGAAATGAAAGATTCTTTCAAGGAATTACAAAACACAGTGGAAAGCCTCAAGAACAGGTTAGATCAGGCAGGAGAAAGAATCTAAGACATTGAAGACAACACCCTCCAATTAAACAAGTCAGTCACAGAGATAAAGCAGAGAAGCAAGAAGAATGAGCAAAGCCTACAAGAAATGTCAGATTATGTAAAAAGGCCTAACATAAGAATCATAGGCATCCCTGAGGGTGAAGAACAAAATACAAAGGGTTGGATATTCGATTCAAGGGAATATTGAGGAAAATTTCCCTGGCAGTGCTAGAAATTTAGATATCCAGGTACAAGAAGCTCATAGAACTCCTTGAATACTCAACACAAAGAGGAATACAACACAACACATAGTCATCAGACTAGGCAAAATAAATACTAAAGAGGCACTCTTACGAGCTGTGAGGTGAAAACAACAGGTGACTTACAAAGGAAAACCCATCAGACTAACAGCAGACTTCTCAACTGAGACCCTCAAATCCAGAAGGTATTGGGGCCCCATCGTCAGTCTTCTCAAACAGAATAATGCCCAGCCTAGAATTTTGTATCCTGCAAAACTAAGTTTCATATGTGAAGGGGAAATTAAGTCTTTCCCAGACAAGCAAACACTGAGGGAATTCATCAAGACAAGATCTGCCCTGCAGGAAGTTCTCGGAACTGCATTATTCATAGAGAAGCATGATAAACACTTACCAATATAAAATTACCCAAAATCCAAAGACCAAAGGCCAGATACCACAATGGCTCAAGAGATAAAACAAAACAACAAAGTCCAACTTAACAGGATGAACAAAAATCCACCCCACTTATCAATTCTCTCAATAAATGTGAATGGCTTGAACTGCCCACTGAAGAGACAGACTGGCCGAATGGATAAATATACAAAAGCCAAGTATCTGCTGCCTTCAGGAAATGCATCTAACCCACAAGGAAACATACAGACTAAAGGTGAAGGGGTGGAAAACAATTTTCCATGCTAATGGAAACCAAAAGAAAGCAGGAGTAGCAGTTCTCATGGGCAGATAACTTAATCTTCAAATTAACAAAAGTAATGAAAGACAAAGATGGTCATTATATAATGGTAAAGGAAACAATTAAACAAGAAGACATAACAATCTTAAATATTTATGCACCTAACGCAGGAGCACCCCCATTCATAAAGCAAATCTATCTTGTTCTAAACAAAATGATAGACAGCAGCACCATAATAGCTTGGGACTTCAACACCCTGCTGACATAATGGGACAAATCCACCAAATAGAAAATAAATAAAGAAACAAGGGACTTAAATATAACTCTAGAACACATGGGCCTAACAGACATTTACAGAACATTCTACCCAAAATCACAAAATATACTGTCTTCTTGTCAGTGCACAGGACATTTTCTAAGATTGCTCACATCCTAGGACACAAAACATGCCCAACAAATTTTTAAAAATAGAAATTATACCATGCATCTTCTCAGACCACAGTGGAATAAAATTAGAAATCAACTCCAAAAGAAGCACTCTACACAAAGTCATGGAAACTAAGTAACCTATGACTGAATGACTTTCAGGTCAAGGAGGAAATTATGATGGAAATCAAAAGATTCTTTGAAGTAAATGATAATGGAGAAACAAGTTACCAAAATCTGTGGGACACAGCTAAAGCAGTCCTGAGAGGAAAATTCATAGCCCTAAACACCTACATCCAAAAGATGGAAAAATCACAAATCAACAATCTAATGAATCATCTCAAAGACCTGGAAATAGATGAGCAAACCAATCCCAAACCCAGCAGAAGAAAAGAAATAACCAAGATCAGAGCAGAACTAAATAAAATTGATAACAAAAGATCTATATGGAAGATTAATAAAACAAAAAGTTGGTTCTTTGAAAAGATAAACAAAATTGACACACCTCTAGCTAGATTAACCAGAAGCAGAAAAGAAAGGACTCTAATAAGCTCCATTAGAAATGAGGAAGGAGAAATTACAACTAATGCCACAGAAATACAAGATATCATTTCTGAATACTATAAAAATCTCTATGCACACAAACTTGAAAATGTAGAGGGAATGGACAAATTCTTAGAAATGCACAGCCTCCCTAGGCTCAAACCAGAAGATGGAGATTTTCTGAACAGACCAATATCAAGTACCGAAATTGAAGCTGTAATAAAAAACCTTCCTAAAAAAAGTCCCAGACCAGATGGTTTCACACCAGAATTCTATCACACCTACAAAGATCTGGTGCCTATCCTGCAGAAATTATTCCACAACATTGAGAAGGAAGGAATCCTCCCCACTGTGTTTTATGAAGCCAACATCACCCTGATACCAAAGCCAGGTAAGGACCCAACAAGAAAAGAAAACTACAGATGAATATCCCTTATGAATATAGATACAAAAATTATCAAAAAAACCCAGCAAATCAAATTCAGCATAAAAATAATCCATCATGACCAAGTGGAGTTCATCCCAGAGATGCTGGGATGGTTCAACATATGCAAATCTATAAACGTAATCCATCACATAAACAAAAGCAAAAACAAAAACCATATGATCCTCTCAATAGATGCAAAAAAGCATTTGACAAAATTCAACACCCTTTTATGATGAGAACACTTAACAAAATAGGCATAGACGGAACTTACCTCAAAATGATAAAAGCTATATATGACAAACCCACAGCCAACATCATACTGAACGGGGAAAAATTGAAAGCATTCCCACTTAGAACTGGCACCAGACAAGGATGCCCGTTATCACTGCTTCTATTCAACACAGTGCTGGAAGTCCTAGCCAGAGCAATCAGACAAGAAAAGGAAATCAGGGGCATCCAAATGGGACCAGAAGAAGTCAAAATATCACTCTCTGCAGATGATATGATCTTATATCTAGAAAACCCCGAAGACTCTGCCATGAGATTACTGGAATTGACAAAGAAGTTCAGCAAAGTCTCAGGATATAAAATCAACGTACACAAATCAATAGCCTTCATGTATGCCAACAACAGTCAAACTGAGAACCAAATCAGAGTCTTGATACCTTTCACAAGAGCAATAAAGAAAATAAAATACCTAAGAATATATTTAAATAAGGAGGTGAAGGATCTCTACAGGGAGAACTATGAAACACTGAAGAAGGAAATAGCAGAGGATGCAAACAGATGGAAAACTATACCATGCTCATGGATCAGCAGAATCAACATTGTTAAAATATATATACTACCCAAAGTGATCTACAGATTCAATGCAATCCCTACCAAAATATCAACAGCATTTTTCACAGATGTAGAAAAAATAATTCTATGCTTTGTATGGAACCAGAGAAGACCTCATATAGCCAAAGCAACCTTAAGCAAGAAGAACAAACTGGGAGACATCAATCTACCAGACTTCAAGCTATACTACAAGGCTATAGTAACCAAAACAGCATGGTACTGGCACAAGAACAGAGACATAAACCAATAGAACAAGACTGAGAACCCAGACATAAAACCATCCTCATATAGCCATCGGATCTTTGACAAAGCAAACAAAAATATACACTGGGAAAAAGAATCCCTATTCAATAAATGGTGCTGGGAAAATTGGATAGTGACATGTAGAAGACTGAAACAGGATCCATACCTCTCACCTCTCACAAAAATCAATTCATGATGGATAACAGACTTAAACCTAAGACATGAAACCATAAGAATTCTAGAAGAAAATGTTGGAAAAACTCTTACAGACATCAGCCTGGGCAAAGAATTTATGAAGAAAACCCCAAAAGCAATCTCAGCAACAACAAAAATAAACAATTGGCACCTGATCAAATTAAGAAGCTTCTGGACAGCCAAATAAACTATCGCTAGAGTGTATAGACAACCTACAGAATGGGAGAAAATTTTTGCATGCTATACATCCGACAAAGGACTAATAACTAGAATCTATATAGAACTCAGGAAAATCAGCAGGAAAAAATCAAACAACCCCATTAAAAAATGGGCAAAGGACATGAATAGAAACTTCTCAAAAGGAGATAGACTAATGGCTAAAAAACATATGAAAAAATGCTCAACATCTCTAATCATCAAGGAAATGCAAATCAAAACCACAATGAGATACCACTTAACTCCAGTGAGAATGGTTTATATTAAAAAGTCCCAAAACAACAAATATTGGCATGGGTGCAGAGAGATGAGAACACTTACACATTGCTGGTGGGACTGCAAACTAGTACAACCTCTGTGGAAAGTAGTATGGAGATACCTCAAAGAAGTAAAAGTAGAATTACCATTTGACCCAGCAATCCCACTACTGGGTATTTACATGAAGGAAAAAAAGACATTCTATAATAAAGATATCTGCACTCGAATGTTTATAGCAGCACAATTCACAATTGCAAAGATGTGGAAACAACCCAAGTGCCCATCAATACATGAGTGGATTTAAAAAAATGTGATATATGCCATGGAGTATTACTCAGCAATAAGGAACAATAGTGAATTAACACATCTGGTATTATCCTGATTGGAGCTAGAACCCATTCTTCGAAGTGAAGTGTCACAGGAATGGAAAAACAAGCACCACTGGTACTCACCATCAAATTGGTACTAACTGATGAACACTTACATCACACATGGCAATAATATTCATCAGGGGGCGGGCAGGCGGGAGGGGGGTGGAGGGGATGGGAAAACTCTCACTGAATGGATGTGGGGAGCACAGTTTGGGGGATGCCATGATTGTAGCTCTGACACGGGCAATGCATGGGCAATATATATAGCCAAAGTGTTGTACCCCCATAATATTCTGAAATAAAAAAAAAAATGTGGTATATGTATATCAAGGAGTACTACTCAACCACAGAAAACAACAGTGAACTAACACCTCTTGTATTATCCTGGATGGAACTGGAGCCCATTCTTCTAAGCAAAGTATCTCAAGAATGGAAAAACAAGCACCGCATCTACTTACCATCAAGTTGATACTAATTGATCAACTTATATGTGCACATATGCAAATAACACATTAATTCATCAACTTTTATGCACACATGTGGAAGTAACATTCATCAGGTGTTGGGCAGGTGGGAGGGGGAATGAGGAGGGAGAATGGAATGGGTAAATTCACACCTAAGGGGTGCAGAGTGCACTCTCTGGGAGATGGGCACATTTGAAGCTGACTCGGGCAGAGTAAAGGCAATACATGTAACCTAAATGTCTGTACCCCATAATTAATTAATTAATAAAGAAAGAAAGAAAGTAAGTAAGTAAGTAAGTAAGTGCTTTTTCATGTTATTTGCCCACTTTTTAATCAGATTGTTCTTTCCTTAATGAGTTGAGTTCCATGTAGATTCTGGATATAAGTCCATTGTCGAATGCATAGTTTGTGAATATTTTCTTTTGTTCTGTAGGTTGTCTGTTTACTCAGTTGATTATTTCTTTTGCTCTGGAAAAGTTTTAGTTTAAGTTCCATTTATTTTTTGTCTTTGAATTTGCTTTTGGAATCTTAATCATAAATTTTTTGCCTAGGCCAATGTCCAGAAGAGTGTTTTCTAGGTTTTCTTCTAGAATTTTTGTGGTTTCAGGTCTTACATTCCCCAGTGTATGCTTTTGCCTGCCTTGTTGAATATCCATTGGCTGTAGGTAATATGGCTCTATTTCTGGGTTCTCTATTCTGTTCCATTGATCTGTGTGTCTACTTTATGCCAGTACCATGCTGTTTTTGTTACTATAGCTCTGTAGTAAAATTTGAAGTCAGGTAATGTGATGCCTCCAGTTTTGTTATTTTTGCATAGATTCCTTTGGCTACCCAGGCTCTTTTTTGGTTCCATATGAATTTTAGGATTTTTTTAATGCTCTGAAAAATGACATTGGTATTTTGATAGGAATTTCATTAAAACTGCAGATTGCTTTGGACAATATGGACATTTTAACAATATTGATTCTTCCAATTCATGAGCGTGGGATGTTTTTCATTTGTTTGTGTCATCTACAATTTGTCTCGTCAGTGTTGTGTAGTTTCCTTTGGAAAGATATGTTACTTCCTTGCTTAAATATATTCCTAGGTATTTTATTTTTTTGCAGCTATTGTAAGTGAGATAGAGTTTTTTTTATTGTAAAATTTATTTGACCAGATATAACATAAGCAATCATTACTTCTTTAAGCATGAAGAAAATTTAGACCATACATTCATTTTAATTTTTCATCTTAAGAATTTCTTTCCTGACTGTAATGGTTAGACTTAGTTTTGTCTTCTAAATGGGTGGCCTTTCTTTTTAAAGGTAAATTTAGCCCATTTATATTAATATTACAATTATTAATAAATAATTATAGAATTTATGCATAAGTGAATGCCATTTCAGATCTTTAACACCTAGTTTTTTTTAACCTTAAGTTAATGTCCCTATGAATAATGAGAGATAAATGTAATCAGATATGCTTAGTTAACTTGATGATTTGACAATAACAATATGAATTAATTTGAACTGATTCTTATTTGCTCTTTTTTCTTTTTAATTATTATGGGTACATAATAATTGTATATCTTTATAGGGTTGCTCTTTTTCTTTCAGTGAAAACACTATTTTCTTATGTTAGCTTTCTCTCAATCTCCTTGCTAAATGAAGACCTGAACTAGAACAAGATAGAGTTCCATTTTAAATTCAAACAAAGATATTCAGGTTTGATAATAGACTCATAATAATATCATTTAACAAGATGAATTCAATGAACATAACAAATCCAAATGTTAAGGGTTACACCATGGCACAATCCCATGCCACAATCCCTCATAACTTATAATCAATCAACTGCCTTCACATTTGGCAATAACATCATACAAGTGAATTTGCTGATGATTAGCAAAATTACAAAATGAACCCAAGGTCACTTAATCGAGAACAACAGTGAAGAAACCCCAGGAATCCAGGTCAAGGCAAGAGGCTGCAGCTGTCCAGATATGATACCACTTGCCTAATTTACATTTAGGAATTTGCTACGACAAATAAAATAAGTATCTCCTCTGAGTTCCTAGAAAACAACCAGGTATTACCTGTCACCATTCTGTGACCATCAAATTAAAATATTTCTTAAATGAATGATAAAAATTTTAAAATCTTTAAAAAGAATATTAATATTCTCATGTGTTCGCAATAGCTCCATTTTTGATTCTCAGTATTTGCTTAAGTATTGCAATTTAGAAAATATGGCTTTTGACATATTAAAAGTTCTAGAGCTGGGTGCAGTGGCTGGCGTCTATAATCCCAGCTACTAGAGAGGCTGTGGCAGGAGGATTTCTTGAGGCCAAGAGTTCCAGATCAGCCTGGACAACATAGCAAGATCCCATCTAAAAAAATTCTATAGGAAAAACTAAGATGTCTTTTAATTTAAACAATTAAACAGAGCAACTTAACAAATTCAATAAGAGGATGGGTTAGTCCAATTCAAGAAGTGCTTACAAAATTCAGCCCCCACCTAGCTTCTTTTCAGGAGAAACTGTACATCAACACAAATCTTTGATAACTTAACTTTTAGAGAAGAAAATAGAAAACTAAGCCCAGAGCATGACGGTTATATAAGATATTTCCTCCTCAGCATTAGGCAAAGAAGTGCTATTGTGCTCTTAGATGCCATTTTATTTCAACAGATGATTCAACTTGTCTTGTAGATCTGGTGACTGTTCATCATTCTTCTGAATAACTTCTTGCTGGTATTGAAGATGTGTTGTTATTATTGCCATTTTCCTTAAACTATCTTCTGAGTGCAAGATGGCATCTTCCTGTAGTACCATGTTTCAAGCTGCCTGACCTCGGAGCTTGGAGCTCTGGGAGCCCTTCAGCACCTGCTTGGCGAGCACGATCATGTCAGTACCACAGGTGTTCACCTTCTCCATGAGAAGCCCCTTCACGGACTGACCAAACCATTCTTGAGAATCTGGCATCCCAGTCACCATGACTTCAACCAGCGAACACCTCCACACGGGCGATGGTGAGTCGCCAGGGCCAAAAGGGAGATTGAGTTCTTGATTTGGTTCTCAGCTTGGTCATTATTAGTGTATAGAAATGTTACTGATTTTTGTACAGTGATTTTATAACCTACGACTTTGCTGAATTCATTGATCAAATCTAGGAGTCTTTTGGAGGAGTCTTTAGGGTTTCTTAGTTATAAGACCATATCATCAGCAAACAGATAATTTGACTTCCTCTTTTCTAATTGGGATGCCCTTGATTTCTCTCTATTACCTGATTGCTCTGGCTAGAACTTCCAATGCTACGTTGAATAGAAGTGGTGTGGGTGGGCATCCTTGTCTTGTTCCAGTTTTCAGGGGGAATGCTTTCAACTTTCCTCCATTCAGTATGATGTTGGCTGTGGGTTTGTAACATGGCTTTTATTATTTCAAGGTATGTTCCTTCTATGCCTAGTTTGTTGAGGGTTTTTCTCATGAAGGTATGCTGGATTTTGTTGCTTTTTCTGCACCTATTGAGATGATCATATGGTTTTTGTTTTTAATTCTGTTTATGTAGTGATCACATTTATTGACTTGCATATGTTGAACCATCCTTGCGTGCCTGAAATGAAACCTACTTGACCACAGTGAATTATCTTTTTGATGTGCTATTGGATTTGGTTTGCTAGTATTTTGTTAAGAAATTTTGCATCTGTGTTCATCAGGAATATTTCTCTGTAGTATTCTTGTTGTTGTGTACTTTCCTGGCTTTGGTATCAGGGTGATACTGGCTTCATAGAATGAGTTTGGGTGGATTCCCTCCTTCTTGATTATTAGGAACAGTTTTAGTAAGATTTATATCAGTTCTTTGTACGTCTCATAGAATTTGGCTGTGAATCCATCTGGTCCTTGATCTTTTTTTGTCAGGAGATTGTGTTACTGATTCAATCTCACCACTCATTATTGGTCTATTCGTGGTTTCTAGTCTTTCTAATTCAAGCTTGGGAGGGTATATATTAATTTGCAGGCGTAGAGTTGTTCATAGTAGTCTCAAATTATCTTTTGTATTTCTGTGATGTCAGCTGTAACATCTCCTTTTCTGTTTCTGATTGAGTTCATTAGAATCCTCTCCCTCCTTTCCTTGATTAATCTTTCTAGTGATCTACAATTTTGATTATCTTTTCAAAGAACAAACTTTTTGTTTTGTTGGTGTTTTGTATTTTTTTGTCTCAATTCAGTTTAGTTCTGCTCTTATCTTTGTTATTTATTTTCTTCTGCTAACTTTGGATTTGGTTTGTTGTTGCTTTTATAGTTCCCTGAGGCATGATATTAGGTGGTTAATTTGTGATCTTTCAATCTTTTTGATGTAGGCATTTAGCACTGCTTTTGTTATATCCCTGAGATTTTGATAAGTTTTGTCACTAGTTTCATTTATTTCAAACATTTTTAATTTCTGTCTTAATTTTGTCATTGACCAAAAGATCATTCAGGAGAAGGTTGTTTAATTTCCATGTATCTGCATAGATGTGACATTTCCTTTTGGAATTGATTTCTAGTTTTATTCCACTGTGAATAAACTTGATATGATTTAAATTTTTCAAATTTTGTAAGACTTGTTTTGTGGTTTAACATATGGTCTATCCTTGAGAATGATCCATGAGCTGAGGAGAAAAACATGTATTCTGCAGCTGTTGGATGAAACATTCTATAAATATCTATTAGGTCCATTTGGTCTATAGTGCAGATTAAGTCCAATGTTACTTTGTGTGTCTGTTGTAGGTTTTTTGATTTGAGGTTACCATGAGGCTTGCAAAAAATATATTTAAAACCAATTATTCTAAACATACGACAACTTAACTCTACAGCAAACAAAGAATCAAAGACAAATATGAAACAAATTCCAATAAGTCTTAGATTAGACCTTTTAAGGCTATTTTCTAGATCTTGTAGGTGTGCTTCATTCTGTTTTTTTCTTTTTTCTTTTTTCTCTTCTGACTGTGTATTTTCAAATCGACTGTCTTCAAGCTCACTAATTCTTTCTTCTGTTTGGTCAGTTCTGCTGGGAGAGACTCTGATGCATTTTTCAGTTTGTTCATTGGATTTTTCAGCTCCAGAATTTCTGCTTGTTTTTTTTTTTTATTACTTCAATCTGTTTATTAAATTTCTCTGATAAGCTTCTGAATTCCTTCTCTGTGTTGTCTTGAAGTTCGTTGAGCTTCTTCAGGACAGCTATTTTGAAATCCTTTTCTGAAAGGTCACATATCTCTGGAACTCCAGGATTGGTCACTGGTAACTTATTTAGTTCATTTGGTGAGGTCATGTTTTCCTGGATGTTCTTGATGCTTGCAGATGTTCATTAATGTCTGGGCATTAAAGAGTTAGGTGTTTATTTTAATCTTCACAGTCTGGGCTTGTTTGAACCCATCCTTCCTGAGAAACTTTGCCAGATATTCAATGGGAATTGAGTGTTGTGACCTAATTATTTGGTCACTGCAGCCATATCAGCACTGGGGGAGCCCTAAACCCAGTAATTCTGTGACTCTTGCAGGCTCCTGGTTATACTTCCTTGGTGAATTTGAGTAAGCTATCAGATAATTTCCTGGATTACCAGGCAAAGTCTCTCACTCTCTTCCCTTGCTCTCTGTACTTGGCTGCTGGTGTTGGGGGAGGAGTGACATGGGTACTCCTTCACAGCCATCACAACTGGGAAAACACCAGGTCACATCTGAAGCCAGCCCAGTCTTACTCAAAGCCTGTAGTGACTGTTGCCTGTCTACCTCTGCTATTTATTCAAAGCCCAATGGCTCTTTAGTCAGCAGGTGGTGAATCCTGCCAGGACTAGGTTCTTCCCTTCAGGGCAATGTTTCCTTCTGGCCCAGGTTGGGTCTAGAAATGCTATCCAGGAACTTAAGGCTGGAATCAGGGGCTTCAGGAGTCTGCTTAGTACTCTGTTTTTCTGTGGCTGAGCTGGTACTCAAGTTGCAAAACAGAGTCCTCTGAACTCTTCCCTTTCCTTTCCCTAAGTGCAAGAAAACTCTCCCTGAGCTGCACTGCCTGGAGTTGGGAGAGGGGTGACTCAGGCACTGGCTTGACTGCCACTGCTGGTGTCTCACTCAGTCACATGAACCCCAAGTCCACTGGCTCCAAGCCAGTACAACCACAGGAATTGCCCAGCTGCAGCCTTGTGGCCTGACTGCCTCACAAATTATTCCAGGCCCCAGGCTACTTTTTTCACCTAGTGGTTGGCTAAGAGGAACTCTTTTTCAGAGCAGAGGATTTCCCTCTGGCAAGAATGGTCTAAATATTCCCTTTGTGGACACTGGCAGAATTCTGCCCTGTGCTGTGTTCCCCTGTGACAAAGCAATGCTGAGTTCCAATGCATAGTCCCTTAATCAGTTTACTTTCTCTCCCCCAGGCACATAGATTCTCTCTCCAATTGGCATGTTGGTGTGGCTCTGCTGGGGGATGAGGGAGTTGTGACATAGGCAATGCAAGACTCTTTTTTGCCCTTTTCAGTGCCTCTTTGCTTGATATAATGTTAAAACCAGGCATGGTAATCACTCACCTGATTTTTCTTCTTCTGAAGTTGCTCCCTTGTGTGGATAGTTGTTGAATTTGCTGTTCATGCAGAGGGATGATTGCTGGAGGTTTCTATTCAGCCATCTTGCTCTGCTCTCTGAGTCCTAAGTCTCATATTTCTTCATTGATTTTCTGCCTTGATGATCTGTCTAGTGCTGCCAGTGGAGTGTTGAAGTCCGCCACTATCATTATATTACTGTCTGTCTCTTTTCTTAGGTCTAGTAGTACTTGTTTTATAAATCTGGGGGCTCCAGTGTTAGGTGCATATATGTTTAGGATTGTTATATCTTCTTGTCGAATTGATTCCCTTTATCATTATATAATGACCTTCTTTGTCTTTTTTTTTTTTTTGCTGTTGTTTATTTAAAGTCTTTTATCTGACATAAGCATAGCTACCACTGTTCACTATTGGTTTCTATTTGTGTGGAACAATTTTTTCACCCCTTTCCTTTAAGTCTATAAAAATCTTTACCAGTTAAATGAGTCTCTTGAAGGCAGCAGCTATTTGGATTGTGTTTTTTAATCCATTCCACCAATCCGTATCTTTTAAGGAGGCATTTAGACCATTTACATTTAAAGTTAATATTGATATGAGAATGTGTTCCAGTCATGTTGATTGTTACCTAGTTGCTTTGTACTCTCAGTTGTGTTACTGTTTTAAAAGCCCTGTGAGTTTTATACTTTTGAGTATTTTTATACTGCTGTGTGTTGACCTTTCATTTCAATGTTTAGCACTCCTTTGAGCATTTTTTTGTAAAGCCAGTCTAGTGGTGACAAATTCCCTTAGTGTTTGCTTGTCTGGGAAAGATTTTATTTCTTCTTCATTCAAACTTAGTTTTGTAGGATTCAAAATTCTTGGCTGATAGCTATTCTGTTTATGAAGACTAAAAATAGGACCCGAATCCCTTATAGCTTATAAGGTTTCTGCTGAGAAGTCTGCTGTTATTCTGACAGGATTTACTTTATAAGTTATTTGGCACTTTTCTCTCTCTGCCTTAGGATTCTTTCTTTCACATTGACTCTAGATAGTCTGATGACTGTATGTCTTGGTGAAGTCCTTCTTGCAATGAATCTCCCAGGAGTTCATTGAGCTTCTTGTAGCTGGATGTCTAAATCTCTAGCAAGACCATGGAAGTTTTCCACCATTATTCCTCAAATAGGTTTTTCAAGCTTTTTGCTTTCTCTTCTCCCTCAGAAATATCTATGATCCTTAGGTTTGGGTGTTTTATATAATCTCATATTTCTCAAAGACTTTGTTCATTTCTTTTAATTTTTTTTTTATTTTTGCCTGACTGGGTTAATTCAAAAGCCTTCTCTTCAAGCTTTCAAATTCTTTTTCTTCGTGTAGTCTATTGTTAAAATTTTCCACTGAGTTTTGTAATTTCCTAAATGAGTCTTTCATTTCCAGAAGTTCTGATTGGGTTTTTTTTTTTTAAGTATCTATCTCTTTAGCAAATTTTTTATTCATATCCTTAATTTTTTAAATTTCTTTGTGTTGGTTTTTAACTTTCTCTTGGATCTCATTGAACAATTTTATATTCAATATTTTGAATTCTTTATTTGGTATTTCAAAGATTTCATTTTTGTTTGGATCCATTGCCAGGGAGTTAGTGTGATTCTTTGGGAGTGTTGTAAAACTCTGTTTTTTCATATTATCAGAATTATTTCTCTAGTTCCTTCTCATCTAAGTAGACTATTTCTTCTTATGATTTTTGAATTTTTTTTGATTGGGCTGGGTTTTTTCCCCCTTGAGGATGTGACTATAATGTGTATAGTGCATTATCACCTAGTTTTGGCTCTGGGTGCTTTCAGTGGCAAAGACCCTGTATAAGTTCCTTAGTTATAGAAAATCTTTATCAGATGCTGTTTGTAGTAGCAATGTACTAGGTGTGTGAGCAGGTTCACCATCACCTGTGGGGCTGTAATGGCAGAGGTCTCATAAAGCCTATCTTGTTCCCCAGTGATCTGCACTTTTTTTCCCAGTACTTTTTTCACTGGGTTGAACAGTTCAGCCTTCAGGCCAGGAGGTAACACCAACAGGCTGTGCCTGAAACAGATGAGTATATGCAATATTCCAATGGTAGGCAAAAGCCCCAGCACTGATGGAGGCAGCTGGGGGAGCTCCTCGTGAAATGTACTGAGGTCTTCACAAGGGGAAGAGAGGGAGCTGCCTCAACTCCATTGCCAGGGCAACAGGAAAGTGATCTGCCTCCCTGTCGCACCTGTCTAGTGTTCCAAATATTCAGATCAGACAGATATATCCATCCACCTGCAGAAACACCAATGTTCCATGTAGAGAGAGGGTGGGACTCCACTCTTCATGCAAGCCTGAGCTCAGAGGGTAGACCTCCCATGGGGATGCAGTCATGACAGAATGCCCCAGAAAGGCTGTCCACAGGTGCACACATGCTGAGTTCCCACAGGAAAAGCCCTGGCTGTATCTGCAGTGGTGGGTGAGGGGGAAGAAAAGTCCCCTTCTCCAAGTCCCTTCATGAGCTGTGGGACTGCTTGACTGCTGAGGCAGAACTGCAGTCTTCCCCCACAGAGCCCAGCACAGCCCACGTGCCTCTGTTGAAAGAGGTTCAATCACTCCCTACCTACAAACAGGAAGTTCTGGGACACAGGAAAGCCTACACACTGGTTTCTTTTGTCCTACAGGTTACTCCCTTGGTGTGGTGTATTCCCCCTTCCCCTAGGAGTGGCAATCCCTGGGGGCCAGACCACTGGGAAGCTTGCTGCTCCTCTGGGTCTAGCCACCCTGTGGAGCTGCCACTATCCAGGTGAGTTCTAGGAAATATCTGTAAGGAATCCAGTGATGTGAAGACACAAGGGTTGAAGGTCCCTGAGCAGAACAAAGTCCCACAATGAGTGCACACCCAGTATGGTGCTTGCTACCACAGCTTGGGTCCAGGGGAAAAAGGAAGGGACCCTGCATGAGCTGGTACCCCAGTGTATAGCCCTTGAGAAATCCCCACATTGCATCCCACTCCAGTACTTGGGCTTATGAGGGCAAAGAAGCTCTCCTTAAGTTCAGATACGAGCAGTCTACCACAAGGGCTAGAGAAGCCAAAAGCACTTCCACCTACTCTTCCCATGGAATACAAAGTCTCTCAGGGTTTGATATGTGCCAGCTGCTTGTTTCTTTTATTGTGTCATAAATTCTTCCAGTGAACTCTCTGATAGGCTCCAACACTCTCCCCTTAACACTCCATTCAGGCTGTGGTTATTTACCTATAACTTTGGTTCTTGCTTCTGAGGAGAATTGGTCACTGACATCTCTAGTCAGCCATCTAGACAAGGTTTCTGATGCCTCAGGCCATGGACTGGTCTGTGGGACATGCAGTGGCTTGGGCTCCACTCTCAACCTCAGATGGCAGGCAATGCTGGGTGGAGCTAGCCTGGTCTTATAGGCCCTCAGGTCTCCCAGTGGCAGATGCAAGCACAAGCCCTGATGGGGGTGGCGGGGGAGTGGCGTGACTCTGTAAAATTTCCTTGATTATAAATAGCCTTAGTGTGGTGGCTTTCTAAATTGCCAGCTGTAGTAGTAATATACTGGGCAGGTGAACAAACTCAAGGCCTTCTGAGTAGCCAGGGTGGTATGGGCAATGGTGTTAGCTGAGGTCAGGCAAAAGTTTTCTCTTTCCTGAGTGCTGTGTTATTGTGCCAGCGCATGTTGTAATGGGTTGTGCCACTTGACCTCTGGCCGGGAGGTGGTGCTTGCAGGAGAGAGCCAGCTGCAATGGTGGCCCATTTATGCTTGGCCTATGTTAACCAGGGGAAGTACTCAGATGTCCCAGGCTATGGGTGGGGCCATGGAACTCCCAGGAGTCCCTGTCCATGTTCTGCTACCAAGGCAAGTGGCGGGGCAAAACCAGGTGGGGGCTGAATCAGGCAATTCCCTGCGCTGGCTTCCTAAGGGCAGGTGCAAGCAGTGGCCCTGATGGAGGTCAGAGGACAGCTCCTTGGCTGCTGGGGTAATGTTCCAGGGAGGAGAAGAACTGCCTTTGCTGCACAGAAGAGAGAGTCTGCGTGGGGAGAGAGGGGCAGTCTGGGTTCCACAGCCCAGTAGGCAGCAGTGAGACCCACCTAGCTCCCTTGCCCTTGACACAGGTGCATCTCACACCTGGGGCCCTCTGCTGGCAGAAAGCCAAATCAGCCAGTTGAGTTTCAGGCAGTCTGTGTTCAGATCCCTAAACTGCCCCAGGCTGCAAGATTTCATGCCTGGAGACAGAAATCACAGCTCTCAGACCACACCCCTCCTGGTTCAGCCCATGAAGGGGGTATGCCCAACTCCTGCACCCATGGCAAGAGCCCACTTCCCACTTGCCTCTCAGTTCTGGCCTTGGGGGTTCCTCTTTGCTCAAAATTAAACTGCACATCTCAGTTGAGGGCTTCTCCCAACCTGTGACCACTGCCTGAGTTAGCTGGCAGATTTCTACAAGGCCCCCTATGAATTAGAATCACAAATGTCTTCCTTCTATTCCTGCTAGGGTCTGGGAGGCCACACAAAGCACATTCCAATGCTGCTCCTTCTCATATATTCCCCACCACTAACCAAATCAAATTCAGCACTGAATAGGGTTAAGAAGCTCCCCCAGGGCCTGGATTGCCTGGCTCCGTAGGAATGTGTATCACAGACACAATCTCTCTCCCTTGCACTCTGAAGACTCACAGTTTTCCCAGACATTCTTATATGATTTGTGGGTGACAGCATAATAGAAGGGAGAGAACACTGGAATGGGTATTTTTTAAAAGCCAGGATTCTAGTCCTGCCTCTTCCATTTATTAACTGTGAAATCTTATGCAGTAGAGCTTCAGTTTCTCTGCTGTCAAATGAACAACTTCAAGAATTTTTAATAGTTTTTCCCATTCTAAAATTTTATAACAATATCATTTAACATTATAGGACAATCCTATGCACATTACATTACATTATAATCCAATGTGCATTAGATGTGAAACTTTCATTTTTTAATTTATAATGAATAGCTTCACCATTCTATGAAGTAGAAAAATCTCCTGGCTCTCCCTTCATCAAACCTGGCATCTTAAGCCACCCACTGTGCAACTGTCAATTCCATATAAGAAAATAGATCTCTGTAAACATAGAGAGAACTCTTTCGGGCCTCAGAAAGGGACCAAGTTGAAAGATGAAGCTTATCTGACCGTAGTAGGCTGCAATCTGACAGAATGTGGCATTTTGATGCATCTATGAACTGGTGTAGTCCTTGTAAACTGATATATTTCTGGCATTTCCACATCCCTTTCATTAGCTGAGGCTTTGCTTTCATTACATCAGATAGCCACCTCTGATATGTTCATCCTAAGGCAGATAAATAAGGCACAAAGAAGGTCAATTTGCTGCTCAGGGTAGCATGGAGTTAGATTAGAACTTTGAGCTATGTGGACTTGGGTTCATTACTTAGGCCACAATGGAAATCTTTTAAGTTGTAACATCAACAGCTGCCCAATACTGGATTCCCTCCAATATGGAACAATTTGCTGTTCTGACTACCACTATGTTTATGTTTGGAATGATCTCTCCCTCCTTTCTACAATCTTGTACATCTTGCCTCTTCAGGGGAGACTTTCCTGACCACCCCATATCAAAGAAATCATCCCTATAATGCTCTGTCTCAATCACTTGACACTTAATAATCCATTGTATATAGTATTAAATAGATGCTATTTCTGCAAGTGTGTGTATTTCCTATCATAACCATCTTGAGTTTTTAATTACAGTACAGATTTTAAATGTTGTTCAAATGTCTCCATAAGAACATGTGTGCTTGTCAGACCACAAATTTGAATTTTTGATTCAGAAAATAGGAACACTGTAGTCTTATCCCCACAACTAAAACATGATGCTATCAAGGGGGAAAAAAACATGTTTTGGATTCCTTCATCTCCCTGAAGGGTACCCTAGTACAGGATTTGTGAACACAGTAGGCATTCAAGGCAGATTGATCAGCAGTTGAATCAAGCTTGGGACAATCGAATGTATAGATTTCTTGGAAATGAGCGGGACTCCCAGATGTAGGATGTACCAAAGGTCTTTGAGTCCACCAATGTTACTCTGCCAATGGTTTATATATAATTTATAAATAATGGACACATAATACACCATGAAAATGCTTTGTAATGCCATTTGCTTTCATTCCTTTACTAGACTGGCCTAACTAGGACTTTACTTATCTAAGCACACCTTACATAGCTATAGGGCTTTTAACACTATCATAGTTTTTCTACTCTCAATAACTGTCACACACACACAAAAATCTGTTAGTTAAAGAAGGTACAATTACCCCCACTTCAAAGATAAGGAAATCAGCCCTGAAAGGGAAAGTGATCTACCCAATGTCACACACCAGAATCATTGACACTTAATCTCACACCTTGATGTACCTGTTCTGAATTGCCCACTCCCAATCCTTGCCACATTCCTTATTCTGAAGCTCTGATATTTACAAAGCAGAAATGTCCTGGTTTATCTTTACAATGTGAATCAGAGTATTTTATTAGGGAGAACCGTAGAGATTGCTAGTCCAGGGGTCCCCAACCTATGGTGAGTTATATAATTATTTCATTATATATTGCAATATAATAATAATAGAAATAAAGTACACAATAAATGTAATGCACTTGAATCATCCCAAAACCATCCTCCACCTCCGGTCCATGGAAAAATTGTCTTCCATGAAAACA
Source organism: Daubentonia madagascariensis (assembly GCA_023783475.1). Taxonomy (NCBI): domain Eukaryota; kingdom Metazoa; phylum Chordata; class Mammalia; order Primates; family Daubentoniidae; genus Daubentonia; species Daubentonia madagascariensis. The sequence goes on along the minus strand of JAKFHU010001194.1, from coordinate 363,881 downwards.
GTCCCCGGTGCCAAAAAGGTTGGGGACCACTGCCCCACTCCCTCATTCTGTAAGCAGGGAAACAAGCTTAGATGACTCAGCTTGCCCAGCATCAAAACGTTAAGTGACCACTAATCTTTTAAGTACTTGTCAACAGGCTTTGAACTGGCCAGTTAGCTGCTTTGTTCTCCCTTACCTGTCTCCACCTGTCTAACATCTTTGCCAGGAAATCTCAGACTTGTTTCAGCCTGTTTTGGCTCTAAAATTGACATCAGAATTTCAGATCTGATAGGGTGAGGCTCATGTTAGTGTTGGTTTATCATTTTTTCCAGCCTGGACCAATACATAGCAGAAACAAAGGAGATCCAAGGGAAAAGGGGAAACCGGGAAACATTCTGTGCATTTTTACAGTGTATGTGTGTTAATAAAATGATGTGCCAGTTAGTACCTATTACCTTATATTACATAGAGATCTTGGATATTTTTCACAGTCTGTGGTATAGAATCTGGAACCTGACAGGAATTGTGGTGAATTTCCAAAAGGGCTGCCTGAGATTGGAGGTAATGAGTTATAAGTGGTAACATTCTACAGGCTATTTAGGAGGTGAACTGACTGTCCTTTATCTCTAGAGTCTGTTCTCTTCTTTAGAGCTCAAAAGCTCTCAGGCTTTTGAGATCTACCATTATACAAACAGGGAAAGCAGAGCTACAGAGGTCGTAAAATGGAGTATTACATACAAAGCAAATTGAGAATTTTAATGAAGGTGAGGAAAGTTGTGGGACACATGGTGGAACACAGGAAATAAAAATGAAGAACCACTGAAATAATATACACCCTATTTTCACCTTCTATCCTTCATTCTGTTTCTAGTGCTGCTTTCACAAATCCTTTTGAACATAGCTTATCTTTAAAACTGCTTTTCTGGGAAGGGTCAACTCATAGAATCACATGCATCCGGGGTGGTTTTCAATGCCAACTTTTGAGATTTACTTGGGAAATATAATAAACATCAATTCATGAACCCCACCCCAAAACAATCTCTGGGAGGTAGTAATCAGGCATCTCTAGTTTTAGAAATTCCCAGGTGATTCTGGTGCACAGATGGTTGATACCAACTAATCTTGTCCAATCTTCTAATTTTGTAGGTAGGGAAACTGAGTCCCAGAAAGTGGCAGGGTTCAAGCCCAGGGTGATGACATCAGTTAGTGAATGAAGTAGTAACAGAACTCAGGTTTCCTGACTTCTAGCCTAGTGCCCTTTCCATTGGACCATGCTGAAGAAAGCAAGGTACGTAAGACCAAGTGACTTAACTATAAGCCCATGAGGTATCCCCAAATCTGCTGTGTGCAGTCTGCATCATTTTTCATTCTTTATGTGCCTCTAGACTTAAAGAGAGGGAAATGCTGGTAAGGTTGGGGAATGACGTGCCTCTATCATCTGTAAAGATCCTTTTCATTTTCCTACAATACTGTAAGTTCTGGCCCTGAATGTAAAATACTAACAGACAACTCAAATACTATGATTTGATAACCATCACAAGGTCCCACAATCCCTGAACATCCCCTTTTGCTGACGTTCCACAGTGCCTGAAGTTTATACTACTAATCATTCTTTTAGGTTATGGCACTGTTGCCAGAAGGCCAATTATATATGCAGGAATAGAGAGAAGATGGGCTCTTAACATACCTGCTGTCACCTAGGAAAGCAGCAAACAGAACCCTGAAGAGCTGTGCCCAGGGTAGACATATTAATGGAGGATGAAGAGGAAAGGAAAAGTCTGGAATATAGAGTGAGCTCCCAGTGAAAGCCCCTGGGTAGAGTGGTGTTAAAGACTAGTTTTCTAATTTTGAAATGGCGACCAGATGCTTGTCATGTGTATATTTGATAAATTCCCATAAGTAATATGGTAAAAAAAAAGACCACAGGGCTGTGAGACAGAAGGTCTGAGTTCTATTAGTAGTTCAGGCTATGTGACCTAGGACAGATTCCTTTTCCCTCTTTTTCTCATTAAGTCAAATGTGAAGATTAAATGAGATAGAATCAAAGAGCCTGACTGGTTCTAAATGGTTCTCATTGTGGGTCAGTTCAATTACTTTGGTATGTAGTATAGTTATAGCATCAGCTGATGCTTTCATGCCTCCACCTTACCACTGTGGCTGGTAGAGTTTATAACACACCCAAAATCTCCTAGGCCTGTTGAGAACTCGAACAGTTGGAGCTGCCATACTTTTAAAAGGGATACAAAGAAACGACCTAGGGTCAGGAAAAGTCTGTTGAAGTAATTTAAAGGTAAGGAACTGTGAAAGGAGACAAGATTTTTCTTTTAAAACAGAAATACTGCTTTATTGAGAAGTAACAGCTGAGAAGATCCCTTGACTTATGTCAGGAGGAACTCCCTAAAGAATTTTAAACTGAAAATGTAAACTGGAATGAGTTAGGTGCCAGTTACCTGTCTCCAGGCAAAGGTTGGACTGGATAAAAAGGACCCTGGAAGGCCCTGGCAGCCCTATGTGGTACTTCCTTCTCTACTTGCTCTTTTTTTTTTAATGCTAATTTTTAAAATGAACATTTACTGTAGAAAAATAGCAAAATATGAAAAAGCATATATAAGAAAGTGATATTCATCCCTAATCCTAACATACAAGACTGTTAACATTTTCACGTTTCTTTCCCCTTTACCTTTCTTCCTTTTGAGGTGGCTCTGAAGTTCCTACCTCACTGCCTTCTCCCACATGTCCCTGCCTTCCAAAACGAGTTTATATGTGGGACTGTACCAGTATATAGGCCTGGGAGTTAGTATGAGTTCCAAAGGCATTTTTCCTTGACAAAAGCCAAAAAGGGAGCCAGTGTCATGTCAAGAGAGGGAGCAAGAGCCCTCAGTATGGTAGTTCATGTCCAGGGTACTGAATGGGGAACAAAATAGGACTGATGATGTTTTTCCATGCGTTGGAGAGAAGGGTACTGGACAATGTTCCTGCTTCAACAAGAGTTGAAAGAGTAAGGGAGGCCGGAAGTCCCTTCATCAGGAAAGGGCAGGAGGTGGGGGGTAAGAGCTAACAGAGTTGATATGCATCCTGGATGTTAATGTGGGCTTCAAAGATGTTACAGCAGACGGTAGAACTGTAGAACTATAGGCACGACACCTGGGTCCCAGCCACAGGGCTCGGCAGAAGGTGAAGGACTTCAACCTGGGGCTGGCAGCGGGTGGCCAACAGGGGTAAACTCTGTGCACACGGTTTCTTTTAACTGTCACTAAGAACACATTCAATCCGGTGAGCCTTCGATTTAGATTGTCAGAAGAGCAAAGGGGCTCAGCCTTCTGCCCTCTGCAAGTACTATTGGGAAATCAAGTAACTACTTAAAATCTGTGCAGCTGGGCAGGAAAGAGAATCAAGCTCTGCAGGAAAGATTTAGAAACTTTCTAAAGTAGGGAGGTCCAGTACCGGACCCAGAGGCAGTGTGCCACCAACACCCTGGCAGCCCAGTGAAAGGAAGAGTATAGAGCTGACCAACTGACCTCCCAAGTATCAGCTAGGTCACCGGCATTTTCTTAGCACTTCTACCCTAGTGGAGAAACTAGGCACTGGTGTTTTCTAGGCCCTCCAACGACAATAGGCCTTTAGAATTTTACAAAGGTGTACATCCTCTCATCCTACACTTCCCCTCCCTGACAGAAACCCACAACCTCCATCCCACCTCCCTGTTACACATATACATTTTTATTTTTAGAAGACTGGGAAAAAAGGACTCTGACAAAAGCTTTCCACTCTAGTTGAAGTCTCCCCTTGTTCTCTGCCCCACCCCCGGGACCAGGCCACTGAACTGCCATTCCTCCTGCCTCCTCCCCTTCAAATTGACCCCGCCCCTGCCCCATTCATCTCCACCCAATCCTAGACTCTAGCATCCCTCAGTCAGTGCTTGTCTACTTCCATCTAGGCTAGTTGTTGTGGCTGCAACAGGCGTTACCTTTAATGGGCAGTTATTCCAGCAGGCCTACCACTATCCTGTCCCCAGATCCAGAGGCCTAATCCCAGAGCTATGTCTAGAGAGCAGGAGCCAGGGTAGTCTGAAGCAGAGTACAATACAAGAGGCTAACTGGAGTTGGAAGATGAAGAACACTGACTGGCTGTATACAGGTAAGGACATAGTTTCTTATCAGTATGGTGAAGGGGAAGTAGACCTCCCCGATTATGGGTTCAGAGATATTCAGATTATTTCTCTGTCTCTCAAACTCCCCAGGAGCAAAGGGAAAACCACTCCCTATCTGTGCAGATTTTTTGCTTGTCATAACACCTCTCCTCTGACTTGTAAGTCATTTGTCTTTCTACCAGACTAAGCTCCTTAGTTTCCCGAAAACTATTGAACTGAATCAGGGGTTCCCTTTAACTGAAGGCAGTCAGAATGATGAACAGTACATCCTTCTAAGCCTAGAGATAAAAAATGGGGATTCCATACTAACCCCTGTGACTGAACGTGAATACTTCCTTACAGTTGGCTGTACATATGTGTATTTATTTCTGGGTTCTCTATTCTGTTCCGTTGGTCTATATGTCCATTTTTATACCAATACCATGCTGTTTTGGTAACTATAGCCTTGTAATATATTTTGAAGTTAAGTAGTGTGATGCCTCTAGCTTTGTTATTCTTGCTTAGGATTGCTTTGCCATTTGAGCTCTTTTTTAGTTCCATATGAATTTTAGGATTTTTTTTCTATTTCTGTGAAAAATGACATTGGTATTTTAATAGGGATTACATTTGATCTGTACATTGCTTTGGATAGTATGGTCATTTTAGTGACATTGATTCTTCTGATCCATGATCATGGATGTCTCTCCATTTGTTTCTGTCCTTTTCAATTTCTTTTATTAGTGTTTTGTAGTTTTCCTTATAGAGGTCTTTTACCTCCTTGGTTAAATTTATTCCTAGGTGTTTTATCTTTTTAAGCTATTGTAAATGGTATTGCCTTTTTAATTTTTTTCTCAACTAGCTCATTATTGGTGTATAAAAATGCTACTGATTTTTGTATATTGATTTTGTATCCTGCAACTTTACTGAACTTATTTATAAGATATAAGAGTTTTTGGTGGAATCTTTAGGTTTTTCTAAACATAAGATTGTATCATCTGCAAAGAGGGACAATTTGACTTCTGTTCTTTTTTCTTATTCCTTCTCTGCATATTGATGAAAATATTTGGGGGAGCAAGAGAAAGAAAAGAGAAAGCAAATATGCCTAGATAATTTACCCTTTTGAAATTATCCTGAGTATGTTCACAGGTCTGCAAACTCTCATGTTTAGGAGTTGGTTGCAGGAAAGATCATCTAATAAGTCATATTACACTTGAATTTCCTATAATATTCCAGAATTTTATTAAATCTTTCTATGATGGGGAATTAATTGCCTCCCAAGGAACTCTGTTAAATCTTTGAATAGCTCTGCTGTTGAAAATTTCTACTTATGCTAAGCAGAGAGCTGTCTTGCTGTACCTCTAAACTATTTATTCTAATTCAAGTCCTGTGGACCATATATGACAAATCTAATGTTGCTTCCATATGATAGGCCTTCAAACTTTTGAAAACAGTGGTCCTTCTTCCCATTATCACTTTAGCCCTGAATCTTCTCCAGGTTAGGTCAAATATTCACAATTCCTTCAACCTTTCTTTATATGACTTGATTTGGAGTCCCTTCACCATCCTAATTTTCTAAACACATTTCAGTTTCTTTGGGCATCTTTTAACACATTAACTTCCATGTGATTTGTGTTTAACTCACGCTAGTTTTGAGCCTGGGGCCTCATGAAGCATATGTAACTCAGACATCTCTTCACCTTGGGAGCTGTGAGAACTATTTTTCAAGTTGCATATAACTCATGCACAGAAAACAATACAAAATAACAACTTTTTCATTAAATTAGTAAGGATCATTTTGTGTTTGAAGTTTTTATTCTATTTTCATAATAAAACACCATAGCCCCAAGGAAAAAAATTGTTTTTAGTGTGACAGTCATTGTGTTAAAGTGAAGTTAATTAACATATCCATAACCTCACATAGCTACCATTCTGTTATGGTAAGAACAGTTAAGATCTACTCTTAGCAAATTTCAAGTATACAATGCAGTATTATTAATTATGGTCATCGTGCTGTACATTAGATCCTCAGAATTTACTCATCATATAAATGAAAGTGTACACCCTTTAACCAACATCTCCCCATTTTCCCCACTCCCTAGCTCCTGGCAACCAACATTATACTTTCTGCTTGTATGACTTCTACTTTTTTTTAGATCCCACATATACATGAAATCATATGCTATTTGTCTTTCTATGTCTGGCTTATTTCACTTAGCATAATGTACTACAGGTTCATCCATGTTGTCACAACTGGCAGAAGTTTCTTCTTTTTTATTGTTGAATACTATTCCATTATACATATACACCATGTTTTCTTTATTTGTCAATGAACACATAGGCTGTATCCATATCTTGGCTCTTGTGGATAATGCTGCAATGAACATGATGGTGAAGCAGTATCTCTCTTGGAGATACTACTTTTATTTCCTTTGGATATATACCCAGAAGTAGGATTACTGGATCCTAATATAGTTCTCTTTTAAATTTTTTGAGGAACCTCCATACTTTTCCCCATAATGGCTGTACCAATTTACATTCACTCCAACAGTGTACAAGGGGTTCCCTGTTCTCCACATCCTCATTAACACTTGTTATCTTTTGACTTTTTAATAGTAGCTACCCTAACAGGTGTGAGGTGATATATATGTCATTATGGTTTTGATTTGTATTTCCCTGGTGATTAGTGATGTTGAGCACCTTTTCACATACCTGTTGTCCATTTGTATGTCTTCCTTGGAAAAATGTCTCTTTAAGTCCTTTGCCCATTTTTTAAATCAGGTTATCTGGGTTTTTGCTTTTTATTTTGCTATTGAGTTATAGGGGTTCCTTATATGTTTTAGATATTAACCACTTATAGGATATGTGATCATTTTATTTTGATTGTTTTCTTTGTTGTGCAGAAACTTTTTAGTTTGATGCAGTTCTACTTGTTTGTTTATGCTTTTGTTGCCTGTGCTTTTGGTGTCATATCCAAAAAAACAAAAACAAAAAATCATTGCCAAGACCAATGGCAAGGAGCTTTTTCCCTGTTTTCTTCTTGGAGTTTTATGGTTTCAAGACTGGTACTTAAGTCTAATTTATTCTGAATTAATTTTTGTTTATGGTGTAAGGTAAGGGTCCAATTTCATCCTTTTGCACGTGTATATGCTGTTTCCCAAGACCACTTATTGAAGAGACTATATTTTCCCAATCGTGCGTTCTTGCCATGCTTGTCAAAGATTAGTTGACCATATATTTGTAGGTTTTTTACTGGACTTGCTAGTCTCTTCCATTGGTCTATGTGTCTGTTTTTATGCCAGTACCATACTGTTTTGATTACATAGCTTTATAATATAGTTTGAAATCAGGAAACATGATGCCTTCAGCTTTGTTCTTTTTGTTCAAGATTGGTTTGGCTATTTGGGGTCTTTTGTGGTTCCATATGAATTTTAGGACTCTTTTTCTATATCTGTGAAAAATGATATTGGAATTTTGGTAGGAATTGCATTGAATCTGTAGATCACTTTGGATGGTATGGACACTTTAACACTATTAACTCTTTCAATCTATGAATAGGGGGTATCTTTCCATTTATATGTGTCATATTCAATTTCTTTTATAAATATTTTATATTTTTTAGTGTATGTATCTTTTTCACCTCCTTATTTAGTTTATTTCTAAGTATTTTATTGTTTTTGATACTATTGTAATTGGACTGTTTTCTTAATTTCTTTTTCAGATAGTTCATTTGTAGTGTATAGAAACACTACTGATCTTTGTATGTTGATTTTGTACCCTCTAACTTTATTTGAATTTTTTATTAGTTCTAACAGTTCTTTTTCTTATTTTTAAATTAGATATATATTTTTATTTCAGAATATTATGGGGGTACAAATGTTTAGGTTACATATATTGCCTTTGCCCTGCCCAAGTCAGAGCAACAAGCATTCCCATCCCCCAGACAGTGCGCACCACACCCATTAGGTGCAAATATACCCATCTCCTCCTCCCCCCTCCCACCTGCCTGACCCCCGATGAGTGCTACTTCCATATGTGCCCATAAGTTCTAACAGTTCTTTGATGGAGTCTTTAGGGTTTTCTATAAGAAAAGATCATGTCATCTGCAAACAGAGACGACATAACTTCCTTTCCATTTTTGGTGACTCTTATTTTTTTTTTCTTGGCTAATCATTCTGGTTATGTCTTCCAGTACTATGTTGAATAGAAGGGGTGGGACATGGAAGCAGAGTATGGAATGACGGACAATGGAGACTCAGAGAGGTGAAGGGTGAGAGAGAGTTGGATGATGGGAGGTTGCTTGGTGGGTACAATGTGCATTGCTCCAGTGATGGATGCACTGAAGGCCCTGACTTCACCACAGTGCAATATATCAATGTGGCAAAATCGCACTTGTACCCTGTGAATATATGCAAATAAAAAGTAAACGGAAAATAAATAAAATAATTTAAACTTATGGTAGAAAAATAAATGTGTTTTCTAAAATTTAAGAGACCACACAAAGATTCCTTTGGCAGGATGGAGCAACAGAATTTGAAGACCACTAGCTTAGAGGAAAGAATAACTGAAAGAAAATAAGTCAAATCCCCTCAGTGGTCTTACTTTTCCTCTTAAAATATGCAATGAGACTGTCAGAGCCTTGGCCTCCATTTGCTCTATTTACGTACAGGAAGAGACTTGATTCACATCATGATTTTAGGGATAATGATGTATAGTAGCCTCAGAAAAGTTCCAGAGGATATTTTATGCTGTAGGAGCAATTTAATGGATCCTTCTCTCCAAGGGAAATTTTCATGTCATGTATTTCATGCCAATAAAATAATTTAAACATTAAAAAAAAAGAAAAAAATTTCTAAAGTGGTAAGAGTGGGCACCCTTGTCTTGTTCCTTATCTTAGGAGAAAAGCTGAAAGCTTCACTGTTGAGCATGAGGTTAGCACTGGGTGTGTCATATATGTCCTGTAGTATATTGGGGTGCATTCATTCTTTAATTTATTGAGAGTTTGTACCATGAAAGAATGTTGAATTTTCTTAATGATTTTCTGCATCTATTGAGATAACATGATTTTTGTCCTTCATTCTTTTAATGTGATGTACCATATTTATTGATTTGTATATGTTGAACCATCCTTGCATCACAGGGATAAATCCCACTTGGTCATTGTATATGATGTTTTTAAAATGCTGCTGAATTTGGTGTCTAGTATTTTGTTGAGGATTTTGGCATCTATGTTTACTAGGAATATTGGCCTGTAGTTTTATTTTCTTTTTTAGTGTCCCAGTCTGGCTTTGGTATGACAGTAACACTGGCATCATAAAATGAGTTTCGAAGTGTTCTCTCCTCTTCAACTTTTTGGAAGAGTTTGAGAAGGATTGGTGTCAATTCTTTTTTAAATGCTTGGTAGAATTCACTGGTGAAGCCATCTGGTCCTGGGATTTTTCTTGTTGGGAGGTTTTTGATTACTGCTTCAGTCTCCTTACTCATTATTGATCTGTTCAGATTTTATATTTCTCCCTGATTCAGTCATGGTAGGTTGTATGTTTTAGGAATGCACCCATTTATTCTAGGTTATCCAATTTGTTGGTGGTGTATTTGTTGGTTCATAGTAGTCTCTTATGATCCTTTGTTTTGTATAGTATCAGTTGTAATGTCTTCTCTTTCATTTATAATTTTATTTATTTGATTCCTCTCTTTTTCTTTGTTAGTCTACCTAAAAGTTTGTCAATTTTACCTTTTCAAAAAACCAACTCTTAGTTGCATCAATGTTTTCTGTTGTCTCTCTAGCCTCTAGTTCATTTATTTTTGCTCTGATCTTTATTTCCTTTTTTCCACTAGCTTTGGGCTTAGTTTATTCTTCTGTTTTTAGTTCCTTGAGGTATAAAGTTAAGTCTTTTATTTGAGATGTTTCTTTCTTCTTAATGTGGGTGTTTATTGCTACAAACTTTCCTCTTGGAACTGCTCTGTCTGCATCCCATAGGTTTTGGTATATTGTATTTCCATTTCCTTGTCTCAAAGTATTTTTTATTTCCCTTTTGATTTATTTTTGACCCAGTGGTTGTTCAGAACTATATTGTTTAATTTCCACATATTTATGAATTTTCCAAAATTTCTCCTGTTATTGATTTCTCATTTCATACCATTGTTGTAAACATACTTGATATGATTTCAATTCTAAAATTTGTGAAGACTCATTTTGTAGCCTAACATATGATCTCCTAGATAATATTTTGTATGCACTTGAAAAGAATGTGTGTTCTGCTCCTACTGTATGGAATGTTCTATGTGTCTGTTAGGTCCATTTAGTCTGTAGCATTATTCAAGGCTGTTCTTCCTTTATTGACCTTATATATGGATGATTTATCCATTGTTAAAAGTGGGATATTGAAGTCTCCTACTATTATTGTGTTGCTGTGTATTTCTCCCTTTAGTTAATATTTGGTTCATATATGTAAGTGCTCTGATGTTGGGTGCATGTATATTTACAGTTGTTATATTCTCCTGATGAATTGACCCCTTTATTACTATATAGCAACCTTCTTTGTCTCTTGTCATAGATTTTGACTAAAGTCTATTTTGTCTAATATAAGTATAGCTACTCTGCTCTCTTTTGGCTACCATTTACTTGGGGTATCTTTTTTCATACCTTCACTTTCAGCCTCTCTGTGTCTTTAAAGGTAAAGTGAGTCTCTTGTTGGCAGCATGTTGTTGGATACTGTTTTATTTATATCCATTCAGCCACTCTGTTTCTGTTGATTGGAGAATTTAATCCATTTAAATTTTAAAGCAATTATTGGTATGTAGGGACTTACTATTGTCATTTTAATATTTTTATTGATTTCTTTTTTTAGAGATGGAGTATTTCTATGTTGCCCAGTTTGGACTACAGTGGTTATTCACAGTGCTATCATAGTGCACTGCAGCCTCGAACTCCTGGCCTCAAGAAATCCTCCCACTTCAGCATCCTGAGTAGCTGGGACTACAAGCACGTGCTACTATGCCCAGCTTTATTGTTGTTTTTTTCATTGTTTTATGTTTTGTAGTTCCTTTGTTCCTTTATTCCTCTCTTAATATCTTCCTTTGTAATTTGTTGATTTTTTTGTAGTGGTATTTATTCCTTTCTCTTTATCTTTTGTGTATCTACTAGAGGTTATTTTTGTGGTTACCATCAGGCTTATATTAAAAATCTTATAGTTATAACAATCTATTTTAAGCTAATAGCAACCCAACTTTAATCACATACAAAAATTCTACACTTTAACCCCACACACACAGTTCATGCTCCTGATGTCACAATATTCATCTTTTTAGATTGTATGTCCATTAACAAATTACTGTAGCTTTGGTAGTTTTTAGTACATTTGTCTTTTAACTTTTTATACTAGAGATCAAAGTGATGTATGCACCATTACAGTATTACAGTAATTTGAATTTGACTATATGTTTACGTTTACCAATGAATTTCATACTTTAAAATGTTTTTGTGTTACATAGCAGCTGTTATGGTTTGAATGTGTCCTCCCAAAAACATGTGTTGGAAACTTAATCCCCAATGCAATGAGGGATTGAGGGCCTAATGGGAGGTGTTTGGGCCATGGGGAACCACCCTCATGAATGGATTAATTGTGTTATGATGGGAGTGGGTTCATTATCATGGGAATGGGTTACTTATAAAAGGATGAATTCAACCCCTTTTGTCTCTCTCCTGCCCTCTCTTTGCTCTTCTACCATGTTATGACACAGCAAGAAAGCCCTCACTAGATGGCAGGTTTGGTGGTGATGAACTCCCTCACCTTTGTTTGTCTTGGAATATTTTTATTTCTCCTCATTTCTGAAGACATATTTGCCAGCTATACTATTCTTGGATGGCAGTTTTTCTTTTAGCACTTTGAATATATCATCCCACTATCTCTTGGCCTGCAAGTTTTCTGCTGAGAAAATTCACTGATAACCTTATTAGGGTTCCCTTGTATGTGATGAGTCCTTTCTCTCTTGCTGCATTCAAAATTATCTCTTTTTCCTTAACTTTTGACAATTTGATTATAATGTATCTCTGTGTAATCTTCTTTGGGTTGATCTTGCTTGGGAGTCCTTGAGTTTCATAAAGCTGGATGTTCAAATTTTTCTGCCTTTATTTCTTTAAATAAGCTTTCTTGCCTTTTCTCTCTCTCTTCACCTTCTTAGACTCCCATAATGCATAATTTTATTCATTGATGGTGTCCCTTAGGTCTCCTATGCTGTCTTTGCTCTTTTTCATTTTTTTTCTTTTTGTTCCCCTAACTGGCTAATTTCAAATGACCTGTCTTTGAGTTCACTGATTCCTTCTTCTGCTTGACTGAATCTGCTACTGAAGCTTTCTATTGAATTTTTCACTTCTGCCATTGGATTCTTCAGCTCCAGGGCTTCTTTTTGGTCCTTTTATAAGGTTTCTTTCTTTTTTTTATTTCAGAGTGTTATGGGGTACAAATGCTTTGGTTACATAAATTGCCTTTGCACCACCTGAGTCAGAGCTACAAATGTGCACATCCCCCAGACAGTGTGCACTGCATCCATTAGGTGTGAATTTACCCATCCCCTCCTCCCCCCCACCTGCCCAACACCCTATGAAGGTTACTTCCCATATGTGCACATTAGTGTTGATCAAATAGTACCAATTTAATGGTGAGTACATGCGGTGTTTGTTTTTCCATTCTTGTAATACTTCACTTAGAAGAGTGGGCTCCACCTCCATCCAGGATAGTACAATAGGTAGTTCACCTTTTTTATGGCTGAATAGTACTCCATGGTATACATATACCACATTTTATTAATCCACTCATGGATTGATGGGCACTTGGGTTGTTTCCACATCTTTGCAATTGTGAATTGTGCTGCTATAAACATTCGAGTGCAGATGGCCTTTTTATAGAATGTCTTCTTTTCCTTAGGGTAAATACCCAGTAGTGGGGTTGCTAGATCAAATGGTAGTACTACTTTTAGTTCTTGGAGGTATCTCCATACTACTTTCCATAGAGGTTGTACTAGTTTGCTGTCCCACCAGCAGCATATGAGTGTTCCTATCTCTCTGCATCCACACCAACATTTGTTGTTTGGGACTTTTTGATAAAAGCCATTCTCACTGGAGTTAAGTGATATGTCATTGTGGTTTTGATTTGCATTTCCCTGATGATTAGAGATGTTGAGCATTTCCTCATATGTTTCTTTGCAACTAGCCTATCTTCTTTTGAAAAGTTTCTGTTCATGTCCTTTGCCCATTTTTTAATGGAATTGTTTAACTTTTTCTTGCTGATTTTTCTGAGTTCTATATAGATGCCAGTTATCAGCCCTTTATCAGAGGTATACCATGCAAATATTTTCTCCTGCTCTGAAGGTTGTCTATTCACTCTAGTGATGGTTTCTTTGGCTCTGCAGAAGCTTTTTAATTTGATCAGATCCCATTTATTTATTTTTGTTGGTGCTGTGATTGCTTTGGAGGTCTTCTTAAATTCTTTGCCTAGACCAATGACTATAAGAGTTTTTCCAATATTTTCTTCTAGAATTCTTATGGTTTCATGCCTTAGGTTTAAGTCTGTTATCCATTGTGAATTAATTTTTGTGAGTGGTGAGAGGTGCAGATCCTGTTTCAGTCTTCTACATGAGGCTATCCAATTTTCCCAGCACCATTTATTGAGTAGGGTTACTTTTCCCCAGTTTATTTTTTTGTCTGCTTTGTCAAAGATCAGATGACTATATGAGGATGCTTTTATCTGGGTTCTCAGTCCTGTCCCATTGGTCTGTGTCTCTGTTCTTCTGCCAGTACCATGCTGTTTTGGTTACTATAGCCTTGTAGTATAGCTTGAAATCTGGTAAAGTGATGCCTCCCAATTTGTTCTTTTTGCTTAAGGTTTTTTTGGCTATACAAGTTATTCTTTGGTTCCATATGAAGCATAGAATTATTTTTTATAGATCTGCAAAAAATGATGTTGGTATTTTAATAGAGATTTATGGAATCTGTAGATCACTTTTGGTACTATAGACATTTTAACAATACTGATTCTGCCCACCCATGAGCATGGTATGGTTTTCCATCTGTTTATGTTCTCTGCTATTTCCTTCCTCAGTGTTTTGTAGTTCATGCAGTAGAGGTCTTTCACCACCTAGATAAATATATTTCTAGGTATTTTATTTTCTTTACTGTTATTGTGAAAGGTATTGAGTCTTTGATTTGGTTCTCAGTTTGACTGTTGTTGTCATATATGAATGCTACTGATTTGTGTACATTGATTTCGTAACCTAAGACTTTGCTGAACTTATTTATCAATTCCAGTAATCTCTTGGCAGACTCTTTGGGTTCTCTAGATATAAGATTATATATCAGCAAAGAGTGATAGTTTGACCTCTTCTGCCTCCATTTGGATGCTCTTGATTTCTTTCTCTTCTCTGATTGCTCTGGCTAGGACTTCCAGCACTATGTTGAATAGAAGTGGTGATAGAGGGCAACCTTATTTGGTTCCAGTTCTAAGGTGGAGTGCTTTCAGTGTTTGCTCATTCAGTGTGATGTTGGATGTGGGTTTGTCATATATGGCTTTTACCATTTTGAAGTAAGTCCCATCTATGCCTATTTTGTTAAGCATTCATACCATAAAAGGGTGCTGAATTTTGTCAAATGCTTTTTCTTCATCTATTGAGAGGATCATATGGTCTTTGTTTTCACTTTGTGTGGTGAATTACATTTATAGATTTATGTATGTTGAACCATCTCTGCATCTCTGGGATGAAGCCCACTTGGTTGTGATGGACTATTTTTTTGATAAGAAGCTGAATTCGAATTGCTAGGATTTTGTTGAGAATTTTTGCATCTATAGTCATAAGGGATATTGGTCTGTAGTTTTCTTTTTTTGTTTAGTCCTTTCCTGGCTTTGGTTCAGGGTGATGTTGGCTTCCTAAAACGTGTTAAGGAGGATTCCTTCCTTCTTTATGTTGTGGAATAATTTCTGCAGGATAGGCACCAGTTCTTCTTAGTAGGTCTGGAAGAATTCAGGTGTGAAACCATCTGGTCCAGGACCTTTTAGGAAGGTTTTTTATTACTGCTTCAATTTTGGTACTTGATATTGGTCTCTTCAGGAGTTCTGTTTCTTCCTGATTGAGCCTGGGGAGTCTGTGTGTTTCTAAGAATTTGTCCATTTCCTCCACATTTTCAAGTTTATGTGCATAGAGATTTTTATAGTATTCAGGGATGATATTTTGTATTTCCATGGTATCAGTGGTAATTTCTCCTTTTTCATTCTTGACTGAGATTATTAGAGTCCTTCCTTTTCTGCTTCTGGTTAATCTAGCAAGAAGTGTGTCAATTTTGTTTATCCTTTCAAAGAACCAACTTTTTGTTTTATTAATCTTCCGTATGGTTCTTTTGTTATTGAGTTCACTTAGTTTTGCTCTGACCTTGGTTATTTCTCTTCTTCTGCTGGGTTTGGGATTGGTTAGCTATTCCTGTTCCAGTTCTTTGAGTTGATTCATTAGATCATTGATTTGTGATCTTTCTGTCTTTTGGACAAAGGCATTTATGGCTATTAATTTTCCTCTCAGGACTGCTTTAGTTGTGTCCACAGATTTGAAAAATTTGTGTCCCCTTCATCATTTAGTTAACAGAATGTTTTGACTTCCACCTTAATTTCCTCCTTGACCTGAGTATCATTCAGCAGTAGGTTGTTTAGTTTCCATGACTTTGTGTAGAGATGAGTGTTTCTGTTGGAATTGATTTCTAATTTTATTCCACTATGGTCTGAGAAGATGCATGGTATAATTTCTGTTTTTAAAATTTGCTGAGACATGTTTTGTGGCCTAGGAGGTGGCCAGTCTTAGAGAATGTCCCATGAGCTGGTAAGAAGAATGTATATTCAGTGGTTTTTGGGTACAATGTTCTGTAAATGACTGTTAGGCCCATTTGTTCCAGAGTTCTGTTTAAGTCCATTGTTTCTTTGTTTATTTTCTGTTTGGAGGATCTGTCCTGTTCTGTCACAGGGGTGTTGAAGTCCTTAGCTATTACAGTGCTGTTGTCTATCATTTTGTTTAGGTCAAGTAGGATTTGCTTTATGAATCTGGGCACACCTGTATTAGGTGCATAAATATTTATAATTGTTATGTCTTCTTGTTGAATTGTTCCCTTTACCATTATATAATGGCCACCTTTGTCTTTAATTACTTTTGTTGATTTGAAGACTAAGTTATCTGATATGAGAACTGCTACACCAGCTTTCTTTTGGTTTCCATTTGTGTGAAATATTGTTTTCCACCCCTTCACCTTGAGTCTGAATGAGTCCTTGTGGGTTAAATGTGTTTCCTGAAGACAGCAGTTACTTGGCTTGTGTATATTTATCCATTCACCCTGCCTATGTCTCTTCAGTGGGGAGTTCAAGCCATTCACATTTCTTGAAAGAATTGATAAGTGGGGTGGATTTCTGTTCATCCTGTTGGGTAGAACTTTGTTGCTTTTTTTTTTTTTATCTCTTGAGCCATTTTGGTTTTTGGCCTTTGACCTTTAGCTTGTGGGTGATTTTACACTGGTGAGTATCTATTGTGCTGATCAGTGTATAACACACTTCTGAGTACTTCCTGCAGCACAGGTTTTGTCTTGCCAAATTACCTCAGTGTTTGCTTGTATGAGAAAGACTGTATTTCTCCCTCATATATGAAACTTAGTTTTGCAGGATACAAAATTCTAGGCTGGGTATTATTCTGTTTGAGAAGACTGAGAATGGGGCCCCAGTCCTTTCTGGCTTGTAAGTTCTCAGTTGAGAAGTCTGCTGTTAGTCTGGTGGGTTTTTCTTTGTAAGTTACCTGCTGCTTTTGCCTTACAGCCCATAGGAGGGCCTGTTTCATGTTTATTTTGGCCAGTCTGATGACTATGTGTCATGGTGTTTGTCTCTTTGTGATATATCTCCTAGGAATCCTTTGAGCTTCTTGTACCTGGATATCTAGATTTCTAGCAAGGTCAGGGAAATTTTCCTCAATTAGTCCCTGAAATAATTATCCATCCCTTGTGTATTTTTTTCTTCACTCTCAGGAATGATTATGATTCTTATGTTAGGCCTCTTTACATGATCCCATATTTCTTGTAGGCTTTGCTCATTGCTCTTATTTCTCTCCTCTATCTCTGTGACTGACTAGTTTAATTGAAAAGTGTTGTCTTCAAGCTAGGAGATCCTTTCTTCTGCTTGATCTAACCTATTCTTCAAGTTTTCCACTGTGTTTTGTAATTCCTTGAAGGAATTTTTATTTCCAGAAGTTCTGTTTGATTTTTCTTTAATATTTCAATTTCTTTAGTGAATTTTTCATTCATTTTCTGCATTTTTGTGGTTTCTTTGTGTTGGTTTTCCATTTTATCTGGCATTTCATTGAGCTTCCTTATAATCCATGTTAGAAATTCTTCATCTGTCAATTCAATATTCTGACTTTGTTGGTATCCATTGCTAGAGAGCTGGTGTTCCCTCTTGGGGGTGTCCTTTCACTTTGGTTCTTCATACTTCCAGAGTTCTTTTCCTGATTCCTGCTCATCTGGAACATCTTTTGCTTCTTACCTTTGGATTTTCTTTTGTTTAGATAATGATATACCCAGTTTAATGTCTGAGTCAGTAGGTGGTGCTTGTGGGTGAGAATTGGCCACACCCTTTATGATGAGTCAGTAAATGTAGTAAAAGGGTGTGCAAATTGACCTCCCTCCTGTCAGTAGCTGGCGTGTGCCAGAAGGAACAAGCTGTGATGTTGTTTTTGGGTCCTTTGACCAGCTCTAGTTCCTCAGGAGAAGCACTCTATTGCCCCAGGTGGTGGGTGAGGCCCTGGAACTTCCAGATGTGTCCTTATTCTCCACCTCAGCAGGGGAAGGTAGGGGAGTGAGGCTGGGTGTGGCTGGGTTGGGTTAGCCTGCCCACAAGCTCTGCTAATGCTTTTAACAGGGGTCAAAGGTCTGTTCCCTGCCTCTGGTAAAAGCTGCCAGGGAGGTGCTGAAGTGGTCCTACTGAACCAGAAACTCTGTGTGTGGAGGCAGGGCTCTCTGAGGCTTTCAATCAGGCTGTCTGGAGCAGGCCTTGCTCCTTTCCACCCTCCCCTATTCTGTGGTTTCTCCCAGGCCTCTGCCAGCAGGAAGGACCTCAACCCAACTGAGCACCCTAATGACTGTGATGAAGGCTGGGAAGTTCCTTGCCTAGGATCCCAGCCTGAGCTGGGAGCATGGCCCTCCCATGGGTGGAGGGGTGCCCCATGATGACAGCACAGCTAGGACCCACATTGCACTCTCACCCCTGATCTTTTCCTGCAGGTATTCACACCTTTCAAGACTAATTCACAAATATACCCTCTGTATCCCCAGACACTGTGATCGAGACATGGGTGTACAGGATCTAGACTGTACGCCCATCCCCTGGGCCCCGGAAATCAATCTCTCACCATGCCAGGGAAAAGGATACTGGTTCCAAGTCTCTCATGGGGTTCCCAAGCTGGTTCAATGTCCCTCCACCTTGGGGTGTGTCCCATTCTGCTGGAGTCATCAA
Source organism: Daubentonia madagascariensis (assembly GCA_023783475.1). Classification (NCBI taxonomy): domain Eukaryota; kingdom Metazoa; phylum Chordata; class Mammalia; order Primates; family Daubentoniidae; genus Daubentonia; species Daubentonia madagascariensis. Next base: position 345,254 of record JAKFHU010001194.1, on the reverse strand, counting down.
GCAAGCAGCACCAGGGAGGGCTGGCAGGCAGGGAGCTCACAGTCTGAGCACCCCTCACTCTGCTGCAGGACCCCAAAAGGAAAGGTCTGAGCCCCATTCCCTGTGGAAGCCTCCATTTGGTGTCTCAATTGTCTCTTTTGGCAGCTGCAGGTGGGGGAGGGGAAGGGGAGAGAAAGAATCTATGTGGATGAAAGTCCACCCTCTGGTCATCTCTAAACCTCTCTCTGGGAGGCAGTCCACCCAGAATGATGGGGCTCTGGAGTCACGCAAATTACCTGTGACCCACTGGACCTCTGTGGCTCCTGCAGTCTGGGCCAGAGTTGGGAAGTGTCTGTGTGGGGAAGAGCAAGACAACCTGAGAGGTTGAGGTCCCCTGGGGAGGACAAAGGCACCCAGAGGGTAGAGAAGCAATATGGTGCCTGCTATCTGGCTCTGGTCTGTGGGGCAGGAGGTACCCCAGGACAGGGGTATCAGAGCCTGGTGCCCTGTCTGCAAGAGGCTCTGTGCTCACTGGTGGCAGCAGTCTCTGGGCTCGTGTTGGTAGAGTGTCTGTCCAGCAGCTCAGGAGCCCACCAACAGTCCAGGATGTGAGGAAGGGGGATGTTAACTGATCCACCTGCCCTTCTCGCTGATTTCCACGCCTCTCAGGGCTTAATCCCTGCCAATGCCTTTCTCCTTCCAGTTCTGCTTTGCAACCTCTTCCCGTGCAGTCTCCTGTAGGTTCAGGTACCCTTCCTTCAGACCCTCTTCCAATCTATGTTTGTCTCTCTGTTTGTTTTTTCTCTTTCATCTAAAACTTCTCCTTCTTACAGAGACACTCTGGCTGGTGGTGTCTTTGGTTCGCCATCTTGCTCCTCCCCCTCAATCTCCAGTTTGCTAATATTTTATTGAGAATTTTTGCATATATATTCATAAGGGATATTGGTCTGTAATTTTCTTTTTTTGTTGTGTCCTTTTGTGGCTTTGGTATCAAGGTGATACTGGCTTCATAGAATGAGTTGGGAGAATTCCCTCCTTCTCAATGTTATGGAGTAGTTTCTGCAGTATGGGCACCAGTTCTTCTTTGTAGGTCTGGTAGAATTTGGCTGTGAATCCATGTGGTCTGGGGCTTTTTTTTTGTTAGAAGAATTTTTATTACTGCTTGAATCTCACTGTTCATTATTGGTTTGTTCAGGAGTTCTATTTCTTCTTTATTGAGTCTTGGGAGGTTGTGTGTTTCCGGGAATTTGTCCATTTTCTCTACATTTTCTAGTTTATGTGCATAGAGATTTTCATAATATTCATGGATGATGTTTTGTATTTCTGTGCTGTTTGTTTTAAAATCTTTGGGATTCAGCAAAAGCATTCCTAAGGGGAAAATTAATAGCCTTAAATGCCCACATCAAAATGTCAGAAAGATCACAAATTAACAACCTAATATCACATCCCAAGAAGCTAGAAAAGGAAGAGCAAACCAAACCCAAAGCCAGCAGAAGAAAACACACAACAAAGGTCAGAGCATAACTAAATGAAATGGAAAAAAAAATACAAAAGTTCAGCAAAATAAAAAGTTGGTTCTTTGAGACATATGCTCTCGAATGTTCATAGCAGCACAATTCACAATTGCAAAGTTGTGGAAACAACCCAGGTGCCCATCAATACACGAGTGGATCAATAAAATGTGGTATATGTATACCATGGAGTATTACTCAGCAATAAGGAACAACAGTGAATTAACACATCTGGTATTATCCTGGTTGGAGCTAGAACCCATTCTTCAAAGCAAAGTGTCACAGGATTGGAAAAACAAGCACCACTGGTACTCACCATCAAACTGGTACTAACTGATGAACACTTACATCACACAAGGCAATAACATTCATCTGAGGGCGGGCGGGCAGGAGCGGGGTGGAAGGGATGGGAAAAACTCTCACTGAATGGATGCAGAGAGCAGAGTTTGGGGGATGACCACGATTGTGGCTCTGACACGGGCAGAACAGGGGCAATGTGTATGGCCAAAGTGTTGTACCCCCATGATATTCTGAAATTTAAAAAATAAATTAAAAAGAAAAAAAGAAGTTCCCTTAAGCCATCCTGAAAAAAAAAAAAAAGTTGGTTCTCTGAAAAGATAAACAAGATCGATAGACCAGGAATAGAAAAGAAAGGACCCGAATAACCTCAATCAGAAATGATCAAGGAGATATTACAACTGATAGTACTGTCAGTAAATTTTAACATACAATAAAATATCATTAATTATAGTTCCCATGCTGTACACTATTAGATCTCTAGAACTTATTCATCCTACAAAACTGAAATCTTTTATCCTTTGGCAAACATCTCCCCATTGTCCCCCAGCTCACTTATTATTTATAAAAACCCTAAGGAATGCATGATCATTATCCACATTAAATATTTAAATCATTTTTAAATAGTGTTTTTAGAGTATTTTAGGTTCATAGCAACATTAAGCTGAAAGTACAGAGAGTTCCCTTTCTCCACCCCACCAATTCCCCCACTGTCAACATATACACCAGAGTACGTTTGTTACAATCTATGAACCTGCATTGACACATCAATATTGCCCAATTTCCAAAGTTTACATTCGGGTTCACTATGAGTTTGAACAAATGTATGTCATGTATCCTCCATTATAGTATCATAAGACTAGATTCACTTCCCTAAAAATGCTCCATTATTCATCTTCCCCTCCTCTTAGACCCTGGCAACCAGTGTTCTTTTAACTGTCTCTGTAGTTTTGCCCTTTCCAGAATGCCATATGACTGGGATCATACAGTAAGTTGAATTTTCAGATTGGCTTCTTTCACATAGTAATATGTATTTAAGTTTCCTCCGTGTCTTCCAGTGAAGGAATGGCTTTATAATACATTTTTTAATGTGGAACAATGTTCCATTGTCTAGCTGTACCACAATTTATCCATTTACATACTGGAAAACATCTTGGTTGCTTCCAAGATTTGGCAATTATAAATAAAGCTGCTATAAACATCCATATGCAGGTTTTTGTGAGGACATAAATTTTCAACTAATTTGGGTAAATAACAAGGAATGTGATTGTTGGATTATATGGTAAGACTATGTTCAGTTTTGTAAGAAACTGCCAAACTGTCTTCCAAAGTGGCTGTACCATTTTTTCATTCCCATCAGCAATGTATGAGAGTTCCTGTTGCTCCACATCTCCATAGTGTTTGATGTCTTCAAGGTTTTGGATTTTGGCCATACTAATAGGTATGTAGTGGTTGTTTTAATTTTCAATTCCTTAGTAAGGTATAATGTTGAGTAACTTTTCATATGCTTATTTGCTATCTGTGTATCTTCTTTGGTGGAGTGTCTGTTTAGGTCTTTTGCCCATTTTTATAGGGTTGTTTTTTCTCTTATTGTTGAGTTTTAAGAGTTCTTTTTATATTTTGGATAACAGTCTTTTATCAGATGTATCTTTCGCAGTATTTTCTCCCAGTTTGTGATTTGTCTTCTCATCCTCCTGACAGTGTCTTTTCCAGAACAGAAGTCTTTAATTTTAATGAAGTTCAACTTATGAATTATTTCTTTTGTGGATTATGCTTTTGGTGTTTTATCTAAAAAGCCATCAACAAACACAAGTTCCTCTAGATTTTCTCTGTATGTCTTAACATTTACAAAATAGAAGTGATAATAGTACCTCATAGGCTCATTATGAGAAATAAATAAGATAATGTATACAAAGGTGGCACAATGCTTAACCATAGTAACTGCTCAAGACATGCTAGCTGCTCCTGTGGTAGCTGTTGATTTCTTAATATAATTGAAAAGGCTAAGATTAACCAGCTAAAGTTATCTATTATGATGAGTAGATTCAAAAAAAACATGTTGCTCAAAGGCCAGTCACATATTCTAATCTTGCTTGAGGAATGAGTACATAGAAAAATTAAATGAAGTTGAGATTATTTATTAAAATTTTAAATTCAGTTCTTATAAGTCTATAATTTGTTATAGCTTAATTTGACACAGGATTCTTGGGACTCCTGGAGGTGTTAAATTTATTAATTGACATATAATGTACATATTTATAGAGTACAGTGTGATGTTTCAATACATATATACATTGTGTAATAATAAAATCAGGGTCTTTAACATGTCCATCACCTCAAACGTTTATCATCCTTTTGTGATGATGACATTCAAAATTCTCTCCTCTAGCTATTTTGGAATATATAATATTGTTAACTAAAGTCACTCTACATGCAATAGAACAGCAGAACTTGTTCCTCCTATCTAACTGTAATTTTGTACCTGTTGACCAATCTTTCCCTATTTCTCCCTTCCTCCTACCCTCCCCAGCCTCTGGTAACAACTATTCTCTCTACTTCTGTGAGATCAACCTCTTTAGATTCTGCCTGTAAGTGAGATCAAGCAGTATTTCTCTTTCTGTGTCTTATTTCACTTAATTTTGTTCTCCAGGTTCACCCATGTTGTCGCAAATAACAGAATTTCCTTCCTTTTTAAAGCTCAATAGTATTCAATTGTGAATATATACCACATTTTCTTTATCCATTAATCCATTGATGGGCACTTAAAATGATTCCATATTTTGGCTTTTGTGATACTACTGCAGTAAACATGGGAGTGCAGCTATCTCTTCGATATACTGATTTCATTTCCTTTGGATATATACCTAGTAATGGGATTGCTGGATTATTTAGTAATTGTATTTTTAACTTTTTGAGTAATCTCCTTACTTTTTTCCATAATGGCTGTACTAACTTACATTCTCAGCAACAGTGCATCAGTATATAAGAGTTCCTTCTTTCTCTATATCCATGCCAGCATTTGGATTTTTTGTTTTTGTTTTTGTTTTTGTCTTTTTTACAATAGCCATTCTAATTAGGGTGAAGTGATATTGCAATTGTTTTGATTTACATTTTCCTGATGGTTACTGATGGCGAGCATTTTTTTAATATGTCTGTTGGACATTTGTATGTTTTCCTTTGTGAAATGTCTATTCAGGTCTTTTGCCCATTTTTAAATCAGATTATTTGGGGGGTTTGCTATTGAGTTTATTGAGATCCTCATATGTTCTGGCTGGATGTTAACCCCTTGGCAGGTGCATAGTTTGCAAATATTTTTTCCCATTCTGTACTTGTCCCTTCACTTCATTGATTGTTTCCTTTGCTGTGAAGGGTTTTAGTTTGATGTAATCACATTTTTCTATTTTTGTTTTTGTTGCCTGTACTTTTCAGGTCTTATCAAAAAAAAAATCTTAACCAGACCTATGTCACAAAGCATTTTCCCTGTTTTCTTCTAGTAGTTTTATTGTTTTGGGTCATAAATTTAAGTCTTCAATTCATTTTGAGTTGAGTTTTGTGTATGGTGAAAGATAGGGGTATAGCTTCATTCTTTTGCATGTGGATATCCAGCACCATTTATGGAACAGACTGTCCTTTCCCCATTATATGTTCATGGTTCCTTAGTTGAAAATCAATGGCTATAAGTACATGGGTTTATTTCTGTGTTCTCTATTCTGATCCTTTGGTCTGTATGTCTATTTTTATGCCAATACCATACTCCTTTTTTTTACTGTATCTTTGTAGGATATTTTAAAGTTGGGTAGTGTGATGCCTCCAATTTTGTTGTTGTGGGTTTTTTTCCTCCAATTGCTTTGGCTGTTTGGGGTGTCTTGTGGTTCCAAACAAATGTTAGGATTATTTTTTCTATTTCTGTGAAGAATGTCATTGGTATTTTCATAGGGATTGCACTGAAGCTATAGATCTTTTGGGTAGTATGGACATTTTAACAATGTTAATTATTCCAATCCGTGAACATGGGATATCGTACCATTTATTTGTGTCCTCTTCAATTTCTTTCATCAATATTTTGCAGTTTTCATTGTAGTGATCTTTCACTTCCTTGGTTAAATTTATTTGTATCTTATTTTTTCTACCTATTGTAAATGGAATTGCTGTGTGATTTTTTTTTTCTTAGATTGTTCACTATTGGCAGATAGAAAAGCAACTGACTTTTGTATGTTGATTTTGCATCCTGTAACTTTACTGTATTCATTTATTATTTCTAACATTTTTGGTGGATTTTTAGAGTTTTCCATATATAATATCATGTCCTCCTCAAACAGGTACAATTTGACTTCCTCCTTTTCAATTTGGAAGCCCATTATTTCTTTCTCTTACATAATTGCTCTGGCTAGGATTTCCAGTACAGTGTTGAATAAAAGTGGTGAAAGTGGAAATCCTTATCTTGTTCCAGATCTTTTAAACATAAGCTTTCATCTTTTTCCCATTTAGTATCACGTTAGCTATACGTTTCTCATATATGCCCTTTATCGTGTTGAGGTATGTTCTTTTTATACCTAACATGTTAAGAGTTTTATCATGAAGGGATGTGGAATTTTATCAAATGCTCTTTTGTACCTATTGAAATGAACTTATGGTTTTTGTGCTTGATTCTGTTAATGTGATGTATCATGTTTATTAATATGTATATGTCAAACAATGCTTGCATCCCTGGAATGAATCCTGCTTGATCATAGTGAATGATCTTTTTGATGTACTGCTGAATTTAGTTAGCTGGTATTTTGTGGAGGATTTTTACATCTATGCTCATCAGGGAGATTTGCCTATTGTTTTCTTTTTTTGCTTTGTCCTTGTCTGGGTTTGACATCAGGGAAATTCTGCCCCCCTAGAATGAGTTTGGAAGAATTCCTTTCTCTTCAATTTTTTTGGGATAGTTTAAAGATAAATGATATTAGTTCTTCTTTAAATGATTGATAGAACTCAGCAAGGAAGGCATCATGTCCCTGATTTTCTTTGATGGTACAGTTTTAATTTGACTCAATATTATTGCTCATTACTCATCAGTTCAGGTTTTCTTTTTCCTTTTTCAATTAATTTTTTATTTTTATTTATTATGGGTACATGATAGTTGTATATCATTATAAGGTACATGTGATGTTTTGATACAGGCATACAATGTGAATTAATCAAATCAGGGTAATTGGGGTATCCGTCACCTCTGGCATTTAACATTTCTTTGTGTTAGGAACATTCCAATGACACTCTTTTGGTTATTTTAAAGTATATCCTAATTTATTGTTGATTATAGTCATTTTGTTGTGCTATTAAATATTGTTCACTCTACCTATCTAACTATATTTTTGTACCCACTAATCATCCCCAATCTGTACCCCCCTCCCTGCTACTGTTTCCAGCTTCTGGTAACTATCTTTCTACTCTCTGCCTCCATGAGATCAATTGTTTTAAATATTTATCTACCACATATGAATGAAAGCATCTAAGATTTATCTTTCTGTGCTTAGCTTATTTCACTTAACAAAATGTTCTCCAGTTCCATCCATGTTGTTGCAAATGACAGTGTCAACAGAAAAGAAGCCAAACTCTGTGAAATAATTTTAAAGGGATTTATTCTGAGCCAAATTTGAGGACCATGACCCGGAGCCACACCCAACAAGCCTTGAGCAAGGGGACTTACTGTGGTTGGGTTACAGTTTGGTTTTATACATTTTAGGGAAATGGGGGTCACAGGTAAAGTCATAAATCAATACATGGAAGGCATACATTGGTTTGGCCTGAAAAGGCGGGCCATCTCGAAGCAGGGGCTTACAGGTTATAGGTGGGTTTAAAGACTCTTTGACTTGTAATTGGTTCTAAAGGCTTGGAATGTTTTAGATAAGAGACAAGTCACTGGACATATTTGTTGTGTAAATTGGGGACCTGCAGATTTGTCTTGCATAGTCTTAGGCCTGTTAATGAGTTACAAAGGATATCTCCAAGAAGGGAGGGGGGCATGGTGAGGCATGTCTGACCACCTCCTCGTGGCAGACAATTTAGTTTTAGGATATCCTCTTGGCCAGGAGGGGGTCCATTCAGTTAGTGGAGGGGGGAAGGCTTTTATTTAATTTTAGTTCACAAAAATATTTAATTCTTTCTTGTGGCTATATAATATTCCATTTTGTATATGTACCACAATTTCTTTATCCATTCATCTGTTGAGGGATACTTAGGTTGATTGCAAATCTAGCCTTTTGGGAATGGTGCTGCAGTAAACATGGCAGTGCAGATATCTTTTCAATATACTTATTTCCTTTCTTTTGGATACATACCTAGCAGTGGGATTGCTGGGTCATATGGTAGTTCTATTTTTAGTTTTTTGAGAAACCTCCATATTGTTCTCCATAGTGGTTGCATTAATTTATATTCCCACCAACAGTATATGAGGATTCCCTTTCTCCACATCCTCACCAGCATTTGTTATTGCCTGTCTTTTTGATAAAAGCCATTTTAATTGGGGTGAGATGATATCTCATTGTAGTTGTGATTTGCATTTCTCTAATGACTAATGATGTTGAGCATTTTTTCATATACCTGTTAGCCATTTATATGTCTTCTTTTGAGAAATGTTTATTCAGATCTTTTGCCTGTGTTTTAATTGGATTATTTGATTTCTTTTCCCCTTGAGTTGTTTGAGCTCCCTATATACTCTGGTTATTAATCCTTTACCAGATGAATAGTTTGCAAATATTCTCTGCCGTTCTGTGGGCTGTCTCTTCACTTTGTTGATTGTTTCCTTTGCTGAGCAGAAGCTTTTTAGCTTGATGTGATCCAATTTGTCCGATTTTGCTTTGGTTTGTCTGTGCTTTTGAGATATTACTCAAGAAATCATCACCCTCAACAATGTCCTGGGGTATTTTCCCAATGTTTTCTTTTAAGAGTTTCATAGTTTCAGGACTTAGATTTAAGTTGTTAATCCATTTTATTTGTTTTTTGTACATAGTGAGAGATAGGGGTCTAGTTTCATTCCTCTACATATGGATACCTAGTTTTCCCAGCACCATTTATTGAAGAGACTGTCTTTTCCCCAATTTATGTTCTTGGCAGCTTTGGTAAAAATGAGTTCATTATAGAGATGTGGATTTATTTCTGGGTTCCTGTTCTGTTTCATTGGTCTATGTGTTTGTTTCTATTTCAATACCATGCTGTTTGGTTATTACAGCTCTATAGTATAATTTGAGGTCAGGTAATGTGATTCCTCCAGTTTTGTTCTTTTTGCTCAAGATGGCTTTGGCTATTCTGGGTGTTTTGTGGTTCTATATACATTTTAGGACTATTTTTCCTATTTATGTGAAGAATGTCACTGGTATTTTGAAGGGGATTGCATTGAATCTGTAGAGAGCTTTGTAGTATGGACAATTTTGACAATATTAATTCTTCCAATCTATGATCGTGGAATACCTTGTCATTTTTTGTATCCTTTTCAATTTCTTTCATCAATGTTGTATAGTTTTCATTATAGAGATCATCCACTTCTTTGGTTGAGTTTATTCCTAAGCATTTTATTTTACTTGTATCTATTGTAAATGTGATTATTTTCTAAGCTTCTTTTTCAGATTGTTTGCTGTTGTAATATAGAAATGCTACTGAGTTTTGTATATTGATTTTGTATCCTGCAACTTTACTGAATTTGTTTATCAGTTCTAATAGGTTTTCTCTCATAGTGTGTTTTAATTTCTTGATTTTCATTTTTTATGTATCTCTTGTAAGTTTTTTTTATTTGTGGTTACCATGAGGCTCACAAAAACATCTTTAAAACCAATTATTTTCAACAAATGACAACTTTATTAAAAAATAACTGAACATACAGAAATCTAAAAGAATCTACATTTTAACTCCATGCCCCCCTGCTTTTTGACTTTTTGTTGTATCCACTTATATATTTTTATACTATCTCTTAATAAGTTCTTATAGCTATTATTCTAGATAAATTTGTCTTTTAGTCTTTCTACTGATGATAGAAGTGGTTTATACACTGAAATTATAGAAATAGAGTATTTTGTATTTGTGTACTTACTGCTATCAGTGATTTGTGTACCTTCAGATGATTTCATATTGTTCATTAACATCCTTTTCTTTCATATTGAAGAGCTCCTTCTAGCATTTCTTGTAGGACAGGTCTTTTGTTGATGAAATCCTTTAGCTTTTGTTTGACTGAGAAAGTCTATCTCTCCTTCATATTTGAAGGATATTGTTGCAGGATATAATATTCTAGGATTAAGGGTTTTTTCCTTCAGCACTTTGAATATGTCATGCCACTATCTCCTGGCCTGTAGGGTTTCCCCGAGAAGTGTGCTGCCAGTCGTATTGGAGCGCCTTTATATTTTTTTTTTCTATTTTCTTGCTTGCATTAGGGCCTTTTCTTTATCCATGACTTTTGGGAGCTTGATTATTAAAGGTCTTAAGGTTGTCTTGTTTGGGTTAAATCCACTTGATGTTCTATGACCTTCTTGTACCCGAATATTGATATCTTTCTCTAGGTTTGGAAAGTTCTTTGTTATTATTTCTTTGAACATACTTTCTACCCCAATCTCTCTCTCTCTCTCTATCTCCTCTTTAAGGGCATAACTCTTAGATTTTCCCTTTTCAGACTATTTTCTAGATTTTATAGCTGTGCTTTATTCTCTTTTATTCTTTTTTCTTTTTTCTCTTCTGACTGTGTATTTCGTATAGCATGTCTTCAAGCTCACTAATTCTTTCTGCTTGATCAATTCTGGTATTGAAAGACTCTGGTGCATTTCTCTGTTTTTCAATTGAATTTTTCAGCTCCAGGATTTCTGCTTGATTTTTTGTTATTTCAATCCAATCTCTTCGTTAAATTTATCTGATAGACTTCTGAATTCCTTCTCTGTGTTGTCTTGAAGTTCATTCAGCTTCTTTAGGACAGCTATTTTGAATTCTTTTTCTGAAAGGTCAATTATCTCCATCACTCTGGGATTTGTCACTGGTACCTTATTTACTTCGTTTGGTAAGATCACATTTTCCTGAGTGTTCCTTATGCTTGTGGATGTTCATCAGTGTCTGGGCATTGAGGAATTAGGTATTTATTTTAATCTTGCAGTCTGGGCTTGCTTGAACTCATCCTTCTTGAGAAGACTTTCCAGATATTCAAAGGGAATTGAGTGTTGTGATCTAAGTCTTTGGTCACTGCAGCCATATCAGCACTAGGGGGCACCCCAAGCCCACTAATGGTGCAACTCTTGTAGACTCCTTGTGGTACTGTCTTGGTGGACTTGGGTAAGATATGGGAGAATTACCCAGATTACCAGGCAAAGTTTCTCACTCTCTTTCCTCACATTCCCTCAAACAGAAAGAGTCTCACTCTGTGCTGGGATGCCTGGAGTTGGGGGAGGAGTGACTTGGGCACTCCCTCATGGCCACCACAACTGGGACTGCACCAGGTCACACCTGAAACTGGCATAGTCTTGCCCAAAGCCTGTGGCAACTACTGCCTGACTACAGTTGTGTTTATTCAAGGCCTAAGGGCTCTTTAGTCAGCAAGTGGTGAATCTTGCCAGGACTTAGTTTTTCCCTTCAGAGCAGCAGGTTCTCTTCTGGCCCAAGGTGGGTGTAGAAATGCTGCACAGCAGCCAAGGCCTGGACTCAGGGGCTTCAGCATTTTCCTTGGTACTTTATTTTACTGTGACTGAGCTGGTATCGAAGTTGTAAGACAAAGTGCTCTGTACTCTTCCCTTTTCTTTTCCCAAGCAGAAGAACACTCCCCCTGAGCCACACTGCTGAATAACATGTGACATTTACTTTTCTGTTCCTGAGTTACTTCATTTAAGATAATGGCCCCCAGTTCCATCCAAATTGCTCCAAAAAACATGATTTCATTCTTTCTTATCACTGAGTAGTACTCCATGGTATGTGTGTATGTGTGTGTATGTAAATATATTTTTTTTTCACATTTTCTTTATCCACTCATTAGTTAATGGGCACTCAAATTGATTCCATGTCTTTGTGATTGTGAATTGTACTGCAATAAACATATAAGTGCATGTATCTTTTTTATATATCATGCTGAAATATCCCTTTGTGCTGGTAGATTCAGTTTGCTAGCATTTTCTTAAGGATTTTTGTGTCCATGTTTATCAGGGATATTTTCTGTAGTTTTCTTTTTGTTGCATTTCTTTCTTGCTTTGGAATCAGGGAGATAGTGGTTTCCTAGAATGGGTTAGGAAGGATTCCCTCCTTCTAAGTCTTTTGAAACAGATTCAGTAGGATTGGCACAGTTCTTTTTATGTCTGCTAGAATTTGGCTGTGAATTTATCTGGTCCTGAGCTTTTTTTGTTGTTGTTAGGAGATTTTTTATTACTGAGTCAGTCTGACTACTCATTCTTACTCTGTTCCAGAGTTCTGTTTCTTCCTGGTTCAATCTCAAGAGGTTGTGTGTTTTCAGGAATTCATCCATTTCCTCTAGGTCTTCTAGTTTGTGAGCATATAGTTGTTCATAATAGTCTCTGATCTTTTGTATTTCTGTTGTATCAGTTGTAAACTCTACTTTTTCATTTCTCATTGTGTTTGTTTGGATCTTCTTGCTTCTTTTATTGGTTAGTCTAGCTAATGGTTTATCAATTTTGTTTATCTTTTCAAATAACCAACTTTTCATTTCATTGATCCTTTGTATTGTTGTTTTGATCTCTATATCATCTAGTTCTGCTCTGATCTTTGTTATTTCTTTCCTTCTGCTAGCTTTTGGTTTGGTTTGATTTGTTCTTGTTTTTCTAGTTCCCTGATGTGTGACATTAGGTTGTTAATATGTGATCTTTTTACTTTTTTGATGTTGGCATTTAATGCTATAAAATTCCCTCTTAGCACTGCTTTATCCCACAGGTTTTGGTATGTTGTGTTTTCATTTTCATTTGTTTCAAAAAATTTTTAATTTCTTTCTTTAGTTCTTCATTAACCAGTGATCATCCAGGAGAATGTTGTTTAATTTCCATGTGTCTGTATAGTTTCTGCAGTTCCTCTTTGTCTTGATTTCTAGGTTTATTCCACTGTGGTCCGAGAAGATACTTGATATGACTTTGATTTGTTTAAATTTGTTAAAACTTGTTTTGTGGCCTAAAATGTGGTCTGTCTTGGAGAATGTTCTGTATGCTGATGAAAAGAACGTGTATTCTGTATTTATTGGGCAGAATGTTCTGTAAATGTCTGTTAAGTCCATGTGGTCTAAAGTCCAGTTTAAGTGAAATGTTTATTTGTTGATTTTCTGTCTCAATGATCTGTGTAGTGCTGAGAGTGGGGTGTTGAAGTCCCCCACTATTATTGTGTTGCTGTCTAACTCTTTCTTTAGGTCTAGTAATATTTCTTTTGTGAATCTGGGAGCTTTAATGTCAGGTGCATATATATTTAGGGTCATTATATTCTCTCACTGAATTGATCTCTTTATTGTTACATAATGACTTTCCTTGTCTTTTTTTACTGTTTTTGATTTAAAGTCTGTTTTATCTGATATGTATATCTACTCCTGCTCACTTTTGGTTCCCGTTTGCATGGAATAACTTTTGCCACCCCTTTACTTTCAATCTATATGCTTCTTTATAGATAAGGTGTCTTTTAAGCAGTATATAGTTGAATCTTTTTTTATCCATTGACATTCAAGGTTAATATTGATATGTAAGGCTTTGTTCTTGTCATATTGTTAGTTGCTTTCTAAATGTTTTATAAGTTCTTTGTTTCTTTTTCTCTATCTTTTTTGGTTTGCTGAACTTATGTCATGTTGCCATTTAATTTCTTTCTCTTCCTCTTTCATGTGGTTGTTTTATAAGACCTTTGAGTTTTATATTTTCATGAGTTTTTGGGATGGTGAATATTGGCCTTTTGTTTCCGTGTTTAAGACTCCTTTGAGAACATCCTGGAGGGCTGGTCTAGTGGTAACAAATTCTCTCAGTGATTGCTTGTCTGGAAAATACTTTATTTTTTTCTTCATTTATGAAGCTTATTCTGGCAGGACATAAAATTCTTGGCTGATAGTATTTTTTTCTTTCAGCACTTTGAAAATGCCATCTCATTCTCTTCTGGCCTGTAATGTTTCTGATGAGAACTTCACGTTAGTCTGATGGGGTTTCCTTCATAGGTGATTAGGCACTTTTCTTTTGCTAATTTTAAAATCCTGTCTTTCACTTTGACATTTGTCATTCTGATTATAATATACTGTGGTGAAGTCTCTTTTGCAATGTATTTTCCTGGAATTGTTGGGCCTCCTGTATCTGAATGTCTAACTTTCTTGCTAATCCTGGGACATTTTCATCAACTATTTCCTTAAGTAGATTTTCTAAACTTTTTGATCTCTCTTCCCCTATGGGAATAACAATAATTTGTAGGCTTGGTCACTTTATATAGTCCCAGATGTCTCAGAGGCTTTGCTCATTCTTTTTTATTCTTTTTTCCTAATTTTTGTCTGACTGGATTATTTCAAAAGACCTGTCTTCAGGTTCTGAGATTTTTTTCTTCTGCTTGGTCTAGTCTGTTTTTGAGGCTTTTGAATGTGTTTTGTGTTTCCTTTGATGAATTTTTCAGCTCCAGAATTTCTTTTTTTTTTTTTAAAGATATCTACCTCCTTGGTAAATTTCTCATTCATATCCTCAATAGATTTTCTGATTTCTTTGTTTTGGTTTTCAGATTTCTCCTTCATTTCATTGAGCATCTTTAAAATCAATATTTGGAAATCTTTATCTAATATTGTGAGGAACTCTTTTTCATTGGGATCTGTTGCTGGACGATTATTGTAGTCCTTTGGTGCTGCCATATTTTCTTGCTTTTTCATGTTTCCTGTCTCCTTCCATTGTTATCTGTGCATATGAATAGTAGTCACTTGTTCCAATTTTTTGAAATTGCTCTTGAAGGAAAGAATTTTTTCCTGAATATGTTTACATGTTGTTGGTTGAGTAGGACACTTTGGCTTTGATTTGGGGTGCCTGCAGTACTGTGATCTTTGTATGATTTCTTAGGCAGTACACATGGTCAGTGGTATCTGTGATTTCCTCAGTGGCTTAGGGAACAGTTATTAGTTGAGGATGTGATGAAGGCTGGTAACTTGAATGCCAGCCAAGGAAATCTTTAGGCCCCAGTGGTGGAAGCAGTGGGATGAATATGCCTGATTTTAGGCCCCAGAGTAGCTTGCACTGGCAACAGTGTTAGGTGTTCTGCAGGCTAATTTTTGGCTTGCTCAGCCAGTTGGCTTTCTCAGAAGCTAGAACGTGGGTATGTGGGAGGATTCTCAGTCCCCCGAGCAGCTGGCATGATGTGGAAGCTTGCAGTAGTGGTGGTGAAGCCACCCATTAGGACCCAAATGGTCTGTGTTGGTGTTACTGATTGCTGCAATGGATTGGGCATGCTAGTTCTCATTCCCCCAGCTGCTGTAACAGGGCAGTGGGTATTGTTTTAGTGTGCTTAGGAGAGCTTGGTCTCCCCCCATCACTTCCCAGCCAGGTGGCAGCTACAACCACATCACCTTGAACTCAGCCCAAGGGTGGGGTGCAGACCATTGTTAAACTCCCAAAATGGCACTGGTGTGGGCTTGCAATCAAAAAGGGCAGGGCCCCTTTCAGACAAGTGGTATGGGCAAGAAACTGTGGGAAATGCAGTCCACTCATGTCTCAGTCTCACAGGCGCCCATAGAAGGGCAGTGGGCAGGGCTGCAGCTGTGTCTACCCAAACTCAGCTCAAGGGTGGGGTGTTGCCCAGCTTTAAACTCCAAAACTGGCACTTGGGCCTGTGACCTGAGGAAGTGGGACCCCCTCCAGGTAAACAGCATGGGCAAGATGCTGGGTGGAGTGCCATCTACTTGTGTCTCAGTTTCACTGCAGCCCATAGCAGGGCCATGGGAATTGTCCTAGGAGTGCATAGGAGAGCAGGGGCTCCCTGTTCCTCCTCAACTGGGCCAGGCTGCAGTGGCATTAGCCCAAACTCAGCCTGAGAGTAGGGCACTGCCCATCTTTAAACTCCCAAACTGGCACCTTGGACCTGTGACCAGAGAGAATGGGGCCCCTTCCAAGTAAACAGTTTGGGCAAGATGCTGAGGGGAGTGCTGACCACTCATGTCTCAGTCTCACAGCAGCCCATAGCAGGGCAGTGGGAATTGTCCTAGGAATATATAAGAGAGCTTGGGTTCCCCTCTCCCTCTTCAACTTGGTGGCAGCTGCAGCTGCAGCTGCATCAGCCCAAACTCAGCCCAAGGGTCATTTCTTGCTTTATATCTTTAATGTAGCTATTAATAGATTTTTGTTTTGTGGTTGCCATGAAGCTTAAAAAACATGTTATAGTTATAACAGGTTATATTAAATGATAACACCTTAAATTTTATCACAAAAAAATGAAAAAGTAAAAAAGGGAAAGATTCTGCCCTTTACCTTTGCTCCTTCCCTCACATTTTGAATTTTTGATGCCACAATTTACATTTTTATATTTCATATTCCTTAAAAATATTGTAGTTTTGATTATTTTTAGTGATTTTCACTTTTAACTTTCATACTAAAAATATATGTAATTTATACACCACCATTACGTTATTAGAGTATTCAGAATTTGACTGTGTACTTGGTTTTACCAGTGAGTTATACAATTTCAGAGTTAAATAATTTCAGATGTTTTTATGTTACTCATCAGCTTTGTTTTCTTGTAAAACAAATCTGGTGGTGATGAATTTCCTCAGCTTTTGTTTGTTCAGAAACGTCTTTATCTTCCCTTCATTTCTGATGGATAGTTTTACTGGATACAGTATTCTTGGTTGGCAGGGGTTTTTTCCTTCAGCACTTTGAATATATCATCCCACTCTCTCTTGTAAGGTTTATGCTGAGAAGTCTGCTTGCTCTTAGGTGTATCGGGACTCCTTTATATGTTATTTGCTCTTTGCTCTTGCTGCTTTCAGGTTCCTCTCTTTGTCTTTGATCTTTGACAGTTTGATTGTAATATGTCATAAGGGTGGTCTCATTTTGCTTGAGTCTAATTGGAAACCTTTGACCTTCCTCTACTTGTATATTTTTATCTTTCTCCAGGCTTGGAAAGTTTTCTGTTATTATTTCTTATAACTTTCTACTCCTTATTCTTTTTCTCTCCCTTTCAATACCAGTGATCCATAAATTTGTTCTTTTGATGTTATCCCATAAACTCTGTAAGCTTTCCTTATTCCTTTTTATTCTTTCTTGCTTGTTTATCCCTGAGTGTATATTTTCAATTAACTTTTTTTGAGTTCACAGATTTTTTATTCTGCTTGATCAATTCTGTTATTGATGCTATTTCATTTTTCATTTTGCTCATTGTACTTTTTGGCACCATCATTTCTGGGGTTTTTTTATTATTTCAGTCTTTGTTAAATTGCCCTGATAAATTTTTATATTGTTTTTCTGTATTTTCTTAAAGTTTACTAAGCTTCCTTAAAACAACTATTTTTAATGTGTTGTTAGCAGTTCTTCCATCTCCATCTTTTTAGGTTCAGTCAATGGCACCTTATTTCATCCATCTAGTGACATCATATTTCCCTGATTGATCTTGATCATTGTGGCTGTGTGTTAATATCTACACATAGGTACCTAATCCAGTCTTCACATTCTGGCTTTGTTTTGGAGCTTCCTTCAACAGTAAGCCTGTTCACAGATTCTGGGCACCACAGGTTGACTGATGAGGACCCTAAGCCTATGATCACTTTAGCCATTGCAACACTAGAAGGCATCCTAAACCCAGGACCACTGAAGCCAGAATCCTTTGGCTCCTAAAGCTGACACACTGTTGGGTTGCACTCAAAGCCCACAGCTGCCACAACCAGTTCAGCACTGGGGTGTTCCCAAGGCCTGTGGCTGCTGCAGCCTTCCCACTGCTAGGCTTGTTCAGGGCCTAAGGATGCTGTATTCAGCTGGGAGTTATTTGGGACAGATCTTGAGTCCATCTTGCTTGGCGGAGTGTTCACATTTGGCACTGGGGGAGGTCAAGTGGTTCTGCCTGTTGGTACCAGCCTGTTGTCAGGGGCAATGGGGCTTTTCCTGGTGCCAGGTTTTACTGGGGTGGGTCCATTACTGGGTTCCAAGGCAAATTCCTAAGCTTATTTTCCTCTCCTTCCCCAAAGAAAATGGTATCTTTCTCCATGCTGTGCTGCCTGGGTTTGAGGGAAGGATGATGCAAACAATCCTGTGGCCCCCAAGGCTGATGTAGCATTGGGTAATACCCAAAGCTCACTGGCACTTGACCAGTGTAGCACCAGGGCATGCCAAAGGCCTGCAGGTGCTATGGCCTGCCTACTGCTGAGGTATATTCAGGGCCCAAGGCTACTGTAGTCAGCCAGCAGTAATGTGGACTGGAACATGGTTCATCCTGCCAGGGCCATGGGTTCTCATCTGGTGCCAGGGAGGATCTAGAGGCTCCATCTGTGGATACCAGGCTGGTGTCAGGGGCCATGGGGTTCTGATCTGTACTGGGTTTTGCTGAGGCTGGCCCGGTACTGAGCTGCAAGACAAAGTCCTATGCTTATTCCCTCTCCTTTCCCCCAGCAAATGGCTTCTGTCTCTACATTGTACTGCCTGGGGTTGAGGAAGGCATGATATAGGCAATCCCATGACCACCAAAGCTGATATAACATTGGGTTACATCTGAAGCCCACTGCCACCCGCGACCATCACAGTTCTGGGATATGTCCAAGGCCCATAGGTGCTATGGCCTGCCTGCCACTGAGATTTATTCAGGGCTGAAAGCCACTGTAGTCACCTTGCTGTGATGCAGACCAGAACACATCTGTTCCACCAGGGCCACAGGGTCTCATCTGGCACTGGGCCAGATCTGCAGGACCCATATGTAGGTACCAGCCTGATGTCTGGGGCTGAGAGGGGCTCTGCCCTGTGCTAGGTTTCACTGAGGCTGGCTGGTACTGGGTTGCAAGGCAAAATCCTATGCCCACATCCTTCCTCTTCCCCCAAATCGACCATGTCTCTCTCCACACTGCACTGCCTGAAGTTGGAGGAGGGGTGATGTGGGTAATATAAAACTGTCCTTTTAACCCCTTCAGTGGCTTGTCTTATTATTATGCTAAAACCAGGTACTGTGATCACTCACTCATCTGGTTTTCTGAGCTCTTGTTATGGTTTTTTTCATGTCTGGATAATTGTTCAAATTGATATTTCTGTGGAGGAGATGACCCCTCGAGAATTCTACTCAGCCATCTTGCTCTGCCCCATCTCCAAATTTTTCAGTTTAACACAATCAGTACCTTTTTTGTATCAGGTACTAAACTAGTATTTTTTATCAATACATAAAAGATGTACATTTTTTGGTATGTGTAATAATTTGATATATTCATATAATGTGTAAAGATCAAATCAGGGTAATTGGTATATTCATCACCTTAAATATCTTTTTTATGCCAAGAACATTCAAATTATTCTGTTTTAGTGATTTTTAAAATGTGTAATAGATTATTGTTAACTATAGTCACCCTACTCATCTACTGAACAGTAGTACCTATTTCTTCTATGAAACTGTATATTTGTACCATTAATCAACCTCCCTTCATTCCCCTGTCCCATTCTCTGCCTCTGGTAGCAACAAATCTACTCTCTATATTCTTGAGCTACACTTTTTTAACTCCCAATACTTGCAAATATGTGATATTTTTCTTTCTGTGCTTGGCTTTTGTCACTTAATATAATAACCTCCAGTTCCATCCATGTTGCTGAAAATGACAGAATTTCATTCTTTTTTATGGCTGAATAATATTCTGTTGTGTATATATTCCACATTTTCTTTATCCATTCATCCATTGATGGGCACTTAGGTTAATTTGATATTTTGGCTATTGTGAATAGTGCTGCAGTAAACATGAGAGGAAAGATATCTCTTTGATATATTAATTTCCTTTTTTGATATATATTCAGGAGTGGAATTGCTGGATCATATAGTAGTTCCACTTTTAGTTTTTTGAGGAATCTCCTTACTGTTTTACATAGTGGCAGTACTAATTCCCATTCCCACCAACAGTGTACAAGGATTCCCCTTTTCTCCACATCCTTGCCAGCATTAGTTATTTTCTGTCTTTTTGATAAAATGCATTTTAACTGAGGTGAGATGATATCTCATTGTGGTTTTGATTTATATTAATATTTCTCTGGTAATTAGTGATGAACATTTTTTCATATACATATTGGACATTTCTATGTCTTTTGGAGAAATGTCTATTCAGATCTTTTCCCCATTTTTAAAATTGAATCATTTATTATTATTTTTTTGCTATTGAATTGTTTGAGCTCCTTATATATTCTGATTATTAATCACTTGTCCTGGAACATTTCCCCAAAGTTTTCTTTTGGTAGTTTCTTAGCTTCAGGTCTTACATTTAAGATCTTTAATTTATTTTGATTTGATTTTTGTGTATGGTGAAAAATAGAGATCTAGTTTCATTCTTCTGTGTATAGTTGTCCAGTTTTCTAAGCATCATTTATTAAAGAGTCTGTTTTTTATGCCAGTACCATGCTGATTTGGTTACTATAGCTTTGTCGTATATTTTGAAGTCAGGAACTGTGATGGCTCCAGCTTTGTTTTTTTGGTTACTTTGTTCTCAGGGTTGCTTTGGCTATTTGGGGTCTTTTGTGGTTCCACGTAAATTTTAGAATTGTTTTTTTCTATTTCTGTGATGAATGTCATTGGTGTTTTGATAGGGATTATATAGAATCTGTAAATTATTTTGGTTAGCATTGTCACTTTAACAATATTAATTATTCCAATCCATGAACATGGAATATCTTTCCGTGTTTTTGTGTCCTATTCAGTTTGTTTCATCAGTGTTTCATTGTTTTCTTTGTAGAAATCTTTCACTTCTTTGGTTAAATTTATTTCTAGGTATTTGATTTTTTTGTAGCTATTGCAAATGGGGTCATTTTTTGATTTATTTTTCAGATTGTTCACTATTGGCATATACAAATTCTACTAATTTTTGTATGTTGATTTTTGTATCCTGCAACTTTACTAAATTTGTTTATCAGGTCTAACAGTTTTTTGGTAGAGTTTTTAGGTTTTTCTAAATATAAGGTGATGTCATCTGTGAACAAGCCTAATTTGACTTCTTCCTTTCTCATTTTGATGCCTTTTATTTCTTTCTCTTGCCTAATTGCTCTGGCTGGGACTTCCAGTATAATGTTGAATAAAAGTAGTGAAGAGTGGGCACCCTTGTCTTGTTCCAGATCTTAGAGGAAACGCTTTCAATTTTCCCTGTAAGTATGACATTAGTAGTGCGTTTGTCATATATAGCCTTAATTATTTTGAGGTGTGTTCCATCTATACCCAGTTGTTATGAGGGTTTTTATCATAAAGGGATGTTGTATTTATCAAATGCTTTTTCAGCATCCATTGAAATGATCATATGGATTTTGTTCTTTGTTCTGTTAATGTGATGTATCATGTTTATTGATTTACATATGTTAAACCATCCTTGCATAACTGTGATGAAACCTGCTTGATCATGGTGAATGGACTTTTTAATATATTGTTGATTTTGTTTTGCTAGTATGTTGTTGAGGATATTTGCAACTATGTTCATCAGTGATGTTGGCCTCTAGTTTTTTATTTTGTTCTGTCCTTGTCTAGTTTTGGTATCAGGATAATGCTGGCCTTGTGGAATGAGTTTGGAAATATTCCATCCCATTCAATTTTTTTGAATAGTTTGAGAGGAATTGGTATTAGTTGTTCTTTAAATGTTTGGTAGAGTTCAGCTGTGAAGCCATCAGGTCCTGGGCTTTTCTATGATGGGAGACTTTTTATAGCTTCAATCTTATTACTCCTTGTTGGTTTTTTGAGGTTTTCTATGTCTTCATTGTTCAATCTTAATCAGATTTTATGTGTCCAGGAATTTATCTATTCCTTCTAGGTTTTCCAATTTGTTGGTGTGTAGTTGTTTATAATAGTCTCTAACTGATTTTTGTATTTCTGTCATCTCAGTTGTTATGTCTCCTTTTGTGTTTCTGATTTTATTCATTTGGGTTTTCTCTCTTTTTAGTTAATCTAGGTAAAAGTTTGTTGATTTTGTTTATCTTTTCAAAAAAAACTTTTTATTTTGTTGGTCTTTGTATTATTTTAGTCTCAATCTCAATTATTTCTGTTCTTTTCTTTATTTCTTTTCTTCTACTAATTTGGGGTTTGGTTTGTTCTTGCTTTTCTAGTTCTTTGATGTGCATAATTAGGTTTTTTATTTGAAATTTTTGTTTTTGTGATGTAGGCATTTATTGCTATAAACTTCCCTCTTAATTAGTGCTTTTACTATATCCCGTAGATTTTGGTATGTTGTACTTCCATTTTCATTTGTTTTAAGAAATTAAAATTTTTTTCTTTGTTTCTTTATTGTCCCACTGGTCGTTCAGGAGCATGTTGTTTAATTTCCATGTGTTTGTGTAGTTTCTGAGATTCCCCTTCTTATTGATTTCTAATTTTATTATCTTGTGGTCAGAAAAGATACTTGATATGATTTCTACTTTTTTAAATTTGTTGACACTTGTTTTGTGGCCTAATATATAGTCTACTTCAGAGAATGTTCCAAGTGCTGAGGAAAAGAAGGTATATTCTGCAGCAGTTGTGTGAAATGTTTTGTAAATGTCAGTTAGGCTTATTTGGTAGTGTGTAGTTTAACTCTGTTCTTTCTTTGTTGATTTTCTGTCTCTGTCCATTACTGAGAATAGGGTGTTGAAATCCCCTACCATTATTGTATTACAATCTATCTCTCCCTTTAGGTCTATTAATATTTGCTTTATATATTGTGTGTTCTGATGTTGGGTGCATAGGTATTTATCATTGTTATAGTTGTTGTTGAATTGACCACTTTATCATTATATAGTGACCTTTGTTGTCTCTTTTTGAAGTCTTTTGTTTGTAGTCTATTTTATCTGACATAAGTATAACTACTACTGATCTTTTTTGGTTTCCACTTGCATGAAATATCTTTTTCCATCCCTTCACTTTCAGTCTATGTGGATTTTTGTAGGTGAAGTGGGATTCCTGTAGAAAATATATAGTTAAAGCTTGTTTCATTATTCATTCAGCCAGTCTGTCTTTTAATTGGAGAATTTAGTCCATTTATATTCAGGTTTTTTATTGATAAGTAAATTACTATTGCCATTTTGTTGCTTGTTTGCTGTTTGTTTTGTAAATCCTCTCTTCGTTTATTCCTTTTTCACTGTCTTCCCTTGTGGTTAAGTGATTTTTTTCCTGGTAGTATGTTTTAATTTGTTGCTTCTTATTTTTAGTGAATCTATTATAGGGTTTTGTATTGTGGCTACTATGAGGCTTACAGAAAAGATCTTATAGATATAACAAGTTCTCTTAAAGCAATGACAACTTATTTTAGATCACAAAGAAAAGAAGAGGAAAAACTAAAAAACTTTAAAAAAAAACTCTACTCATTAACACCATCCCCCCAATTTGACTTTTTGTTATCTCAATTTACTTATTTTTATATTGTCTATCTCTTAACATGTTGCTATAGCTATTAGTGTTTTGGATAGATTTATCTTTCAGACTTTATACTAGAGTTATGAGTGGATTGTATACCACAAATACAATATTAGAGTATTCTGGGTTTGTCTGTGTATTTAATATTACCAGTGGATTTTATACCTTCAGATGTTTTCTTTTTACACAGTAGTGTTTTTTTCTTTTGGATTGAAGAACTTCCTTTAGCATTTCTTGTAAGATAGGTCTGGTGGTTGTGAATTCTCTCAGCTTTTGTTTGTCTGGGAAAGACTTTTTATATATTTTGGTATTCTCTAAGCTTCCCAGACCTGTGATTTGATGATCATTAATTTTCAGAAATTCTCAGTCATTGTTTTTTCAAATATTTCTTACATTTCTTACATAATGGGCATCCCCACTACATAGCTATTAATTGCTTTTTTAACTATCCCATAGCTGTTAGATATTCTATTTCTTTTTTGTATTCATATGTTGGTTTTGGAACTTTTTACTGGAGTATCTTCAAGCTCAGTGATTCTGTGCTATCTGTGTCAAGTGAATTCGTGAATCCATCAAAAGCATTCTTTATTTCCGTTAAAGTATTTTTGATTTCTAGCATTTCCTTTTGATTCTTGCCTAGTTCCTTTCTCTCTGCTTATATTACCCATCTTAATTTAATGAGGTAAGAACATTTAAAATGAGATCTACCCTCTTAAGAAAATTTTTAGTGTGCAATAGAGTATTTTTAACTATAGGCATAATATTGTACAGTAGATCTCTAGGTCATATTCATCTTGCATAACTGAAACTTTATACACATTAAATACTTATTCCCCGTTTCCCCCTCTCCCTATCCCCTGGCAAACTTCCACCATTCTACTATCTGTTTCTATGAGTTTGACTATGTTAGATCTCTCACATAAATGGAATCATGAAGCATTTCTCATTCTGTGACAAATTTTATTTAACTTAATGTCCTGAGGGTTCATCCATGTTGTGACATATGGCAGCATTTCCTTTTTTTACAGCTGAATAATGTTCCATTGTAGTACATAACACATATTATTTATCCATTTATCCTTTGATGGACATTTGTTTTCACAGCTTGGTTATTGTGAATAATGCTGTAATGAATATGGGAGTGCAAATACTCTGAGATACCAAATTCAGTTCTTTTGGGTAATTACCCAAAACTAGGATTACTGAATCATATGGAAGTTCTACTTTTAATTTTTTGAGGAACATCCATACTGTTACCCACAGAGGCTACACCATTTTACATTCCCAACAACAATGTACTAAAGCTCCAATTTCTCCACATTGACAACACTTGTTATCTTTTGATTTTTTTTAATACAAGCTATCCTACCAGGTAACAGGTGATATCTCATTGTGCTTTTGATTGGCATTTCCCCGATGATTAGTGAAGTTGAGTATCTCTACATACACCTGTAGGCCACTTCTGTGCCTCGTTTTGAATAATGTATGTTCAGGTCCCTTGCCCATTTTTTAATTGGGTTATTTTTATTTATCTGTTGTTGAGCTGTAGGAGAAACTTATATTTTGGGTATTTGGATGTTTTGGATATTGACCCCTTGTCACATATATGGTTTGCAAATATTTTCTCTCACTCTGTAAGTTTCTATTCACTCTGTCAATTCTTTCCTTTTCTGTGAAAAAAACTTTTTAGATTGATATGATATCACTTGCCTATTTTTCCTTTTGTTGCCTGTGCTTTTGATGTCATATTCTAGACCACTAACATGAAGCTTTCCCTCTATGTTTTCTCTGGGAGTTTTGGTTTCATGTTTTATGTTTAAGTCCTTAATCCATTTTGAGTTGATTTTCATGTGTGATGTAATATAGGGATCCAATTACATTCTTTCACATGTGGACATTCAGTTTTCCCAACACCATTTCTTGAAGAGACTACCTTTACCCATTGTGTATTCTTGGTACCTTTGTCAAGGTCAATATGCATGACACTATTTTCAGACTATCTAATCTTCTTCATTGGTTTATATGTCTGTTCTTATGCCAGTACTATATTATTCCAATTATTGTTTTAATTATTGTTGTTTTGTAATATATTTTGAAATCAGGAAGTATGATGCTTCCAGCTTAGTTCCTTTTTTTTTTTTCAAGATTATTTTGGCTATTGGGCATCATTTGTATTCCATATGAATTTTAGGATACTTTTTGCTGTTTCTGTAAAAAGAAATACGTTTGGGATTTTGATAGAGATTGCAATGGATCTTTAGATTGTTTTGAGGAATATGGAAATTTTAACAATATAAAGTGTTCCAATCATCCCAATGAGCATGAGATGTCTTTCTATTTAATTTTGTCTTCTTTAATTTTTAATTAAAGCTTTGCTGTTTTCAGTTTACAAGTCTTTAGCCTCCTTAGTTAATTCTATTCCTAAGTGTTCAATTCTTTATGATGTTACTGAAAATGGGATCATTTTTGTAGTTTCTGTTTCAGATACTTTATTGTTAGTGTGTAGAAATACAACTGAATTTTGTATGTTGATTTTTTGTATCCTGGAACTTTACTGAATTTGTTTATTCTAACAGTTTTTTGTGGAGTCTTTAGGGTCTTCTACATAAAAGATCATGTCACCTGCAAAGAGACTATTTTACTTCTTCCTTTCCTATTTGGATGCCTTACATTTCTTTTTCTTGCCTAACTTCTCTTAATAGAACTTCCAGTACTATGTTGAATAGAAGTGGTAGAGAGTGGGACTGTCTGTCTCATATCGGATCTTAGGGAAAAAGCTTTCAATTTTTCACTGTTGACTGTGATGTTAGGTAAGGATTTTTCTTTTTTTTCTAATCTTAAGAATTTTATTGATGCACATAACCAGGATATGTATACAACTTGCAGTTTTGGGAGACAAATGGCTTGTTTTTGGTGAGTCTTTCTCCTTTAAATACTAGGTATATGGATGTTTAAATACCCTTAAACATTGTTCCAGTTAGGAGATTTTCTTTCTTGATATATAATAAAAAAGAGAACTAGATTAAATTTGATCATGGAAGGAGTTTGTGAGTCTTTTGGCAATCAGCACAAAGCATATACTTTTTATAGTAGAACTAAGGTTACCAAATCTAATAGAGGCATAAGATTGGGAAAAGAAGTAAATCTTTCTATTTGCAGATCATATGACATGGCATACCCAAGACAACCTATGATAGAGCTAACAGAAAATATAGAAGAATTCAGAAAAGAATAAAACATAAAATTAAAATAACCAAAAACAATATAAGAATATTAAAATAGTAATGAGTTAAAAGGTATTTATCTACACTTTTTTCTAGGAATTCAATGTTTCCGTTTTCTCTGTCTTATGCATTAGTAATGTATTCTGATGTATATAGCATGTTCTAAAAGATACAGAGATGGAGGTGAAACCACTCTGAGGTATATACATACATGTTTCTATTTTTGGACTACAAATTTAGTTTTACTTAGTTTTTAACAGCTTCATTAAGGTATAATTGACACTAAATAAATTGCACATATTTAAAGTGTACAATGTGAGATTTTCCTGTCACTCTAAATTGGTTTGGTATTTCTAGAATTACATACAAATGGAATCATACAGTATAAACTTTTTTCTGGCTTATTTCACTCAACATAATTATGTTGAGATTTATTCATGTTGTTGTATGTGTCAATAGTTTATTCCTTTTTATTGACAAATAGTATTCCATTGTATATATGCACAAAAATTTCTTTATCCGTTCATGTTAAGGGACATTTAGTTTACTTCTAGTTTTTGACTCTAACAAAAAATGTTCCTATGAATATTCATGTGCAAGGATTTCATGGTTATATGCTTTCATTTTACTAGGAGTGGAGTTAATGGCAGGTACATATTTAACGTTTTTAAAAACTGCCAAACTTTTCTAAAGTGAACATGTCATTAGCAGTATGTGAGAATTTTAGTTGTTCCACATTCTTGCCAACAGTTGTTATGGTCAGTCTTTAATTCCCCAATATCATTCTGTTATTCATTTCTAACTTAATTCCACTGTGAATGGAGAATATACTTTGTATTGCCTTTATCTTTTTTAACCTACTGACATTTGTTTTAGGGCCAAGAATACAGTCTATCTGAGTAAATATTCAATGTACACTTGAAAAATATGTGTTCTGCAGTTGTTGGGTGGAGTGTTTAAAAAGTGTCAATAGGACAAGTAAGTTAAAGTGTTTTTCTAGTCTACTATATTGGTTTTCTTTTTAAATTTCAGAGTATTACAGGGATACAAATGCTTTGGTTACATAAATTGCCTTTGCATTGCCTGACAAGCATGTCCATCCCCCAGACAGCACACACTGCATCTATTAGGGGTGATTTATCCATCCCCTCCTCCCCCCCTCCCACATGCCCGACACCCTAGGTATGTTATTTCCCATATGTACACATTAGTGCTGATCAATTGGTACCAATTTAATGGTGAGTACATATGGTGTTTGTTTTTCCATTCTTGTGATACTTCAGTTGAAAGAATGGGCTCCCTTTCCATCCAGGCTAATTCAAGAGGTATTATTAGTTCATTATTTTTATGGCTCAGTAGTACTCCATGGTACACATATATGACATTTTATTAATCCACTCATGGATTGATGGGCACTTGGGTTGTTTCCACATCTTTGAAATTGTGAATTGTGCTGCTATAAACATTCGAGTACATATGTCTTTTTTACAGAATGTCTTTTTTTCCTTGGGGTGGATACCCAGTAGTGGGACTGCTGGATCAAATGGTAGTTCTACTTTTAGTTCTTTGAGGTATCTCCATACTACTTTCCACAGAAGTAGTACTAGTTTGCCATCCCACCAGCAGCATATGAGTGTTCCTATCTCTCTGCATCCATGCCAACATTTGTTGTTTGGGGACTTTTTGATAAAAGCCATTCTCAGTGGAGTTAAGTGATATGTCATTGTGGTTTTGATTTGCATTTCCCTGATGATTATAGATGTTGAGCATTTCTCCATATGTTTCTTGGCCATTAGTCTATCTTCTTCTGAAAATTAATGCCCTTTGCCCACTTTTTAATGGAGTTGCTTGATTTTCAAATGATAAAAGCCATATGCAACAAACCCACAGCCAACATCATACAGAATGGGGGAAAACTGAAAGCATTCCCGCTTAGAACTGGAACCAGACAAGGATGCCCTCTATCACCACTTCTATTCTACATAGTACTGGAAGTCCTAGCCAGAGAAATCAGATAAGAGAAGGAAATCAAGGGTATCCAAATGGGGGAAGAAGAGGTCAAACTATCACTCTTTGTTGATGTTATGATCTTATATCTAGAAAACCCCAAAGATTCTGCCAAGAGACTACTGGAATTGATAAATAAGTTCAGCAAAGTTTCAGGTTACAAAATTAATGTACACAAATCAGTAGCATTCATATATGCCAACAACAATCAAACTGAGAACCAAATCAAAGACTCAATACCTTTCACAATACCAACAAAGAAAATAAAATACCTAGGAATACATTTACCTAAGGAGGTGAAAGACCTCTATGAGGAGAACTACAAAACACTGAGGAAGGAAATAGCAGAGGATGCAAACAGATGGTAAAACATATCATGCTCATGGATCGGCAAAATCAACATTGTTAAAATGTCTATACTACCCAAAGTGATCTATAGATTCAATGCAATCCCTATGAAAATAACAACATAATTTTTCACAGACCTAGAAAAATAATTCAATGCTTCGTAAGGAACCAGAGAAGACCCCATATAGCCAAAGCAACCTTAAGCAAAAAAAAAAAAAAAAAAAAATTGGAAGGCATCAATTTACCAGGCTTCAAGCTATACTACAAGGCTATAGTAACCAAAACAGCATAGTACTGAGCACAAGAACAGAGACATAGACCAATGGAACAGCACTGAGAACCCAGATAGAAAACCATCCTCATATAGCCATCTGATCTTTTACAAAGCAGACAAAAACATACACTGGGGAAAAGAATTCCTATTCAATAAATGGTGCTGGGAAAATTGGATAGCCACATGTAGAAGGCTGTAACAGGATCCATACCTCTCACCTCTCACAAAAATCAACTCACAATGGATAACAGACTTAAATCTAAGGTACGAAACCATAGAATTCTAGAATGAAATGTTTGAAAAACTCTTATAGACATTGATGTAGGCAAAGAATTTTGAAGAAGACCCCAAAAGCAATCACAGCCACAACAAAAATAAATAAATGGGATCTGATCAAATTAAAAAGCTTCTGCACAGCCAAAGAAACTATCACTAGAGCAAATAGGCAACCTACAGAATGGGAGAAAATATTTGCGTGCTATACATCCAATAAAGGGCTGATAACTAGAATCTGTATAGAACTCTGGATTTTTCAAATATGACCTTATTATGTTCAGCTACTTTTCTTCTACACAGTTCATTGAGAATTTTTATTATGCAAATGTGTTGAATTTTTCAAATGCTTTCTCTGTCTCTATTGAGATGACCATTAATTTTTATCTTTTATTCTCTTAATTAATATTAACGGATTTTCATATGTTGAATCATTCTTGCATCCTATTTATAAATCCCACTTGATCATAGTGTAAGATACCTTTAATTTGCTGTTGAATTCAGTTTTCTAATATTGTGTTGAAGACTTTTACATCTAGGTTTATCAGGGACATTGGTCTTTAATTTTCGTTTCTTATAGTGTCTTTGTCTGGATTTGGTATTAAGATAATTCTGGCTTTATAAAATGAGTTTGCAATTGCTTTTTCCTCTTCAATTTTTTTTGGAGGAGATTAAGAAGGATTGGTATTAATTCTTCTTTAAATGTTTGATAGAATTCACCAGTAAGACCATCTGATCTTGAGCTTTTCATTCTTGAAAGATATTTGATTACTGATTCAGCCTCCTTTCTAATTATAGGTCTGTTCAGATTTTATATTTCCTCATGGTTCAGTCTTGGTAAATTGTATGTTTCTAGAAATTTATCCATTTGTTCTAGGTTATCCAATGTGTTAGTATATAATTGTACATAGTAGTGTCTTATGATTCCTTTTATTTTTGTGGCATCAGTTTTAATGTCTCCTCTTTCATATCTGATTTTGTTTCTTTTCTCTTATTCTTAGACTAGCTAAAGGTTTATTGATTTTGTTTACCTTTTCAAAAAAAATACTTAGCATTGTTATTTTTATTCTGTTCTCTATTTCGTTTATTTCTACTCTAATATTTATTATTTCCTTCTTTCTGCTAATATATTCTTGTTCCTTGAGGTGTACAATTAGGTTGTACATTTCAGAGCTTTCTTTTTTTAATGTAGGCATTTATACCTATAAAATTCCCTGTTAGTACTACTTTGTTGCATCCCATAACTTTTGGTATGTTGTGTTTTCATTTTCATTTGTGTCAAGATATTTTCTAATTCCCCTTTTGATTTCTTCTTTGACCCATTTATCATTCATAAGTATGTTGTTTAATTTCCATATATTTGTGACTTTCCCAGTTTTTCTTAATGCAATTGATTTTTATTTTCATTCTGTTGTTATTTGAAAAGATATTTGGTAGGATTTCAATCTTCTTAAATTTTTTAAAGCTAATTTTGTGAACTAAAATGTAATCTACCCTGGAGAATGTTCTGTGTGCACATGAGAAGGAATGTATACTGTATTGCTGTTGGGTGAAATGTTGTATATATGACCGTTAGGTCCATTTGCTTGATAGTGTTGTTCGTGCCCACTGTTAACTTATTCAGTTCCTGATTGGATGTTGTATTCATTATGGAAAGTGTTTTTTTTTATTTTTATTTTACAGATTTAGGGAATACAAGTACAGTTTTGTTATATGGATATGTTTTGTAGTGGTGAAACCTGGGATTTTAGTGTACCTACGACCTGAATAGTGTACATTGCACCCAGTAGCTAATTTTTCATGCCTCACCCCTCCTCTAACCCTCCCATATTTTGGAGCCTCCAATGTCTATTATCCTATTCTGTATGGGTATGTGTACCCATTGTTTTGCTCCCACTTGTAAGTGAGAACATGCAGTGTTTGATATACTGTTCTTAAGTTACTTCACTTAGAGTAACAGCCTCCAGTTCTATCCAAGTTGCTGCAAATGACATTATTTCATTCTCTTTTATGGCTGAGTAGCGTTCCATGGTGTGTGTGTGTGTGTGTGTACACATATGTACATATCACATTTTCTTTATCCAATCATCAGTTAATGGAAACTTAGGTTGATTCTATGTCTTTGCTATTGTGAATAGTACAGTGCTAAACATATGAGTACAGGCATCTTTTTGATAGAATTATTTCTTTTCCTCTGGGTAGATATCAAGTAGTAGAATTGCTAGATTGAACAGTAGATCTATTTTTAGTTATTTGAGAAATCTCCATACTGTTTTCCATAGAGGGTGTACTAATTTACATTCCAACCAACAAC
The DNA here is from genome assembly GCA_023783475.1 of Daubentonia madagascariensis. NCBI lineage: Eukaryota > Metazoa > Chordata > Mammalia > Primates > Daubentoniidae > Daubentonia > Daubentonia madagascariensis. The sequence continues at coordinate 313,553 of JAKFHU010001194.1, read as the reverse complement.
GTATAAGCATTTTATTTTCTCCACATCCTTGCCAACATCTGAAGTTTTTTGACTTTTTAATAGTGACCATTCTGAATGGGGTAACATGGTATCTCATTGTGGTTTTAATTTGAATTTTTCTTATGATTAGTGATGTTGAGCATTTTTTCTTGTTTGTTGGCCATTGGTCTGGGTTCTTGTGAAAAGTGTCTGTTCAAGTCATTTGCTCATTTTTTAAATGGGGTTATTTGTTTTTATCTTGCTGATTTGTTTGTGTTCCTTGTAGATTCTGGATATTAGTCCTTTGTCAGATGCATAGTTTGCAAATATTTTCTCCCAATCTGCAGGTTGTATATTTACTCTCTTGATTATTTCTTTTGTTGTACAAATCTTTTTAGTTTAATTAAGTCCCATTTATTTATTTTTGGCTTTTTTGCATTTGCTTTTGGGACTTTAGACACAAATATTTAGCCTAGGTCCAGGATCATGTCTAGAAGGGCTTTTCCTATGTTTTCTTCTAGTGTTTTTATACTTTCAGGTCTTACATTTAAATTTTTAATCCATTTTCTATAAATTTTTGTATATGGTGAGAGAGAGTGATCATTTTCATTCTTCTGCATTTAGCTCTCCAATTTTCCCAGCACTATTCACTATATAGAGCATCCTTTCCCCAGTGTATGTTTTTGTCTGCTTTGTTGAAGATCAGTTGGTTGTAGGTATGTGGCTTTATTTGTAGGTATATGGCTTTATTTGTAGGTAGGTGGCTTTATTTCTCAATTTTCTATTCTGTTCCATTGATCTCTGTATCTTTTTATTTTATTTTATTTTTTTGTGGAGACAGGGTCTTGCTCTGTTGCCTGGGCTAGACTGCAGTGGAATCATCACAACTCACTGAAACCTCAAACTCCTGGGCTCAATTGATCCCCCTCCATCAGCCTCCCAAGTACCTGGAACTCCAGTAATGCACAACCACAACTGGCTAATTTTTCTATTTTTTTTTTTAGAGATGGGGTCTTCCTATGTTGCTCAGGCTGGTCTCAAACTCCAGGTCTCCAGCAATCCTCCTGTCTTGGACTCTCATATGTGCCTATTTTTAGACCACTATCGTGCTATTTTGGTTAAAATAACCTTGTAGTGTAATTTAAAGTCAGGTAATGTGATGCTTCCGCTTTGTTTTCCTTTCTTAGTATTGCTTTGGCTATTCAGACTGTGTTTTCATTCCAAATAATTTTTAGGATTGTTTTTTCTAATTCCATGAAAAATTATGTTGGTATTTTTATAAAAATTGCAGTGAATCTGTAGATTGCTTTGGGCAGTGTTGTCATTTTAACAATATTAATTCTTACACTCCATGAGCATAAGATGTTTTCCATTTGTGTCATCTGTGATTTCTTTCATCAATGTTTTGTAGTTCTCCTTGTAGAGATTTTTCACCTTCCTGGTTAAATATATTCCTAGGCATTTTATATTTTTGCAGCAATTGTAAATGAGATTGAGTTCTTAATTTGGTTTTCAGCTAGGTTGTTATTAGTGATTGGAAATGCTACTGATTTTTGTACATTGATTTTGTAATCTGAGACTTTACCAAATTCATTTATCAATTCTAGTTGTCTTTTGGAGGAGTCTTTAGAGTTTTCTAGATATAAGATCATCTCATCAGCAAACAGCTAATTTAACTTTCCCTTTTCCAATTTGGATGCCCTTTGCTCTGACTAGGACTTCCAGTCCTATGTTGAGTAGAAGTGGTGTGAGTGGGCATCTTTGTCTTATTCTGGTTCTTATGGGGATGCTTTCAACTTTTCCCCATTCAGTGTGATGTTGGCTGTGGATTTGTCATATATGGATTGTATTATTTTAAGGCACATTCCTGCTATGCCTAGTTTATTGAGGGTTTTTATCATGAAGCAGTGCTGGATTTTGTCAAATGCTTTTTCTGTATCTATTAAGATGATCATATGGTTTTTGTTTTTAATTCTGTTCACATTTTTTTACTTGTATGGGTTGAACCATACTTGTGTACCTGGAATAAAACCCACTTGATTTTAATGTATTATCTTGTTGATGTGCTGTTGGATTCAGTTTGCTAGTAATTTGTTGAATATTTTTGCATTTATATTCATCAGGCATATTGGTCTGTAGTTTTCTTTCTTTGTTGTGGCCTTTTGTGGCTTTGGTATCAGAGTGATACTGGCTTTGTAGAATGAGTTAGGGAGGATTCCCTCCTTGATTTTTGGAAGCATTTCAGAAGGATTGGTGCCAGTTCTTCTTTGTGTGTCTTGTACAATTTGTCTGTGAATTCATCTGGTCCTGGGCTTTTTGTTTTTGTTGTTGTTTGGAAGATTTTTTATTATTGATTCAATCACACTACTCACTATTGGTCTGTTCAGGATTTCTATTTCTCCCTCAGTAAAGCTTGGGAGTTTGTATATTTCCAGGAATTTCTCTATTTCCTCTAAGTTTTCTAGCTTGTGGGTGTAGAGATGTTCAGTATAGTCTCAGGTGATCTTTTGTATTTCCGTGGTATCAATTGTAATGTCGTTTTTATTTCTTATTGAGCTCTTTGAATCTTCTCTCTTATTTTCTTGGTTAATCTAGTAGCAGTCTATCAATTTTGTTTATCTTTTCAAAGAAGCAACTTCTCATTTCATTGATCCTTTGTATTGTTTTTCTGTCTCAATTTTGTTTATTTCTGCTCTTGTTTTGTTTTTTTCTTCTAACTTTTTCTTTGATTTGTTCTTATTTTTCTAGTTTTTTAGGGTGCAACATTAGGTTGTTAATTTGTGAACTTTCAATCATTTGCTATAGGCATTTAATGCTACAAACTTCCCTTTTAACACTTTTTTCCTGTATCTCAGAGTCTTGATATGTTGTGTCACTATTTTCATTTGTTTCAAAAAATTTTTAATTTCTATCTTGATTTAATCATTGACCCAAGGATAATTCAGGAGCAGGTTGTTTAATTTCCATGTATTTGCATAGTTTTTGGGATTCCTCTTGGAATTGATTTTCAGTTTTATTCCCCTGTGGCCTGAGAAGATACTTGACATGATTTTGATATTTTTAAATATATTGAGACTTGTTTTGTTCCCTAACCTATGGTCTATCTTGGAAAACATTCCATTTACTGATGAAAAGAATATATATTCTGCAGTTGTTAGGTAGAATGTTCTATAAATGTCTGTTGGATCCATTTGTTCTAAAGTCCAGTTAAAGTTTCATATTTCTTTGTTGATTTTCTGCCTCGATGATCTGTGTGATGCTGTCAGTGAGGTGTTGAAGTCCCCCACTATCACTGCATTTTTCTTTACCTATTTTCTTAGGTCTAGTAGTATTTGTTTTATGAATCTGGGTGCACCAGTGTTGGGTGCATATATATTTAGGATTCTTATAACTTCTTTTTGAATTATATCTTCTTCTTGATCCCTTTATCATTAAATAATGACCTTCCTTGTCTTTTCTTACTGTTGTTGAGTTAAATTCTGTTTTATCTGATACAAGTATATGTACTCCTGATCACTTTTGGTTTCCGTTTGCAATGAATATCTTTCACCACACCTTTACCTTGAGTCTATAAGTGTCTTTATCAGTTAAGTGAGTTTCTTGAAGGCAGCATATTTGAGTTCTGTTTTTATCCATTCTGCCCATCTATATCTTTTATGTGGGGCATTTAGTCCATTTATGTACAAAGGTTGTTATTGATATATGAGGTTCTGTCCCTGTCCTAGTATTGTTACCTAGTTGCTTTGTATTCTCAGTTGTGTAACTGTTTTATAAGACCTATGAGTTTTATGGTTTTGTGTGTTTTTATAATGGTGAGTATCAACCTTTCATTCCCGTGTTTAGAACTCCCCTAGGCATTTCTCCAGGGCTGGTCTAGTGGCGACAAATATCCTTAGCATTCTCTTACCTGAGAAAGATTTTATTTGTCCTTCATATAGGAAGCTTAGGTTACCAGGAATAAAAGATTAATGGCTGACAATTCCTCCCTTTGAGAATATTGAAAATGGAACACCTATTTCTCCTGGCTTGCAAGGTTTCTGCTGAGAAGCCTGCTATTCATCTGATGGGCTTTCCTTTATAGGTAATTAAACATTTTTCTCTTGCTGCTTTTAAATTTTTCTCCTTCACCTTGACTTTAGGTAATCTGATGACCATGTGTCTTGGTGAAGTCTGTCTTACAATGTATCTCTCTAATATTTACTGAGCCTCTTCTACATGAATGTATGAATTTTTTTCCAAAACCAGGGAAGTTTTCCTCAATTATTCCATCAAATATATCTTCCATACTTTACTTTTTCTTCTTCCCCCTCAGGAATACCTTACATAATCCCATATTTCTCAAAGACATTGTTCACTTTTTAAATTCATTTTCCTTTTTGTCTGACTGAGTAAGTTCAAAATCTTTGCCTTCAAGCTCTGAAATACTTTTTTCTGCTTGGTTTATTCTATTGTTTGAGGTTTCAGCTGCATTTTGTAATTCCTTCAGTGAGTCTTTCATTTTCAGGAGTTCTGGTTGTTGTTTTTTTTAAATATCTATCACTTTAGTAAATTTTTAAATCATATCCTGAAATATTTTTCTGGTTTCTTTGTGTTGGTTTTCAAATTCCCCTTGGATCTCATTGAGCTTCCTTACAATTTATATTGTGAATTCTTTATCAGTCAACTCAGAATTTTCATTTTGGTCTTCATCCATTGCTAAGAGTGGAGTGTCTGGATGCCTTCTGCATTCCTAGCCCTGATGACAACGGGCAAGCTGACCACAGTGTACCTATACCAAGATGCAAGTATCAGCCATGACAGGCGTGGCAGGCCAAGCTCATGTTTAAATGGTCACAGGTCTCCTCTGGGTGTAGGGGGCTGCACTTACTCCACCACCTGTGTAGGCGGGCACACAGTCTACCTCCCTACCACACCCCTGTCCTAGGCAGGTGGGAGGATAATTCCCCATCTCCATGTCCATTCCTGGGCACTGGTGCAACCTGTTCACCAGGACAGAGCCTTTCTCCTCCCCTGCAAAACCCAGCGTTGCACATACATCTCCACTGGGGGAAAAGCAGACACTCTCAACTCATAAGGAGGGCACTCTGGAATGGAGCAGAGCATGTACTCTGGTCTCCATTACCCCAAGAGGCACTCCAGTGAACTGTACTCTCCTCTCTCTCTGGGCAATTAGAACTCTCAGAATCCCACAGTTCCCCTGGGACCCACTGGCCACCTGTGGTTGCTGTAATCTGGGTGGGTGCAGGGGAATGTTTGTGGAGGATCTGGAGATACAGAGACACAAAGGCTGAGATTCCAATGGCAGAGAAACTTGAGAAGTGCTGCCACTCCACATGGGGAGGGAGATGGGCTGCACTGTTTGTGCAAACCTGGGCATGGTTGGCATTCCATCAGTGGGGGTACAGCCCCTCCTTAAAAGCACAGGACTGGCCATCCCCTGGCACACCTGCACCAAACCCCTGCAGGAACAGCCATGACTGCATTTGCAGGAGTGGGCAGTGAGAGAGAAGTCCCCATCTTCAGATCTGTTCCCAGGCAAGAGTGCCACTTGGCCTCTGGGGTGGAAGCACTCTGACCCTACAAGACCCATCTAAGCACCCATGTCTCTACTGGGAGGGGCTCAAACACCTTCGGCTCACAAGCAGGAAGCTCTTAGGAAGAGGAGAGTGTAAACTCTGTTTCTGTTCTTCCAAGGGGTGCTTTGGCACACTGCACTTTCCCTTCCCCTAGGGGCAGCCTGCCCTGAGTGTTAGAAGTCTGGGAATCCCATAGTTCCCCTGGGACCTGCCAGTCCCCTGTGGCTGCTGCAGTCCAAGTAGGTGCTGGGGAATGTTTGTAGGGGATCCAGTGATGTGGAGACAGAAGGGATGTGACTCTCCAGGCAGGACAGAGGCCCACAATGGGTGCACAACCAGTATGGAGCCAGCTGCCTCAGCTCAGGTCTGGGGGAGGGCAAGCAACCCTGTGCAGGCTGGCAGCCCTGTGCTCTGTACCTTAACATGTTCCCAAATCACTGTCCACAGTAGTGCTTGGGCTCATAAGTATACTGAATCTCTGACAGTTTGGGAGCCAGCAGTCTGCTACGGGGGTGAGGGGAGCAAAAAGAAACACACCTACCTACCCTATCCAGGGAATTTCAAGTTCCTCAAGGGTGAATCAATGTCCAGCTTTTATTTTCTTCTTATTCTGCACCCCAGGTTCTTCCTGTGGGTTGTCCTGTAGGTTCTGGCACTCTTCCCTCAGTATTTCACTTAGGCCATGATTATTCACCTGCTACTTTGGTTCTTTCCAAAGAAAACTGGCAACTGATATATCTAGTCAGCCATCTTGAAAAAAATGAAAAGTGGAGTATTTAAGTCTCCTACTATTACTGTATTGCTGCCTATTTCTTTCACCAGATATATCAATGTTTTCTTTATATGCTTAGGAGCTCTGAAGTTGGATGCATATACATTTGTAATTGTTGTATCCTCCTGATGAGTTGGCCCTTTGAACATTATATAATGACCTACTTTGTCTCTTGTGGCAGTTTTTTATTTAAATTCTATTTTTTTGGAGGAAAAAAAATGGCAGTCTGATAAAGTCCTCCCACCTTACCACTCCCAGGGAAGAAGGTGAAAAACACCATCAGCTGCCTGCACGCGCGGATCACTCACTCCAAAAACAGCATTGTGAATTTACAGAGAAACATCATGGGACACTCAGCCCAAGAAAACAGGTGACAGGGAGAATCATTCACAAAGATCGGAGAGCAGAGGGAGTGCAACAGAGCACAGAGCATGGGAAGGACGTGCTCGCCAGGTCAGCGCAGTGCAACCTGACCTACAAGCTGTTACACACCTTTCCCAAAGACTTCCCATCCACTCAGTCAAGGACAAGCACAGAGTCGGGGCAAAACTATTCCTCGAGACAGCAGGCTCTGTGGAGAGGAAGCAATTGTGAGAGCCATACAGAACTCTCAGCTCCACTATACAGGGACAGCTCAGGGCCCAGTAGGGACTGGGCAGAGATATAGCTTCCCGGGACAGTGCACAGGATTCTGCAGACCGGCACCTCACCACTGGAAGTCAGTGTGACCTGTGCACAGGAGTTGAATGGAGAGTGGGACACGCCCTTAGGGGCAGCCGGCAATTGCCTCCGCGGGATACAGGCCAGTTGACAAAAGCTGCATTCATGGGTGTGATCTGAGCCTAGCTGTATGCCAGGCTGGCGGCCGGCAGCCATCTTTAAAGTCTCCCACCTGGAGCTGTGAGCTAGGTCTCTAGCTTCACCCCACCCCTGGCCCAGAGGCTCTTCGGCCTAGGTGCAACAGGCTTCGCCCTTGGTGGCCAGGGACAGCTGCATCCGTGGGTTCCAGGTGGGATGAGATCCCAGAACTGGAGGAGACTTCTGGGGATAGAGATGCCCACCTGCCTCACCTTGGGGCCTACTGGTGGAAAATGGGTGCCCAATTAGAGATCCCCCTATCAGCCAGTGTCACATGGAGACGCATGTCAGAGGGACAGACACACGTGGCTGGATAAGCAACCTCTGAGCTGTATAGAATTTTTCCAATTCAGCTTTTTACACTGCAGCCAAAAGCAATTGTGTTTCTATGCACACCTCAGGAGGAACAGGGTCAAAGTAACCCCTAGGAGCTACAAGGCCCCTCCCAAAGCTTGGGGCTTTCGCATACCCCACCTGGGGGATCAGAGTCTGCCACGGACACAACAGAATACCTAGCTATTAGGGAGCTGTGGATTCATACCCTCAAGTACAATCCATCAGCTTGGAGCTCAAGCAGGGAGGGCAATCACACTACACTCCACTGGGAAGAGGAGAACACAACAGGTCGGAGGTAACCCAAGAGGTCCCCCAAATTTGCTAAACTATACCCAAGGCAATACAGGCCACTACTCCTCTCCCTGGCTCTGCCAAGAAACAAACCTCAGGGGCTTGGAGACAGGGCCATAAACTAGACCTAACACCCCCAGCTCTTGACCAAGAGGCTAGATGAGAAAAAGTCAGCAAAAGAACTCAGGAAATATGAAAAATCAGAGTGAAAAGTCACCCCAAAAAGAAATCATTAGTTCCTGAGCAACGGATACCAACTCAAATGAAATGGGTAGAATGACAGAAGAGGAAATTCGTTTATGGATTATAAGAAAGCTCAATGAAATTCAAGAGAAAATTGAATCCCAGCACAAAGAAGCCACAAGTAAAAAGCAAGAAAAGAATGAAAATTTTTCTAAAGAAATAGAAGTATTATGGAAAAATCAAATAGAAATTCTAGAAATGAGAGAGGTTTTCAAGGATCTACAAAAGAAAGTGGAAAGCCTTACAAATAGGCTGCATCATGCAGAGTAAAGAATTTCAGAGCTAGAAGACAACTCCTATGCACTAAATAAATCAGTCAAAGAGAAAGAACACAAAAACAAGAGGCATGAACAAAACATAGAAGAAATGTGGGATTATATAAAGAGGCCAAACATAAGGATCATAGGCATCCCTGAGGGAGAGGAAGAAAATTTGCATGGGCTGGAAAACCTATTTGAAGGAATAATAGAGGAAAACTTCCACGGCCTAGCCAGAAATCTCGATATCCAAGTACAAGAAGCACACAGGACTCCTGGGAGACTCAACATGAAAAGGCATTCACCACGACACATCATTATTAGACGGACCAAGTAAACACAAAAGAGGCACTCCTCAGAGCTGTGAGGCAAAAAGAGCAGGTAACCTAAGAAGAGCCTATCAGACTAACTGCAAATTTCTCAGCTGTAATCTTACAAGCCAGAAGGGAAGGGGTACCCATCTTCAGTCTCCTAAAACAAAATAAAGGCCAACCCAGAATTCTTTATCTCACCAAACTAAGCTTCTTATATGAGGGAGAAATAAAGACTTTTCCTGACAAGCAATCACTGATAGAATTTGTGAAGTCCAGACCAGCCTTGCAAGAAGTGCTTAGACCTGCATTGTATACTAACCAGCACAACAGACACCCACCAATGTAAAACTACCCAAAGCTAAACCTGCAGAACCCAGATTTCACAATGACTCAAGAGGTAAAACAGAACAAGAAACTACCCAACAGAATAAACAGAAATCTACACCAAATATCAATTCTCTCAATAAATATGAATGGCTTGAATTGTCCATTGAAGAGACATAGGCTGGCTGAATGGATTAAAAAATACAAGCCAAGTATCTGCTGTCTCCAAGAAACACACCTTACACACAAGTACTCATTCAGACTCAAGGTGAAAGGATGGAATACAATTTTCCAGGCAAATGGAAACCAAAAGAAATATGGAGTAGCCATCCTTATTTCAGATGATATAAACTTTAAAGCAACAAAAGTAAAGAAGGACAAAGACAGACACTATATAGTGGTGAAGGGAAAAATCTTACAAGAAGATTTAACAATCCTAAACATTTATGTACCCAACACAGAAGTGCTCAGATACATAAAGCAAATACTGCTTGATCTAGACAACATAATAAATAGCAATGCCATAATAGCAGGGGACTTCAAAATCCCACTGACGGAACTGGACAGATCCTCCACACAGAAAATAAACAAAGAAACAATGGACCTAAAGAGGACTCTAGAATATATGGGCCTAACAGACATCTATAGAACACTCCACCCAAATAACACTGAGTATACATTCTTCTCATCAGCTCATGGAACTTTCTCTAAAATTGATCACATCCTAGCCCACAAAACAGCTCTCAACAAATTCAAAAAATTACAAATCATACCATGTATCTTTTTAGACCACAGTGGAATAAAATTAGAAATCAGTCCCAACAGAAACTCACATCTTCATCCAAAAACATGGAAATTAAACATTCTGTTGCTGAATGACTATTGGGTCAAGGAGGAGATTCAAATGGAAATCAAAAGATTTTTCAAACTAAACAATAATGGGGACACAAGTTATCAAAATCTGTGGGATACATCAAAAGCAGTCCTGAGAGGAAAACTTATTGCCTTAAATGCTCACATCCAAAAGACAGAAAGGTCACAAATCAGTAAACTAATGAATCATCTTAAGGAAATGGAAAAGGAAGAGCAAACCAATCCTCAAGCCAGCAGAAGAAAAGAAATAACCAAGATCAGAGCAGGATTAAATGAAATTGAGATCAAAAGAACAATACAGAAGATTAATACAATGAAAAGTTGGTTCTTTGAAAAGATAAACAAAATAGACAGGCCACTTGCCAGGTTGACAAGAAGCAGAAAGGAATGGACTCTAATAAGCTCAATTAGAAATGAAAAGGGAGAGGTCACAACTGATATCATGGAAACACAAAACATCATCTTTGAATACTACAAAAATCTCTATGCCCCAAAACATGAAAACATGGAAGAAATGGACAAATTCTTAGAAACATACTACCTCCCTAGGCTTAACCAGGAAGAAACAGAATTCCTAAACAGACCAATATCAAGCACTGAAATTGAAGCAGTAATAAAAAATCTTGCAACAAAAAAAAGGCCTGGACCAAATGGGTTCACACCTGAATTCTACCAAACCTACAAAGAAGAACTGGTGCTTATACTGCAGAAATTATTCGAAAACATCCAGAGGGATGGAATCCTCCCAAACTCATTCGACGAAGCCAATATCACCTTGATACCAAAGCCAGGAAAGGACGCAACAAGAAAACAAAACTACACACCAATATCCCTTATGAATATAGATGCAAAAATTCTCAATAAAATCCTAGCACACTGAACTCAAATGTACATCAAAAAAATAATTCATCACAATCAGGTGGGCTTTATCCCTGAGATGCAGGGATGGTTCAACAAAGGCAAATCCATAAATGTAATTCACCACATAAATAAAAGCAAGAACAAAGATTATATGATCCTTTCAATAGGTACAGAAAAGGCTTTTGACAAAATCCAGCACCCTTTTATGATAAGAACTCTTAACAATATAGGCATAGATGGCTCATACCTCAAAATTATTAAAGCCATATACAATAAACCCACAGCCAATATCATACTGAATGGGGAAAAATTGAAAGCATTCCCCCTTAAAACTGGAACCAGACAAGGGTGCCCACTATCTCCACTTCTATTCAACATAGTGCTGGAAGTCCTGGCCAGAGCAATCAGACAAGAAAGACGAATCAGGGGTGTCCAGATGGGGGCAGAAGAGGTCAAACTTTCTGTATTCGTAGACGATATATTATATCTAGAAAACCCCAAAGATTCAACCAAGAGGTTATTGGAATTGATCAATGAATTCAGCAAAGTCTCAGGATTCAAAATCAATGCACACAAATCCATAGTCTTCATATATGCCAATAACAGTCGAGCAGAGAAACAAATTAAAGAAACAATTCCTTTCACAATAGCACCAAAGAAAATTAAATATTTAGGAACATATCTAACTAAGGAAGTGAAAGACCTGTATAGAGAGAATTACAAAACACTGAGAAAAGAAATTGCAAAGGATGTAAACAGATGGAAAACCCTACCATGGTCTTGGATAGGCAGAATTAACATTGTAAAAATGGCTTTGCTACCTAAAGTGATTTACAGAATCAGTGCAGTCCCTATCAAAATACCAATGTCATTTTTTGCTGATCTAGAAAAAATAATTCTATGCCTCGTGTGGAACCAGAGAAGACCCCATCTAGCCAAAGCAATCTTAAGCAAAGAGAACAAATTGGGAGGCATCGATCTACCAGACTTCAAACTATACTACAAGGCTATAGTAATCAAAACATCATGGTACTGGTACAAGAACAGAGACATAGACCAATGGAACAGGACTGAGAACCCAAATATAAAACCATCCTCATACTGTCATCTTATCTTTGACAAATTATGCAAAAACATACACTGGGGAAAAGATTCCCTAGTCAATAAATGGTGCTGGGAAAACTGGATGGCCACATGTAGAAGACTGAAACTAGATCCACACCTCTCACCTCTCACAAAAATCAACTCACGATGGGTAACAGATTTAAAGCTAAGATGTGAAACCGTAAGAATTCTAGAAGAAAATGTTGCAAAAACTCTTATGGACATTGGCCTAAGCAAAGAATTTATGAAGAAGACCCCCAAAGCAATCACAGCAGCAACCAAAATAAATACATGGGACCTGATCAAATTAAAAAGCTTCTGCACAGCCAAGGAAACTATCACTAGAGTGAACAGACAACCTACAGAATGGGAGAAAATATTTGCATGCTACACATCTGATAAAGGGCTGATAACCAGAATCTATACAGAACTTAGGAAAATCAACAAGAAAAAATCAAACAACCCCATTAAAAAATGGGCAAAGGACTTGAATAGAAACTTTTCAAAAGAAGACAGAATAATGGCCAGCAAACATGTGAAAAATTGCTCAACTTCTCTAATCATCAGAGAAATGCAAGTCAAAACCATAATGAAATGTCACTTAACTTCAGTGAGATTAGCTCATATCAAAAAGTCCCAAAACAACAAATGTTGGCGGGGATGCAGACAGATAGGAACACTCATACACTGCTGGTGGAACTGCAAATTAGTACAACCTCTATTGAAAGTGATATGGAGATACCTCAAAGAACTAAAAGTAGAACTACCATTTGATCCGGCAATCCCACTACTGGGTATTTACCCAAAGGATAAAAAGACATTCTATAATAAAGACATCTGCATGCGAATGTTTATAGCAGCACAATTCACAATTGCAAAGATGTGGAAACAACCCAGGTGCCCATCAATCCACAAGTGGATTAATAAAATGTGGTATATGTACACCATGGAGTATTACTCAGCAATAAAAACAACGGTGAATTAACCCATCTTGTGTTATCCTGGATGGAGCTAGAGCCCATTCTTCGAAGTGAAGTGTCACAAGAATGGAAAAACAAGCACCACTGGCACTCACCATCAAATTGGTACTAACTGATCAATACTTACGTCACACAGGGCAATAATATTCATCAGGGGGCAGGCAGGTAGGAGGGGGGTGGAGGGGATGGGAAAATTCTCATTGAATGGATGCAGGGCGCACAGTTTGGGGGATGTCCACGATTGTAGCTCTGACATCTGCAGTGCATGGGCAATATATATAAACAAACTGTTTTACCCCCATAATATTCTGAAATTTAAAAAATAAAAATAAAAAAAATTTTAAAATAATAAATTCTATTTTGTCTGATGTAAGTATAGCCAATCTTGCTATCTTTTGGCTACTATTTGCATGGACTATCTTTTCCCACCCCCTCAATTTCAGCCTATGTGTGTCCTTAGATCTAAAGTGAGTCTCTTGTATACTGCATGTATTTGGGTCTTGTCTTTCTATCTATTAATATATAGCCACCCTACATCTTTTGATTGGGATATTTAATCCATTCACATTTAAAGTAATTATTGATAGGGAAGGACTTAATATTGTCATTTTATTGTTAGTTTTCTGTCTTGTAGTACTTTTGTCCAGCTGTTCCTCTTGCTGTCTTCCTTTGTGTTTCATTGACTTTTTTATATTGCTATACTTTGATTCTTTTCTCATTTTCTTTTGTGTATCTTCTGTAGGTATTTTATTTATGGATACCATGGGGCTTACATAAAATATCTCATAGTTATAACATTCTCTTTTAATAACAATTTCAATCACATACAAAAATTCTATAGCATATTAATTAACATTTTTATAATTATAGTTATTTTAATATTTGTGTCTTTTATCTTTTATACTAGAGTTAAAAGTCATCTACCCAGCATCATGTTGCTTCTCATTGGCCCCAGACATCTAGAGTATGCAGGGTTCCATCAGTGCTTTAAGACAAGTGAGACAGAAGTCAGTACTTTGGACAGTCCCAAAAATGTTCAAACATTGGATGTGTGGTCCAAGTGTTTTTCTCCTCAGGGATAAACTGAGATCTGGGGTTTTTACCTACTCACTCTGTGCTGAGCCTCAGAGAGGGATGTCTCAAACTTCTCTACTGGCTTTAATGTAGGGGTTTCATGCTTGCCCGGGGTCCAAGAGTTTCTCAGCTACTTCCTTTTTTTCTTTTTTTTTTTTTCAAGAGACAGAGTTTCACTTTGTCGCCCTGGCTAGAGTGTGGTGGCATCATCATAACTCACTGCAACCTCAAACTCCTGGGCTCAATTGATCCTCCTGCCTCAGCCTCCCAAGTAGCTGGTACTACAGGTGGTGACACCACGCCCAGCTAATTTTTGTATTTTTTTTGTGGGAAGGGGGTTTGCTCTTGCTCAGGCTGGTCTTGAACTCCTGGCCTCAAGCGATCTCTGCCTCAGCCTCCCAAAGTGCTAGGATTACAAGAGTGAGCCACCGCGCCTGGCCTCGGCTAGTTTTTTGATTTCTAAAAAAGCGATTTTTTTTCAGGGTATTCTTGTTGAATCAATGTGTCTGTAGGCAGTATGTGCATGGGAGGGAGAGTCCAGGGGTTCCTCTTCTGCCATCGTGCTGATGTCACCATTCCATCTGTTCTTATATGTTGCCTACTTTTTCCATTAGAGCCCCTTAGCATATTAATCATAGTTATTTTAAATTTCCCTTCTGAAAATTCCAACATGTCTACCATATCTGAGTTTAGTTCTGATGCTTACTCTGTCTCTTCAAACTGTGTTTCCTGTGTTTTAGTATGCCTTATAATTTTTTATTGAAAATGAGATGTGATGTACTATGTAAAAGTAAATGAGGTAAATACGCCATTAGAATTGATTTTATGTTTATCTGACCAGGAGTTACACTGTGTTGATTATTTGCTATAGCCATAGATATCAGAGGCAAAAATATCTGGTAGTATCCTTGCTTTTTGTCTCTCCTGTTGTCTTTGGGTTTCCATAGAGACTTCTTATATAAAGTCTGATCTGTGCAATTTTTTAAATTGTAGTACCCTCTTATTTTACAGGAGCCCTCTGTGGTGGTAAGGTGTGGGTAGGAGGGTAAATTTTCAATATTCCTATGATTAAGTCTCAGGGTTTTAGTGAACCTGTGCCCCTGGAATGTAACCTTCACAAGTGATTCTCAGTTTTGTATTATTTTGGTTTCCCATTAATAATGGCAAGAGAACTAAAGTGGCTGGAGTTATTAATAGGTATTTTCTTTCTCCAGATGGGTTAGGCTCTTTTCAAATACCATTAGGTTAGCCTCTGGCAAATTACGTTTTCTTGAGTCAGGACTTAAGAAGAACAGAATGCTCTGGAGGTATTTAAAAATGGCACATTTCCTCCTGCCTTCTTCTTTTTTTTTTTTTTTTGAGCAGACTCTTGCTCTTTTGCCCTGGGTAGAGTGCAGTGGTGTCATCATAGCTCACCGCAACCTCAAAGTCCTGGGCTCAAGTGATCCTCTTGCCTCAGACTCTCGAGTAGCTGGGATTACAGGCCTGCACCACGACACTAACTTTTCTATTTTTAGCAGAGATGGGGTGTCACTCTTGCTCAGGCTGGTCTCGAACTCCAGAGCTCAAGCAAGCCTCCCACCTCAGCCTCCCAGAGTGCTAGGATTACAGGCGTGAGCACCATGCCTGGCCACATTTCCTCCTTCTTCCCTGCTCCTGTTTTTTCCAATTTTGAGGATAGCAGTTTGCCCTGTGACAACAGTTCTCTGGATCTAAGAGAAGTTGTTGATTTTCAATTTGCTCAGTTATGTTGTTGTGAAGATGAGAGTGATGACTTCCAAGCTGCTTACATTCTGAACCCTAAACCACCACAGAAGTTTTTTGATTACTAATTCAGTCACTTTATTTGTTATAGATCTGTTTATATCTTCTGTTTCTTCTTGAGATAGTTTTAGTAGTTTGCATGTTTCTAGGAATATTTATTTTGTCTAGTTTATTGAATTTGTTACCTTAAAATTGTTCATAATATTCTCTTGTAATGTAATATCCCCGCTTTCATTTCTGATTTTAGTAATTTTAAGTTTTCTCTACTTTTTTAATGGTCAGTATAGCTAAAAGTTTGTAAATTTTGTTAAACTTTTCAAAGAATCAACTTTAGGTTTGTTTTTCTCTACTGTTTTCTGTTGTTTCATTTATCTCTAGTGTTTATTGTTTCCTTCCTGTGCTAAATTAGAAATTAGTTTTTCCATTCTCTAGTTATTTTAGGTGAAGTTACATTATTTTTTAGACTCTTCTTTTTTAATATCAGAATTTACAAGTATAAGTTTCCCACTGAGCACTACTTTTGCTGATTTCCATAACATTTGGTATGCTGTGTATTACTTTTCTTCATCTCGAAGTATTTTATAATTTCCTTTGTGATTTCTTCTTTGACTCATTGGTTGTTTAAGTGTGTTTGTGAATTTGCAACTATTTGTGGATTGTCCTGATATTCTTTTATTGTTGATTTCTAGTTTAATTCCATTGTGGTCAGAGAAGAAACTTTGATTCCAGTTTTTTTTTTAATTTGTCAAAACTTGTTTTGTGGCCTAGTATATGGTCTATCCTAGAGAATATGCCTGGGGAAGAAAGAAGAATATCTTTTCTGATGTTGCTGAGTGGAGTCATCTATGTAATTCTGTTAGGTCTAGTCATTTTACAGTGTTGTCAAGTCCTTTATTTCCTTGATAATCTTCTGCCTAGTTGTATCCATCATTGAAAGAAGAGTATTAATGTCTGTAATTAATATTGTTGAACTGTCTATTCTTTACTTCTGCCAGTTACTGCTTCATATATGTTGGAGCTGTCTTTTTCATTGCATATATGCTTTTAATTGTTATTTTTCTGATGAACTGATTGTTTTATCAGTATGTAATATCTTTCTTTGTCTTATGTAACAATTTTTGTGTTAAACTCTATTTTGTCTATTTTAATATAGCCACCCCAGCAGTCTTTTGGTTATTTTGTATTAATATCTTTTTCCTTCCTTACACTTTTCAACTATTTGTGTATTTGTACCTGAAGTTTGGCTTTTGCAGACAACATATGGTTCATATGGTTTCCTTGTCCATTCTACTAATTTCTACCTTTTCATTGGAGAGATTAATCCATTTACATATTATGTAATTACCAATAGGGAAGGACTTCTGCCATTTTATTGTTTATTTTTATGCCATTTTTTTTGTCTTCAATTCCACCATTATTGTCATCTTTTGTGTTTAACAGATGTATAATGTGACTTTTTCACTCATTTTTTGTTTCTCTTACTGTGTATTTTTCAGTTATTTTCTTAGTAGTTACTCTGGGGATTACAATTAAGATCTTAATTTATAAAAATCTACTTCAAATTAATGCCAACTGAATTACAATTGTTTACAAAATCTTAGCTCTTATATTGCTTTGCCCCCTTTGAATTTCTTGTCACAAATTACATTCCTATATATGTTGTGTCCATTAACATAGTTTTATAATTGTGGGTTATGCATTTCTCTTTTTAAATCATATAGGAAATAGAGAAGAGTTATAAACCAAAATACATTAATACTACCATTTCTATTTATATATGGTTTTACCTTTGCTCATGTCTTCATGTGGATTTGAGGTAGTGTCTAGTGTCCCTCATTTCATCTTACAGGACTCCTTTTAGCATTTCTTGTAAGGCAAGTCTACTAGTGATAACCTCTCTCAGTTAATTGTTGCTCTGGGGATGAACAATTCTCCTATGTTTTTGAAGGATAGTTTTGCCTGGTATATAGTTTCTGATTGACGGTTCTTTCATTCAGCACTTTGACCATGACATCTCACTGCCTGCTGGCCTGTATGGTGTCTGATGATAAGTCAGATATTAATCTCATTGAGGATATCTTGAACCTAAAGAGTCACTTCTCTTTTTGCTTACAAGATTCTCTTCTAACAATTTGATTATGTTTCTGCATGGATCTCTTTGAGTTATCCTACTTGGAGCTTGTTGTACATCTTAGATATTTAAATTGATGTCATTCATCAGATTGAGGAGGGTATTAGCCATTGTTTCTTCACACACCCTTTCCATCCCTTTCACATTCTCTTCTCTTTTTTGGACTCCTGTTTTGTGTAGTTGGTATGGTGGATGGTGTCCCTCAGATCTCTCAGCTTCTGTTAACCTTCCATCATTCTTTCTTCTTTCCACTCTTCAGACTAGATAATCTCAGTTGATTTATCTTCAAATTCAGAGATTATTTCTTCAACCTGCTCAAATCTGCTGTTGAATACATGGATTTTC
Source organism: Daubentonia madagascariensis (assembly GCA_023783475.1). NCBI lineage: Eukaryota > Metazoa > Chordata > Mammalia > Primates > Daubentoniidae > Daubentonia > Daubentonia madagascariensis. The sequence goes on along the minus strand of JAKFHU010001194.1, from coordinate 295,471 downwards.
CCTTAATTTATTGAACTTTGCAGCTCCAGAATTTCTATTATCCTCTTTTTTGTGGTAAAAAAGACATAAAATAAAATTTATCATCTTAACCACATTTAAGTTTACAGTTCCTTAGTATTAAGTATATTCACATTGCTGTGGAAAAGATCTCCAGAACTTTTTTATCTTATAAAACTGAAATTCTATCCCATTAAACAACCTCCTTTCCCTCACCACCCAGCCCCTGATACCAACCTTTTTAATTTCTCTATGAATTTCACTACTTTGGATACCTCCTATAAGTGGATTCACATAATTTTTGTCCTTTTGTAACTAGCTTATTTCACTTAGCATAATGTTCTTAAGGTTCATCCATGTAGTAGCATGTGACAGAATTTCCTCCCTTTTCAAGGCTGAATAATATTCCATTGTGTAAATATACTACATTTTGCTTATCCATTCATCCATGGATGTAGATTTGAATAGTTTCCACATCTTTGCTATTGTGAATAGTGCTGCTATAAACATGGGTGTGAAATATCTCTGAAGGACCCTGCTCTTAATTCTTCTGGATATATACCCAGGGGTGGGATTGCTGGATCATATAGGAGTTCTTTTGTTAATTCCTTGAGGAATCACCTTAGTGTTTTCCATAGGATTTCATCATTTTAAGGTCTCACCAACAATGTGCAAGGGTTCCAATTTCTCCATATCCTTACCAACACTTGCTATTTTCTGTTTTTTTTTTTTTTATGGTATCAACCTAATGGATGTGAGATTGTATATCATTGTGGTTTTGATTACATTTCTCTAATTAGCGATGTTAAATATCTTTTTATATGCTTGATGGCATATCATCTTTGAAGAAATGTCTGTTCAATTTTTTTGCCATTTTTTTGATCAGGTTATTTGATTATTTGTGGTCAAGTTGTTGTAGGAGCTATTTATGTATTTTGGATATTCACCCCTTATAAGAAATATGATTTACAAATATTTACTTCAATTCCATAGGTTGCCTTTTCACTCTGTTGATTGTGTCCTTTTATGCACAAAAGTTTATAAGTTTGATGTATTTCCATTTATCTTTTTTTGCTTTTGTCATCTTGCTTTTTTTATCATATCATAGAAATCATTGCTAAATCCAATGTCATGTAGTTTCCCTATATGTTTTGTTTTAGGATTTTCATAGTTTGGGGTTTTATGTTTAAGTCTTTTTAATCCATTTTGAGTTAATTTTTGTACATTGTGTAAGATAAGAATCCAACTTCATTCTTTTGCATGGAGATTATTTATTTCCTTTTTATAATTTCAATTTTTTGTATTGATCTTCTCTATTTGAAGATATACCACCTTCATGTCTCCATTTCCTTTACTTCTAGTACATAATTCACATTAGACTTTTGAGCATATATAAAATAGTTGATTTATCATCTTTGTCTGGTAAATCCAACCAGAGCTTGCTAATAGATAATTTCTATTTTTCTTGTGCACAAGCCATATTTTCTTCATTCTTTGCCTGCCTTGTAATTTTTTCTTGATACTTGGACATTTTTAATATTATAATGTGGCAACTTTGGAAACAGATTGGTCTCCCCCCTTGCCAGGGGATGTTGCTGCTGCTTATTTTATTTGTTTGCTTAGTGACTTTTTGAAACTAATTTTATAAAGTTTATATTCTTTGCTGTGTATGGCCACAGAGGCTCTGTTCCACTACTTTAGTGGTCAGAAAGTTATTTGACAGAAATTTCTTTAAAGGGCTGGAATCAAGAAAGAAAATTATTTCACACTTTACAGATGGGTTGTGTGTGTGTTAGGACACACCTTCATAGTATTTGTCATTTTGTGACAGGTTTATTTCATTTACCATAATGTCTTCAGAGTTCATTCATGCTGTAACATGTGTCAGAATGTTCTTTTTTTTTAAAGGTGAGTAATATCACCTTGTATATATATACAACATTTTGTCTATTCATCCATCAATGAAGAACTGTGTTGCTTCCACCTTTTGGATATTGTGTATATTGCTGCTATGAACATAGGTTTACAAATATCAGCTTGAGAACCCGGTTTCAATTTTTCTAGGTACATATTATCAGGAAGGAAAATTGATGGATAATATGGTAATTCTATTTTTAATTTTTGAAGAACTACCACAGTGTTTTCCATAGTGGCCGGGGAAAGAACACCGTATTTAATAAATGGTGCTGGGGAAATTGGATAGCCACATGCAGAAGAATGAAACAGGACCCCTATCTCTCACCATATACAAAAATTAATTCAAGATGGATTAAAGACTTAAATGTAAGGCATGAAACCATAAAAATTATAGAAGAAAACTTAGGAAAACTCTCCTAGACATTGGACTAGGACTTATTTATATATTCTGGATATTATATGCTATGGGATTTGCAAATCTTTTCTCCCATTCCATGGGTTGCCTTTTTACTCTGTTGATAGTGTCCTTTGATGCATAAAAGTTTTTTTCACTTTAAAATTTATCTATTTTTTCTTTTGTTGCCTGTACTTTTGGTGTCATATCCAAGCAATCATTGTCAAATCCAATGTCATGAAGATTTTCTTCTGTTTCCATCTGAGAATTTTGTATAGTTCTTATGGTTGTCTCTGATCCATTTTGATTTAATGTTTATATGTAATGTACGGTAAGGCTCAAATGTCATTCTTTTATATGTGGATATCCAGTTTGACCAGAACTATTTGTTGGAAATATTTCCCTTTCCCTATTGAACAGTCTTGCCACCCTTTTCAAAAATCATTTGACCATACATACAAGGGATTATTTCTGGGCTCTCTATTCCATTACTCTGTATGTCAGTCTTTATGCCAGTACCACACTCTCTTGATTCCTATAGCTTTACAGTAAGTTTTAAAATCAGGAAGTATATACAAGGCTGCTTTTAAATGTCTAAATTTCCGTAATAGTCTCACCCATTTATTGTTAAGGCCTTAGCTGTTCTAATGTATTCTTCAATCAGTAGTCTTTTGCCTCAAGCCAACTGTAGGTCTGTAGTCTCCTTGTGGTTTCTATGAGCCATGCCCACTGGTTTTCATGCCCCCCCTCCCCTCCCCGCCCCAGCTAGAGATACAAGCCACGTTTGGCAATTTAAACTCTCAGTCAGGCCTCACAGAGACCATTCCCTCAGGCAGTGCACAGACAAGTTAGAATATAGCAAATTTGGTCTGTACTTATCTCTCTAGTTCCCAGGAAGTAACTGGAAATCAGACCACTACTTTCTCCAACTGCACTGCACTGCATCAGACAGAAGTAGAGCAAGTGCCACTAACAATACCACAAAATTCCCTACCATTTTTAATGAACCTTTTTCCTGATTGAGCATTTGCTTGGTGGCTGTAGATGTTTGATTTCTAGAGCTCCCATAAAATTATTTTAATTGGTTTCTAATTGTTTTTTTTAGTGGGTTTCTGTGGGGAAACAAGAACCTGGAACTTCCTAGTTCGTCATCTTGCTGATGTCACCACCCTGTAAGCCCTGACCAGATTCCATGGTTCTGAAAATAATGATTCTGGCTGTTATTGCCAGCTTAATTTTTTCTTTTGTAAAGGAACAGACATTTAGCTTTCCCTATTCTGTCCTCTTTTTCTCTATTGGCTTGCATTTTTATTATTGCTTTGTAGATGTTCTTTATATAGTTTTGAGACAATTTTTTCTCAGATATGCATATTCCAAATATTTTCCCCTGATCTGTAGCTTGTCTGTGTATACTCTTAATGACATATTTTGATGAACAAGATTTTAATTTTGGTGAAATCCAATTCAGCAACATGCACATTATCTCTTATGGCTAGAACATTTTATGGCTTAAGTCCTTGTTGCTCTTAGTTGTGAATATAGTCTTCCATATTTTCTACCAGGAATCTTATATTTTTTAGTTTTTATGCTTCTTTGTGTGTGTGTTTGCTTGGTTGGTTGGGTTTTTAAAATGTTTTTTTGTAGAGACAGGGGTCTCACTATGTTGCTCAGGCTAGTCTCCAACTTCTGCCCTCAAGGTGTCCTCCTGCCTTGGCCTCCCAAAGTACTGGAATTACAGGCATGAGCCACCACACTGGCTTTTAGTTTTTGTGTTTAGATGATATCCCATCTCAAATTAATTTTTTGTATGATATAATTTGGGGTCAAAATAATTCTATTTTGATTTGGATATCCATTTGTTTCAGCACCATTTAATGAAAAGACTTTTGTTTCCACTGAATTTCTTGGGTGCCTTTGTCAAACACGTTTTAAAAATATACACGTGGGTTTGCTCCTCTTGATTTTGTTCCATTGAGTACATTGGATCAGTTTGCTTACCCGTTCATGAGTATCAATCTGTCTTGATTATTTTTATTACTAGGTTTACAATCAGTTTTAATGTCAGGTAGAATAAGTGCTCCAAGTTTGTTCTTCTATTTCAAAGTTATTTTGGCTATTTCAGGTCTTTTACATGTTCATATAAATTTTCAAATCACCTTGTTCATTTCTACAAAAGAGCTTGTTAGGATTTTTATTGAGATTGCATTTAATCTAGAGCTCACTATAGGGAAAATTAAAAACAATAGTAAGTCTTTTGATTCAAGAACTATTGTAGCTTCCCATTGATTTAGGCTTTCCTTACTCTTAATAGTATGGTATAATGTTTAGGATATATATCTTATACATTTTATCACTAAATTGATCCCTAAATATTTTAGTATTTGCAGATGTTATTGTGAATAGTATTGTACTTCAGTTTAATATCATTAACTATAATTCAATACTTTTATGGTTCTTTTTTACAGAAAATTTTATATACAAGAAAATGCATGAATTATAATTGTACCTTTCAATGAGTTTTGACAAATGAATATACCCATGTAATAGAAACCCTTATCAAGATAGAGAACATTACTGTCAACACTGCAAGTTCCCTTATGACCCTTCCCAGTCAATCTCCACCTCCATACTGACAGAATAACCACTAGTTTTATATTTTTAACAATACAGATTAGTTTACATGTGCATACATATGCCCAGATTCTTCAAATTCTACACTATTAAATGGATGCAGTTGATTGTATATACCTCAGTACAATTCATGAAGTGTTATACTGAGTCAAAGAAGCTTTACACAAGAGTGAATAATGTATGATTACACTGAATTCAGGGGAAATTGACATCGTTCCATAATATTGATTCTTCCAATTCCTGATGACTTTATCTTTTTTTATGTTTTCTTTAATCAGCACTTTTTAGGTTTCAACATATAGATCTTGCACATATCTTCTTAGATTTATACCAAACTAGCTCATGTTTTTTGGTACTACTAAATTTCAGCTTGCTCACTGCTATTTTATAGACATAAAATTGTTTTTTTAAGTTCTTTATTGTTTGTAATTGACACATAATAATTGTATATATTTATGGTTTAGAGTGGTAATAATGTGTAATAATCAAATAAGGGTAATTAACATATCTATCACCTCAAACACTTATCACTTCTTTATGCTGGGAACATTCAAAATCTGCTTTTCTAGCGATTTGAATATATAAAATGATTTGTTAATTATAGTTACTCTATAGTGCTATAGAACACTATAGCTTCTTTCTCCTATTCTAGCTATAATTTTGTATCTGATAACCAATCTTTGGCTATACCCTCATCCCTGCTACCCTTTCCGACCCCTAGTAACAATTATTCTATTCCCTACTTCTATGAGATCAACTTTGTTAGCTTCCATATATGAGTAAGAACATGTGGTATTTACCTATCTGGGCCTGGCTTATTTCACTTAATGTAATGTCCTCCAATCTCATGCATATTGTCATAAAGGACAGAATTTTGTTATTTTTTTATGACCAAGTAGTATTGCATTGTGCGTATATACATCACATTTTCTTTACCCTTTCATCTGCTAATGGACATTTAGGTTGATTACATACCTTGGTTATTATGAATAGTGCTCTAATAAATATGGGAGAGCAGATGTTCTTTGATGTAATGTTTTCCTTTGCTTTGGATATATACCCATTAATGGGATTGCTGGATCATGTAATAGTTCTATTTTTAGTTTTTTGAGAAACCCCATATTGTTCTCCATAATGGTTGTACTAATTTACATCCCCATCAAAAGTGTAAAAGAGTTCCCATTTCTCTGCATCCTCAACAGCTTTTATTTTTTTGTTTTTTATTAATAATAGCCATTCACACTGGGGTAAGATGACATTTCATTATAGTTTTGATTTGCACTTCTCTGATGATTAGTGATGTTAAGCGTTTTTTCATATACCTGTCGGCAATTTGTATGTCTTTTGAGAGATGTCTATTCAACTCATTTGCCCATTTTTTAATTGAATTGTATATTATTTAGTTCTTTTGAGTTCCTTGTGTATTCTAAATATTAATCCCTTGTCAGATGAATAGTTTGTAAATATTTTCTCCAGTTCTGCAAGTTTTAACTTTAATCTGTTTGTTTCCTTTGCTGTGCAGAAGTTTTTAGTCTAATATATTCCCATTTGTCCATTTTTGGTTCTGTTACCTGTGCTTTTGAGGTCTTCTTAAAATCTTTGCACAGACCAATGTTCTAAAATGTTTTGCCTATGTTTTCTCCTGGTAGTTTTACAGTTTCAGGTCTTACATTGAAGTATTTAATTCATTTTAAGTTGAGTTTTGTATATGGTGAGAGAGAGGGGTCTAGTTTCATTTTTCTACATGTGGAAATCCAGTTTTCCCAGTGCTATTTATTGAAGAGATTGTCCTCTAACCACTAAATGTTCGTGGCACCTTTGTTGAAAATCAGGGGACTGTAAAGAAATGGATTTATTGCTCGGTTTTCTTTTCTGTTCCATTAGTCTCTATGTCTACCTTTATGCCAGCGTCATGCTGTTTTGGTTATATTAGCTTTACAGTATAATTTGAAGTTTGGTAGTGTGATGCCTCCTGCTTTGTTCTTTTTGCTCATGACTGCTTTGACTATTTAGGGTCTTTTATGTTTCCATACAAATGTTAGGATTTTTTCTATTTCTGTGAAGAATGTCATTGGTATTTTTACAGAGATTGCATTGAATTTATACATCACATTTGGTAATGTAGTCATTTTCATAATATTAATTCTTCTAATCCGTGAGTGTGGGATATCTTTCCTTTTTTATGTGTCATCTTCAAATTCTTTCATCAATGTTTCATAGGTTTCCTTGCAGAGGTCTTTCACCTCCTTAGTTAAATTTATTCCTAAATATTCAATTTTATTTTTGGTAGCTGTTGCAAATAGGGTTGCTTTCTTAATTTTTTTCTGCTAGTTTGTTTTGGTATATAAAAACATTACTAATTTTTGTGTGTTGACTTTGTACCCTGCAACTTTACTGAATTCTTTTATTAGTTCTAACAGTTTTTTGGTGGAGAATTTAGGGTTTTCTATATAAAAGATCATGTCATCTGCAAACAGGGGCAATTTGAATTCTTCCTTTCCAGTTTGAATACACTTTCTTTCTCTTGCCTAATTGTTCTGGCTAGCACTTCCAATACCATGTTGAATAAATATGGTGAAAGTGGACATCCTTGCTTGTTCCAGATCTTAAAGGAAAAGCTTTCAAATTTTCCCTATTCAGTATGATGTTTACTGTGGATTTGTCATACATGGCCTTTACTATGTTGAGGTATGTTCCTTTTATACCTAACTTGTGGAATTTTATATCAGGAAGCAATGTTGAACTTTATCAAATTTTTTTTGCATCTATTGAGATGATCATATGGTTTTTGTCTTTGATTCTATTAATGTATCACTTTTATTGATTTGCATATATTGAAAAACCCTTGCATCCCTGAGACAAATCCCACTGGATCATGGTGAATGACTCTTTAATGTGCTGTTGGATTAGGTTTGCTAGTATTTTGTTGAGGATTTTTACATTTATGTTCATCAGAGATGTTAGCCTATTGTTTTCTTTTTTGTTGCTGTGTCCTTGTCTGATTTTGGTATCCAGATAATGCTGGCCTTGAAGAATGAGTTCAGAAGGATTCCCTCCTCTTCCATTTTCTAGAACAGCTTGTGAGGAATTGGTATTAGTTCTTTAAATGTTTGGTAGAATTCAGCAATGAAGCCATCAGGTCCTGGACTTTTCTTTGATGGGAGACTTTTTATTACAAATCAATCTCATTACTCATAATTGGTCTGTTCAACTTTTCAATTTCTTCTTCATTCAATCTTGGTAGGTCATATGTTTCCAGGAACTTATCCATTTCTACTAGGTTTTCTAATGTGTTGGCATATATTTTGTAATAGTCTCCAATGATATTTCGTATTTCTGTTGTATCAGCTGTGATGTCTCCTTTATGGTTTCTGATTTTATTTATTTGGGTTTTTTTTTTCTTGGTTAGTCTAAAATTGATTTTGTGTGTTAATCTTGTATCCTGGAAACTTGCTAAACTTTTTTATAGAACTATTAAATAATAGCTTTCTAAATTTCTTTTTTTCCTTTTTTTTTTAGAGATGGGATCTTGCTACATTACCCAGGCTGGTCTAAAACTCCTTTCCTTAAGCGATACTCCTGCCTCAGCCTCAGATTTTTGTGATTTCTGAGGAAATTTCTATGTAGACAATTGTCATATGTGAGTTGAGGTTTTTGTTTTTGTTTTTGTTTTTGTTTTTGTTTTTTACCGTATATGCTGTTTAGTTTTTGCCTTTTTGCATTGACTGGAATTGCTAATAAAATGTTGATTAAGTTTGGATAGAGAGGATATCCTTGCCATCAGTTATCTTTAAAAGTGATAAAATAAGCAAAAATACCATTTAAATTTACCTTTACTTTATCCATTTCTTGATATCTTGATTTTTTTATATAGATTCAAAGTTCTGTCTGGTATCCTAGTCTTTCTGCCTGTAGAAATTCCTTTAATATTTCTTATAGTGCATTTTTATGGTAATAGATTTTCTCTGTTTTTCAAAAATTAGAGAAATTTTTTAGAGAATCACTTTTGAAAGATATTTTCACTGTGTAGAAAATTCAGGACTGACATTTTTTATTTCAACGATTTAAAAATTCCACTTCATTGTTTTCATTTTCTGGATTGCATGATGTCTGATGAGAGTCTGTTGTAATCTCATCTTTGTTCTTCTGTATGCAATGCCACTATTTTTCTGATTGCCTTACAGATATTCTCTTTGTCTTTTGTTTTCAGTAATTTGAATATGATGGGTCTAGGGTTCTTTTTTTATAATCCTGCCTGGGTTTGTTGTTGTTGTTTATGTTGTGATTGATATTTCTGGTTCTATGGATTAATGTCTTTCGTTATCTTTGGAATAAAATTAACCATATGTTAAACTGTTTTTCTTTGCTTTATATACATTCTTCTGTGTGTGTTTTAACTACTTTTTCTCTTTGTGATTCCGTTTTCATAATTTTCTGTAGACCTATATTTAAGTTCATTTTTATCTGTTCCCATATTTTTGTTTCTAGCATTAGAATTTTTCAAAAGTTTCCATTTCTCTGTTAAAATTTACCCTTGTTCATGCTGTCTTCTTTTTCCCACAGACATTTTAACATATTAATTGTAGTAATTTTAAATTTTATGTCATCATTGAGTCTGGTACTTTTGAGTGTTCTGCGTCTTAAGAGTAAGTTGTTTCTCTTGCTTTTTTGTGCATCTCCTAATTTTAATTGATTGCTGGATATAGTGTGTAGAATAGTAGACATAAGTAGATATTATTTATATGGAAATTGGCATGCCTTTTCATCTGCTAGGCTGTTAGTGTGAGGTGTTGAGTTACTTTAGTTGGGAGTTCAGTTAGTTTATGTTTTTGTTGATTTTTCTAAATTTTCCTTCTCCTTCTTCAGCTTTAGGCCTTCCCTATATTCCTTTGTCTCAGAGAGGACCTCTTCCATACTCCTGCCCCTCCATCAGGGGTAGACTGCTGTTTCTTGTTACTTAGTGTTTCCTACCCTTTTGGGAGTAGAGAATGGGGGATTTTCTGTTGTTCTGATTCAACCGTAGTCTTGGGCAAATGCTATTCCCCTGTTTCTCAAGTGTGGCACTGCCCTTTCCCCAGTGGTAGGAAACTTCTAATGTTTTGGGCCAAGGAATCCAAACCTCTAATGCTCTTGGCCTTCCACCCCCCAAGAGTAGAGAGTTTTTTCTTGTTACAGCTACAATGGGTCTTCACGTCTACCCTAAGTGGTTTGCCAGCCTTCCCCAGTGGCTTAAGGTGTTTTTTATTCTTATGGGAAAGGGTTTTTGGTGGGGCTTCATGCCTTTCTCATAGAGGTGTCAGCTATTCTCCACCAAGCCTTTACCACTGAGGGTGATTTGTTTTCCAGTCTTTTATCTTTTCCCCAGTTCTTATAAACTCTTGATGAGGTCCATTGAGAAGATCCTGTAACGGTGTGAATTCCCCTGTGTCTGTGGCTCCCCAGGGCCCTATGCACTCATGCTAGACCACATTTGACCTTTAGATACTTCTTTTAACTTTTGGTTGAATCCTACATACCTGCTTACATAGAGGCCTCATTTTCCCATTGCCACAGGTGAGCCAGTGCTTATTTTCTTGGAAATGCCTATCTTTCCTTAGAATTGAAGCTAGTTGGGTGCCCTGAACCCTCAGATCTCTTATAAACTTAAGTTATGATTTTATAGTTTATCTGGATTTTTATTTTTGTTATGGGGAGAGCAATGACTTTTCCAGTTTTCTATAGCCAACATAGAACCCAGAAATCCCTGATGTCCATTTGTGTTTTATTTGTCTAGTTTTTTTCTAGTTGTTACACTGAGAACAAAGGTCTTTCACTATCTTCTACATCTTGATCCAAAGCTGAATGTCAGAATAATCTTTCTAAAACATGAATTGAATCATAAAACTCCTTTGCTTTCTATCCTTCAGTGGTTTCCCATTGTTCATCAAACTTTAAAATTAAATAAAATCAAAATCTCTTTTTATTTTACCTGTAAAATCCTGCATGATCTTTTTATTTCCTATTTCTTCAACCTTGCTTCATGCCATTATCCTTATTCTCTATAGTCTACCCAAAAGGTTAGTAAACTTTTTTTGTAAGGGCCAGACAGTAATTATTTAAGGCTTTTGGGCCATATGGTCTCTGTTGCACCTACTAAATTCTACTGTTGTAGCACACAACAGCTATAGATAATACATAAATGAATTAGCTTGGCTGTATTCCAATAAAATTTATGGACACTGAAATTTGAATTTTATATATTTTTGACTTGTCATGAAATATTATTCTTCTATAGGTTTTTTTCTATCAACTATTTAAAAATGTAAAACCATTCTTAGCTTGCAAAACATACAAAAATATGCACCATGCCAGATTTGGCCCATGAGCTGTAGTTTCCCAACCTCTATCTAGGCTCAATAGTTTCTTTACTTAAATTATATGCCAACTACAACCATCTGCTTCATGGTTGGCTTCTTTTTACCTTTCACGTCTGGCTTTAAATGTCACCTTTTCACAGATTCCTTCTCTGACTATGCTTTCTAAAGTAGATATACCCTTTTCCATTCTTAGTCATTACATCCAATTTTTCCCTTTTATGTTCTTATCACAATGTATAATTATATGTTTATGTTTTCTTGGTTATTGACCATCTCCCCCAATAGATCATAAGTTCCATTTGGTCAGTTACAATGTCTGTTCATATTTTATTTACCAGTGCCTAACATTATCACTTAGTATGTATTCAATAAATATTTGTCAAATGTATTAATTGAATTTAAATTGGCTACTCAACCTACTTCCACCCCTTTGGGCTTTGATTGCTTATTTGCAGGTGCTAATCCATCTGACTATTTTAATTATGGATTCACTGAAGATACCTGGAAGGCTTATTGTGCCAAGGATTGCAAAGTCCATGGCTTGATGAACCTAAGTCCATACCTTCCCCTTTCCACATCACAGATAACAACTTTATGGTAAGTCTGCAAGCTATAAAAGTTGTCATAAGGTTGCTTTGGCTATGTGGGGTCTTCTCTGGTTCCATATCACAAGATATGGAAAAACAGACACATGTATTCACCATTAAATTGGTACTAATTGATCAAAACTTATGTGCACATATGGAAGTAACATTCATTGGGTGTCGGGCAGGTGGGAGGGGGAGAAGGGGATGGGTAAACTCACACCTAACAGATGCGGTGCTTGCTGTCTGGGGAATGGGCACACTTATAGCTCAGACTTTGGCAGTGCAAAGGCAGTTTATGTAACCAAAGTGTTTGTATCCCCAAAATATTCTGAAACAAAAAATAAAATAAAATAAGCATATCTAAACATAAAAAATAAAAAAATAAAACTCATAGTTGAATTCTGGAATTTCTCTAATTTTCTTGGGAAACAGAGTAGACAACTTAGTAGTTGGCCTCAAGGGCAAAGCTGAATCTCACATATAATAATCTCACATAGAGTGAAGAAGAGAGGAGGGCCTTTTCTAATGAGGTCATAACTGAAAGTTAGGTCAGAAAATACCATAGGCACACAAATAGCAAACCAAGCTTCTCAAATTCTGTCCAAAGGTTTTTTGGAGAAGTACCAAGTTGTGTGCATTTGGTATGTAGGATATAGGGTGAAGAACCCAACTTGAAGAAAGTAAAATAACTCCCATATCCTTATGGCTAGATTCTCAGCTGATCTTGGAATCAGATTCAGGAATATAAATGCACTCTTCTTTGCTATCTTGCTAGAAAACAATGTGCTTTTACCTTCAACTCATAAGCCTTTCTAATTGTATACCTTTGGATTAAAATTTGCCTTTGAGTGTTTTAATCCCATTAGGACAGAATTAAGACATGGAGGTATGAGGTAAGGGTGGATGTTGACTCTTAATTGAGTGGTTTAACTAAGCCAAGCCACAGATTAGCTAAAACTGAAAACCACTGGCAGCATTTGAAATAACCAAGAATACCTTATACTATATTATCTAAGAGAGCACATCAAGTTGAGACCTAGAAATTTAATTCTGGATGATCTTTGTTGCTAAGGGGAAGGATACACCCAGCTATAGAGTAATTGAATTCACAAGTAATCCAAGTGCTTTTCTGATCCATTGGTACCAAATCTTTCCTATTCCCCAAAAAAAACCCCAAGACAAAAATTTCTGAATAGAGGCTCTGCAGAATAATTTAGGCCTTGGAGGAGCTGTGATTGTAACGCTCTACAAGAAGGGTTTTCCTGAAGCTGCTAATTCTTTTAGAACTCATCAAATTGAGGCTGCTCCAACCAGTTCTCCAGGTGATGGATTTAAGGCAAATCTTGTCTTTAAGGAGATTGAGAAGAAGCTTGAAGAGGAAGGGGAACAGTTTGTGAAGAAAATCAGTGGTATTTTTGCCTTCAAGGTGAAGGATGGCCCTGCAGGTCAAGAAGCCACCTGGGTGGGGGATGTGAAGAACTACACAAGATCAGTGCTTCCTGACGCAGATAAGAAGGCTGACTGCACAATCACGATGGCTGACTCTGACTTACTGGCTTTCATGACTGGTAAAATGAGTCCTCAGTTGCCTTTCTTTCAAGGTAAATTGAAAATCACTGGTAATATGGGTCTGGCTATGAAGTTACAAAATCTTCAGCTTCAGCCAGGCAAAGCTAAGCTGTGAAGAACTCCCTGTGACTACTTTTGAAAGTCAAGATGAGATATATAGATCCATATATTCATATATTTTATTGTCAGAATTTAGACTGAAACTACACATTGGCAAATTGTGTGAGATAGATTTGTTTTTAAATTTTTATGACCAATCCTGTTTTTCCTAAGCTCTGGGTGAATAGAGCCCGATGCTCTATAAAGCTTTGCTAAATTGCATGCAACTGTGCATTACAAAGTTAATATGGTAATTATGGTTTGAGGTAAAATTGAGTTTCAGAATAAAATTAGGAAGAGTAAAATCTAAAAAATTATGTAAACAAAAGCTCTTGTTTTGCTTATAAAGTATATTTAAGGATTATTCTGCTGAAGATTCAATTTAAGAGTTTTCCTTGGGAGAACTAAGGAAGAAACAATACCAACAGCTGGTCAGTAACTAGTGTTGTGCACTTAATGATCTTAATCTCTCATTAATGGTTCTTAAAATTTTATACTGGGATTAAAAAAAAACTTAAAAATTTTGCATTTCATGCCATCAGAAACAGTATTTTCTTCCTAAATCAAAATAAAAGAAATATGATCACAGCTTGGGGGGAACGTGTAGCTGAATACAGGCCTACTTTTAAAATGAAAATATTTTAAAAATGGGTTTCCTTCTTAAAAAATTAGTGTATTAAAGTCATAAAACACTGTTGTTAAAAATAACTGAACAAAGAAAGTTTGTTTTGAGATGCACAGTTTTAAAATTATAATCTCATATTTAAATTTATAAAGCTCTCAGTCTTCTGTTATAATTTTCCATTTTCATGTGAGTTTAATTAATTATCTGCATTTATCTTTTTTCCTAGTTTTTCTAATGCTAATGTTATCTCTTATAATTGAGTAAGATATAGGATAAAATAATGCTTTGGGAAGAATATTTAATAGAAAATTAAAATAGCTCTCCCTGGTTAAAAAAAATTCTGATTAGACTATATTTTCAAATTCATAGTCCATGATATCATGTGCATTCCATATCCCTTCCCTTGCTATACTCAGTGAGCCCAGATGAACCAAAGGTCACCAATAATAGGCCTAACTAAGAATGGGTCCAGTTTAGAAAGAAAGAAAATTAGTGTTCAGTATTTAAATGTGGGAGAGGCAGGATTTGGGAATTATCAATTTTATAAAACCTATACACATTCTTACATGTATTAATGCAGACAAATAGACATAGGTGGAAAGCAGAATAATGACCCATAAAAATGTCCACAGTGTAATCCCCAAAACCTGTGAATATACTATATTACATGGCAAGAAAGAATTAAGGTTGCTAATCAGCTGACCTTGAGATGGGGAGATTCTCCTCAATTATATGGGTGGGTCCAAAGTAATCACAAGAGTCCTCATAAATGAAAGAGGGAGACACGAAATTCAGAGTCAGGCTGATACAGCGTGAGAAAGACCCAACCAGCCATTGCCAGCTTTAAGATAGAGGAAGGGGAGATGCGGTGACAAGCTGGTCCATGCAGCAGGTTCCTGAGTCCTCAAGCAGGGAAGAAAGCCCCCATAATTAGGAGCAGAACACGTAGAAGCAGGATATTGGCAGAGATCAATCCCTGAGAAGGTGGAAGTTCAGTGAGAAGGGTAGGTGGAGCGGCTCTTTTCTCCCTCCCCCATCTGTCTGGCAGTCAGTGGGCTCCCGAGCTGCAGGAGAGCTCTTCTACCCTCACAAGCCCAAAAGCTGTTGACTCCAGTGAAATGGGAACTTCTTGAAGATGAAGCACCAGGCAGCCAGCACCCTCGGGGTCACTTCCCATCACCACAGACCCAAGCCGAGATGTCAGGTACCATATTGCTTCTCCACCCACTGTGTACCTATGTCCTCCCCAGGGGGCCTTAGCCCCCGAGTTTTCATCTTGCTCATTCCCGGACAAATTTCCCAACTCCAGCCCAGACTGCGGGAGATGCAGGGCCAGTGGGTCCTGGGGGATCTGCGTGAGCCCAGAGGCTAGACATTCTGGATGGCTGCCTTCTGGAGAGAGGGACAGAGATGACCAGAGTGCTAGCTTTCTTCCACTCAGACTCTTTTCCTCCCCTTCCCCTGCCCTGCCCATGGCTGCTGAGAGACGATTGAGCCATGCCTCGCAGGAACTGCTTTGCCTCTCTGTTGGTGCATCCACCACACCAGGTCTTCCACAGACAGTGGGGCTCAAACCTGTCCAGACTCTTTTTCTCCCCTCCCTTCCCCCACCTGCGGCTGCCAAGAGAGAAAACAGAGCCACCACGCCGAGGCTTCCACAGAGAATGCGGCTGAGAACTTTCCTCTAGGGGTCCTGCAGCAGACTGAGGGGTGCTCGGACTGTGAGCTCCCTGCATGCGGCCCTCCCTGGTGCCACTTGCCTGGTGACTCCACCAGTGTGGGGTATGTCCTGAGGCAGAGGGACATAGGACCTGCTTGGGCACCCCATGGGCAACTCAGGACCAGTGTTCTTCTCCCTGGCGTGGTCAGAGATTGATCTTTGGTGATGCGGGGACAGGCCCACAGGCCAGATCCCAATCCCCAAGGTCTCAATAGCATTCCTCAGGGGCAAGGAGGGGAGATTGAGGCAGCTACAGCCCCTCCCTGGCAGGTTTACCTAGAAGCTGGGAGCAGACATTTGACCCCTGCTGAAACAGATACCTTGACAGCTTTGGTGGAGCCTGAAGGCAGGCCTCACCCAACCCAGCCTCACCCAGCCACACTCCCCCACCTGCCTCTGCTGTGGCAGAGAATAAGGGTTCACCTGAAGTTCCAGGGCCCCACTGACCACCTGAGGAAATCAGGTGCTTCCCCAGAGAGACTAGAGCTGGTCACAGGACCGAAAAACAACATTGCAGCTTGTTCCTTCTAGCAAGCACCACCTACTGAACATGGGGGTCAATTTGCACACTCTTTACAGCATTTACAGACTCAATCATAACAGGGTGTAGTTGAGTCTCACCCACAAGTACCACCCACTGTCACAGAGATTAAACTGGGTGTGCCATTATCTAACCAAAAGAAAATCCAAAAATAAGAAGCAAAAGCTGCTCCAGATGAGAAGGAACCAGTGAAAGATCTCCGGATACATGAAAAGCCAGAGTAAAAGGACTCCCCCAAAAGGAAACAACAACTCTGTACCAATGGAAACCAACCAAAATGAGAATATTGAAATGACTGATAAAGAATTTTGAATATGGATTGTAAGGAAGCTCATTGAAATACAAGAGAAAGTACAAACCCGACACGAAGAAACTGCAAAAACAATGCAGGAAACGAATGAAAAATTCACTAAAGAAATTGAATTATTTTAAAAAATCAAGCAGAGCTCCTGGAAATGAAAAATTCATTCAAGGAAATATGAAACACAGTGGAAAGCCTTAAGCCTTAAGAGTAGGCTAGATCAGGAGAAGAAAAAATTGCATAGCTAAAAGACAGCACCTTTGAAGCCAGTCAAAGATAAAAAACAGAAAATTAGAGGAATGAGCAAAGCCTACAAGAAATATGGCATTATGTAAAGAGGCCTAACATAATAATTATAGGTATCCCTGAGGGTAAAGAAAAAAATACACAAGGCCTGGAAAACCTATTTGAGGGAAAGGAAAATTTCCCAGGTCTTGCTGGAAATCTGGACATCCAGATACTAGAGGGAGAACAGTCTCCAGGGAGATTCATTGCTAAGAGGCAATCACTATGACATATAGTCATCAGACTGCCTAAAGTTAACATGAAAGAGGCACTCCTACAAACCACAAGGCAAAAGCATCAGGTAATCAGACACCCACCAGCATAAACCATCCAAAAGCTAAAATTCAGAGCCCAGATAACACAATGGCTCAAGAGGTAAAACAAAGCAATAAAGTTCTACGCAACAGGATGAACAGAAATCCATCCTGCCTATCAATCCTTTCAATAAATGTGAATGGCTTGAACTCCCCACTCAAGAGACACAGGCTAGCTGAATGGATAAAAAAAATACAAGCCAAGTAGCTGCTGTCTCCAGGAAATGCACCTAACCCACAAGGGCTCATTAAGGCTCAAAGTGAAGGGAAGGAAAAAAATATTCTGTGCAAATAGAAACCAAAAGAAAGCTAGTGTAGCCGTTCTCATATCAGATAACATAGAATTCAAATCAGCAAAAGTAAAGAAAGACAAAGACGGTCATGAATGGTGAAGGGAACAATTCAACAAAAAGACATAACAATCCTAAATATCTATGCACCTAACACAGGTATGCCCAGATTCATAAAGCAAATCCTACTTGATCTAAACAAAATGATAAACAGCAGCAATGTAACAGCTGGCACTTCAACACCCCACTGACAGAATGTGACAGATCCCCCAAAGAGAAAGTAAACAAAGAAACGATGGACTTAAACATGACTCTAGAACAAATGGGCTTACCAGACATTTACAGAGCACTCTACCCCAAAACTACTGAATATATGTTCTTCTCATCAGCTCATGGAACATTCTCTAAGATTGATCACAGCCACAAAACATGTCTCAAAAAATGTAACAAAATAGAAATTATACTATGCATCTTCTCAGGCCACAGTGGAATAAAATGAGAAATCAACTTGAACACAAACATCTCTACACAAAGTCATGGAAACTAAATAACCCAGTGCTGAATGATGATCAGATCAAGGAGGAAATTAAGATGGAAATCAAAAGATTCTTTGAACTAAATTACAAAGGGGACAGAAGTTACCAAAATCTGTGGGATTCTGCAAAAGCAGTCTTAAGAGGAAAATTAATAGCCTTAAATGCCTGCATCTAAAAAACAGAAATATCACAAATCAACAATCTAATAAATCATCTCAGGGATTGGAAAAGGAAGAGCAAACCAATCCCAAACTCAGCAGAAGAAAAATAACTAAGGTCAGAGCAGAACTAAATGAGATCAACTCCAAAAGAATTATAGAAGACTAATAAAACAAAAAGTTGGTTCTTTGAAAAGATAAACAAAATTGAAAGGCCTCTTATTAGATTAGCCAGAGACAGAAAAGAGGGACCCTAATTTGCTCAATCAGAAATGAAAAAGGAGATATTACAACTGATACCATGGAAATACAAAATATCATCTATGAATACTATAAAAATCTCTAGGCACATAAACTTGAAAACATTGAGGAAATGGAAAAATTTCTGGAAACACATGCAAATCGAAAGAAAAATGAGATAATCACCTAACTCCAGTGAGAATGGCTTTTATCAAAAAATCCCAAAACAACAAATGCTGGCATGGATGCAGAGAGACAAGAACACTTATACACTGTTGGTGGGACTGCAAAGTAGTTCAACCTCTATGGAAAGTAGTATGGGGATACCTCAAAGAACTAAAAGTAGACCTACCATTTGATCCAGCAATCCCACTACTGGGTATTTATGTAAAGGAAAAAAGGACATTTTATTAAAAAGACACTTAAACTTGAATGATTACAACAGCACAATTCGCAGTTGCAAAGACGTAGAAACAACCCACATGCCCTCAATACATGAGTGGATTAATAAAATGTGATATATGTATACCATGGAGTACTACTCAGCCACAAAATGGTGAACTAATACCTCTTGTATTATCCTGGATGGACCTGGAGACCACTCTTCTAAGTGAAGTATCACAAGAATGGAAAAACCAACACCACATGTACTCATCATTAAATTGGAACTAATTGAACAACACTTATGTGCACATATGGAAATAAAACTCATCGGAAATCAAGCAGCTGGGGGGAGGAGAGGATGAGTAAATTCATACCTAACGGGTACAATGCATACTATCTGGGTGATGGGCACGCTTATTGCTTTGATTTAACCATACAAAAGCAATTTATGTAACCAAAACATCTGTACCCCTGTAATATTCTGAAATAAAAGAAAATAAGATAACATAAAATAAAATAATAAGATAGAGGAAGAGTCCATGAGCCAAGGAATGTAGATGGCCTCTAGAAGCCGAAAAAGGCAAGGAAATGGATTCTACCCTTGAACCTCCAGAAGAAACGCAGCCCTGCCAACGTCATGATTTTAACACAGTGAGATGCATTTCAGACTTCTTATGTCCAGAAATGTAAGATAATAGATCTGTGTTGTTTTAAGTCCCCAAGTTTGTGGTAATTTCTTACAGCAGCAGTAGGAAACTATACAATGCTCCTGTAATTCTAGTGCTATGTACTTATGTCCTTTTAAGGGAGTTGAGTTTATGGACTCAATCAGAACAGAAGGTATGGGATAGGCTAATGCATAATGCATAGGAGAGTGTGTTTTATACCTTCTCTATAAAACACCTTTACCTAGTGTATTAGTTTGCGTGGGCTGCCATAACAAAATACCAGACTGAGTGGCTTAAACAACAATCTATTTTCTCACAGTTCTGGAGGCTGGAAGTCCAAGATGAAAGTGCCAGCAAGTTTGGTTTCTGGTAAGGTCTCTCTTCGTGGCTTGCAAATGGCCACCTTCTCACTGTGTCTTCATGTGGCCTTTCCTTTGAGTATGGGAAGAGAGAGAGAGGTCTGATGCTGCTGCTTCTTTTTAGAAGGACATTAGTCCTATTGAATTAGGGCCCCACCCTTACAACCTCATTTGACCTTAATTACTTCGTTAAAAGTCCAATCTCCAAATACAGTCACATTTGGGGTTAGGGCTTCAACAGATGACTTTTGGGAGAACACAATTCCATCTATAACACCTAGGTAGAAGACAATTTCATACCCAGAAGTTATACAGTCTATGACAGCAGAGTAGCTAATGGAAATCACATCTCCTGATTGTATTTTTAGGTCATACCCTAAGCCAGGGCCACTCGTGTATGGAGAAGCCAGTGTTCAGTGCTGTCTCTTTGCTGTTCTACTGGTCTGCATTTCTCTTTGTTGTTCTGAGTTGGGTTTGGTTTTTTTTCTTATTCACACAAGCAAGGTGGAGAAAGAATGTGAGAACACCTTTGGGATAGAGCTTAATACAGATTTTAACCCTTTTGTGGAGGGATAACTAATTAAAGGTAGAACCACTACCTGACATGTAAGTACAGTGAACAGCTGCTGTGGGATATTTTTAAAGACACATAAAACGTGATACAAAGGGTAGAATGCTAGGGATGGAAAGAATGTTCTACAAGTCACCTAGTCAAAGTTCTGGCATCTATCTAGGGGGAAAAAAACTATCTAAACTCCCCCTGATAAACCAGTTTTAACTAAATCAGGAAAATATAGAATCATCTTTATCTAGGTAGTTTTGTAGTAACATTGCCTCACTTCTGTACACGACAGAAGGTCTTTACTCATTGCCAATATTTATCCTTCTTATTATAGTATAAGAAAATTTTTATTTGATTCTATCAGGGTTAGATGAGCCTAGGAAGTCCATTAGATAGGGAGATTATTGGTGACTTTTAACAAAACACTCTCAGTGGAATTGTGGGGGTGGTAGGCTGATTATAGTGGATTGAGGAATTATGACAAAGTAAAGACAGGAAGTCCTTAAAGAACTTCCCTTCGAGCATCTTTTCTACAGGGATGAAAATAAGAGAGAAAGAAAAGGATTTTTTAGTCTAGAGATGGAAAGTTATGGAGGTAGAACATGTGGGTTGTGAATAGTGATTAATTAAACAGGAACCTGGATATCACATTGGGTTCAATTACTTAGCTATTCATTCATTCAGGCAATAAATATTTGTTGAGAGCCTGAATGTGCCAGGTAATGGAGATACAAAGTGGTTAAAATAGACCTTGGGCTCTGTCTTCAGGAAGCATCCAGTCTGGAGAGGGAGGAAAACACATATTAATCAAATAATCCCACAAATGCATATAAAATCACACACTAAAAATATATCTACTTGGGCATCAGGAAGTTAAGTGGAATAACTGATGTGACCAGTGGACAAGCAGGATTTATTAGGAGAGTGGAAGGAAGACATCACTTCAAATATGCTGCAGAGAACCCCAGCCAGGTAACAAACTCAGGCCTATCTTTATATATGTTTAATATCACTTAACCCCATTTTTCCTCCTATCCTCCCAAAAACAATTTTCAAGTTTTTCTGTATCTTTGTTTTCTTTGGGGTTTTTTTTGTTTGTTTGTTTCCTCTACTTTTATTCCATAGTTTTGTCACAGTCTAGTGTCCCCAGCAGGACTTTGAAGTTTTGCCCCAGTTCTTGGGCTCCTGGCTTGGAAGAATCGCAAGCCAGGCCCGCACGACAGAGAGAGATGACAGACACTCAGCAAGTGTGCGTGAAGGATTTATTGGAAATAGTGATGTTATAGGATAGTATAGGGAAGGAAGCATAGACGTTTCCTAAGGGAAAACGGGTCTGTCCCCTCGAGTGGAGAAGACGCTAATTAACTCTAAACTTCCTCCTTTCATATGTTAGCAATTTATGTTGATGTAAAGGTTAGTCACAAGGTTAGTCATAATCACCTATGACTATACGTCACAAGGTTTGGGGACTGAATTATACGTGTGATGGAGAAAGTCACTGTTTAAAGTGTTTTTCTATTTTCTGATTGGTGGTCAGTGTTCCATGTTTAATTACCCCATTCTTTAAGACTGAAAGAACTGTTTCTCCTGGTTATTTTTCTGTAGCCATTTCCTCCTTATTGTTTTTCTATAAATGCTTTCTCCTTTCTGCTTTTCTATTTTCCATTACCTCTCACTTGTTTTTCTGTCCCTAACATTTCCCCCCTGAGAGACAGTCAGGCCTGAATTCTTTCAGGGAAAAAGGGTGGATGATCCATCTTCTGTAACTGCTTCCTGCTGAGAAAGGGGTGTTGTTCCTACCTAGAGGCCATGTCTGTCTCTCCTGCTCTATCCCTAGGGGTGTGAATTAGCTCTAAAAGTGGAGGCATGGAGGTCTAGGGTATTTAACATCTGAAGATCTTGTTCTGGAGGAAGCTGTTGGAAACCTCTTACCATCATTAGCTTAAGATGAAACTGCTGAAGTCTTTTTAAATAGAAGTTTCAGATCGCCTGCTGATTCACAGGTGTATGAGTCTCTGGTCTCGGTGTTGTTGGGAGTTTCTGGGTCTTGAACATTCATCAACTTGACTCTGGAGATATGGACCCAACTCTCGATCCCCTTTTAACTTGACTCCTGTGGGGGTAGATAAAAGAACCTGATAGGAACCTATCCACAAGGGTTCTAATTGAGTTTGTGGCCCTCTCTCTCTCCAATCTTTTAATAATACTCAGTCTCCAGGTTGAATAGGGGAAATCATAGTCTCTTTTCGAGGACTTAGTATTATTTGGTGTTCATAATCTAGTATAGCTTGTTGTACTTTTCCTAAGTCTATAATGTGTTTTAAAAGATAGCTGGCTTCTATACATTCCCTTAAGACTTGGACTTGAAAAGGTCACCCATATAAGATTTCAACAGGGCTAAGTTTTAGTGACTCCTTAGGAGACACAAATTCTCATTAAATCAATAGGAAGGTTTTGAACCCAATTTGTTTGGGTTTCTTGACATAGCTTGGCCAAAGTTCTCTTTAAAGTCTGATTAGTCCTTTCAACTTTACCTGAGGCCTGTGGATGCCAGGAGGTATGTAAATAATAGTTTATTCACAGCATGTTATCCTGGTTATTTGGCTGAAACTTCCATTGCTGACTGGGGAGACCAAACGGGTTTTTTCTCTTAATATATTTGCATGAACTCAGTTGCTTTTTCCCTACATTGGAAAGCTCTAGCCTCCTGAGAGGGTACCCAAACTATAGTATTATACCTTACACTGTTATATACTGTAAAGTCTATTTGCCATTCTTCTCCTGGTTGATGGCCTGTCGTGCCATTCTGCAATCGGGTGGGTAGCCCCCTTGTGGTTATTTGAACTGTCAAAGTGACAAGATGCAGTTCACCTGTATTGACCAGCTTGACATTCTAGCTCTGTGTACTCCCCTTGTTTTCTAAGAGCAGTTTTACGACTTAAGCCCCCAACATGAAAAGCTTGATGGAAACTAGAGACTACTTTCCAAGAGATATTAGAAGGTATAAAGGGCTTCCCCTCAAGCTCCCCCCAACCAGTGGGGGCGAAAGAGCGTCCCTTACCTTTGGCCCATTCTTCCTCCTCTTTGGAATATACTGGTCTGTCTAGATTTTCTAAGGGGGTAGGTACAACTGGTAGCATTGTAAATGCAGGCTCCATTCCTTGTGCCACTCTTTTGGCTTCTTGATCAGCTTTATTATTCTCTTGAGCCACAAATCCCTCCTTCTGACGGACTTTGCAATGTATCACAGAAATTTCCCTAGGTAAATAAACTGCTTGTAGTAGCCTCTGTGTTTCTTCTCCATGTTTTATGGGAGAATTTCTGGCTGAAAGTAAACCCCTTTCTTTCCATATTTGACCATGAGCATGTAAAACCATGAAGGCATATTTACTATCAGTATAAATTTGGATCTTTTTGTCCTTAGCCTGCTCTAGTGCCTGCCTTAAGGCAATTAATTCAGCCTTTTGAGCTGAAGTATTCGGTGGTAATGGGCCACTTTCAATGATTTGAGTAAGGGAAACAATAGCATATCCAGCTCTCCGACATCCATTTATCACCATACTACTACCATCAGTAAACCAAACATCCTCTGGATCTGTCAGGGGGATATCTTTTAAATCCGTTCTTCCTGATGACCCCATGGAAATGGACTCTTCACAGCTATGGTTGATCAGATTTAGCTCTCCCAGCTCAGTTGGGATAAGGGTAGCTGGGTTTAAAGTAGTGCATGTTTCTAGAGTAATGCCTGGGTGTTCCATTAGAAGGAGTTGGTACTTTAACATCGGACTGTTAGAGAGCCACCCCATTCCTCCTTTAGTTAACAGTGGTGTTAAGTTATGTGGGGTACGGACCTTAAGAGTTCTGGAGAAAACTAATTTTTGTGCCTCTTCCACTAGGATAGCTGTGGCTGCCAACACTCTTAAGCAGTGAGGCCAGCCTTTGGCCACTGGATCTAAGTTCTTAGAGAAATATCCCACTGGTCGCCAATCTCCTCCAAATTCTTGGACCAATACTCCCACAGCTACCTTCTTTTTCTCATCAACATACAAGATAAAGGGCTTGTCTAGGTTTGGTATCCCTAAGGCTGGTGCCTGTGTAAGAGCTGTTTTCAAGTCCCGAAAGGCCCTCTCTTGCTCTGTTCCCCATAATAAGATTCCATCCTTGTTTCCTTTTACAGCTTCATATAGAGGTTTAGCTATTTCCCCAAATCGGGGAATCCACACTCTACAGTATCCAGCCATTCCAAGAAACTCCCTCAATTGTTTTCTGGTATTTGGGCTTTCCAGGGAACAAATAGCCTGTATCCTGTCTGAGGAGAGCCTCCGTTGTCCCGGACTAATAATAAATCCCAGATAAGTTACTTCAGGCATACACAATTGGGCTTTTTCCCTTGAGACCTTGAAGCCCTCTTTTCCCAAAAACTCCAGGACTCTCTTTGTGTTTATAATGGACTCCTCATAAGAAGGACTACAAATAAGGATATCATCCACATATTGGATGACAGTATTGGGGGTTTCTAGTCTAAGTCCAGTGAGTAATTTTTGTAATGCTCCCCCAAATAGGTGAGGACTATCCAGGAATCTTTGGGGAAGGACAGTCCACATTAGCTGCCTTGACCTCCCCATAGTGGGGTCCTTCCATTCAAAGGCAAATAGAAATTGACTCTCCGGATGTAAGGGAATTGTAAAGAAGGCATCCTTTAAATCTAGAATGGAAAAGTAGGCTGATTCTGGTGGGATTTGGGTAATAATGGTGTATGGGTTTGGAACCACTGGGTGTAAAGGTATCACTGCCTCATTTATTATTCTTAAGTCCTGAACAAGTCTCCACTTTCCATTGGGTTTTTTAATAGCCAGAATTGGAGTATTACAAGGAGATGAACCCTCAATTAGCATTCTAGCCTCCAATAGTTGTTGGATTATCAGAGCAATTCCCTGTCGTCCCTCTGGAGACAAGGGGTACTGTCCTTTACAGGGAAAGGGCACCCCTGGCTTGAGGGAAACTCTCACTGGTGGAACCCTCACAGCTTTCCCTGGCTTTTCATTGGCCCAGACCGCAGGATCTAAGTCCTCTAGACCTATAGGCAATGTTTGTTCTTTTAAGTTGTCCCGAGGGTTACTCATCCACATAATGGCATAGGGAAATAATTGTAATTGGAGACCCAATTTCACTAAAAAGTCTCGTCCCAACAAAGGGATTGGGACTTCTGGAATGAGTAAAAACTGGTGTGTAATTAGTATTCCTTCCCAGCTACATAACAAAGCAGGAGTATAATATCTCTTAATTGGGCGTCCATCAATGCCTACCACCACAGTGGAGGAGGGTGACAGAGGCCCACTAAAGGTTTTGATGACCGAATAGGTGGCCCCGGTATCTATTAAAAAAAGAATTTGTTTACCGGCCACGTCCAAGGTTACCCGGGGTTCTTCATGGGTGATGTTGATGGTACAGGCGGGAGCCTGTGTCGAACCCGGGCCCCGTCAGGCCTGATCATCCTGTACCACTAGGGCCTGGGCAGTCCCATGGCCCCCAGGGGCCGAAGGACAGTCCCTACCCCAATGGCCAAATTGTCCACAGTTGGGACAGGGGGTTTTGGACCACACAGCTTTCCTCACCCTTTTTCCAGCATAGTCATCAGTCTCCAGGCATTCATTCTTGAAATGCCCAGGTTTTCCATATCGATAGCACGTCCTGTCACCTCCCCTCGGGCTTTTTGGAATAGCCGGGTGAGCCTGTGCAGCAATAGCTGCTCCCAACAATTTGGCCTTTTGGCGGTCCCTCTGTGTTACCTCCAGATCCCTGTTGTTGTAGACAGTGGAGGCCACTACCAGTAACTGGGTAATATCAGTTTGGGGTCCCATGGCCAGTTTCTGAAGTTTCCTGTGGATATCAGGGAAAGATTGGTTAATGAAATGAGTATTAATAACTATTACTGCCTCTCTGGAGTCAGGGTCCATGTTAGTATATTTCCGGACGGCCTCAGTGAGTCTCTCTCTAAACACTGCTGGACTTTCTTCCTTACCCTGTACCACCTCAGCAAGTTTTGAAAAATTTGTGGGTTTTACCTGGATGGTTCTCATTCCCCCAATTAAGCAAAGCAGCATATGATCACAGAGCCATCCCCCGGGCTGGTCTCGTTGGTAATTCCACCCAGGGTCCGTCTGGGGAACTGCTTGATTGCCTATTGGAAGGCTTTGATTAACAATATGAAGTTGATCTCCATATACTTGTCCTGCTGTCCAAATTCTATTTCTCTCATCTACTGAACAACAGTGTGATAATAAAACCCATATATCCTTCCAAGTTAGGTCAAAGACAGTTGATAAGTGTTGGAACTCTTCTATAAACCTCCCTGGATCTGCTGAAAAACTACCCAGTTTATCCTTACATGTCTTTAAATCTCCCATAGAAAAGGGAACGTGTACTCTGACCGGCTGTCCAGTTGGTCCTGCCACCTCCTATAACGGACAAAGTGGGGGTGGGTGAGGAATAGGGGGGGTAGAGATAAGATGGGGTGTGGTAGTCAGGTCGGAATTCCTGCAGTTGTCCCAGAGCCGAGGCTACAGTTTCCCCTTCTGCCTCCTCTGTTTCTTTTCTGTTCTCCTGACGGAGGGGCCGGCTCTCAGAAGGGGCCTGGCTCTCGCCTTTTATCTCTCCCCCCTGGCTCCCAATCTGACACTGCTCCACACAGGACTCACAGTACTGGGGATTATCTCTCAAATACATGAAGGCCTGAATATATGGGACCTCTGTCCAGTTCCCTTCTCCCCTATAATGTAGATCTAATTGTAAAATGGTGTTATATCTTAAACTCCCATTTACTGGCCACAATTCACCATCTGGTAGTTGATACTGAGGCCAGGTGGTGTTGCATAGAAAAATTAGCTTCTGCTTTCGAAGGCTGTCAAATCCAAAGGTCTTCCAATTTTTTAACAGGCATCCCAAAGGTGTGTTCGAGGGAATTGAAGTTCCTTGTCCCATGGCTATCTACAAGAAGAGAAGAGGAGGGGTAGACTACTCAAAGGAAGGGCGTCCCCACTCCTGTCGGGTCCCTTGTGAGAGCTGTCCATGAAGGCGTCCCACTCACGAACAGATAGAGGTTTCACGTGGAGATGTTGGGGCAATCTCGCATGCCCAGAGCCTCCCCTGGCCCCGAATTTCCCTCCGGGGTCCCCCAACTGACCCGCGGAGGCCGGAAAGCAGCACCCGGCTCACCGCGCAGGTGCGTGCCACCGATCTACCCCCTGTACTTCCTAGCCGTGACCCTTCCTGGCTGAGGATGCCACTTCTTAACCTTCGCCTCCCAAAGTCCTCTTGTCCAGGTGGCTTCCCAATCGGCCTTAGCTTTGATCGGTGACCAGAGAGAGAGAGCAGCCCATTGACTCAACCTCAAAGGAATTCGAGTTCCCTTGAGGGGGCGTCGCAAGGCTTCTAGGAAAAGATTTAAAACTGCTCGTTTCCTTCCTGTGGAGAAAGGTGTAGGTAAGACACCCCTGGAGCTAAGAGTAAAGCAGGCCCACAGATGTTTAAAGAGAGCACCAGTAAGCTGACAAGTAGATAAGTCCCAT
The DNA here is from genome assembly GCA_023783475.1 of Daubentonia madagascariensis. NCBI lineage: Eukaryota > Metazoa > Chordata > Mammalia > Primates > Daubentoniidae > Daubentonia > Daubentonia madagascariensis. The sequence continues at coordinate 267,370 of JAKFHU010001194.1, read as the reverse complement.
GTGAGAAAAACTCTGTCCATCTGTTGGTAAGAAACAAAACAAAAAGGGCAAAAGGAGGGGTTAGGTGGTCCAGGCTTCATCCAAAGACGAACACTGTCCAGGGTATCCACGGTCCATACTCGGGGAAAAAGGAACGGAAAAAGGTTATGATGGAGAGCCTCAGTAGCCAAGCAAACAGTTTGCATAATTTTAAGCAGCAAATATTGCACAGTGAAAGTAAAAGCAAAGAGAAGCAAACTCTCCGTCGCCTTACCTGACAAGCCAGTTTTTCTCCTCTATCCTTTTTCAGTTCCCGGGTTTCAGCACCAAAATGTCACGGTCTAGTGTCCACGGCAGGACTTTGAAGTTTTGCCCCAGTTCTTGGGCTCCTGGCTTGGAAGAATCGCAAGCCGGGCCCGCACGACAGAGAGAGATGACAGACACTCAGCAAGTGTGCGTGAAGGATTTATTGGAAATAGTGATGTTATAGGATAGTACAGGGGAGGAAGCATAGACGTTTCCTAAGGGAAAACGGGTCTGTCCCCTCGAGTGGAGAAGACGCTAATTAACTCTAAACTTCCTCCTTTCATATGTTAGCAATTTATGTTGATGTAAAGGTTAGTCACAAGGTTAGTCATAATCACCTATGACTATACGTCACAAGGTTTGGGGACTGAATTATACGTGTGATGGAGAAAGTCACTGTTTAAAGTGTTTTTCTATTTTCTGATTGGTGGTCAGTGTTCCATGTTTAATTACCCCATTCTTTAAGACTGAAAGAACTGTTTCTCCTGGTTATTTTTCTGTAGCCATTTCCTCCTTATTGTTTTTCTATAAATGCTTTCTCCTTTCTGCTTTTCTAATTTCCATTACCTCTCACTTGTCTTTCTGTCCCTAACAGTTTTGACGATCCAGTGAACTCCTTTTATAGATCCCAAATCCTCCTTTTTAAAATTTGCAATTATAATAATTTAAGATGACTCCAGAACTGAGAACCTAGAGTATGGGTTTTCTGGGCTTTTATTTTATTACTAGGCATTATATAGAGAAATTAGAGGGAAGGCAAAAGAAGGATGGCAACATGGTTACTGGAACAGTGTTCCAGAGGTTTGAGTCCTACTTCTTGCTCCATGCAAATTATCTGCAATTTTGAGTAACTAATTTAAACTCAAGATCCTCCCCTTTAAAATAAAGAGCTTCAAGTAGATAATTTATAAAGTTAGTATTTTTTCAATGGCCTCTCTTCTCCGCCAAACTAATGTATTTTAAGCCTTTTCCCCAGCCAAACTGTGTAAAAACAAAGATTACTTTGTTTCAATGTTGTCTCTAGTAGCTAACACCCTAGCAGGTCATCAGAATACTCACTATCCCCAAAAAAGTACAAGAAGATTCTATGATGATCTTTTGAGTATAGGAATCTCACGCGCACACACACACACACACAGAGTTTTGCACACTTCCTTTGGTTTATCTATCTTATATCCGCCCCCCATTTCCTTATTCCCTCTTTTTAAAGGGTCTTGGACTCAGGGGTGGGGAACCTGTGGCCTCAATGTCACATGTGGCCCTCCAGATGCCCAAGTGAGGCCCCTGGACCGAATCCAAACTTCACAGAACAAGTCCTAATAAAGGGATTTGCTCTGTAAAATTTGGATTTAGTCAAAAGACTCCTGGTGATCGTGAAAGCAAGCAGGAAATTCCTCAGCAGCTGTTACCACCGCTGCTGCCGTGGCCACCACAACCCACCCCAGCTGCTTCACTCTCCATCACAGATGTCTTTTCAGCAACAGCCGCCATCTGTGCCCTCACTAGGCCCTCTACTTTTCCCAATCCCTGGACTTTCACTACATATTTTCTTCATTCTTCCCTTTCAGTTTCTTCAGCACCACCTCTTCTCCATCTCCAAGGTAAATCAATCCCTATTTTATTAGGATTGACAGAGGTAAAGCCAGCCCAGACTCCCCCAGAGATGTTTCATCTTGGCAATTCTTGACTCTTTCAAGGAGATATGATTAGACAAATATAATTAGGTAAAATAAATAAGAGTATATGAGGCCCAGTTTTAAACCAGGTACCTTGCAGATAAAGGAAACCAAAATATTCCTCTTTTAAAAACTGAGGCTTGTTGAGCTAAAGAAGGTTAAAATGCAAGGGGACACTATGCCCCTCACTCTGCTTGCCTCATGGCAAGACGGCAATTTACAAAGACAAAAGAAACTTCCTGCTCCTTTCTGCCTTTCCCCACCTAAAGATAGACTGCTTTACAAGGCTTGCTTATCAGCTCAGAGACTGCAATACCAGAGGATGTAGGAGCAGACTTTACTCTTCCCATAAATTTGCCTTCCTACATTTTACTGCCTTTTGGAAGTCTGAAGATCCTCTCTTCTTTGTCCTGTCACTATAGGATTTATGGCTTTTTGTTAAAATATGATTTAAGCAAGGTCCCTAAGCCACTGCCTTGAGAGAGAGATACTTTCGAACTGAGGCCTCTCCCGCGCGATGGATACAGCACACGTCAATAAACTTCTGGTTTTTCTCCTGTTAATCTGACTTTTGTTTTCAGGAGAGTGTCTCAACTAAGAACCAATGAGGGAAAGAAAAGAAATTATATTTTCTTCCCTACACAATCTGACCACTTATCTGAGTTCTGCTAGATATAACACAGCTAAATTCTTTTAAGTAACGTATACCCATTAGTCAGCAAATTAGTACAGTGCCTCTGCTGGCATAGCTATAAATTGAATGACTTCTATTTAGACAAAGGGTAAGAAAACTTTTTTCCGTAAAGGGCCAGAGAGTAACTACATTAGACCAGGGTTTCTCAATTTCAGCACTATTCACATTTTGGGCCAGAAAATTCTTTGTTGTGGGGGGCTTTCCTTGTCACTGTAGGATATTTAACAGCATCCCTGACTTTTACTCCCTAGGTGCCAGTAATATCTCACTCCCAGTTGTGACAACCAAAAAATTTTCCAGGTATTGCCAGATGTCCCATAGGGGGCGAAATTGCTCCCAGTTGAGAATAATTGGTATAGATTTTGCATTCCATATGCTCTCAGTCACAACTACTCAGCAGTGCCACTGTAGCACAAAAGCAGCCATAGTTCAGGGATACTATTTCAATAATAGAAAGTTAGGCATGTGAACCAAGGAATTCAAATAATCCCTGCATTCTAGAAGCTACTTTCAAACATAGCATAGGGCAGTTATATAGAAGTAAATGAGGTTATGTCAGATAGCATGTTTTAATCAGAAAGATTATGATTTAAATTTGAAATAAAGCTTGTAAACCTGGCAAAAAAAAAAGCCATAGATAATATGTAAACTAACGGACAGGACACTTTTCCAATAAATATTTATGGAAACTGAGATTCGAATTACATATAATCTTCACATGTAATGAAATATTCTTTTTAAAATTTTCCTTGAAGAATTTACAGATGGCAAAACCATTGTTAGCTTGTGAGATAAACAAAAACAGGTGGTGAGCCATAGTTTTCCAACTCCTATTTTGTTTTCTTTTTCAAAGTTTAATATTATATTTTATTTAAACTACTATATCCAAATAATATCATTTTAACATATAATAATGATAAAAATTAATGAGGTTTTTACACTTTCTTTTTATAAATTATGTATTTACATTTACAACATATCTCAAGTTGGACTAGCCACATTTTAAGTAGTCAATAGCCATATATGGCTAGTGGCTACCATATTGGGCCATCATGCCCTAGAATATTTGCTTTTACATATTAGGCATACTTCCTATCAAGAGGTCCTAGTCAACTGGAACATGAGATCACTTTCTCTTTGAAGGTAAAGCCCTCTAACTTCTGTTACTGGTCCAAGTCCACCAAATAATCAACTGAAAGTAATGTTGAGGTTCCTATCTTGGAAAGAATGTACTTGAAACCCACCATGACAATTTTCATCCAATTTATGATTATATTTCTGATTGTCAACTGAAAATTTTTATTTAGCTTTGCAATTTCTTTCTTGCCATCTTGAACAGAACTAATTAATCCTAGAAAGTCTGGTAAACAATGAGTGTTTTGGTGTGACTGGGTTTCTGGACCTACAAAGCTACAGATTTCTCCCTTGCAGACACTGGCCTTGGCATACCTAAAACAGGCAAATAGCCTTTTTTCTGTATACTCCACAGCTATCTAGTATGTGACACTTAGTGCACTGTATATAGGGCCATCTATTGAAATATACATTTGATTATACTCTATAGGTCTACTTTAAAACAGTAAACATGAGAGCTTATACTTAACATATCACTATTTAAAAAAAAATTTCACATATATATCCACAAACATAGTAAAGTCGTCAATATTCAAAGCAAGTAGTAAAAACTCAAGTAGTCCTAGCTTTGCCCAGTTCCAGAATGCATGAATTTTGATTACCATGGTTTAAATAATACAAGTCGCCTGACAACACGGTTTAAATTTCAGTTACCATGGTATATTGACTGTGATATTAAGTAGAGTACAAATATCACTGCTGAGTCTTTAGTACATAAATTACTATGTACATAAGAGATGTGCATCATGATCAATGACCAATCATATCACTTCTTTCAGAGTCTTTTGGTGATTGGTCACTGAGCATCTATTCAGTACATGTGTAGAGAGCAAACTATGTGTTTGTGTTGCCTCTTTGTTTCCCAGTGATAAACCCAAGTGACATTTAACAAAAATGTATAATGAAAAAGGGAATTGGCCAATTAAGATGAAAACTCAAGAAAGAAACCAAAAGTGATAATGCTAGAAATGAAATTCAAATCGAAGATAAATGAAGTTATACAAGAAATATCTAACTGTGGGAATGTTGATGCTGCCACTGGTTGGAGAGGCTATAGATATGAAGCCAGACATCAGCACAAATGAGGAGTTTGGTTGTGACCACCACCCCCTGTTTTAGACTAATGGCTAGTATCCTCATTAGGGGCCGACTATCAGCATACCAAAACAGTGGATGTTAAGTCTAGCAAAATTAAAATATGGCCTTATGTTGACTTTTAGTTCCCAAGACTACTTATGACTATAATTGCTGTTTTTAGCATTAGATATCGCTGCCAGTGGTAAAATGGTCTGTGGGTAGAAAGTACGAAATTTACATTCCACCTTATCCAAATTTCCCAGCAGAGCCTCTGGCCCAACAATGATTACCACTTGCTAACTTTCCATTTTCACAGATATGGGGTACATGATGATATGCCTTCAACCCACATGTTTTCTAGCTAACTCTACCACAGAACAAAGTGGTACTCAAATTATTCTCAGCCCACATAACATCCACTCTGAGACACTGTCAAAACCAAACACAAAGGTACTGAACAAGATAAACAGAGTGTAGCCCATTTCTTTTAAGCCCATTACCTTGTTATTATATGGTCCCCTCACTGTTTTTACGTAGATTTACTACCGGAATGCATGAGCTAGTACCAATTCTTATTCTCCCAAGATGTTAGAAGATTAACACAGCAAACTCTTAGACCTCCCCTGACTTGTTTGCAAGACCTATCTATCCCTTCTTCCTAAACTGGTTCTGGATGATCCTTTTGTCTTTGCCTTCACTATCTTTTCTCTCCCTAGCATTTATCACCAAGGGAACCTATTTCAGGTAAGACATTCTTTTCCCTCTGGCCACTTGGTTGGAACTGAAGGCCCTACTTTCTCTGAGCGTCTTTCCCACCTGTACTGTGAACCACAGAGCAGGCCTAAGGGAAAATTGTAAAAAAAGGTAAGCGTGGTCTGTATTGTGCCAACCTCTTTTAATGTCTGTTCCTTTCTCTGTGGTACCCCTTCTCAAAGACTAAAGGCCTTCTGTTCTCCAGCTTCTTCACAATCTGCTTTCAAAATAGGATCTGCTTTCAGTGATTTATCCCTTAGTGCTAGGATGGTAAATAAATTTTACCTGGCATGCCAACTCTGAATTAGTAGTAGTAGCTACCTGAAATGCTGTGTAAAGAAGGCTTTGGCAGCTGTATCCAGTTGAATTAGTTAGAAGAAAAATTGGCTACTATGAGGAATAGAATCAACAATTCATTGGATTAAAGCAAAAGAAAGTTAATTCTTTCTTACATGACAGTCCCAATGTAAAAAGTTCAGGTCAAAGGGGCAACTCTGTTTCTAAGAGTCATTCAGGAACTTTATTTCCTTCCAAGTCATTGCACTTTCATAAGGAGTGACTGTCATCTGTATGTCTGAAACTGGGTAGCCATTAACTCTGAGTTTTAGCTGGTGGGAGAAGGAAAGAGTGGGGAAGACAGCCTAACCTGTGTCTTTAGACCCAGGCATGGAAATGGCTCTTCCACTCACATTTTCATTGATTATAACAGTCATTTGGCTACACATAACTGCAAATGAGGCTGGGAAAGGTAGTATAGCTGGACAGCCATATGCCAAGCAAGAAGAGGAAAATGTATTTTGGTGGGCAACTAGTAGTTTCTCCCTCACTAGGTTTAGCAGGAATAAGTGCCATGATTGATTAATGATATCTTCCATGGGTTGGAAGAAAGAAACTGTGGCACCCATGCATGTTATGTATTAGCTGACCTTGCCTTAAGTGTGGAATGAAGGTCGTGTTTTCTCTTCTAGAGGGTTCTGAAGTTTAAATCTAATTCAAAAAATTTAATTCAACAGACATTTGTTGAGCATCTACTATGAGAAAGGCCCACTTGTTAGGTTCTGTGTAGGTACAAAAATGAAGTAGTCCTTGCTTTATTGTAAAATCAAAGATTCATCTCTAGATAATGTAATTTCAGATGCCAGCTGTTAAGGATAAATATAGACTTGGGAAAGAAGGCCTTCTTGTACCTTGGAAATCATACTACACAGGCACTAGACAGCTCTACTTTTATATATATATATATAAGTCTAGCTCTATAAAAATGAGATTTAGGTGTTTCAGAGATATTATTTAGGAAATGGACAGAGACAGCAGTTGACAGGGGCAAAAACTGCAAACACTAAGGTGAGAAAGGATCAGAATATAGGCATTGGTTACAGAAGCAACCAAATGGCATTTGTATTTGTCTAATCAGCCTGTCAAGTAAATCTTCCCACTCTCTTCCCTACCAGTTAACACCTGTTTTGGACCTCTAGGATATGGGACCTCTTGCTTGATACCAGAGTCCTTGTGTGCCTTGCTATTTTAAGCCTGATGCCATCTTCTGTGCCTTCTCTTACAAGCTTCTTTTCTTTAAAGATGGAACTAAGAGAGGGGGCTAACCACTGTTCCTGGCTCAATTAAAAATGGCATAAGAAGGGACAAGTACCTGATTTAGCATAATCGTGCTACTGAATAGAAGGGGCTATATGGGCTATTCTGTTCCCTCCCCCCTATAGTGTAAACATTCTCTACCATTCACTACTTAATTGAGAGGATGTGGGTAGATTCTGGCCATTGCAGTACTTATTTAGCAATGCAGGAAAAGGACAAGAGATAGAAGTGATTAAATAAAGGGATTTCTGGTTGCAGACTAGATTTGGAAGGGAAGGACTAGGACTTTTCTTTGGCTTTTGCTTAACTTTTCCAGAAGTTTGCTAATATGAATGTTGTGCCTTTGAACTAATCTAGTGCCTAAAGGGGCTGTTGTTACTTGAGCTATTTTCTGCGAACTTTAAAGAATTCCAGTGGACTCTCTTCTGCTAAAAATTATGGGATTTACTATTCATCCTGGATTCTCTCCAAAGCCAACCTGCCATCTACAAGCATTAGCAGTCACGTCCATCTGGCTATAGCTCAGGTAAGTGCCATACCTTATGTCCTGCTGTCAACCCTCTGCTGCTCAGAGCCAGAACCCTTGTCTTAGAATGCAAAAATATGTGTTTAGTTGCTATATCAAAAACCAGGTAGTAACCTTTACAGAAAAACCCTTCTGTTGGAATCTGGTTGAGCCAATTCTAGTCAGTGCCAGCTATATTGTTCTTGGTTCATTCTCTTCCCTTTGGAGGCAAAAGATTAGTGTGGTGAGGACAGCTAGAATCCACTTCTATGGCTTTTTAAGGCTATAGAAGCTACAGTAAAAAATGGCACTTATTAAGTGATGAAAGTGGTGGCTCAAAAATAACTTTCTTCCCTGCTAAAACCTGCTCTTTCCAATGATTATTCCAGCATTAAAGAGGTGACAGTGAGAAGATGGCTTTGGCATTATAGGATGGTATCATCCAAGGTATTCTGACAATCTGCCTCTCTCTCTCATGATCTTACTGCCTCCCTGCAGATTCGGTTTTCATCAGCTATCCTCCTATGTTCACAATCTAAATACCTTGGGTTACTGTGCCAGACAAGGCCCCCAGTTATTTAGGCAGCAGCAGCTGGAAATACTCTAGCTCATGATGGGAGCAGCACAACGACTGGACTCCAGCCATGCAAAGGTTTACCTGAGACTGTCTGCTCCCCAGTTCTCCAACCCTTGGCACCCCCCACTCTTTCTTGTCCTGTTTTGTAGTAGAAAAATAATAGTCACAAAATAGATATAAAAAAGAAAAGTAACAGTGGGAAAGCGGAGGGGGCAAATAGTACTTCTGTAGTTTCAACAGGCCAGTAGTAATAGAAGACAAACTGGGTTTTACTTGGTTCAGACTCTCTCTCTGAGCTAGGAAGTACAATGCCAGGGTAAGGGGATAGGAGATGGTTGTATTACCTTCCTGTCTTCCTTTAAATAGTTCACATTGCTCCCTTTTAGGCACCAGATTTGAGCCACAACCACCGCCACTGGGTGGGAGCTGGAGGCATAATTTGCAGTATCCTCTATCAACTTAGTCTCTGGGAGAGCAAGGCTTATGATCCTCTTATAGAGGATGTTAATGGTCCGTCTTTGTCTGTGACTTCAGGCCTAGAAATTTATTAATATCAATGCCAAAAGGAGATCCCTCAAAACTCCTTTACTTTCAACTCTAGGCTCAATCCTGTCCCAAGATTATAAGATTAATCTCAACTAGAGATGCCTCACTCTCATACTGATTTGAGGGTCACTGCATTTGGCTTCCTATTGATCACTATTACAGGATTTGCTTGGCAGTCCTCTGCATCTGCTTTGAGTTGAGATTAAATATGATTCACACAGGAGAAGAGGTATAAATAATAACTCCAATCTTTAAATCCTGTCCTTGTTAGGAAGGCTCATATATTTTCCATAATTCTATCCCCTTGGAACCATGTGGTTACAACAATAAAAATGCAAAGTTCTTCCCAATAGGTCCAAGATGACCGCATGCATAAATACAGCCTTAGGACATTGAGCAAACTCTCACTTCTCCTAGATTTTCTGGCCCATTGTTTAGGTCAGTGTTCACCTCATATGTCTCCTGACCCCAATTGCGATAGGAATTCATTTATAAAAAATTGCACCAGCTGTAAGAGCTAATTTACAGAGCCAGGTTAAATCAGAAAGGTGGCCATATTCATTTCAACCATATATAGTTAAATGATTATGTCTAACATTCACTTGCATACTATGTGCATATTATCAAATGTTGTTATGCTTACATGCATTTTCTAATTTAAACCTCACAACCTCTATGAGGTAGGTACTCTCAGCCATCCCCATTTTACTGTAAGGAAACACAAGCAAAGGGATTTAGTGACTTTTTCCGTTTCTTATTCAGTAAGTGGCAACAGCAAGATATAAACATAGGCAATATGCCCAAGCCTGTTCTCACAATTACTGTAATCCCTCCCTATGGATATTCTTTAAGACTTTATTTCCCCTTCGCATAAAAGAGGCTATGATGATATACACTAGGAGAAGATGAGTTTAGAAATCAAGTAAACTTGGATCCACATCTACATTCACCTCAGCTATTTTGTACTGTGAAATTGAGCAAGTCATTTTCCCTGTGCTTTCAGGTGCCTCATCTTTATTTTGTATATTTATATACACAATTCTCATTACTCTAATGAGAATTACATGGCTAAAACCCTCATGCACCAAAACAAAATAAAATACAGTGGAATTTAATTGCAGTGAAGGAGTAAAACCACCCCGCTATGCAGATAAGACTATCAGCATAATAACAGAAGACTCTTCGCCTCCAGCACTACTGCCAAATGTTTCCTGTGAGTGGGAGGAGGGCAAAGCAGCCCCCGGCCCTAGAGAGAACCCACATCAGTGCCTCCATTCTCATTATAATGTAGTTGGCCTTCCTGGAATACTTTCACTATCATTTATTAGTAAGAAAAAAAAAAAAACCTGCAAGGAAAAGGCTGGGAGGAAGGGTATTTCTAGGCCTTAGGGGTACAACTCATGGTTTTTCTTTGTGGAATATTATAAAGTAGGGTCCACTCAAAGCTGATCCCCTACAATCCGCCTTATCTTGGACATCCTTCTACATACTCTTCTTTCAGAAAAACAAAGGGTTTTTTTTTTAATCCTACCTACAAAGCCTGCTTATCACTTTTCTTCCTTACCACTGAGTTCCCAAAGAAGTGAATTAGCTACGTGCAAGGCTGCTCAAATCCACTTTTCTTTTCCACCCTACTCTGCGTTCTCCCGTTGATTTCCTTTCCTTAAGCCTTCAAATGATACTGGTTTTTTGCTCTAGCACTCTAGAGAAGTTACAATTTGACCCAGAGTACACAGGGAAGAAAAAGTGGAGTGGGAAAAGGGAAGATTACCACTGGGAATGCTGGTGCTAAGAGAAAGCCTGTGGCAAACCCAGGAAACGTAGTAAGAACCCCACAAAAAGTTCACCTTTACCAAGCCAAGATAAACAATATTGCCAAGTGGGGTTAAAGCTATTCAAATAGTTCCCCGGCTACCATGGAACTGTCTTGGTGTTCTATTTGCTATAATCTATAGGAAAGGTCTCAAGGTCCTTCACTTGGTTTTCCTTGCCTCCATCACCTTTTTTAGAAGTTGTACTTATAACTAACACTTTTCCTGCCTACCCATTCATAGTGAATAGAATGGCTGGCTCAATTTTAGACCCCACTTAAATTATTCAACTTTCAAATTGAAATGATAGAAGCTTGTCTTAAGTCTACTAGCCCCAGTAACATTACCTTTTCCAAAGAAACACATGGGAAGAAAAGTAACTTCTCATGAGCAAGGGCAGAATAGTAAACTGACAGGAGGCACAGGTTTTTGTGAATGCGGTTTGGCCTGGCACAAAACAAAATATAACTACAAGCACACGGTGATCACCCCATAGAAAATACAAAAGCTGAAAAATACTATCAAATGCTTTAACATTTTCTAAATATTCCTGCTGCCTTTAAAATTGCCTTGTCTGAACTTTTCTCACTAACCAGGAAACATGGTATTTTTCACTTCCTCTCCATTCAAAGATTACAAGAGAATGAAGAGAATTTTGAGGCCCAAGGGTACCACAAACACAAGAGTAAGCGCAGCAAATATGACAAAAAGACTGAAGTTAGCCCCTGAGGGAATCAGAGCTGCTGAAGGAATCAAGAGGAATGGACAGAGGCAGGGAGGACACCCAAGAATAACTTCAGGAAGAAGTCTTTCCTCACCTCCCCATCCATTTCTCCCACCTGTTTTCCCCCTGTCCCACACACCTAGTCTTGCAGAGAAATGGAAGTAAGCAGCAAAGGCCACCTAGGACCATCCCAGTTCATAAGCAACACCCCAGGATATGGGTTAATTTTATCACCTCAAACTCTACTCATGTATAAGGATAAGAATCAACTGTAACACACAGGAGTTCTTCAGGCATCAGTTTTAAAAGCACATGTACTGAATAATCATTTGGCCCATAACAGCTTAAGGCTTTCTTCCAAAAACAATAGTTATAAGTTTAATTTCCAAAAAAGCCTATAAAATACTGCACTGGTTCATATGCCTACAAAGTCACCAATCCAACATTTGGGTATTTAATCATTCAGAATTCTAGAACCAAAGATCCCTCCACCTACTGAGGAACTGGGCCTCTTTATTGAATGCTTCTTAATTCCCAGAACCTTATAGTTTACTTGTGCCCTATTCCTATCCCACTCCTGTTTCTCAATAGTTTTTTGCTTCTCACATTTTTTATTGGGCTTGTGCTTCTTAGTATCCTTGACCAAAGCAACTGAAGCTGTAAGAAATGAGACCTCAAATCAGTTACCCAAACTGGGTGATTAAGGTAGTAAAAGAACAGAAAAAGAAAAGAAAAAAAATCAAGGTAACTAGTGTGGTGTTAGAAAGGGACAGTTGAGTTAGAAACTGTCACATCAAAATACAAAGGTTTCAAAACAGTACATTTTATTTTACAATAGATAACAAACTCCCCAATTTGTCTCAGTTATGACATTCACATGGTTTTAGATTACTTTTTGGTGGTCACTCATGCTGAGCAAGATTTTTCAATGTTCAAAACACTAAAGACTCAACAGAGATTCTGCATTTCACATCAGTTCACAAGTCCAAGTGTCTTCCATTTATCTTAACATATTGGCATAGATTCCCTTTGAAGTGTAAGGGTAGAGATGAAGCCATTTCATTTATGCAACTAAAGCAGATGATGATAGCATGTTCTTTTATTCCTGTTTAATCAGTAGTGGTGGTGATGCCAGAAACTGTGAAAGGAAGGCTTTTTAGTTACTTCTCCTTTTCGTTTTCCAATAATGCATCCCGCACCCCCACCTGAAGAAAAGGGTGTTACTAAGTCCAACTGATACCACACATTAAAAGCCAAACATTATTAATATTTCAGATGTATCTGATGCCTGACTAAAAATGTACAAAGTGAAAACCAGAAAATTTCAACCCCAAATCTTCAACCTTGCTCCCTCCAACTACTATACTTTGCTATTTATCTATTTCCTTCTCCACTTATGGATGTCATTGTTGGCTTGACATGGAAACCACAGTCTAGATGCTTTGAAAATATGTATCAACTACAATGAACAATAAAGTCCTCTTTCTTTGAAGCAAATTTTGACTTCAGCTTTAAGACAACCTTATGATACAGAGGTCATATTGATTCAACTAAGAAATTCCATTCCTATCTAGCCCAAGGCTTAGTTGATAACCACTCAGACAAACTTATTTCTCAAAAACATGTAACAAATTAGTGAGGACAAAGGACTCTGTCCTCATCTCAACAATGATCAGTTATTGGAACTTTATTAAACTAAAAACAGCAATTCCAAGTTTGACCTGGAGCTAGTGATACTCTTAAGGCCAACCCAGAACAAAGGGAGGCTGCCCTTAGAAACAGGTTTGACCTTTTCCTTCACTCTTCCTCCTGTCCCACCCTCTGTGAGTGATTTAAAAATGGAAAAGGTCAAAGCCCAGTCAGGTCTAGATTTAGAGGATTTTCTTTTTTGGGGCGGGGGGGGGGGTGGTATTTTTCCTTTCAATTCTGGCCAATTATTTCCAATTTTTATTTTATTCTTAAAACTTAAGCATGGTAAAATTTTATGCTGTTTTCATCTGCTGACATTATTCTACTATAACAAGCCCTTCTTGAGCAGATTTTGATGGTAACAAGGATAATATTCCTAAGGTGTAAGTTGAAAAGCTGCTGCAAGAGAAATCATGTCTCCATCTCTATTTTGCTACGTGCTATCTGAGGATTGTTTCTGAAAGAGATCTATTTAGGCAGTGTATATGTGTCAGCATGTAAAGGGTAAAGAATTGAAAATAGACAAAACTTGTAAATGTATTTCAAAACTAACTGTGGCTCAAGTTATGGGTAGTTCCCCAAGACTGATACCAGTGAGACTGGGCGTTAGGAATTAATTAGTTGGTCATCAACCCTCTGCCTGCCCAACAGTGGTCACAGACATTTTTCATGAGGGATGGGCTAGGAAAATGAATTGTCTAGTATAAGGAGGGCACCTGCAACTTAAGGAGCAAGCATACTACAAAACCTAGCTACCTGCTTATCGTAGTGGCCAGAATGGTAGAAGAGATGTAGAGTAGGAATTAAACTACACAATGTTATTTAGGGACTAAGCCATACCCCTAACAAGAAAACAGGCCAAAAAGAAAGTTTTAGAAGATCTCTGGGAAGGAATGCACTTCTTTCCATGTCTCTGAGTCAACTGAGAACCTACCAAAGGACTTTATATCCAATAGGCACCCAAATATACTCGTAGAATGAATTGAATAAATGAAAAAATGAATGAACAGTAACCTTCCTCCTGTATTGTAGTCTCTGAGCCAATTAATAAGCAAGTGGCGTTCAGTCAAGATCTGTTTTTGTTTTCTGTCTAAGATTTAACACAATGGCTTGACATAATAGCCACTTCTGTTTGATGAAAAGTATTACTCCATTTATTGTGTTATTGCATCTCCAAGTCATACTAAATGCCTTTTGGAACTAATCTATTTCATTTAGCATTTAGTATAATCTTTATCAATATTTGAATGAAACAATAAAAAGCCCTCTCTTATTCCCACTCTACAAAGCATACCAAAAGAGAAGGTGACCTATTTATTTAATCTCTCCTTCTCAGTGTCTTACATATCACAGCTGCTTGATGAAGATTTTTCAACTAAAGAAGAAATGCAGTGTCTTATAAAATTTATTCTTGTGTTTCCTCCATAAGCTAATGAGATAAAGTGCATTTTGGTCTATGTCTTTGAAGTACTTAAGGACAGCACTTACTTCAGATTTAATTTTTATTAAGTAATGGTAAATGTGAAAGAATCTTTTCTTATTGCTCAAGTGTCTTCCTGACACTAAGCCAAGTCAATGAGCAAATACCTTTAAAACCAGTTGCTTCATCTTGCACCATGTAACTGTAATAAAAGCAGATGTTTAATTAATGAATTGAAGTACAAACCCTGAGCCCTTTTAGCAGTCCTCTGGCTTCAAACTAGGCCAATGAGCAAGTGATTTTGAGGATTTCTGGAACTAGGAAAAAAGTCTCCATTTTATGTTGAAAAACCTTGCCTTTTTCCTTCTTTTTAATCTCCAAGGCAAGTCAATAGGTCTTCTGGACCAGACCTAATTAACTCATTAAGCATAGTACCATGCAGAAAACAGGCAATGAAACATTATTCACACAATAATCAAATTAAAGATGTTTTTCTATCTTCAGTTGGGATCAGTGATTTAATGCCCTTTAAACTAGGCCGATTTCACCTCTCCTATTGTTAGAACCCAGAATGGTGTATTCCATGTAAAAGATGTTTTGTTTGGCAAACAAATCAAAAAGCAAATATGAGCTCCTTATTTGTAATCCTTTACTGTCTCTAAGCCAGGCCAAGGTGGGCCTAATTTACCTCCATCATCAGCATTCAGCATTTTTAAGAAACTGGA
Organism: Daubentonia madagascariensis; assembly: GCA_023783475.1. Classification (NCBI taxonomy): domain Eukaryota; kingdom Metazoa; phylum Chordata; class Mammalia; order Primates; family Daubentoniidae; genus Daubentonia; species Daubentonia madagascariensis. Next base: position 252,161 of record JAKFHU010001194.1, on the reverse strand, counting down.
TGGAGGACCACAACATCTTGCTTTTAAAAATATTTTCCATCTCTTCAATCAGGCCAGAGAGCATGCATCCTTCTGGACAGGATTTTCTCTCTCAAGTTAGCTCAGCATTTGACACATTGACTTAATAGTGGTTAAGTGACTTTTGGTCTGGGTCCCACACCTATTACTTCATTTTCTCCTGTGAGCACCCCGTAATGATAACATCATTTTTATATCCTAGGGCACGTAGTTCTAAGCCTCATAGAAAGTAATCAGTAATCATTCGGTAAGCCAATAGTTAATTCCTATCTGTATTGAACTGAAGGCTTTGTAAATTTACACACAGATCTCTGTTGCAGGTTCAGTAATAATGATAAAATGAATTTTTGTACCCTCAGCTGCTATCTCTGAGGATAAGAGTAAATAATCAATGTTCATTCAGCACATACTGCTTATATATGTATGGCAGTTTACAAATTATAAACTGATTTTACACATATTTTCTTCTGCTACCCACGACAGAATAAAAATGGTTTATCTTTGCATTTCCAATGGCTAGCAACGAGACTGGCACATATTAGATAATTACTATCCATTCTTGTACTCATCACACATTGAATCCCATACATATTATATTCAGAGTATTCAACAGTTAATAATTTTCACGCAAATTTTTCTACTTTATTTGCATAGTATAGTAACCATGATATAATTTTATAAACCTAGTACTCAGCACCAAGTGAGAAAATCAATAGTTACACTTACATGGTGCTTTAGCGTTCACCAAATGCTAACGTATGTATTGCCTTATTCTCAGCTATGAGCACGATAATACATGATAAATCTGTATATCTCTTCAGTGCCTTTAACAGTGAGTTCACATAGTAGGCAGTTGAAATTGATTCATTCGTTTAACAGGTATTTAAACCCTTGGTTTGTATAACTATTTATACTACCCTTCCCATTGTGGGTCAAGTAAAAAATGAGAATTCTGTAGAGACAATGTCTATCTTAAAGAAAGTTTTATTTGTACAGAAATCATCTAATGTCTTACATTTACATAGTGCTTTATAGTTTAGAAAGCACATTCATATTCATTACCTATACCTCTGTTGCCTGGGAATATATACTGGTAGTAATTCAACTTGACCTCACCAGTGAAGGCTTGGTTGATAAATTAAACAACATCTCATTCCTTACATCTAAATAGTATAGAACATAAACTTTCCTCTTATTACATGGGAAAATTACTTGGGAGAATTTATCTTGGATTTTGCAGTACCCAAAACAATATCTGGTAGGTAAGAGGTGGTTAATATTCATTCATTCATAAATATGCAGCCCATTGACATTTATATAGTGCTTTAGCTTACAAAGCACTTCAATCTGCATTCCTTTTCTGAAATTTTCAGTTCTATGAGAATACTTTGGTATCTCCAGTGCCTAGCATGGTATCTGGCACATTATAGGTGATCACAATAGCTTAATGCCTTGTGTTTGCAGTATATTTTATAGTTTAAAAGCAGTTTCCATGTGCTTTCTTTTCTGCTACCTGTAATACTGTATGTTTACTCAAAATCACCAGAGCAGCAGAAACACATTGGCCTCAAATATACAAATTATTCATTTATAGAACATTTAATTCCTTATGTCTGCACACTGGACGTTCTTTTGACAAAGCACCTTTTTATTCATGCTTCTTTCTTTGTATCCACAGTACCTAGCACAGTAGAGTGCAGGTGCTTTATAGTTTACAAAGCACATTCACATATTTTTCTTCAGGTAATCTGGATGTAATAAATAATCATTGCATCCTTAGTGCCCAGCACAGGGACAGGCACAGAGAAGGAAATTAATATTATTCATACATATTCTCTGGCATTTACATCAGGGGGTGGTAAACTATGGATGGCAGGCCAAATGCACTTGGCTCAAAAGGTTAGAATGGGTCTTACCTTTTAAAAAGGTTGTTTAAACAAAGAATATGCAACAGAGACCACATGGCCTGCAAAGTCTAAAGTATTTACAATCTGACCCCTTACAGAAAAACTGTGATGACTACTGATTTACACAATGCTTCACAACTTACACTGCACTTTGAAATGTTAGCTGTGTGTGATTGCCAATACACTATTAATGAGCACGACTTGCTTTTTCTCTTGTGTTTTATAGTGCTTTCATAGACATCATCAATCATTTCAATCAACTTCCCTCATAAAGGAGGGAAAATCAAGGAAAAGATTAAACCTACTAAATAGTCTCTCTTCTTTAAGCCTAGAGATGTCTATTCAACCTAGAAGTAGGGTTGGCACTGTCCACCAAACTATTTGGCCACTACTATGAGCAGGGAGTTCAGCTGTCCCTTTGGGGCCTCAGTCTGTCTCAGGCCCAATCACCCTTTCTGTAACCATCACTAGAAATCCCAAATCCCAGGAATCCTGCTCACCTAAGCTCAAAGAAGGAAGGTGTTGCTGGCAGGTGCTTCTTAGAAAGCTGGCACATCTGTGTATTTCTTGTCTAATTCTTCTCATTGGCCTGGAGTATCTCTTCACATTTTCTATAGATAGCCTGGCACTTTTGTTCCCCAACAGCCTGATGCTTTCCTCTTCTCATCAGCCTAGGGCTTCTGAGGTTAAAAGAGAGGACTGAAACGTAATAGCACCTATGTGGATGCTTGCTCCTGCGAGGAATAACGAAAGCCAGACTAGATATTGGCTGGATTTTGGTGTCTCTCTTAAGTGGGGTAGATGAGAATAGAATTGGGAAGTTTAAAAAACACTAAAACCTTAACGAATAGCTAAAAACTGTGCCTAAAAACTGGCTCAAGACTTGCCCAGGAATAATACCGTCAATCTAAAGATATGTTCCCTTAAGGTAAATGGCAACATCAAAAAGCACATCTCAAAAGAAACAGGCTTCAATGGAAATAAGAGAACTGAAAATGTCTAAGGGAGTGTAACAACAGGAAAGAGATGGGGTTTAGCGTTCTCATTGTGGCACTTCCCTTGGTCTTGGGGCTTCTATTCTTCCCAGGTTCTGGGTCACAGGCCTCCAGCTTCCAGCCTTTAGTCTTGAGATATGTTTCTCTTGGGCCTTCTGTCCATCCAGGGAGGCTTGAGTACTTGGTCTTATTTGTGTCTGGGGTCTTCCATCCTTGGGTCACAGGTGTTCAGACTACAACCTTGCGCTTATCTCAGGTCTCGGGCCTTGTGTCGTAGATTTCGGTTCTCAGGCCTTCCATGTGTCCCGTCCCAGCTCTTAGGCCTTCAGCCCCCCTCCTAGTCTCCAGCCTTCTGTCTAACTCAAGACTTGAGCCTTCCAACCAACTTAGGCTTTCTGTCCAACTCAGGCCACCTTCTGTACATCTTGGCTCTTGAGGCTTTTGTTGGTCTCAGGCCTGAGGCTTCCATCTATCTTGGGACGTGGGCTTTCCATCTTAGCCCTCAGGTCTCAAGTCTCAAACCATTTGCCTTCTACTTTGGGCCTTCTATCCATTATGAGCCTTCCACCTTCTGTCCATCTTATATCTTGGGATTTACTTCAGTCTAGACCCTAGGGCCTTGTTTTGGTCTTGGATCATCTCACAGGGCAGCCCGGCATAAGGAACAGCTTGCAATGCTTATTTTGATAGCTGACATTCTGCACCTATTGGAAAGGGGTTAGGAAGCCCCTCTGTCACACATACTGCACACACACATACACATGCCCACATATGCAAAGAAATTCAAGGGGAGAGGATTATATGAAATCAAAGAGAGGGAGGCATAGACTCATGAAGAGGCTGGAATACTCAAAAGTGAGTAAAAAGGGAAAAAGCAGAGAAGAAACACAAGCAAGCAGAGAGATTAATGCTGAAGCAGAAAATCACAAACAGCAAAGAGACACTGAGGCACGGGTGGTAGGGGGAAGAGAGAAAACAGCCCAAGAGAGGCAGAAAGGAAATCTAGAAAAGAGAAATGCAAGATGGGAGTAGAAACAGCAGAAAGGAGGCCAGACTCAGAAAAAGGTGAAACATCAAACGAACAAGAAGGGAAACGGGTGACAAACAAGCAGAGTTCACAAAGAGAAAGAGAAGAGAAGCAGGCAGAACAAGAAAACGACAAAAAGCACACAGCATGTGACCCAAAGGAGACACAAAAGGAAGAAAGAGTGAAAGAGCGAGATCTAGGAGAGCAAAGAGAAATAGCAACAAAATGAAAAAATGAGATACATCTGAGCCAAGGCACAGACCACTCTTGAGAACAAAGAGAAAATGGGGCAAAGGCACACACAGAAGAAATTAGCAAGAGAAACATGGAAATGGGTAAGACACACTTTAGATAGAGAAGAAAGTGCAAAGACACTCAAGGAAGAAAGAGACAAGCAAAGAAATACACACTTCTTATGAGAGAGAGATAAGCAGAGGCAGACATTCAGAAGAGGGTAAAAAGTAGGAAAAAACAAGATACAGTGAGGGGCACAAGAGGCATGCAAACAATCACAAAAAGATCACAAAAAGAAAACAAAAAAGTGCCGTTAATAATTACAATAAGCTATTATTACTAAAAATACTACTTATACTACTACTACTACTAATGATAACAACCATGACCACCAGCATAGATGCTCTCCCACTTAAACAAACTTTTACCTTAGGGGATTTCTTATACATAGACCCAAAATGTGCCAACTCTGCCTGCTACCAGATAGTGTTAGTGATCACTTATATTGTATCCAATGAACTTACGAAACGTCTTGGGTTATCTTTGACTTGCCATATGCCAGGCACTGTATTAAGTATTTCACATACATTATTTCATTTAACCCTCACAAACAGACAAGTCTAATGGGAGCCTCTAAATTGCCAAAGGTCACACACCGAATGAGTAGCAGAGAGGATTTAAACACAGAATGTGTGCCTCTTAACATTCTGCTCCAACTATTTACTAGGATTTCCATAAGAGCCAAATGAGATGTCATAGATGAGTGAATATTTCCATAAAGGACCCTTACACAGCACTTGGTCAATCCCCTCATTTTATAGCTTCTCCTTTCCCCATCCCTTTAGAAAACTGACTTAGTTTTCACATGCTTCACAATTATAATGGTTGCTTCAGGGTCTAAATTTCTTTTTACACTAAATCTTAACTGCAGATATTCTCTCACAAATGGAGATGAAAAGGCCACCTTTCTGCAGAAAGCAAAGAGTGTTTTAGGCTTCTCAATGTTTAAGCATCTAAGAATGACAGAGGACCTATGCAGTGAAGACATAGGACAGACAAGTAGATGCTAAATTCCTCCTATACATCTATCTGGTAAGCTGACTGTAATCTCTTTGAGTTATTTCAGTGAACCCAGTTGGTAATATGGGAGACTGCTCATCTTCCCATCTCACATCTGGCCCTGCTTCATGTTAGACCACCACATTCCCATCCAACACCAACTCCCAAAAAACAGCTATTAGTTCTGGAGTGATCCTCACGGATTGCAACACCAACAACTTACTTCATTCTGCTATTCTAAATTGCTAGAGTGCCAGGCATGTTGATCTTCAGGTGGGAAGGCTGACTTCCTGTGGTGTGTTCAAATTTCTTGTTCCTGCTGAAGACCCAACTCTCTCCACTGCTTTTGGGAAGGATAATGATTTGGCAAACATGAAGGGAACGATCAAGAGCTACAAAAAACAAGAGATAAACCATGTAAATGCTATAGGTATTAAGAACTGTGCTAGACTTATGGAAGATTCAAATTAGTGATATAGACAGTGTTTCTACAGAGCTTAGACACTTATAAAGTCAAAGCTTTTAGGTTTTTAGAGATAAAATGAGTACAATTTCCTCATTCAACAGAATAGGAAACTATGACATAAATGGGAAAATATCTTGCCTGATATTATTTAATGAGTCACTGGAAGACACTACCACCAGTCATAGGCTTATACCTTTAGGTGAAGACTGGAATCCTGTTTAACATGCCAATCAGCTAGGGAGGAGTCCCTTTAAAAGATTAATAACTGAGATCACAAAAACAAACAATAGATATGAGGGGAAAAGGGAATAAGGTCTAAGAACAGGATCACCTCAAATTTGCTTTATTTAAGTCTCTTGGTTCAGGACTCTCAAAACACAATCATACAGCAGCAATCTTCCTAGCTAACTCTCACCTTTGCATTCTATTATGTTCTGTTAATAACTTTCTCTGTTTCTAAATCTATGGATCTTTCTAGTCAATTATAACATTTCAAGGGTTCTACCCATGAAAACATCTCATGAAATTTACAAGGTACCCACTCATTATGAAGAATGCTGGACAATGCCTGTACAATCAGGATTTACTGCAATGAGTGGTCCCCTTCATCTGCCAACCCTCACCCTCTAATCAGCCTTTCCCATCACTAACCTGGAGAATGTAGGGTCCTGGTTCTTTAGATCCTGCCTGACGACAGATAACCCTGTGCCATTTTTGGTCAGGTTTCCATTTGTGGTTATGAAGTGCCAATCAATCAGCAAGCACAGCATAAAAAGATACAACTCTTATTTATCTTCTCAAACAGCTTGTTGTGTGTTATATCCCATGGATATACCAAGGCATCTTGTATGTAAATGATTGACAAAGTTCTCCTATAGAGCCTCAAGGGAGACTTTGGGGACAAGATGAAACAGAATGATTTGCCCATGAGATCAATGTCACTGATGTGGCAGTTGTCCATGTTCTCCTAAAAAAAAGAACAATTTAGTTGTATGCCTCTACCACATACTATATTCCCACCCTAAACACCTTAAATCATGCAGCCTGCTACCCTCTACACATCATCATTTTCACCAGTCTCTCACGCAGTTGCTTCTCAGGTTAGTTAGGAAGCTGCTTTTACCAAAGCAGACACAGGATAATTATGAATACAACCTCAGTGGAAAGCTAAGTGCAACGTATACTAGAAAATAAGATCAAAATTAAAACAACTTATTATGCTTTTAGGGACAGCTTACCCACCTTGACTTGTGGTGGTTGTCTTTGAGACTTCATCTTCCTATCTGGGCCCAGAAAAGTTATCTTCGCAGAACCTCCTAACCTAGGGTTGTTGCCCAGTGGTAGTGAGCTTTTCCCCTGGAGGATCCTCATGCCCCATCTCCACCTAGGGATCGTCAAAGGGAATGGGTCACTAACACTGTAAAGCAACAAGCCTTTTCTTCCGAGGAAGATCTGGAAAAGAGACAAAAGAAAAATTAATTATTGAAATGGAGTACCCTGGGAAAGTGTGTCCCAATGGGCAACTAGTGATTGAATTCAACCCTTTTCTTCGTATGGATTGAGGGGCGGACATTTACAGCTGTGTAGAGCTCTTTATTCTGACTACCAGTCTAGCAACATGAGACTTCTTCTATTCATCCCAGCTCCATTTCGTGTACTTCCCCTCATCTCCAAGAGCAATTTAGAGCTGAATAATTATCAAAATTCCCACACTGCACTTTATTCTCCAGTCTTTATTAATGAGCAATCCTCTAGAATGTGGATTATTAACACTCTTGTGTTCTCAACAGAAAATATAGTAGGGGGCAAGAAATCAAGGGGTCGAAACTTATGGAAGGAGAAGCTAAAGCTTTCTCAACCAAGAAAGCCATGAAGCCACTTAGAAAACCTCCAATGTAGTCTGACCCTATGAATTCTGTTAAGAATTCTCCTTCACATTGCCTCTGGCTTCTTTTATAAAGCACTATTTTAAGAACGGAGCAATCCACCTCAAAGTGCCTGTCTGCCACCTAGTTTTGCAGCATCCCCCTCTTTTAATTTGTACTTGATGTATTACCATGCTGGAATACTGGCAAGGTAAACAGAATTGTTTTCTATTTCTACTCAATCCACACGGTGACATTTCCTGAACAACTTGTATAGTAGGGTACCACCAGAGTTCTAGGATATTGAGAGAAACCAAGAATGGTCACAGGCATATAGAACCCCAGTTATGACAACTGCTAAGCAAATCTGTGCAAAAGGACAGGGTACAGAAGGCTAGGAATTCAGTAAACAGCTCATACAGGCCCTGGGGCTCTCCTATTTTACCTTTTAGCAATTTCATTGTTGTTCAAATTAAGAAGCCCTTAACTTTTTAAAACAAGAAAACAGCAGCAATAGTGGAATTTGGCCCGCCCAAACAGAACTGACACAAATCAAATTGGTCCTATTCATAAACAAATCCGGAGAACTTAATACCAGCATGCCAAAGGAAGGCAGGAATAATTTAAAGGGCCACTCATCAAAGGTGTAGGTTCATTCTACCTCTCTAGCTAACTAGCTATGTGATCCGAAAGGAAGAAATTTATTGCTCTGTATCTCTCATTCTTCATTTATGAAATGGGGATCAAGTATACCTGCCCTTACAGACTTCACAGGAGCCCAGCTCTGAGGGCTAAATGAAATGAGCCAAACTCACTATAGAAAAGTTAAAATATATGTATATATGCAAAAAATAAATTGTATAGAAACTGATGAGAACTGGCTTATGTTCTGCTTTTAAAAGGAGAGTTGCAGGAAGTTAAAAACCCTTAAAGCCGAAGACAGAAGTCCTACAACAATAAGCTCCCCAAACTACCTTTTTCTCCAGGTGTCTTACAAGCCATCTGCTTAGATTAGCTGGAGCTTGTCCAGATTCTCAAAAGGAAAGATCTGCTGAATTTGGAGCCTCTTACAGCTGCTTGCAGTTCTCAGGTTTGACATGCTCAGAATATCCTTGACAAGAAAGACAAAGTTCAGTAGGCTACCAAAGCACCAGTAGGATACCAAAACTGTTACAAAAACCCCAACGAAAAAAACTACGGAGTATAGGCTGAAGCATTAGGCATAGGTGTCTCCTATCTCTACTTTCTAGCCTGTTTGGTCTCCCTAACGTCATGTAATGAAAAGCATCATGTAATGAAAAGCACTGTTAGTATCACAGAAGGCTTAGGCAAATGAAGACGAAAGAACTACATGAAAATATGGGTCAAACCAATACCCACCTTAAGGGCTGACTAAATTTGTGGCTAAAGGTCATCCTGTTGCTTAAAATACTTCAAGATACAAGGTAGGAAAGCAGTTGCTACTATTGCCTAGAAGTACAAATGTCTTGACCATTTTTAATAATTGGCTATCTGCCTTTACTATAGCATAGGAACTCACTAAAGTGGATCTGAGCCAAGTTTGGAGCCCTGAAAGCACTTTGTACAGTATGGTATGGTGTGGTGTGGAAAGCACCAGGTATAGCAAACCTGGGGACCTTAAATGAATACAGGTTTCCAGATCCCTGATCATGGATTTCTATATTATAAGGTCCTTTGTGTCAATATCAAGTTTAAGAAGAGTATATGGAAGATCACTTATTCAACTCTATTCTCTAGATAAGATATCTAATAAGGCCAAACAGTGTTCTGTGATATTCTAAATATGAGCAGAATAAGCTTCAAAATCTCTTGGCAATATCCTTCCCCATCCTTATTTAACCTAAGATAGATATTTCATCCCCAAATACAGGCTTCCAGTTAAACATGGCAGTTTATACATATATATGTATTTACTCTGCTCCCTCCTGAAACTCTATTAATGAAGGTAAATGAGTACTCCTTGTGCAAGCAAATTTACCTGAAGAAATTTTTAATTAATGGATCCTAGCTTAAATTCATTTATGGTATCTAAAAGGAAACAACCATCCCAGTCTCCCCAAACCTTCCGAACCACATTTACGGAGTATGGCTGCTTTAGCATCAAAGTCCTCTAGCTCTGCCTGTTAGTATGGTAAGACATACTCAAGGAGCATTCTCTTTCCCTTAAAGGGAATCTAAGGCCAAAGAAAGTGGTTACACTCTGGAACTGGTACAGAACCAGACATACATTTCACTAGGGTTCAATATTCATTGACAAGAATTTTAAGAATCTGTCATCTCACAGCCCAACAAAATGTCAAAGTATTTTGGACACAATAACCAAGTGGCATAGCCAGCCATGTGGTTCGAATACTCCAGCACCAGCCAAGTCACAGAATCATCACAGCTAGAAGGGATATAAATAATCACATAATCCAACATTAAACTGGCAGCCCAGAAGATCAAACTACCTCAATGTTATATAACTAGTAGGTAGCCAAGTTATACTTAAAACCATGTCTTCTCTCAATTGAGAGGTCTTTTAACTCTGGGGTCCGTGCATGGATTCTCAGGAGTATGGGAGCTTTCTACAAAATTTTTACCATATTTTCATTTCACTGTAAAGATAGTCTGGATCAGCTATATGACTACCTCATAATGGAGACTGCACTGCCGGATTAGTGGCAAATGGTCTAGTTTTGTTGCCTGGAGCTTATAGAAAAGAACAGAGGCAAACAATATATAAATGTGTTTTGTGCCAAATGAAAGCCAAATAGCATTGCTATGTACTATAACAAGATTTTGTAGCAGTTCAAAAATAACAGTTTGGTTAAGTAGATCATACTGATATAAACAAATGATTGAATAAATACATAAATTGGGGAGAAAAGATAAACCTCCTATGCAGAAGAATTCTAAATAATTTATGTAGATACTCTGCCCTTAAGGAGAGGGAGGACAATTCCCTGCTTAAGTGTTGGCTGCACATAGTGACTTACTTCTGAACAGTACAGTACAGAAAGAGAAAATAAAGAATAATTTCACAGTAGAGAAACCTAACAAACAGTACCTCAGACAGGTGATTAAGGACAACATTAAGATTACTGATAGTATGTACTCTTGATGAATGATAAGAATGGCACTCGACCTCTTTGGTCTTCCTCCCCAACACTAATAAACCCAGTTTAATCACGAAAAGAACATCAGACAAATCCCAATAGACAGAATACCTGACCATTACTCCTCAAAACTGTCAAGTTCATTAAAACAAAAAGTATCTGAGAAACCAAGAGGAGCCCAAGGAGATATGTACTACTAAGGACACAAGTAATGTGGTATCCTGGATGGGACCCTGTAACATAAAAGCATTAAGAGAAAACTGAGGAAATCTGAGTAAAATATGGACCTTAGTTTAAAATAATGTATCGATACTGGTTTGTTAATTGTGACAAATGTACCATAATGTAAGATGTTAATACTAGGGAAAATTGTGTGTGAAGTACACAGAAACTCTATAACTATCTTCAGAATTGTTCCGTAAATCTCTAAACTGTTCTACAATTAAAAGATTATTTTTTAAAAAAATCTCCCAACCAGGTGCTGAAAACTTCTAAGACAGAGTTTTTAAAAAGCAAGCAAAGGGGAACCTGAGAACTGGTAAGTCTATGTTCCACATTTTGCAATAGTAGGTCCCACCATTGTTTATAGATCTAATCTAAAGACTTGCTGTCTCTTCTGTTTATCTGCATTTAATTGTAGTCAGTTTTGAAGTTGAAATATACAAGGCCCAAATAGCCAGGTATCCATAATATCAAAAAGTCATTTTTAAAAAGACATTAGCAATTAAATTTTGTTCTTTTTGCACATCAACAGATTTCCTAGAAAGACCTAGTCAATCTGTTATAAAAAGAAGTCAGTAAGTTAATAGCTAGTTTTCAGTCAAGGGAGACCTGTAAGGCTGGAAAACTTTAATATATAGATTGTAGAGTGATTATACCCCAACGCTGTACAATGGCAATCATACTAACAACACATTATAAAATATAGTCTGCCAACAGTTTCCAAAGCTATGGGTAAAATAACCTAGACAGTTTATAATGGGACCCAGTAAAGTACACTGATCTCCCAGCCATATCCCTATTTTTAAATTCTTATAAGCATTTGGTTACATAGATTATGCAATAAGAAGATGTTACTTAGGTCTACTATACAGTCTCTAATGTTTCCAGGGAAACTAGAAGAATAACATTCTCGTTGGTTAAAGAAAATAATACTTTAAGTCTACCCATAATCTAAGAAGCCTAGCACTAGTCAAATCTATATTTTGTTTCAATCTCTCATCCTAACATGAAAAAAATAGGCATCAAAACAGTTGAGGAAAGAGTTCTTTACTAAACTCATTTGTACGGATGCAGAAGGAGCCCAATGTTCCATATCTCAGTGCTCTAATTTGGAGAGGTCAAGGAAGAGCTATGAAGTAAAGCCTAAATCACCACAAAAATATATCCAACTCAACAGCCCAATACATCAATATATAACTGTGCATGGCCATTGAAGTTTAATTTGTTAAATTCAGGCCAGCTACTTGAGGATCCAACTTGAGTTGTATTTTGAAGGACACCCGTGTAAAGTGCCACTTGTCTGCAACCCAAAATATGGTAGTAGGAATAGCAAGTTTCCTTCCAATGCAATCTGTAAGACCTGAAGTACAGGAAAGCATTCGCTCTGTTTAACTATACATATCAGTCCTCTTTGTCATCCAAGCTTATAAAGTTTGGAGGAACAGAAGAGACACTAACTAGTTCAGATTTAATTTCTAGTTTCCTCATGTTTAAGCTGGAAGAATTTTTTCAGGACGCTTTCACATATAAGAATATTTCAGCAGTCACCACGGACCAACTTTTAATTCATTACTTCAAGACACAAACTCCCATCCAGGCGTACATTTGATAACAAGGGCCCAAATACCCCGAAAAGAAATTATGAATGCTTAATCATAAAAGCCCTGGGTCTCATGGTCTTTTGTAATTTAGGGAGGTGGCTAGAGAAATGGACAGAAAAGTTACAGAAAGAAAAAGCTGAAAGGAGGTATGAGAAAAGATGCACAAAACTAGGGTCAGAGAACTTCCTGTAATCCTATATATTAAGGTTCTATAAAGGAAAAAGTCAGAAATCATGATAATTGTTTAGAGAAATGCCAAAAAAAATTTGTAAGTGCTTTCTTTTATTGATCTTTTGAAAATTTTCCAAACAACAAAATGTCATTTTCAGGGATTGTGGCATTCAATTTAAGTCTCTATCTTAATTCATCAGCAGTCCTGATGTGTTGAAGTTCAGATTGATGGTTCAGAACTTGTTCATAACTTTGCCAGCATCTAACTCCAAATCCATGAAAAATAGTTATTCACTCCACCTAAGGGAGCATATGTTTCTTTAAAATGCACTTGCAAAAAGCAAGATATACTGGAGTAGTGCCTGTAAGCCCTCAGTTTACCCATCCTGAGCTGACCAACCCAAGGTCACACCTTGCATTTTCCCCATGACTTTGTTCAATAAGAGTGTTTCTGCCACTCTTCTTCCTCTGTGCCCCACAGAACTTCCTAATGCATTTATGGTACTCAACACACTCTGCACAACACCATAATGATTTGTTCATTTCTGCATCCACCATAAGAAAGCAAATTCCTTCACAGAAATTATGTCTTTGGTTTTGCAGTGCCTGGCATAATAAGTATTTATTGAATTAACACAAGAATTATCAGTTTTGAAGATGCCCATATCTCCAGAGCATCCTCTATTACAACTGCTGAGATTTTTCTTAAGGGTAGAGATTATTTCAAGCAATGAATTGAAATACAACTCCAAGATTCACCTTTGGATGCTATCTAGGAGGCATCAATCCACCTAAAATCAAGCCATCCTTCCTCTTGAGTCGTGGTACAGAACCGGCTCTAAATTCATCCCTTTAAAACAAATTCCAGTAATAATTATAGTTGAATGTTGAGAATAACAATTTGATTAGTAGCAATAGAAGATTTCATAAGCATAGACCAGTGTTTCTCAAATTGGGGTGATAAGAACACTGGGGGTTTGTGGATATATTCTCACGGATCCCCAAGTTCCACATGAATTGCATAAAACATGTCTTTGACAAAGATAACTCGAAATTGGAAAACATGTTTACATTTTGAATAACTTTCTGAAGTCAGTGTTCCTCAAAACACATATTCTTTAAGGTCTCAGAAAATTTTGTTCCTTTAAAAGGTGTTTCATCCTGAAACATTACTTGAGTTTGAGACACAGTGGCACAGACCACGTTTCCAAGAAGGTTCAGGACCATTATGTATATTACCCCCAGTCAGCCAATGTCATTAGGCATTTGTGGGGGGTGGTGGAGGACGAGCTGTAAGTAAATATGGATATGAATTAAAATGGGCAGTAAGAGAAGCCCAGATCATTTATATAATTCTTGTTACTCCTGCTAAGATGCATGGATATGCACCAAAAAGAGTTTCAAATGTATGTTAAAGAATATTTTTTCAGCTGGACCTTTGTGTTTGTCTTACATCAAGAAGGCCAAGCTTCTTGGAAAAAAGCACCTTTGAAAAAGGTGAAGGGAAAGAGAGCATATAAACTACAGCATAAAGTAGACAAGGAAAGTCAAGGTTTTCTTCTAAAACTTATACTTCTCCACTGCGCTCTTGGCAAAAAGATTCCAAACTAAAAAAGTGTCTCTGGTCTGGATTATCCATGGTCATCTGTTCTTGGACAGAAATATAGTAAAATGGATTTATACCCCCAATCCTTGAACCTTAAAAGCTCAAGCTTATGAAATTTAACAATCACCAATTTGCCAGTCTTGGCACATAGCCAAACACAATGGCTAGGACCCATCTCTTTAACCTCTTTTCATGCTGCTACAAGAGGTAAAAAACAAATGACATTAAAATAAAACAACTGGACCACCCAGATGGCTGTAATATTAACCTTATCTATCTTGGCTCAAAGAGAAAAAGTCAACCCACCTCCTTCGTTAAGTTTATCCTATCAATTTCAAACCCTTGTGGGCTCCCTTTTAAAAAACTATTACCTATAATTCAGCACTTGATTATCATTTCCTAAAGTTATTTCAAATGTGCTTATATTATAATAGCTCTTCGGCAATACAACCATCTCAGGGGTGAAATTATATAGGATGGTATCATTCCTACCCCTCACTTCATTGTAACCTAGCATAGGGCTGGGTACACAATATTAATTCTACAATTAATTAACTTGTGTATATATACATGAATTTCAGATGAGGTGGGAAGAGGGAAAGAGACTTACTGGACCCTCTGACTTTTCTATGGGTGGCATCTCAGAGAAAGAAAATAGAATGAGGAAAAGATTACTTAATAACTGCGAAGTAGTACTTACAGTATTCTAAAGAGCCAGAGACTCTTCTTACAGCAGTCCAAGGAGCTAGTGGTGCAAACTGCACCCTGAGCTGGGCCAATCTTTTGACATCCTTCTCAGAGAAATGGTATCCTTTTCAAGTGATTACAAAGAACTGCTGTCGCGTTGACTAGTTATTTGCTTCAGCAGTTCCATATTAAATGCTCCTTTGCCACAAAACACCCTGTACACTAGAGGCTGGGATATTAATTCATTTTTACTAGGCAGCTATCTCACTGTTGAAATATAAATGATTGGATCTTGGCTTATTTCTCTTATAAAATGGGCAAACTGATCCCATCATTTCTAAGATACGTCCTCACTTCAGGGTGGTGTTTCAAGCTACTTCAAATTAATAGCAGAATTAAATGGTTCATTTTATATAATAGATTAATCAAACAAGGTGACCTATGCTTCCTAAAAGCACCTCTGCACATATTCTCTCATTTAATCCTCTTCTTGAAATAAGTAGAGGCTGGTGCTCCAGATGAAGAAATTTAAGGATTAGAAAGTGTAGGTCATTTTTCCTAAAGTGAATGGTGGTAAAGTTCAAACAAGGATTGGTTCTAAAATGGTGGTACAACCCAAACAAAGATACTGGTCTGGAGAGTTCCATTCTGGAACTTCTTTAGTAATACTAAAATAGCAAGAGCCACAGTGGTCTATCCACAGACCCACCACCCTCAGTAAAATGAGAGACACTGGTCATCAGGTACATATTACAAATGGATTTGGGGAGGATCCAAAAAAAAAATGACCAGGCTATCAATTCCACCTTGCAATCTAGATGTCTTTCTTAAAAAATAAAAAAATCAACAACTTTTATGGTTGTATCCTGGCAACTGGCACCATACAATAGCAATATACAAAAGAGACAAGGAGAGATTCTTAACCAGGCGATCTCCTCTGGAAAGGAGAATGCAGAGAAAGTGCTAAACTTCCTTGCTGGGGGGACAATATTTGATACTGTATATTAAAAACGCAAAATAAAAGGTAGCAATCCAGCTCCCTGGGCCTGACTTGCCTTGAGTATTCTGCATAGCAAAGCAGTAACAGAGGTGGACAGGAATGTTTCCTGTCCCCAGCATCTGGCAATAATTTAAATTGGGATCATTAACAAATGAAAGAAAAAAGAGTTAAAGCTCATCCACCTAGTTCAGGCCTGCTTTTGATAGTCAAGACTGCATAAGGACACCAAAGTGGTAGAGAGATCTTGGACTGATGGGCTGAAAAATGGGACAGTCAGATCATTAACGACACAGGCAGGGCTTTGGATAGTCAGCACTATTCAGAAACAATGCAGGGATAGTAATGGGCGGGACCAAGGAAAGTGTAATTGAGACATTACACCAATACAATGTGGGTGAACCAATGACGTCTGGGATTGCTAACTTTTTAAATCCAAGGAAAAGGGCCTTTGTCAGTCAACATTACCCAGCAAAGAGGCGAAAGGCGCAGAGCCGGGAAGAAGTGGGGAGAGAAGGAGCACAATCTTATCTAGTGGCTGGCTACATGGACACCTGAGACTGTGAGTATTAATAGTCCATAAGAAGGGGCCAAGGGCAGACAAGGGGCAGGGAAAGGGAAGACCTTATATGAAGGGATTTTATATACCTGGGATTTTATATACTGGAGTAGTGCAAAAGGAGTGGGAGTATGGGCCGTTGTTGGATGGACAAATGCAAGGCACACTGCAATGTTTATACTTTATTATGCCATGGGAAACTGGGGGCAAAGGGTGCTTGCTTCACAAGGCCAGGGAGGAAAAAAAACATCGATAATTGCCATTGCGCCTATTAACAGTCCCAGGGAAGTTTTAGGGAAGGAAGAAACCACTGGTAATTGCCATTGTGTCTATTAACAGTTCCAGGAGAAGTTTTGGCTAGTAAGCAGCCCCTGCAGTAATGCAAAGGGGGTGTGAGGGCATAATATCCTAGTTTAACAGAAAGGGGCATGTATAATTGCAAATATTCACATTACCAGTCCAAGAGGCCTTAGTTGGTCAGTACCCCTGATGTATGCAAAGAGGATGCAGGGGGTCTGTCTAATGATCAGGACTCTTGATAACTGTTATTGTTCTACATTAATTGTCCATGAGCTGAGGTTAGGCATAATTAGCACTCCTCAGCAGCAATCAAAAAGGTAGTGGTAGAAGCATAGGGTCCTTTTCTACTATACAGGTCCACAGACAAATGCAACTATGCACATTAATATTCAAAAGAGAAGGGCTCATTCATAGTTAATATGCCCCTAACCCAAACAGAGTATAAGGAGATAAAATCCCGGTCCAAAAGAAGAGATGGAGAATTGCATTAATGTACATTAAAGTCCAAAGGGGGAACTAAAGCAAGGAGGATACAGGAAGGGTTTGCTGATCAAACAGAAAAAATCACTTTTTCACGTGCACTTCAAATGAAAGCTCGGTTGCATTACCTTGAATGCTAAAAAGAGGGCCATATCTATGATAACAGGAGCTAATACAATTGCACAACTACTGCCAAAGAATAGGGCCTTGGTTGTCAGCACACCCTGCTGATACACAAAGAAGTTAGGCTGTGACCTAGTCACGAGAAGACAAAGAAATATCAATTAGGTATGTTAACAGTCCACTACAAGGGGCCCTGGAGGAAAACAGTATCCCTTGCAGTAATGCAAAGGAGGTACAATGTCCATGAAGTGGACTGGGTGGACAACTGCAATGCGTCAATACAGTCCAAAGTAAAAGTCTTAGGTCCTTAGTGCGGCCTTACTGAATCTATTTAGAAAATCCTTAAAAGGGGTGCGGGGAAGGGTTTTCTTGCTTCCTTGTGCTAAAAAGAAATCTTGGAATTAGAAGCACAGGTTCTCTAGTAGATCAAGTGGTGTCCATTGTCCTGTACAAACCCAGGCAAAGCAATTTGATTTCAACAGCCCAGAAAGGGATTAGGGTCAGCAACTCTGTAACTGCAATGAGGGGCATAAATAGGACCTTAATTAAACAGGAGGAACCATGTCAAAATTAATGTCCAACGGACATGGTGGTGGTCATCAAAACCACATGCTTTGCATAAATATAAGGATCGTAAAGTAGTGGGCACTCTGTGCTTAAAACCAAAGGGAGTGGGAGGGAGGGTGTCCTTATCTAGTACATAGGAACATGGACAAGCCACGAAAAGAGGCCTTAGTGATAAGCACCACTTCTGTACTGCAAAAGGGGTCTGAGAGTAGGATCTTATTCAAATGGGATGAGCCATGTGCAGTTAAGCACATTAATGTCCAAGGTGCATGGCTGTGGTCACTTACAATAGTGCACCTTGACTGTCCCAACATAAGGATCTTATAGACTGAGCACTCCCTGCCAGAAGGGAAAGGAGGATAGGGGTGGGGTGGGGTGGGGTGGGGGAGGGGAAAGGCTTCCTGTCTAGAAGGCAGGAACTCAGACAAATATCACCACCTTAACAGGCCAGGAAAAGTGGCCTTGGTGATCAGCACCCCTGCCCTACTGCCTGAGGGGTCTGAGAGTAGGATCTTATTCAAATGGGATGAGCCATGTGCAGTTAAGCACATTAATGTCCAAGGTGCATGGCTGTGGTCACTTACAATCCTGCACCTTGACTGTCCCAACATAAGGATCTTACAGAGTGAGCACTCCCTGCCGGAAGGGAAAGGAGATAGGGGGTGGGGTGGGGTGGGGTGGGGGAGGCGAAGGCTTCCTGTCTAGAAGGCAGGAACTCAGACAAATATCACCACCTTAACAGGCCAGGAAAAGTGGCCTTGGTGATCAGCGCCCTAGCCCTACTGCCTGAGGGGTCTGAGAGTAGGATCTTATTCAAATGGGATGAGCCATGTGCAGTTAAGCACATTAATGTCCAAGGTGCATGGCTGTGGTCACTTACAATCCTGCACCTTGACTGTCCCAACATAAGGATCTTATAGACTGAGCACTCCCTGCCAGAAGGGAAAGGAGGATAGGGGTGGGATGGGGTGGGGTGGGGGAGGGGAAAGGCTTCCTGTCTAGAAGGCAGGAACTCAGACAAATATCACCACCTTAACAGGCCAGGAAAAGTGGCCTTGGTGATCAGCGCCCCTGCCCTACTGCCTGAGGGGTCTGAGAGTAGGATCTTATTCAAATGGGATGAGCCATGTGCAGTTAAGCACATTAATGTCCAAGGTGCATGGCTGTGGTCACTTACAATCCTGCACCTTGACTGTCCCAACATAAGGATCTTATAGACTGAGCACTCCCTGCCAGAAGGGAAAGGAGGATAGGGTGGATGGGTGGAGTGGGGAGGGAGAGTCTTCCTGTCTAGAAGCAGGAACTCAGACAAATATCACCACCTTAACAGGCCAGAAAAGTGGCCTTGGTGATCAGCGCCCCTGCCCTACTGCCTGAGGGTCTGAGAGTAGGATCTTATTCAAATGGGATGCCATGTGCAGTTAAGCACATTAATGTCCAAGGTGCATGGCTGTGGTCACTTACAATAGTGCACCTTGACTGTCCCAACATAAGATCTTATAGACTGAGCACTCCCTGCCAGAAGGGAAAGGAGGATGGGTGGGATGGGTGGGGTGGGGGAGGGAAAGGCTTCCTGTCTAGAAGGCAGGAACTCAGACAATATCACCACCTTAACAGGCCAGGAAAAGTGGCCTTGGTGATCAGCCCCTGCCCTACTGCCTGAGGGGTCTGAGAGTAGGATCTTATTCAAATGGGATGAGCCATGTGCAGTTAAGCACATTAATGTCCAAGGTGCATGGCTGTGGTCACTTACAATCCTGCACCTTGACTGTCCCAACATAAGGATCTTACAGAGTGAGCACGCCCTGCCGGAAGGGAAAGGAGCATAGGGGGTGGGGTGCGTTGGGGTGGGGGAGGCGAGAGGCTTCCTGTCTGGAAGGCAGGAACTCAGAAAAATATCACCACCTTAACAGGCCAGGAAAAGTGGCCTTGGTGATCAGCGCCCCTGCCCTACTGTCTGAGGGGTCTGAGAGTAGGATCTTATTCAAATGGGATGAGCCATGTGCAGTTAAGCACATTAATGTCCAAGGTGCATGGCTGTGGTCACTTACAATCGTGCACCTTGACTGTCCCAACATAAGGATCTTATAGACTGAGCACTCCCTGCCGGAAGGGAAAGGAGGATAGGGGTGGGGTGGGGTGGGGGAGGGGAGAGGCTTCCTGTCTAGAAGGCAGGAATTCAGACAAATATCACCACCTTAACAGGCCAGGAAAAGTGGCCTTGGTGATCAGCGCCCCTGCCCTACTGTCTGAGGGGTCTGAGAGTAGGATCTTATTCAAATGGGATGAGCCATGTGCAGTTAAGCACATTAATGTCCAAGGTGCATGGCTGTGGTCACTTACAATCCTGCACCTTGACTGTCCCAACATAAGGATCTTACAGAGTGAGCACGCCCTGCCGGAAGGGAAAGGAGCATAGGGGGTGGGGTGGGTTGGGGTGGGGGAGGCGAGAGGCTTCCTGTCTAGAAGGCAGGAACTCAGACAAATATCACCACCTTAACAGGCCAGGAAAAGTGGCCTTGGTGATCAGCGCCCCTGCCCTACTGTCTGAGGGGTCTGAGAGTAGGATCTTATTCAAATGGGATGAGCCATGTGCAGTTAAGCACATTAATGTCCAAGGTGCATGGCTGTGGTCACTTACAATCCTGCACCTTGACTGTCCCAACATAAGGATCTTATAGACTGAGCACTCCCTGCCAGAAGGGAAAGGAGGATAGGGGTGGGATGGGGTGGGTGGGGAGGGGAAAGGCTTCCTGTCTAGAAGGCAGGAACTCAGACAAATCTCACCACCTTAACAGGCCAGGAAAAGTGGCCTTGGTGATCAGCGCCCCTGCCCTACTGCCTGAGGGGTCTGAGAGTAGGATCTTATTCAAATGGGTGAGCCATGTGCAGTTAAGCACATTAGTCCAAGGTGCATGGCTGTGGTCACTTACAATCCTGCACCTTGACTGTCCCAACATAAGGATCTTACAGAGTGAGCACCCCTGCCGGAAGGGAAAGGAGCATAGGGGTGGTGGGGTGGGTGGGTGGGGAGGCGAGAGGCTTCCTGTCTAGAAGGCAGACTCAGACAAATATCACCACCTTACAGGCCCGGAAAAGTGGCCTTGGTGATCAGCGCCCCTGCCCTACTGCTGAGGGGTCTGAGAGTAGGATCTTATTCAAATGGGATGAGCCATGTGCATTAAGCACATTAATGTCCAAGGTGCACATGGCTGAGTGCGGGCACTAAAGTCTGACCTGTGGACTGTCCCAACATAAGGATCTATAGACTGAGCACCTCCCTGCCAGAAGGAAAGGAGGATAGGGTGGATGGGGTGGAGTGGGGAGGGGAGGTCTTCCTGTCTAGAAGGGAGGAACTCAGACAATATCACCACCTTAACAGGCCAGGAAAGTGGCCTTGGTGATCACGCCCCGCCCTAGCTGAGGGTCTGAGAGTAGGATCCTATTCAAATGTGATGAGCCATGTGCAGTTAAGCAATAATGTCCAGTGCTGGCTGGGTCACTTACAATCCGCACCTTGACTGTCCCAACATAAGATCTTACGAGTGAGCACGCCCTGCCTGGAAGGAAAGGAGCTAAGTGGGTGGGTGGGTTGGGTGGGAGGAGCGAATGGCTTCCTAGTCTAGAAGTCGGAACTCAGAAAAATATCACCACCTTAACAGCCAGGTAAAGTGGCCTTGGTGATCAGCGCCCTGCCCTACTGTCTGGGGGTCGAGAGTAGGATCTCATTCAAATGGATGACCATGTGCAGTTAACACATTAATGTCCAAGGTGCATGGCTGTGGTCACTTACAATAGTGCACCTTGACTGTCCCAACATAAGGATCTTATAGACTGAGCACTCCCTGCCGGAAGGGAAAGGAGGATAGGGGTGGGGTGGGGTGGGGGAGGGGAGAGGCTTCCTGTCTAGAAGGCAGGAACTCAGACAAATATCAGCACCTTAACAGGCCAGGAAAAGTGGCCTTGGTGATCAGCGCCCCTGCCCTACTGTCTGAGGGGTCTGAGAGTAGGATCTTATTCAAATGGGATGAGCCATGTGCAGTTAAGCACATTAATGTCCAAGGTGCATGGCTGTGGTCACTTACAATCATGCACCTTGACTGTCCCAACATAAGGATCTTACAGAGTGAGCACTCCCTGCCGGAAGGGAAAGGAGAATAGGGGGTGGGGTGGGGGTGGGGTGGGGAGGCAGAGGCTTCCTGTCTAGAAGGCAGGAACTCAGACAAATATCACCACCTTAACAGGCCAGGAAAAGTGGCCTTGGTGATCAGCGCCCCTGCCCTACTGCCTGAGGGGTCTGAGAGTAGGATCTTATTCAAATGGGATGAGCCATGTGCAGTTAAGCACATTAATGTCCAAGGTGCATGGCTGTGGTCACTTACAATCCTGCACCTTGATTGTCCCAACATAAGGATCTTATGGAGTGAGCACTCCCTGCCGGAAGGGAAAGGAGCATAGGGGGTGGGGTGGGGTGGGGTGGGGTGGGGGAGGCGAGAGGCTTCCTGTCTAGAAGGCAGGAACTCAGACAAATATCACCACCTTAACAGGCCAGGAAAAGTGGCCTTGGTGATCAGCGCCCCTGCCGTACTGTCTGAGGGGTCTGAGAGTAGGATGTTATTCAAATGGGATGAGCCATGTGCAGTTAAGCACATTAATGTCCAAGGTGCATGGCTGTGGTCACTTACAATCGTGCACCTTGACTGTCCCAACATAAGGATCTTACAGAGTGAGCACTCCCTGCCGGAAGGGAAAGGAGCATAGGGGGTGGGGTGGGGTGGGGGGTGGGGTGGGGGAGGCGAGAGGCTTCCCGTCTAGAACGCAGGAACTCAGACAAATGTCACCACCTTAACAGGCCAGGAAAAGTGGCCTTGGTGATCAGCGCCCCTGCCCTACTGCCTGAGGGGTCTGAGAGTAGGGTCTTATTCAAATGGGATGAGCCATGTGCAGTTAAGCACATTAATGTCCAAGGTGCATGGCTGTGGTCACTTACAATCGTGTACCTTGACTGTCCCAACGTAAGGATCTTATAGAGTGAGCACTCCCTGCTGGAAGGGAAAGGTGAGGGTTGGGAAGATCTTTCTTACGTAGTGGGTAGGAACCTGGACAAATATAATCACACATATCTACAGGGCAAAAAATGTGGCCTTTGGGGTCAGCACCCCTGCTGTCTTCAAAGGGAGTGTGAAGGGGAGGGACCCAATGGAATTTTCATTAGGCACATTAATAGTTTGAGCAAGGCGCCTTAAGTGAACAGTACCCCATGCAATAAAGCAAAGAGGATGTGAAGGGTCAGAGACCCAAGTCTAACTTGAATGACCATTGACAATTGCAATTATGTATATTTACAGTCCTGAGAGAAGGGCGTTATGTTTGTTAGCACTCTCTGCTTCGATTAAGTACAAGAATCCTGATCTAAAAGGCATAGTTGTGGATAACTGAGAGCCTGAGCAGGACAAGTAAGATTGTGCACATTAACTTTATTAGCCTAAGGGTCTTGAGTGGTAATTACCTCCTGCTGGAATGTGAACAGAGCGGTGGGATCCTTAGCTGGTTTAAAAGTACAGGAGAAAACGTTAAGTATGCATAACAGTGAATCTTGGCTAGTTAGAAGCTCCTGCAGTAATGCAAATGGCGCAAGGAAATGGGATTTGACTCTAACATAAGGGCACATCAACTACCGTAAATTATGCTCATTTAATCGGTATAGGAGAAGCAGCCATAACTAGTCAGCACTCCTGTTGTTATGCAAAGGAGGTTTGAGGGGATGGAATCCTAGGGCAATGTTGCAAATGAATGGTGCAAGAGAAAAACTTCAACCATCAGTACCCCCTGCTATAATACTAGCTTATTGGGTGAGACCATAGACAATTGGAAATATGCAAATTAAGAGTCATGGCCAATTGGAAATATACACATTAAGAGTCCCAAGAGAAGGACTTTGGGTCACAGCATCCCTTGTTTTAATGTAAAAGGGGTGGGACATTAGTTTAAAGGGAGGGACTATGAATATTGGAATTTTGCACATTCACAGTCCCAGGAAAAAGTAATGAAGGTAATTAATACCCCTTGCTGTAAAACAAGGAGGGTATAGTGGAACTGATTTGAAAAACAGTTGTGATCAATTACCATGGTTCACGTTAACTATCCTACAGCAAAGATCTTCAGTAGAGGTTATCCACTGCTCAATACAAGGGAAGTGAGGCCGTTATCTAGTGCACAGAAAGAGAACAAATGCTACTGTGCACATTAACAATACAAAAGGCGGGGCTTTGTGGTTAGCACCCTCTATTGTAATGCTAAGAGGGTGTGAGTAGATGGGATCTTAGTTTAGTGGAAGGGACCATAATTGCAATTAAGCTCATTAACAGTCCCAAGTATCCCCTGCAGTGAAGCTAATGGAATATGAGGGGATGCGATCCCATACTAATCGATCCCATACTAATCAGAAACAGGGACAATTGCAGTTTTGCACTTTGATAATTTCAGAAGTAGGGCCATTAGGTAATCGGTACCCTCTTGATGTAAAGCAAAGAGGATCCTGATATAAAAGACTCAGTTCTAAATCAATCAAGATTATGCATATAAATTGTCCTAGTGCAGAGTTCTTGAGTAGTAAGGGTACCCTGCTAGAATGCAAAGAGAGTGGATGGAGCTAGTACATAAGATCATGGACAAATGCAATTATGGACATCATTAATTCAAGAGAAGTGGCCTTGGGTGATCAGCCCACATTATAGCATGCAAGTAGGATAAAGTGGCCCTTTCTAATGGACAGGACTCTGGACAACTCCAACTGTGCTAATTTAACTATCCAAGAGCTGGGTTCTTGAATAAGTTTCATTCCCTAGCAACATCCCACAGAGGGTGGGATGCGGTGAGAATCCATTTATTATTGCACAGAGCCATGATATATACAATTATGCATATCAACTGTTTAAGAGAAGGGACCTTGGGTAGTTAAGAATTCAGCAGCAATGGCATAGAGGTAGGGGACATCCTAGACTAATGGGTGGGACCAAGGGCAATGAGGGTTTTACATTTCAATGCAAGGCGGTAGGTAGTTTGCGGTATGTAGGAGCAATGGAAAGGGCATAGGTGGGTCTTTTCTGTTAGGTAGGACCATGAACAATTATGATTATATCCATTAATATTCCAAGGGAAAGGGCTTTGAGAATGAGCATCTCTGCTGTTGTGCAAAGAGGTTGCAAAGGGCCCTGGTGTACTGAACAGAATTATGGACAATTGGGATTCTACTCAGTAATTTAAGAAACATGGTCTCAGTCAGCACTGCCTCAGAGCAAATGCAAAGGGAATTGGAGGTCCTTGTGATTAATGGATAAGACAATGAATAATTACTATTTTGTTATTTAATTGTCCAAGAACAGCAGGACTTTAAAGGAGTAGCAGGGTGCCTTTGTTTAATAGGCAAGGCTAAGACAATTGGGACTGAGCACATTAACTGTCCAACAAAAGATGTGGGGTGTATGTGCCCCCGGGATGAATGCAAATGAGGTTTGGACTGGGGTCTAATCCAATGGGCAGGATTATCGACAATTAGAATTTCACTCAATGCAAAGAGTTTTAGGCGGCCAACACAGTACAGAAGAAAACGTCACTGAGCACTACTCAGAAAATTGGGACTGTGACTACTGCAGCAATGACAGAGGAACGGTTTCTCCTTCCTTAAGGGCAGGGAATTGAGAAGATGATGAGTAACTCAAATTATGGGCAATAATGCTCTGACATGCAGGAATTCTTTGTATTAACACGGGACCATGGACAGATGGTATTTCGTGCGTTAACTGAAGATGGCGACTCCAGTCATCAGCACTAAAGATCAGCAATGCCAGAGGTAGATAGAATATCCCACTATAATGGGATGAACAACAGACTATTTTGAGCACTGAATCAATTAAAATTAGCGTGGCTTTAGAAAGAAGCTGGGCTGGGACTGGGGGGCTGGGGCTGGCAGGCAGGAGGCTGGGGCTGGGGCAGGGGCTGGGGCTGGGGCTGGGGGTTAGGGGACTGTGACTGGGGGGGTCTCAGGCTGGGGCTGGGGCTGGGGGCTGTGGGCTGGGGAAGGGATGGGGCATGGGGGCTGGGGAAGGGCCAGGGCTAGGCTGGGGGTTGCTGGGAGCAGGGCTTGGGAGCAACTGGATGTTGGGAAGGCAGGGTACCGTGGAAAATTGAAATGTGAGCATTAACATTCCAATGAGTCTGAATAGGATACCAGACCACAGCAATTCAAGTTGCTGAATAGGTAGGTCATTAACCAATTAGGTAGGTCATTAGTCAATTAGTGCACTATCAAGGGTGGAAACAAAGCAAGGCCTGAACCAGTGTAGACTTTCAAATACTCCTTTTTACATTCAGTCATGAAGTTAAACATTTAATTAACTGTTTCTGTGGTACAAAACTCTTCAAAAATCCAAAGAGAAGTAGTTTGTTAAGCTAATCTCAAAGAAAACAATCAGCAACATTTTTTAAATGCCAAATGATTTGACTTTCAATATCTACTATCAAAAAAAAAAGATTAAGGCATTTATAGAGAAACTGGAAACTTTAAGCAATTTTTTAAAACCGAAAATGAAACTCATTAAATGTAATTAAAATAAATTCTACAAATAAAGCCCCTGAATACATTTCTATAATAGTCACTTAAGGCTTAAATTCAAACACCATCAAATCACACAATGAGACTATATGACTGACATCCGAAAGATAAATATAAATCAAAATCCGACCCCAGCATTAGCCACGGGGTAGGTGTTCCTCTTGAGGAAGGCAGGAATTCCTCTTCTGACACCTGTTGGGCAACGATCATCTGCGATCCACTCTGGTCCTTGCCACGGCTCACCACCATGTCCACACCAGGCAGGCCTGCAGCACTGCCCAAGGCCATAGTGCTGAGGAGGTTAGAGGCCAGGGGGTAGTAGACTAGCCTTAGGCAACGGCACCAAAACAGAGGAATGGATTGTGGTTCACACTGCACAGCAGGACATCCAGCACCGCAGGAGGCAATGCTGGACAGCAAGGGACTAATGAGAGGGGAGGGAGGTGGAAAAGCTGAATGTCCTCGGAAAGACACTGAAAAGACCTTGAGTACCACCCACTGGGAGACATACGTGGCCTCTCCACTTCTTCGTCCTGACTGGCTGAATAAAGACAGCTGCGAAGTGTCATGCTAACTCACCCAAGTCCTTGCTGGACAGTGTCATCAGTCTAATTACATCCTCTGCTCTAATTGACTGTGACCAATTCCACCCCCATTTCTCATTGGTTGGGTCATGCGGCAGTCCAGCACTGTCCATCCCTCGGTTTCGCCAGCTGTCCTGCTCTGTGCGGCAATATGCGGCAAAGCCCGCCATCTTTAACAATGCGGCAAGCCCACCAAGATTGTACCAAGCAAACACCTGCTGTGACGTTCAAGAGACAAAAGCCATAATATTAATATAACAACGTCTGCCATACCGTCCCTGCGGCAAAATCCAACATGGAAAGCACAGGGCAACGACAAAGAGGCTCACCATGTTTTACATTGCGGCAAGTCCTTCAGCCGCCATCTTTTACTATGTGATCGCACATGTCCACTCCATGCTCCACACAGGAACAAAGCCTCACCCATGATGATGTGGCCTTCCCGCCTCTTGAACACTGCGGCAGAACTGGGTCCGCCATTTTGTACAATCTAACAAAGCATAACCCGCCATACTGAGCAATGCCGCAATGTCAAAAATCGCCATTTTAAGCCCTGCCCATAACGCTTCTCTAACCTCTCATTTTCACCTAGCGCCTGGTACCGATATAAGACGATCCTGTTTCTCTGCCTCCCTATACAACTCAGGCAAAGCTCCTAACAAACCCCAAATTAGCTCACTCAAACATGTTTAGCTCATGCAACACACATGACTGCCTGTCATCCATTTTGCCTCCCTAGTTTATACTTAGCACAAACAACTAGCCCTAAGCCAAGTTATGTGGCAAGTCTAAAATGGCTGCCACTTTTCCTCCAGAACCTGAACAGCCCTTAGCGTAACTGCAAAGTCATTCCCCTGTCAAAGCCGCAGGTACACTCACACACCACCAAATGATCAGCAGCAAAAATTTGTAGCTATTCCAGATAGTGCAACAACCCACGAAACCAACACTTCTTCATCCGTGTAAAGCTCCGATGGGCGATGAAAAAAAAAATTAGAGCAGGTATCCGAGGCCCCGATGGGCAAGGAAAAAATAATAAAAGCAGGTATCCGAGGCCCCGATGGGCAAGGAAAAAAATAATAAAAGCAGGTATCCGAAGCCCCGATGGGCCAAAAAACAAATATTTTTAAAAAGTGGGTATCCATTGCCCCCATGGGCCAGAGAGGGGTGGGGGGTGGGGGAGGGGGGGGTGGGGGGTGGGGGTGGGGGTGGGGATGGGGGGGGTGTGGACACAGCAGGTATCCGCTGCCCCGATGGGCTAAGGAAAAACAAAAATAAAAAGCAGGTATCCACAGCCCCGTTGGGCAAAGAAAAAACAATAATAAAACCAGGTATCCACAGCCCCGATGGGCCAAATATAAAAAAGGAGGTAGAGGGGGAGAAAACTAAACCACAAAAAAAAGGTGTCAACCAAAAATTATTGCAAAGAAAAATTCCTTAAAAATTAAAAATTGCCTAAAAATATTCCAAATACCTGAAAAATATGGAGGAGATGTCAAGAAATTACTAGGAGAAAGTATAGAATTTTTAAAATATTTTATGGAATTTTGGTGACTTTTTTAAAGAAATACACCATAAGGGGTGTTGGGGTGTTGGAAAATGCTCCAGAAAGAGCCCCAAGTGCAGAGAGATCTTCAGTCGGGAAGCTTCCATCCTCGGGAGAGAAAGAAATATGGCCGCAACACAGAATTACAGCGCTTTAAGAACTGAGGAGAAGCTGGGGGTGGGGAGAACATAAGAGGCGTGGCCTGGAAAATTGAAAGTGATTTAGTGATTATAACGTTCAAAATTTACACAGTAATAAAACAAAAGGAAAGTTCGAGAAAACAATAGCATACTAGAAAGAACATGCAAGAACACTTGTAGTCCAAGAATAACTAAAATGGGTTTTTAAGTGCTCATTTACAAAATAGAGACCTTGAGTGATCAGATAACTAATGCAAAAAATTCCACAAACTGCATAACAAATGTAAATGTATTAATCTAGTTTGGTTTTGAGTTTGATGGGTAGGGAAGGTAAAGCTTTGATATGTTAATAAAGTATCCAAATATCTAGTTCAGACCAGAATGTGTAACTCCACCAAACTTTGGAACAAAACAAGCTAGAAAGTGGTAATACATTGAGGTTAGAACCATCTTCAAAGGACGTTCCCTTCCATTATCTAATGTATTAGTGAAGGATTAATAAAACAGAATCCTATAAAGGTTACATATACATAATATGCATGAGGTCACACACCATAATTCTGAGTCAAGGTATTTACTACTCCACCACTCTGCCTTATATGGCCCCAGATCATAAGAGTGGAAGTGCTTATGAGTCAATTGGTGAGCAAGATGGAAGAAGAAAAGAAAGGCATTTCACAAAATGGCTATTTGGTTCCTAAATAATCAAATAGTACTGGTTTTGACCGATCTGTAATTTTGAACTTTGAATCCTTAATCTTTACTATTTTCCTACTTCCTCCATGAATCTGATGACCCCAACATTGGACCAACCATAATACCACAATAGTGAAGTTTACCCACTGGCAGTAACTGGTAGGAAAGGTGCTCGTATAAACACCAAAGCTACCCCCCAGAAAACCAACTATTTCAGTATGAAACAATTAATCTCATAAACTGTCCTATATTGTTTATCTGAGAAACAATAGAGAATGGGAGAGAGACAATGGAAACTAAGTATTAGGTCATTAAAAGTGAAATGTCCGATTTCGAATCAAAAGCGTAGTTTATTATAGCTCAAACAAGAAGCAGTACGACTAATCAAAATATGCACCTCAACTATCATCATAGTTTTGCCATCTTGACGGTAGCTTGTTTATGCCAGCAGCAAAGAAGCCCGAAGAGTAAGCGGTAATGAAATCACAAAAGGTGTTTTCCACGGTTTGTTGAGAATGGAATCACTTTCCTTAGAAGTGGTCCAAAGCCTGGAAGAAGTGGTAGTCAGTTGGTTCAAGGTCTGGCAAATATGGTGGATGACAGAGCGTTTCCAAGTCCAGCTTCTATAGTTTGAGTAGTGTTGTTCCGTGCGTCATGTGGTCGAGAGCTGTCTTGCAAGAGGATTGGCCTACCTCTATTGACCAACCTCGGCTGCTTAATCACAAGCATACTCATCATTTCATCCAACTGGTTGCAGTAGACATCCGCCAAAATCGATTGACCAGGTTTCATGAAATTTCAGTGGATGATACCAGCACTGGACCACCAAACAGACACCATTACCTTTTTTGATGAATATTGGGTTTTGGACCATGTTTCGGCACTTAACCTTTATTGAACCTTTGTGCCGAACCCTTGGGATTGTCAGAAAGAATCCCTTTTTCATCACATATCACAATACGGTGTAGAAATGGTTCGCCTTTATATCATGACAGCAAAGAAAGGCAAGCTTCGAGACGATTTCTCTTCTGACGCTCTTTTAATTCACGTGGTACCCGTCTATCCAGCTTCTTTACTTTGCCGATTTGTTTCAAATGGTCCAATATAGTTGGAATAGTAACATCAAACGTTGCCGCTAATTCACACGTAGGTTAAGATGGATTCACTTCCACTACAGCTTTCAGTTCATCATTATCCACCTTGGTCTCATCTCAGGTCGCCCACGTGGCTCATGTTCAAGATTAAAACCACCAGAACGGAAGTCTGGATCCATCCATGTACTCTGCGTTCATTAGCCACATCCTTCCCAAACACTTCATTGATATTGCAAGCTGTCTGTGCTGCACTGGTTCCACGACGGAACTCATATTCGAACATAACATGAATTTTTGACTTATCCATGGTTTCACAAAAATTGCTCTAAAAAAATAATTTGAAAGATAATCACAAGCCAAAATGTGCATCTGAAAGACTGAGGATGTACCTTCACAATAAAAATAAAACAAGAAGTGTCAAAGTGAAATGTCAGAGAGATCAACTATCAAACTCAGGAATTCAGACATTTCATACTTAATAACCTAATAGTATACAACATTTTCTAGAAAGTCGAAGGATACATTGTCCTCCCACTGACTGAAATGGAAAACGCAACTATCAACCCAAATGCTATCAGCTAAGCACGCCCTTCAGTCTCCAGATAAATAAGAAAGTATGCAAAGTTTTCTTCCTTAAGAGATACCCTCTATCTTCTAAATGTCCTTGAATCACACAAAAAAAGTAATCTGCTTTGTCATTCCAATTGAGGGGTATTGCATTGCAAAGTGGTATCTTTAAGAAAACAATGCTCAACAAAAAGTGGAACTACCTACAGTCACATCTATAAAGTAGGTGAATGGGTTACCAAGCCTCTAATACATGTCTGTCCAATTAAAGTTTCTACAGTTGTGGAAATGTTCTATACTTTTTAGACCTTATAGGTTAGGGAAAATTTTCTTAAACAAGACTCAAGAAACATCGACTAGAAAAGATTGATAAATTTGACTCTTTGTAATTCACACCTTTTGTTCCACAAAAACACCTTAAAAAGTGAAAAGACAAAAAGACAAGTTATAAACTGGTTGTCCTGGGTGTCTGGGCCACAGGCCCTGGTTCCAGGTGGGAGGCCAGGCTAGCAGATCACTCATATTGGCTGTCATTGTATTTTTTTTTCATGGGAACTCGTTAGACTAAGCCTCCAAAATGGTGCTGACATGCTGATTTTGGGTGACACTCACATTGAACACAGGGCATGTTCAGAACTATGGGCTACCAAGGTCTACTGCTGACCCTTAGGCTAAAGGAATTGCAGAAGCAAGAAAGTCTATATTTTTCAATACAAACAGGTTCCAAACAGCCATTGCACTGGAAGCAGTAACCATGTTGCTACCTTTTTCTCATGGTGGAAGATATGAAATTAGCCAGAAATGGTGAATTTGACAATCACGAACACAAAGAGATGATTTCTGGACCTGAAAAGGAAGAGATTCTGCTAAGATATTATGAAGAATTTTCACATGAACTGTTGAATAAATGAATGTGTAAATGTCTCTTCTCCACCCGGTATTCTAAATCTTCATTGATAAAACACTATATTTCAGATGGGCCCATGATTTTGTGAGATACTTTCAATCAAACTGTCTATATAGTAAGGGACTCTCCCAAAATATTTGCCTAGGGCACTGCATGCCCTGGAGCAGCCCTGCCGCCATTTATCACTTTCCGGCTTTATTTACTCCCCTCCCCCCACCAGCCCTGAATTCTCCACTTCTCTTCCTCCCCTTCCAGACGTTACCTCACCTTTACTACTGCTTGGCTCCATTGTATAAACCTGTTAGGATCATAGGTGTGGAAACTGACACACTAGAAGGAAAAGTGACTTACTCAAAGTCAATTAGCTAATCAGAGTTGGACCCAAATGGAGATGTTGGAGGCATATTTTTTGTGGCCATGCCCTAGCTGTGTGAGCACCCTTTACTTTGGGATTCCAAATGCAAGGCACACAACAGGAAGAAATCAGATCCTCTTTTTAAAAGATTCAGATTATTCTAATTCTAGGCTTGTCACTTTGTTAACCTCTTCGTCCTCTCCCCTGCTAAACAAGTACCAAAAAAAAAAAAAAAAAAGTCATGCACTGTCTGATCTAGCCACCAGATGGCAGCATAAAATTATCAAAGAACCACTGAGCCAGACTGCAAGAAAGGAGCCAAAGTCTTGCACCAAGCGGGACTAGGATCTGATATGAAAGGGAAAAAGTCTGATTCATACAAGTTCAGTATTAGAAGAAAGGGTGAAAGAAAAGTGCTCAATTCCCTCTAATCTGAAGAGCACCCTGACTGGGAGTCTGGCTTCAAGGTAGTGCTATTTAAAGAGGACTTTGATAAAGCATTTGGGGTAGAATTAGCAGGCCTGTGGGGGGCCTGAAAAGCAGTTAAAGGGGCCGGGACATATTATGGAAAAGAGAATAGAAGACCTAGGAAAGGGCTCTTTACAACTCAGAAGGGTTGTCTGCAAAGAGGGAAATATTAATAGATGAATAATCTTGTTGTTTGTAGTTCTATATAAATAAGGACATCTGAATACTTTGAGCTGTCCAAAGATGGAACAGACTACCTCCAGAACTGGTGAGATGCCAATCTCTAAAGGTATGCAAGCCAATGGTGGAGTTTGTGTGCGTGCTACACAGACAATCATCAGATAGAAAAGTTGGGCCACATGTCCTATCTTCTAAATAGCCCCAAATCCTCTGAACCTCATCAGAGTATTTGGGGCATTCTTCTAGCCCTGACCTCACACACACTATTTATGATGTCCTTCAAGGGTGTACCAGGATGTTGGGAGAGGTTTTCCAGTTTATCAAAAGAGACCATGGGGTTACATATCTCAAGGCTCAGTGAGTGTACACTTAACATTTGGGCAATTCATTGACTATATACTTCACATCAACATTAAAAATACTATAAAGGAATATTGAATTATATTAATAATATACATAGGAAAGTGTCAGTTTATGTTGAAATACATCAAAACAGAAGATGAACTAATAGATGAATAGAGGGATGGATAGATAAGTGGTTATATGATAAAACAAGTATAATAGCATAATAATGGTAGAGCCTATGTGGTGAGTCTTCACTGTAATATTCTTTCATTCTGGACGCATGATTGAAAATTTTGATAAACGAAATGAAATATGTGTGTGGGGGGTATATCACTGAGAATAAAAAAGGAGGGTGTTCCAAAGATTCCTTCATCTACTGAAACAACCACTGAAGCTTGGGAAAACTGTCAGAATCAACTTTTTTGGAACTCTGAAACCTAATAAAAAATGCAGAACAACTAGAGGAGTGTTTAATGAAGAAAGGCTACTAAAATTCAGTAAGAGAGCATTGTGGCATTTTTGCTTGCCCACCATCCATTCTCCATATCACAGTTTGGCAGGTGCAGTGGGGATGTCAGCCTGCATTCCCGTTGTGGTTTGCTGGTGCCAGAAGGAGCAATATGGATCTTGTTCTCAAAGAATTGTACTTGGGCATTTTGACCTGTCTAAGGGCTCTCTGAGAAATTGGGATCTGCTTTTGTTTCACACCCCTCAGAACTTACTCAGAACTAGAGCAGCCTCCCAGGTGGTGTTTATTCAAAGTATTTAAAGGCATATATTACTTCCAGACACCTGCGACAAGGGACAACAAATAGGGCAAGCAGCAGACAAACCATAAAGCCAAGGAAAGAAGAATATAAGGGAAGAGATACATGAGGAAATAAATGCTTTGCAAAGATCCTGCATATACTGGTAAATCAAGAAGGCTATACACATGACCATAGCTGGATGTATACCCAGAAAAGACCTGAAAAGATTGTAGGCTTTCACATGTATTTGCTTAAGTGATTCGCTTAAAAGACCTGGCTAGTCTTTAGGCTCTATGTGAACAGGAAGGGAATGCTAAGGCAAAATTGTAACCAGTCTGGCTAAGCATTGAAGGAGTGTCACAAATCAGAGCCAATCTGCAAAGACGAACAACTATAATCTATTAAACGCACCAGTAACAAACACTGGGGAGAGGGATCAATTTTATTTCCCACGTTATCACATTATAATATTAAAAATATGTAATTTTCACAAAAAATTACAAGGCATACAAAGAAATAGGAAAGTATGGCCCATACATAGAAAAAAATGGTAATTAACAGAAATGGTCCCCGATAAAGCACCAACACTGGACTTACTAGACAAGGATTTTATTTTATTTATTGATTGATTTACTTATTTTTAGTCTAATAGTTCTTCTTTAAATTTGTTTTCAATACGGAAATAATAATTGTGTGTGTATATGTATATATGGGGTAAAATGTGTTTTGGTATATGTATACATTGCAGAATGATTAAATCAAGCTAATTACCATATATATCAGCGTACATTCTTATTTCTTGTGATGAGATTATTTAAAATTTACTCTCTTAGCAATTTTGAAATATACGATACTTTAACTATAGTCACCATGCTGTGCAATATATCTCAAAACTTGTTCCTTCTCTCTAACTAAAATTTTTATCCTTTGACTTCATCCCACTTTCCCTCTTCCCCACGTCTGGTAACCACCATTCCACTCTCTACATCTATAAGTTTGACTTTTGAAAATTCCACATATAAGTGAGATAATGCAGTATGTCTTTCCATACCTGACTTATTTCACTTAGCATAGTGTCCTCCAGGTTCATACATGTTGTTGCAAATAACAAATTTTCCTTCTTTTCTAGGACTGACTAGCATTCCATTGTGTACATATATATCAAATTTTTTTTATCCTTTCATCCATTGATGAGCACTTAGGTTGATTTTATATCTTGGCTATTGTGATTAATGCTGCAATGAACATGGGAGTGCAGATGTTCAACATACTTATTTTAATTCCTTTGAACATATACCCAGAAGTGGGATTACTGGATTATAAGGTAATTTTATTTTTAGTTTTTTGAGGAACTTCCATAATATTTTCCATAATGGTTGTACTGATTTACATTTCCACCAACACTACATAAGGGCTCCCTTTTCTCCACATCCTCATCAACACTTAACTTTTGTCTTTTTGATAATAACCATTCTAACAGATGTGAGGTGATACTGCATTATGGATTTGATTTGCATTTCCCTGATGATTAGTGATGTTGAGCATTTTTTCATATATCTGTTGGCCTGGGTTGTTTCCACATCTTTGCAATTGTGAATTGTGCTGCTATAAACATTAGCGAGCAGATGTCTTTATTATAGAATGTCTTTTTTTCCTTTGGGTAAATACCCAGTAGTGGGATTGCTGGGTCAAATGGTAATTCTACTTTTAGCTCTTTGAGGTATCTCCATATTACTTTCCATAGAGGTTGTACTAATTTGCAGTCCCACCAGCAGTGTATGAGTGTTCCTATCTGTCCGCATCCCTGCCAACATTTGTTGTTTGGGGATTTTTTGGTATGAGCCAATCTCACTGGAGTTAAGTGATGTCTCATTGTGGTTTTGATTTGCATTTCCCTGATGATCAGAGAAGTTGAGCAATTTTTTATATGTTTTCTGGCCATTTTTCTGTCTTTTTTGGAAAAGTTTCTGTTCATGTTCTTTGCCCATTTTTTAACAGGGTTGTTTGATTTTATCTTGTTGATTTTCCTAAGTTCTGTATAGATTCTGGTTATCAGCCCTTTATCAGAAGTGTAGCATGCAAATATTTTTGTCCATTCTGTAGGTTGTCTGTTCACTCTAGTGATAGTTTCCTTGGCTGTGCAGAAGCTTTTTAGTTTAATCAAGTCCCATTTATTTATTTTTGTTGTTGCTGTGATTGTCACTGGGTCTCAAAAACTTCAAAAAAATAGAAATCATACCATGTATCTTCTCAGACTACAGTGGAATAAAACCAAAAATCAATCACAAGAGAAACACTCAAACCTACACACAGTCATGGAAATTAAACAACCTGCTGCTGAATTATTATTGGGTCAAGAATGAAATTATGATGGAAATCAAAAGATTCTTTGAACTGAATGACAAAGGGGACACAAGCTAGCAAAATCTATGGGACTCAGCATAAGCATTCCTCAGGGAAAAATTCATAGCCTTAAATGCCTACATCAAAAAGACAGAAAGATTATAAATTAACAACCTAATGTCACAGCTCAAAGAACTAGAAGAGGAACACCAAACCAAACCCACAGCCAGCAGAAGAAAAGAAATAACAAAGCTCACAGCAGAACTAAATGAAATGGAAAACAAAAAAAGTTATACCAAATATCAATAAAACAAAAAGTTGGTTCTTTGAAAAGATAAACCAAATTGACAGATCTCTTGTTAGATTAACCACGAATAGGAGAAAAAGGACCTTAATAAGCTCAATCAGAAATGAAAAAGGAGACATTACAACTGACACCACAGAAATACAAAACATCATCCATGAATACTACAAAAATCTCGACACACATAAACTAGAAAATGTAGGGGAAATGGACAAATTCCTGGAAACACACAACCTCTCAAGATTCAATCAGGAAGAAATAGAACTCCTGAACAGACCAATAGTGAGCAATAAGATCAAAGCAGTAATAAAAAATTCTTCCAACACAAAAAAGCCCTGGAACAGATAGATTCATAGCCAAATTCTGCCAGACCTACAAAGAAGAGCTGGCACCCATACTACATAAATTATTTCATAACATAGAGAAGGAGGGAATTTTCCCCACCTCATTCTACAAAAACAGTATCACCACCTTAACACCAAAACCATGAAAGGACACACACACAAAAAAACTACAGACCAATATCCCTTATGAAAATAGATGCAAAAATCCTCAATAAAATACTAGTAAACTGAATTCAACAGCAATAAAAAAAAAAACTCACCATGACTAAGTGGGCTCCATCCCAGGGATGCAAGGGTGGTTCAACATACATAAATCAATAACTGTGATTCACCACATAAACAGAAGCAAAAACAAAGATCATATGATCATCTCAATACATGCAGAAAAAGCATTTGACAAAATCCAGCACCTTTTCATGATGAAAATCCTCAAACTAGGCATAGAAGGAACATATCTCAAAATTATAAAAGCCATATATTTCAAACCCACAGCCAGCATCATGCTTACTGAGGAAATGTTTTAAACACTCCCCCTAAGAACTGGAACAAGACAAGGGTGTCCACTGTCACCACTTCTATTCAACATAGTGCTTGAATTCCTAGCCAGAGCAATCAGGCAAGAGAAAGAAATAAAGGGTATCTTCTGTGTGACTCATACAGATGTTAAAAAAGAAAGAATGAAAGGGTATCAAAATCAGGAAAGAGGAAGTAAAACTATTGCTTTTTGCTGATGATATGATCTTGTATCAAGAAAACCCCAAAGACTCCACCAAAAAAGTCCTGGAATTTATAAATAAATTCAGCAAAGTCTCAGATTATAAAATCAATGTACACAGTAGCATTTTCATGTACTAATAACAGTCAAGGTGAGAGTTAAATCAAAGACTCAATACCATTCACAATAGCTACAAAGAAAATAAAATACCTAAGAATATATTTAACCAAGGAGGTGAAAAATCTCTACAAGGAGAACTACGAAACACTGAGGAAAAAAATTGCAGATGACACAAACAAATAGGAAAATGTATCTTGCTCATGAATTGGTAAAATCAACATTGTTAAAGTGTCCATACTACCCAAAGTGATTTACAAATTCAATGCAATCCTCATCAACATACCAACATCAAATTTCACAGATCTAGAAAAATTAAGTTTATGCTTTATTTGGAACCAGAAAAGAGCCCAAAAAACCAAAGAAATCTTCAAATCTGGAGTCATCACATTACCAGACTTCAAACTATACTACAAGGCTATAGTAACCAAAAAAAATGGTATTGTTACAAAAATAGAGACATAGACCAATGGAACAGAATAAGCAGCCCAGCTATAAATTCATCTACCTACAGCCAACTGATCTTTGACAAAGCAGACACATGCTAGGGAAATGAAGCCCTATTCAATAAATGGTGCTGGGAAAACTGGATAGCCATATGCAGAAGAATGAAACAGGACCCCTATCTCTCACCACTCACAAAAATTAATTCAAGATGGATAAAAGACTTAAATATAAGGCATGAAACCATAAGAATTGTAGACAAAAATGTAGGAAAAACTCTTCTAGATCTTGGCATAGGCAGAGACTGAAATTAATTTTAAAAATCAAACAGAAATTCTGGAGCTGAAAAAAATTTTTTTAATGAAGTGAAAATGCAATAGAGAGCATCAAAAGCAAAACTGATCAAACAGAAGAACTCAAAGACTGGTTATTTGAAAATATACAGCCAGAGGAGGAAAAAAGGAAAAAGAATGAAAAGGAATGAAGAAAACCTACTACATTTATGAGATAGCATCCAAAGAGCCAATATTTGAGTTATAGAAATTCACGAAGGAGAAAGGAAGGACAAAATGGTAGAAAGCTTATTTAACGACATAACAAAAAAATTTCCAAATTTGGAGAAAAATATAAATATCCAGGTACAAGAAGGTCAAAAGTTTCCAATGAGATTCAATCCAAATAAGACTACATCCAAACATATTATAATGAAACTGTCAAAAATCAAAGACAAAGACAGGATTCTGAAAGCAGCAAAAGATAAGAAGCATATAAATAAGGGTGTTTGAACAAGCCTAGCGGCAGATTTCTCAGCAAAGACCTTACAGACCTTACAGGCTAAAAGAATGGATGATAATTCAACATGCTGAAAGAAAAAATAGTGCCAACCAGCAATACTGTACCCAGCAATGCTGTCCATCAGAAATGAAGGACTGATAAAGACTTTAGCAGAAAAAGAAAAGCTGAGGGAGTTATCACCACCATACCTGTCTTACAAGAATTTCTAAAGGGAGTTCATTGAGCTGAAAAAAAGGACCCTAATTAGTGGCATGAAAACATATAAAAGTATAAAACTCACTGATATAAATAAGCGCAAGGTCAAATTTAGAACGCTCTCATACTGTGGTGTTGGTTTGTAAATGATTTATATTTTAGTATGAAGGTTATAAGATAAAATTATTAAAAAGAATAGCTACAATAATTTGGTAAGGGATGCATAATATAAATAGATGTAAATTGTGGCATCAAATAGTAAATAGAGGACAGAATAGAATAAAAGTGTACAGTATTTTTAGGTGATATAAGTTAAGTTGTTATCAGCTTAGAATAGCCTGTTATAGTTATAAAAAGTTTTATGTAAGCCTCATGGTAACCACAAAGCAAAAACCTACAGTAGATACACAAAATATAAAAAGCAAGGAATGAAAGCATGCTAAAAGAGAAAATAATCTAATCACAAAAGAAGACAAGAGAGGAAGAAAGAAACAAAAGATCTACAAGACAACTAGAAAACAATTAACAAAAAGGCAGTAGTTAGTCCTTACCTATGAATAATTACATTAACAGCAATTGGATTAAATTCCCCAATAAAAAGACATAAAGTGGCTGCATGGATAAAGAAAAAAGAAACAAAGCCCAAGTATATGCTATCTACAACAGAGTCAACTTTACCTGTTAGGACATAGACAAAGTAAAGGGATGGAAAAAGATATCCATGCAGATGGAAACTGAAAAAGAGCAAGGGACACTATATTTATACCAGACAAAATAGACTTTAAGCCAAAAACTATAAAAAGAGACAAGAGAGGTCACTACATAATGATAAAGGTGTCAATTTATCAAGAGGATATAATAAGTATAAATATATACGCGCCCAACATCAGAGCACCTAAATATATAAAGTATAAAGCAAATGTTATATGTGTGCAGGGAGAGAGAGAGACTGTAATACAATAATAGTAGGGGATTTCAATAACTCACTTTCAACATTGAACACATCTTGCAGACAGAAAATTAATAAGGAAACATAGGACTTTGTTTTGAGAGCCCCCTTGCCATAAGGGGAAATGAAGGGGAGCTGGACATGGGTGTTTGCAGTGTGCCTTTCATGGGATACATCTTTTACCTGGTTGATGGCCTAATGCCTAGCTGTCTGACCTGTGACCAGGGAAATTCCTTCATACAGGAAACTTGTTTATACTAGCAGATGCCATGTAGCTCTTGTCTGACCCATGTGCAGTTTATGGCAGCCTGACTATCACTCTGGCACTGGGAGGCAGACCTTGTGTTCTTCCTGGCATCCTGGGGAAAACCCAATCTGGGGCAGCCCCTAGTTCTTCAGATGGAAGGTGCAAATTCAATATACCACCACAATAGGAAGCAAGTTCAAAGACTTTTACTTAGAGATCCTGGGCAGGGTGTGTGGAACGATTTGGGAGGGCAGGCTTTCATTCGAAGGTAACCTGAGAGAGGAATGAAGAGTTAGGCAGAGAGAGACAGAGTGTGTGGCAAGTAGCAAGATATATAAGAATTCAGTAGAGGAGTTTCCTCAAAAAGTGTAAAATAGAACTACCAAATGATCCAGCAATTCAACTACTGGGTATATATTGAAAAGAAATAAAATCATGTGTTGAAAATGTCTGCAGTCCCACGTTCATTGCAGCATTATTCATAATAGCCAAGACATGGAATCAACCTAAGTGTCCATCTATGGATAAGTGGATAAGGAAAATGTGTGTGTGTGTATACACACACACAAAATGGAATTCTACTTAGCCTTAAAAAAAAAGAAGGAAATTTTGTCATTTGTAACAACATGGATAAAGCTGGAGGACATTATGTTAAGTGAAATAAGCCAGGCACAGAAAGACAAATACCATACGATATCACTTATATATGGAATGTAAAAATTTGAACTCATAGAAAGTGAGAGTGGAATTGTGGTTACCAGGGGTAGGAGTGGGGGTTGGGAAGATGTTGGTTAAAGGGTGCAAATGATATAAAATTTCAGTTAGGAGGAATAAGTTCAAGATATCTATTGTACAGCATGATGACTATAGTTAATAAAAATGTATTGTATTCCTGAAAATTGCTGAGAGAATAGATTTTATGTGTTCTTACCACAAAGAAAATGATAAGGATGTGAGATAATGCACATATATATTAGATTGATTTAGCCATTCCACAATGTATACATATTTCAAAACAACATGTTGTACATGATAAATATATACAATTTTTATTAGTAATTTTTTTTAAATGTTAAAAGAAGCTAAATGAAGTAAAAGTGGAATAAACTCAAGGAGATCCACAATGAGACATGTTATAATCAAAATGCCAAAAATAAAGACAAAGAGAGATCTTGAAAGCAGCAAGAGAGAAGTGGCTCACCATGTACCACCCATCCCTGATACAATTAAAAGCTGATTTCCCATCAGAAACTATGGATGCCAGAAAGCAGTTGGATGACATATTTAAAGCATTAAATGGAAAAAACTGTCAATGAAGAATTTCATATTTGGCAAAACTATTCCTCAAAAAGAAAGGGGAAGTTATAGCATTCCACATAAACAAAAACAAAAGCTAGTAAACCTGCCCTATAAGAGATGCTTAAATGTGTCCTTCAGGATGAAATAGGAGGATGCTAGATAATAACTTGAAGCTATAGAAAAGAAATTAAGAACACTAGTAAAGGTAACTACATAGGTAAACATAAAATCCAGTATTGTTGTATTTTAAGTCTTTTTCTATATGATTTTGAAGAAAAATGAATAAAACAATAATTATAACTCAATGTAAATGTAAATATAACAAACCAAGCCTTATGGGATTCAGCAAAAGCAGTGCTGAGAGGAAAAATTATGCTGCAAAACCTATTTTAAAAAGAAAGATCTCAAATGAATAACCAAACTTTATACCTTAATGTATTAGAAAAAGAAGAGCTAACAGAAGAAAGGGATTAATAAAGACTAGAACAGGGTAAATGAAATAGACAATAGAAAGTAGTACATAAAATCAACAAATCCAAACCTTGGTTATTTGGAAAAATCAACAAATTTGACAAGTTGATTTAGGCATTCCACAATGTTTACATATTTCAAAACAACATGTTGTGCATGATAAATATATGCATTTTTATTAGTCAATTTATTATTATTAGTCATCTTGCCCACACTGTTTGCCTGGAAAGGGCCCCAACATCTCTGGTCACAGGCCCAAGGGGCCAGTTTGGGAGTTTAAGGTTGGGCAATGCCCCACCCTTGGACTGAGTTCAGGCTGATGTAGCTGCAGCCCTGCCCAACTGAGGAGGATCAAGGTAGCCCAAGCTCTTTTACCTACTCCTAGGACAATTCCCACTGCCTTGCTATAATCTACAGTTGAGAATGAGATGTGAGGGGACAGCACACCACCCAGTATCTTGCCCATGCTGTTTGCCTGGAGGAGGGCACACCCCCTTGGATCACAGGCCCAAGGTGCCATTTTGGGAGTTTAAAGCTGGGCAGCCTGGGAAGGGACATGGAGACAGGGACTTTCTCTCCTCCAACCACCCAATGCTGTGGACATAACAGCCTCTGCTCCCAAGCATGAGCTTTGAATTTCGGTGAGCTGCAGGATGGCCAATTCTAGGCTTGCAGGGGGGATACACCCCCAATAGTACTCTGCACACTGCACCCAGGTTCTACATGAAGGGTGTGGTTAATTTCTCTCCCTTCAGGGACAGGCAGTGTTTTTGCAGCTGTCCCAACCTGGGAATCTCAGCCCCTGGATCTCTACATCACTGAAACCACAGCAAAAGATCCTCAGCACCCACTCAAACCACAGGACCTTTGTAGGACCAGTGTGGACCGAGGGAACTGTGAGTCTCCTGGAGCTTGGGCATTCAGGTCAGGCCACTTCCAGCCAAAATGAGAGTTCATCATGCCAGAGGGCCCCCTAGGACAAAGGAGACCAGACACCAATTCCCCACCACTCAGGCCCTTCTCCTCCTCCTTCCCTCCCCTGCCCACTGCTGCTAAGGCAGCTGTGGCTGTTTCCACTTGAGACTGGCAAGGGTTCCACAGGGGAAAATTAAGCCAGGGCACATTGAAGTGGCTGCCCTGCACTGACAGAGCACCTATCCCACCCAGGATTCCACAGAGCTTGAGGCTCACTCCTTTCTCTCTAAAATGCCATAGTAATGCCTTCCTGTGAC
The DNA here is from genome assembly GCA_023783475.1 of Daubentonia madagascariensis. NCBI lineage: Eukaryota > Metazoa > Chordata > Mammalia > Primates > Daubentoniidae > Daubentonia > Daubentonia madagascariensis. Next base: position 208,458 of record JAKFHU010001194.1, on the reverse strand, counting down.
CCAAGGATGAAAGCTATTACCTCTCCTGAGAGAGAGAGTGGGGCTAGCAGTCCTCTTTCTAAGTCCCCTGTCTCTTCTAGGAGGAGTCTACCCTCCCTGAAGGCAATGCTCCGGCACAACCACACCTCCCCTGCCAGAACATTTCAGCCACAGCCCACAGCCAGTCTGGTCACCCAACACAAAGTGGGTTGAGCTGCCTTCATCAGCTCTGCTGCAACTGGGTCAAGTTGGGCCCTGGGAATCTGGGTGCTTTTGTGACCCTGAAGGACAGAGAACACTCTCAATGGCAAGAGAGGGAGGTGTGAGCAGCTTGTGTATGCCATAGCTGCCTGCCTCTGCTAACCTTATCAATAGGGGTCTGCCCCTTCTGTGTCAGGCTCACAGTGCATCCACCCATCCCATGCCTGAGCATTCTTCTGTAGCAGATCACCTCACCCTTCATTAGCATAGCCAGCGACTGAACTCAAAGCGTCTTGAGGGCAAATTTGCCAGCCTGGTCTTGGTCTAGTCCTCCCAGTACTCAACATGCTATTCAGGGACCTAGGAACTGAGGATTACCTAACCTAGTCCATCACCACTGGCACCTGAACACTCTGCCAGGCATTGGAGGTCCAACTGACCCAAATTTCCAGCAACACCAGAGTGGGTATCTACCTGCATGAGTCTAAAGGCAGTGTAATTCTCCCTCTCAAACACTGAGCAACAGAGTTCCCAGTAGAGGAGAACAGATCAATGGCGAAGCTATCTCTTTTGAGCTGAAGGAAGAGGTTCCAGATGAGAAGGAACCACATAAGAGCTCTGACAATATAAAAAACAGCTTCTTTCAACACCCTCCAAAGGATAACACTAGCTCCCCAGCAATAGACTCCAATCCTAAGGTAATTTTTGAAAGGTCAGATATGGAATTCAAAATATGGAACACAAGCAAGTTCAAAAGGATCAATGAGAAAGCTGAGAGCCAACACAAAGAAACCAAAAAAATAATTCAGAATGTGAATGAAAAATTCACAAAAGAGATAGGTTTAAGAAAAAACAGAACTTATGGAAATGAAAGAGTTATTTAGGGAATTTCAAAATAAAGCAGAAAGTCTAAACTAAGCAGAAGAAAGAATTTCAGAGCTCGAAGAGGCTTTCAAATTAACCCAGTCAGCCAAAAATGTTTAAAAAAACAGAAACAAGAGAAATGAACAAAGTCTTTGAGAAGTATGGTATTATGTAAAATGCCCAAACATAAGAACCATAGGTATCTCCGAGGGAGAAGAAACAGCAAAAATTGTGCAACACCTATTTGAGGGAATAATGGAGGAAAACTTCCCTGGTCTTGCTAGAGATTTAGACATCCAGATACAAGAAGGTCAACAAATTCTTGGAAGATTCATTGCACACAGGACATCACTAAAGCCATAGTCATCAGTCTGGCCAAAGTCAGAGCAAAGGAGAAAATCCTACAAGCTACAAGAGGAAAGCATCAAGTAACTTACAAAGGAAAACCCCTCAGATTAACAACAGACTTCTCAACAGAAACCTTACAAGCCAGAAGGAATTGGGGTCCCATATTTAGTCTTCTTAAACAGAATAACTGGAAGCCAAGAATTTTGTATCCTGCAAAACTAAATTTCATAAATGAAAGAGAAATAAAATCTTTCCTAGACAGGCAAACACTAAGGGAATTTGTCACCACTAGATCTGTGAACAAGAAATTCTCAAGTGCTCTAAACACTGAAAAGAACAGTTGATATTCACCAGTGTAAAAACACTCAAAAGTAAAAACTCACAGCTCTTATAAAGCAGTAACACAAGGGAGACTACAAAGCAACTGTGTCAATCAACGTGGTGACTGAAACAGTATCTCACTTACCAATACTAACATTGCATGTAAATAGTCTAAATGCTCCACTAAAAAGATATAGATTGATGGAATAGATTAAAAAACCCACAAGCCAAATATCTGCTGTCTCCAAGAAACCCATTTAACTCATAAAGAGGTAACACTCAAGGTAAAGGGGTGAAAAAATATTCCACACAAATAGAAACCAAAAGTGAGCAGGGGTAGCTATTCTCATATGAGATAAAACAGACTTTAATTCAACAGTAGAAAAAGACAAAGATGGTCATTATATAATGATAAAGCAATCAATTCAACAAGAAGATATAACAATCATAAATATTAATATATATGCATCTAATACTGTAGCTCCCAGATTCATAATATAAATACTATTTGACCTAGGAAATGAAATAAACAGCAACATAATAACATTGGGGACTTCAATGGTCCACTGACAGAACTAGAAAGATCACCAAGGCAGAATATCAACAAACACTGGACTTAAATGGGACTCTAGAATGAATGGACCTAATGGAAATTTACAAAACATTCTACCTCCAAACTGCAGAATATACATTCTTCTCATCAGCAGATGGAGCATTTTTCAAGAAAAAACATGTTAGGCCGCAAAACAAGTCTCAGCAAGTTTTTAAAAATTGGAATCTTACCGTGTATCTTCTCAGACCACAGTTCAATAAAACTCAGTGGGTGCACATATGGCCACAGTGGAGGGGCTTCCCACAATGCTGGCTGTGTACCACATGGCTCTGATGAGAAGAGCCCCCGCTAATAGCATCAGAGAAGCCACCACTGCACCTATCACACCAGAATATAGCAACAAAGCAAAAGGCTTTGGGCCTGGGCTCTGGTCATATGGTATTGATTGTACCAGCATTCCAGCTCCACTCATGGCTGCAAAGGTTGCACCAGTTGTCACCCAAGAGCCTCTCATTATGAGAATAGAAGTTCTGCTTATTGCCAAAGAACAAACAGACAAAGCTGTTAAGCCAATTCTTCTTGCTAAGTACATACAGGTAGAATGAATTCTATCCTTCACATACTGAGGCCAAATTATAGCCTTTTCAATAGCTCCAATCTCATTAGACATTCCCAAGCCATAGTAGCACGATGCTCCAACAGACCATCGTCCAATCTGATCAATTTTAAATATTTTTTCATCAATGGTTCTAATGCCAGCTCTTTGAGTTCTCTGCCAATTTTCCCACACCAGATTCCAATTCTTGTCTTGGTGGCATATTCCCTGCTGGGTGTTAAGAGCCATTGATTCTTTGTGATGGAATTCTTCATAACAGGGGAGGTCTCACAAAACCCTTGAAGATAGTGTCCAAAGACACACAAGCCTTGCTAACAGCAAGGTGGTGCACCAGGTGTACCAAGGAGATCTGAAATGCAGGGATCCCAGGTGCCTGCTGGCCCAGGGGACCATTACCTCAGTGCCTGGTCACCTCTACCACACATTTCCCCTTCTGGGCCAGGGAAATGTGCATACCCCCATCACAATTTTTAATAATAATATGTTGGAGAAAGGTGAGTCATGGAGTTTTGGGAGCCCTAACCCACCATCTAAAATGTCTGAGTACCCTGCTAGAGAGGCCTAGCAGCTTCCAGGCATTCCAGCTACCAAAACTAAGGTGCTAAAATTATGACTAAAGCTATCTGTATTGTCTAGTCCCAGTCAAGCTCCAAATTGAAAGCGGCTGCATGAGTGACTCCAGAAAATGCCACATAAATTATAACTTCCCAAGTGAGCCCAAACAACCCACAGGATCATGAGAAATAATGAATTATTGATGTTTTAAATAAATAAATAGGAACATAAATATAGCCCCAGGTGATTCGGTAGCACACCAAAGTTTAGTCCTTCAAAAAGGATGAGATTGTATGAGAAAGGATAAGAAGCAATTGTAGTTTGCCTCTTAGGAAGGGATTAATTTTGAATAAGATAATTAACCAGAAATTGACCTGGTGCCAATTCTGAGTGCTATAGGCAACCAGAGGGAAAGAAGAATAAGCCATACCTTCCACTCAGAGCCACACGGAATTTCTTTTCTCACTGCTTCTCAGATTAATCCTATTTATGTTGGGGTATTCAATTCTTCCACATAGACCTATGTTTTTGGTTTGTATCTCCCAATCTAGTAGGCTTTCTTAGGTCAGTGGTCCTTAAAGAGTGGTGAGTCCAGCAGAGCAGCAGCGTCAGCATCACTTGGGAACTTACTAGAAATGCAAATTTCTAGGCCCCTTCCTAGACCTACTGAATAAGAAATGTGGGTATGGAGCCCAGAAATCTGTGTTTTATCAAACCCTCCAAGTGATTCTAGTGCACATTGAAGTTAGGGCTTCTTAACAAACTAGGGATACAAGTGTGTATGTTTAAGAGACACTCCCCTGACAGCATTAGAAATCTCAACTTCAGAAAATCTTCAAGTTGTTTGATTGTGTTGCCTTCCTTTCTCTGCAATCATAATAAATACCACCATATATATTTAGAACTTATTATATTCCAAAAGCTTTAAAGATATTATTTCATTTGATCCTCGCGAAAGGCACTATAAGCTATCTTCATCATACAGATATAGAAATCATGTTTCAGATATGTGAGGTGATTTGCCTAGGCCCCCACAAGCTAGGAGTGGGAAGGGCTGAGATTTGAACTCTGTCTTAATGCTATAGTCCATGATATAAACACTACTCTACAATGTCTCCTAAAATCCTATCCCATCTCAAACCACACCAAACTACCACATGTGGCCTTACTGTGGATCTTAAGTCAGAAAAGAGAAAAGACAGGGTAAGGGCTTAAATTCAGATCTGCCAATTCCATCTTTTAAAGCCTAATTCCGAGCTTTTTAAAGCCTACCTCTATCCTACATTGTTCAAGAATGCTTCTCTAGAGGCCCCAAACCAGAATTAATTTCTGTATTTCACATACTCCTATAAGTTTTATTACTTGTGACACTGCCATCCTAGTTTAACCCTCTGACCCTTTGAGATTTAAGTACTGTATGCTCTGTATGGCAACAGAATAGTAACAGAAAACAAGCGCTACATAAGGTTGCTTCAGGAATTGTTTTCCTATGAAAAATTCTTCCCCACTGCCAAATGAAGCTTCTCTCTCTCCCCCAACACAATTCCTAGGTGCTGTCATCTTCCAAACAAGTTCACTATGAAAACAGCATAGTTTCCTTTTATCTCAGTGGAGCTTCTTCTTATGAAAAATGCAAATGTTGTTTCCAGGTAGTTTTCTTTTTTGCATTTTTGAGCAATGGCACTCTTTCAATTTCTGTTTCCCAAACTCCTACAGCAAAAATAGCATAGTACTATTTTTGTCATTGTCAGGGAAGAGACAGCAAGGTAGAGAGAGATGAGCAATGACAATGACACAGCATTTTGTCCATAACTGAAGATTGGCCATGCCCACTGCAAATCACTAAGAAAACTATACTACAGCTTTGGTTCAAAGAGGTGCCAGCAGTGGGGTGTGTGTGTGTGTGTGTGTGCATGCCTACATGTGTGTAATGTGTCTGTGTACAGGTTCAAGGGATTGTATATTAGTGTAGTTTTAGGACTCTAAGACCTTGAAAGGGAGAACAGAGCACTAAAAGAGAAAGAAGAAAGTACCAGAGTAAGCATTTTGTCAATGCCTGAAAACCAGGACTCCCTGTCATAGCATCCTTTTTATTCCAAAGACATGAGAGGAAGAAGCAGAAAGAGGATACATGACTGTGAGGAACATTGAGGGCTGAGGTAGGTTTGGAACTATGAATATTGACTTCTCACTCCTGTTTCCATATAGGTAGTTACTTCAGGATTTGGGAATCCTGGATAAAACCCTAAAATGCTTGGCATTAGTGGCCTTAAAAACACTATATATAGAAAGTGGATTCTGAGAATATGGAAGACTAGGAAGCATCAGAAATCTGTCTAGACAACAATTGTATTGGCAGAATTGGAATAATATAAATATTTTGGAACTCTGGAGTCTACTGAAGGCTTAAATTTTCCAGAGAAAGGTCTCAGCAGTAAATTGAGGTTAATGCTGGCCAAGTTGAACTCTTAGCACAGTATTAGCTACCCATCCCCTACTCCAGCCCTGTGGCAGGCAGTCACGTATGTTCGCCTTGAACATAGCTTGTAGGAGATAGAGTGGTCAAAAATGACATTGTCCTCCAGGGATCTGTCCTCTGATCATGTGGTGAAGACAAAGAGGTGGGTGGTCATTGTTGCTACACATCTCCTTATAGTTTTGTGTTTGTTTGGTTGGTTGGTTTTGGAGGGGCGGTTTATTTGTTTGTTTGTTTTTTTATTTTTATTTTTATTTAGTTCAAATACTTTCTTTCTCTCTTTTTGTTAGTTTTCTTTTTTTGAGACAGACTCTCACTCTCTCACCCTGGGTAGAGTGCAGTGGCATCATCATAGCTCACTACAGTCTCAAACTCCTGGGCTCAAGCGATCCTCCTGCCTCAGCCTCCTGAGTAGCTGGGACTACAGGCACACGCCATGACACCCAGCTAATTTTTCTATTTTTAGTAGAGACTGGGTGTCACTCTTGCTCAAGCTGGCCTCGAACTCCTGAGCTCAAGCAATCCTCCCACCTTGGCCTCCCAGAGTGCTAGGATTACAGGCGTGAGCCACCGCGCCAGACCTACCTCTCCTTTTCGTTACAAGACCCTACCCTCTGGCTGAAGTGACTTCCAGGGGGTTTAAAAATTCAGCACCCTTTTCTGCCCTTTATTTTTCTCTTTCTCTCCTCTGTAGAGCCAGATATTAAAGACTAGGACATTCAGAACAACTGCACATAGGCCAGGCATGGTGGCTCATTACTGTAATCCCAGCACTTTGTGAGGCCAAGGCAGGAGGATCACTTGAGGCCATGAGTTTGAGACCAGCCTGGGCAAAATAGCGAGACACTGCCTCTACAAGAACTCAAAGGCATGTGGAAAACTAAAGATCTCAATAAAGGTAAACGTATGGGCAATTATAAAAGCTAGTATTATTGTAATTTTGGTTTGTAACTCCACATTTTATTTTCTACATAATTTAAGAAACTAATGCATTTAGAAGTATTGTTAGTTTATGCTTTGGGGCACACAATGTATAAAAATATAATTTTGTGACGTTAACAACTGAAAGGGGTAGGGATGGAGCTGTCAAGGAGCAGAGTTTGTGTGTGTTATTGAAGTTGGTATAAATTCAAATTAGAGTGTTATAACTCTAGGATGTTAAATGTTATCCCCATGGTAACCACAAGGAAAATAGCTATAGAATATACATGAAAGGAAATGAGAAATGAATTTAAACATTTCACTACAAAAAACGACTAAACGCAAAAGAAGACAGTAATACAGGAAATAAGGGACAAAAAAGCAATAAGGAATATGAAAAACAAACAGCAAAATGACAGAAGTAAGCCCTTCCTTCTCAGTAATTATTTTAAATATAAATGGATTTAACTCTCCAATCAAAAGACAGATTGGAAGAATGGATAAGACACATGATCCTCCTGTAATCCCAGCACTTTTAGAGGCTGAAATGGGAGGATTGCTTGAGCCTAGGAGCTCAAAACCAGCATGGGCAACATAGCAAGATCCTGTCTTTACAAGAAATTTAAAAATTAGCCAGGCATGGTGGCATGTGCCTGTAGTTCTAGCTATTCAGGAGGCTGAGGTGGGAGGATGTGTTGAGCCCAGGAGTTTGAGGCTGCAGTGAGCTAAGATTGTGCCACTGCACTCCAGCCTGGGTGACAGAGGGAGACCCTGTCTCAAAAAAATAAAAATAAAAAACACATGATCCAACTATGTGCTGTCTACAAGAGACTCACTTTAGATCTACAGGCACAAATAGATTGAAAGTGAAAGAATGGAAAAAGATATTCCATGCAAATATTAACCAAAAGAGAGAAAGGGGGCTATATTAATATCAGACAAAATAGACTTTTAATCAAAAAGTTTATAAGAGACAAAGGGCTTTATATATTAATATTAATAAAAGGTTCAATAAATCAGGAAGATACATTTATTTACCTAATGACAGACCATCAAAATATATAAAGGAAAGACTGATAAAATTTAAGGGACAAATAGACAGTTCAACAATAATAGTTGGAAACTTTAATACTCCACTCTCAATAATGGGTAGAACAACCAGAAAGAAGATAAGTAAGGAAATAGAGAACTGGAACAACACAATAAACCAACTAGACCTAAAAGATTATAAAGACCACTCTACCCAACAACAGCATACACATTCTGCTCAAGTGAACATGAGATATTTTCCAGGATAGAACATATGCTAGGTTACAAATTAAGTCTCAATTGATTTTAAAAGATAGCTTTCATACAAAGTATCTTTTCTGACCACAACAGGATGAAGTCAGAAATCAATAACAGAAGTATTAAACTGGGAAATTCATAATTTACACATAAATTACACATTTACGAATACACTCTTAAGCAATAGATCAAAGGAGAAATCAAAAGAAAATTAGAAAACGCTTACAGACTAATGAAAATGAAAACACAACATACCAAAATATATGCGATGCAGCAAATGCAGTGCTAACATAAAAACTTATAGCTTTAAATGACAACATTAAAAAAAAGGCTGGGTACAGTGGCTCAAACCTGTCATCCCAGTATTTTGGGAGGCCGGGGTGCAAGGATTGCTTGAGACCAGGAGTTCAAGACCAGCCTGGGTAACATAGTGAGACCCCATTTCTACAAAATAATTTTTTTAGTTTTTTCCACTTTTATTTTTAGTTGACACATAATCATTTTACATATTTATGCGATACAGAGTGATATTGTGATACATGTAAACAATGTTTAATGATCAAATCAGGGTAATTAGCATATCCATCACCTCAAACATTTATCATTTCTTTGTGTTGTGAGCATTCAAAATCTCTCTTCTAGCTTTGTGAAAATATATACTAAATTGTTGTTAACTATATTCACTATAGACTTCTATAGAACGCTAAAATTCACTCTTCCCATCTAGCTGTAACTTTGTATTCATTAACCAACCTCTCCTTATCCTTTCCTCCCTCTACCCTTCCTATCTTCCAATAACCACAATTCTACTCTCTACTCCCATGAGCTCAATTTTTTTTAGCTTCCCCATATGAGTGACAACATATGGTATTTATCTTTTTGTTCCTGACTTATTTAATTTAACATAATTACCCAGGCTCATCCATGTTGCCACGAATTACAGAATTTCATTCTTTTTATGGCTAAATAGTGTTCTATTGTATATACGTATACCACATATTCTTTATGAATTCATCTGTTGATGGACATTTAGGTTGATTCCATATCTTGGCTATTGTGAATAGCGCAGCAATAAACATGGGCTTGCGGGTATCTCTTCCATATATCAATTTCCTTTCCTTTGGATAAATATCCAGTAGTGGGATTACTGAATCATATGGTAGTTCTATATTTAGCTTTCTGAGAAACCTCCATACTGTTTTCCATAATGACTGCTCTAATTTAGTTCCCACTAACAGCATATGAGTTCCCTGTTCTCTGCATCCTCACCAGCATTTCTTATTTTTTGTCTTTTTAATAATAGACATTCTAACTGGAGTGAGATGATATCTCATTGTGGATTTGATTTGCATTTACTTTATGATTAGTGAAGTTGAGCATTTTTTAATATCCTTGGCCATTTGTATGTTTTTGTTTTTGTTTTGAGAAAGGGTCTCATTATGTTGCCCAGGCTACAGTGCAGTGGTGCAATCATAGCTTACTGCAACCTCAAACTCCTGCACTCAAGGGATCCTCCTGCCTCAGCCTCCTGAGTAGCTGGGACTACAGGTGTATGCCACCATGTCCAGTTAATTTTTAAAAAGTTTTTTGTAGATATGGGGTCTCACTATTGCCCTGGCTGGTATTGAACTCCTGGCCTCAAGTGATCCTTCTGCCTCAGCCTCTGAAGTGCTAGGGTTACAGGCATGAACCACTGCACCTGGCTCATTTGTATGTCCTTTATTGAGAAATGTCTATTCAAATCCTTGGCCCACTTTTAATTGGATTATTTGGTTTTGTGCTGTGGAGTTGAGTTCCTTGTATATTCTGGATATTAGTCCCTTGTTGGATAATGTCTTAATCTGTTTTCTGTTGCTTAGAACAGAATACCTGAAACTGGGTAATTTATAAAGAAAAGGAATTTATTTCTCATAGTTCTGGCAGCTGACAAGTCCAAGGTTGAGAAGCCACATAGGGTGAGAGTCTTCTTGCTGGTGGGCATTCACAATAAAGTCCTGAGGAGGTGCAGGGTATCACGTGGTAAGGAGGCTGAACATGCTAACCTGCTAGCTCAGGTCTCTCTCCCTCTTCTTATAAAGCCACAAGTTCTCTGCCCACAGTAACCCATTAATCCATTAACCTGTTAATCCATTAATCTATTAATTCATGAATGGATCAATCCCTTCATAAGGGCAGGGCTCCCATGACCCAATCACTTCCTAAAGGTCCCACCTCTCAATACTGCCACATTGGAGATTAAATTTCAACATGAGTTTTTGAAGGGACAAATATTCAAACCAGAACAAATGGATCATTTCCAAATATTTTCTCCCATTCTACAGGTTGTCTCTTTACTCGTTGACTGCTTCCTTTGCTATGCAAAAGCTCTTTAGTCTGATATAGTCGCATTTATCTATTTTTGTTTTTGTTGCCTGTGCTTTTGAAGTCTTAGTCATAAATTCTTTGCCTAGACCAATGTCCTGAAGCATTTCCCCTATGTTTTCTTCTAGTAGTTTTATAGTTTGGATCTTATGTTTAACTGTTAATTTATTTTGTGCTGATATTTGTATATGGTGAGAGATAGTGTCAGGGTGGCAGCCTGCCCTCGGTTCTTGGTGTGCTCTTGGCTGAAGAATGACCAGACACACCAAAGTGTCAGGTCCAGCCTCTTGGTGGACTGTTATCCTAGTTCCTTGGCTCCTTGCTTGGAAAAACAATCACAAGCAGGGCTGGTGCTACAGAGTGACCACAAGCAGGATGCAGTTTTATGCGAGTAGCTTTTTATTATAAAACAAAACACTTGTGGAGACAGACAGACAGACAGACTGACTCTTTATCTCTGGGAATTCTTGAGTTGTTTCCTTTTATTGGCCTGTTCGGGGGAAGGGCTTTTGGGAGGTGTGGGATGTTACCAAATGATTAACAGGTATTCTCAAGGTTGTACCTGTGTATTTGAGCTCCTTCTCTAAAAGCCCTACCTGGGGACAGGAGGGATAAACCACAATGTAGATTTAAGCTAATGACATAATAATTAGCCTTAGGTTACTCTAGGTCACTTTTCAAATCCTACTATGCCTAGGCTGGGGAATTCCCAGATTGGTAAAGCCTTCCCTCCTTTTCCAGGTGTAGCAGTTGCTCGGGATAGGATTAAGGGTGGGGCAACACCAACACTGAGTGCTGGCCCTGATCCTTCTTCCCAGGTGGGGCAATTGCTTGAGGCAGCACCAAAGCAGGGCACCCTTGGCTCTAGAAGAACCAGAGATCCTAGCTATCTACCTAACAATAGGAATACGGTTTCATTCTTCTGCATATGGATATCCAGTTTCCCCCCAGCACCATTTATTAAAGAGGGTGTCTTTTCCCCAAGGTATGTTCTTGGTGCCTTTGTCAAAATTCAGTTGGCTGTAAAAACATGGATGAATTTCTGGGTTCTCTATTCTGTTCTGTTGGTCTGTGTCTGTTTTTATACAAACATCATGCTGTTTGGGTTGTTATAGCTTTGTAATGTGTTTTAAGTCGGTAATTGATGCTTCTAGCCCTTTTTTTTTTTTTTTTTTTGTTTTGTTTTTGGTTTGATTTTTTTGCTCAGTATTGCTTTAGGTTTTCAGGGTCCTTTGTGGTTTTGTATGAATTTTAAAATTGTTTTTTCTATTTCTACGAAGAATTTAATTGGTATTTTGGTAGTGATTGCATTGAATCCATAGGTTGCTTTTGTAGTACAATCATTTTAACAATATCAGTTCTTCCAATCCATGAGCATGAGATATCTTTCCATTTTTTTTTTTGTGTGTGTGTGTGTTCTCTTTAATTTCTTTCATCAGTGTTTGGTAGTTTTCATTACAGAGATCATTCACCTCCTTGGTTAAATTTATTCCTAGGCATTTTATTATTTTTTTAACTATTATACATGGGATTGCTTTCTGATTTCTTTTTCAGCTAGTTTGTTATTGGTGTATATAAACACTAATAATTTTTGTATGTTAATTCATCAACTTTACTAAATTTTTGTATTTCAAAATATTAAGGGTGTACAAATGTTTTTGTTACATGGGTAGCTTTTATAATACTTAAGTCAGGGCTATTAGTGTGCCCATCACTCAAATAGTGTTCATTGTACCTGTTAGATAGGTTTTTACCCCTCCCATCCTTCCCGCTTCCTCTTCCTGATTTCTAATGACTTTTACTTCTCTTTGTGCCCATGTGTGCCCATGGATTAGTTCCAAATTATTAGAGAGTACATGTGGTGTTTGTTTTTCCATTCCTGAGATACTTCACTTAGGATAATGGTCTCCAGTTCCATTCAAATTGCTGCAAAAGGCATTAATTCATTTCTTTTTATGGCTGAGTAGTACTCCATGATATATGTGTTCCACATTTTGTTAATCCACTCATGAATTGATGGGCACTTAGGTTGATTCCATATCTTTGCAATTGTGAATTTTGCTGCAATAAACATTAGGGTGCAGGTGTCTTTTTTATAAAATGCCTTCTTTTCCATTGGGTAGATACCCAGTAGTGGGATTACTGGATTGAATAGTAGATATATTTTTATTTCTTTGAGAAATCTCCATACTGTTTTCCATAAAGGTTGTAATAATTTGCAGTGCCACAAACAGTATATAAGCATTCCTTTCTCTCTACATCCACGCCAGCATCTATTGTTTTTGGACATTTAATTTTTTTTCTTTGTACAAGTTATTTCTTTAATATGATAAAACAAAACATTAATTTCTTCATAGAAAAAAGATATACAGTGCCTGTACATTTTTCTCATAATGCATTTATACACATAGAAATTTTCTTATTCATCCCTTCTTTTTTTTTAATTTCAAAGCACTAAGGGGGTACAAATGTTTTTGTAATTCTTGAGTCCTGGCTATAGGTGTGCATGTTGCCCAAATAGTGTTCATAGTACCCATTAGGTTGGTTTATTCCCCTCCCTTTCTCCCCTCCCCTCTGGTAGCTTTCCACTGTGTTTTACTTCCCTCTGTGCACATGTATGCTCATCTGTTAGTTCCAATTTAATAGTGAGTTCATGTGGTGGTTTTTTTAATTCTTTTTTTTTTTTTTTTTTGCCTGTATGTGTGGTTTTACTAGCTGTTGGGGTATAGTTCTCAAGAATCAGCACACTCCTTTTCCTTCCTCTGAGCCGTAGGTCCCGTGGGATTTTTTTTCAATTTAATTTAATTTAATTTAATTTCAGAGTATTATGGGGGCACAAATGTTTTGGTTACATAAATTGCTTTTGTACAGTTTCAGTCAAAGATATAAGTGCAACTATCACCCAGATAGAATGCATTGTACCTGTTAGGTGTGAATTTACTCATCCCCTCCTCCCCCCACCTACTTGATTTCCAATGAGTTTTATTGACATATGTGCACATAAGTGTTGTTCGATTAATTCCAATTTAATGGTGAGTACATGTGGTGTTTGTTTGTTTTTCCACTCTTGTGACACTTCCCTTTGAAGAATGGTCTCCAGTTCCATCCAGGTTAAGACAAGAGGTATTAGTTCACCACTTTTTCATGGCTGAGTAGTACTCCATGGTATACATACACCACATTTTATTAATCCACTCATGTATTGATGGACACTTGGGTTGTTGCCACATCTTTGCAATTGTGAATTGTGCTGCTATAAACACTCAAGTGCAGGTGTCTTCTTTATAAAATGTCCTTTTTTCCTTTGGGTAAATAACTGGTAGTGGGATTGCCGGATCAAATCATAGGTCTACTTTTAGTTCTTTGAGGGATCTCCATACTGTTTTCCATAGAGGTTGTACTAATTTGCAGTCCCACCAACAGTGTATAAGCATTCCTTTTTCTCTGCATCCACTCCAGCATCTATTGTTTTGTCACTTTTTAATAAATGCCATTCTAACTGGGGTAAAGTGATATCTCACTGTGGTTTTAATTTGAATTTCCCTGATGATTAGTGACATTGAGCATTTTTTTATATGTTTATTGGTCATTTGTCTTTCTTCTCTTGAGAAGCTTCTGTTCATATCTTTGGTCCACTTTTTAATAGAGTTGTTTGTTTTTTTCTTGCTGATTTGCTTGAGTTCTTTGTAAATTCTTGTTATTGGCCCTCTGTCTGATGTGTAGCTTGCAAATATTTTCTCCCATTCTGTAGGTTGTCTATTTGCTCTGTTCATTGTTTCCTTAGCTGTGCAGAAGCTTTTTAGTTTAATCAAATCCCATTTATTAATTTTTGGTGTTGCCATGATTGCCATTGGAATCTTTTTCATAAATTCTTTGCCTAGGGCAATACTAGAAGAGTTTTTCCTACATTTTCTTCTAGAATTTTTATGGTTTCATGCCTTAGATCTAAGTCTTTTATCCATCTTGAATTAATTTTTGTAAGTGGTGAGAGATAGGAGTCTTGTTTCATTCTTCTGCATGTGGCTACCCAATTTTCCCAGCACTATTTATTGAACAGGGCTTCTTTTCCCCAGTGTATGTTGTTGTCTGCTTTGTCAAAGATCAGTTGATTATAGGTAGATTGTTTTATATCTGGGTTCTCTGTTCTGTTCCATTGATCTATGTCTCTATTTTTATACCAATGCCATGCTGTTTTTGTTACCATAGCCTTGTAGTATAGTTTGAAGTCTGGTAATGTGATGCCTCCAAATTTGTTCTCTGTGCTCAAGATTGCTTTGGCTATTTGGGCTCTTTTTTGGTTCTGAATTTTTTTTTATCAGTTCTAAGACTTTTTTGGTGCAGTCTTTAGGTTTTTCTATATATAGGATCATGTCATTTGCAAAGAGAGACAATTTGACTTTCTCTTTTCCAATTTGGATGCCCTTTATTTCTTTCTCTTGCCTGATTGCTCTGGCTAGGACTTTCAGTACTATGTTGAATAAAAGTGCTGAAAGTGGGCATCCTTATCTTGTTCCAGGTCTTAGAGAAAAGGCTTTCAGCTTTTCCCCATTCAGTATGATGTTAGATGTGGGTTTGTCATACATGTGTTGAGGTATATTCCTTATATACCTAATTTGTGGAGAGTTTTTATCATGAAGCAATGTTAAATTTTATCAAATGCTTTTTCTGCATCTATTGAGATAATTATATGATTTTTATCCTTCATTCTTTTCATGTGATATATCACACATTGATTTGTGTATGTTGCACCATACAAAATGGTAAATTTTATGTTATGTTTATTTTATCACACTAAAAAAAATTTTAACCCCCACTATATATAGGGAAATGTGCATCAGAATAGTATATGACATCACAAAGGTAGTCAGTATGGAATTTGACACTCTTTATAAGCTTCTGTCCTTATTAATGGTGTTCCTGTCTCACATCTCCTAGGACTCCAGAGTTTGGAGTTTCCTGTTGGTTACATATTGTGACTTTATATAAGCACATCTCTAGGATTGTCCTCCTGATCACAGGATACTCCAGGACCCTGAAAGCTGGCTCAGGTTTATGCCTAACAGGCAAACCCAAAGAACTCTCCCAATGCATCTGCATTTAAATCTTATTGTATTCCTAAAGAACATTTGCTAATTAACCAAGTGGCTTTAAACATAAGTGCTATAGAAACATGACAGACTTATTTTTGTTCACCCACAAGTCTTATCATCACTAGCATTTGCTGTTGTCATTATTTTTTATTTTAGTCATGGTGATACGTGTAGCGATTTCTCCTTGTGGTTTTAATTTGCCTTTTACAAGTGGCTAATAATGTTGAACATCTCTACATGGATTTATTTATCGCCTGTGTAGCCAACTTGGTGAAATGTCTCTTAGGGTATTTTGCCCGTTTTCCAATTAGACTTTTTTTTTTTTTTTTACTGTTGAGTTTTGAGAATTCTTTTCCTATTGTAGATACTGGTCCTTTGTGAGCCATGTGGTTTGCAAATATTTTCTCCCAGTCTGTAACTTGTCTCTTCATCTTCTCTACAGGGTGTTTTGAAGAGCAAAAGTTTTTAATTATTTATGTGGTACAATTGATCAATTTTTCCTTCTATGTGTCATATCTTTTGTTGTCAGGTATATGAACTCTTTGTCTTGCCCTTGATCCCAAAGATTTTCCTCTGTTTTTCTAAAATTTATATAGTTTTACATTTTACAAATTAAATTTGTGATCCATTTTGAGCTAATTTTTGTAAAAGGTGTGAGACTCAGGCAGAAGTTTGTTTTTTTGTTTGTTTGTTTGTTTGTTTGGTTGGTTTTTTTGCCTATGCCTGTTCCAGCATCATGTGTTGAAAAGGTTATCCTTACTCCATTAAATTGTTTTTGCAACTTTGACAAAATTCAATTGGACATATTTGTGTGATTCTAGCTCTGGGTTCTCTATTCTTTTCTAGTGATCTGTATGTCTGTCCTTCTGCCAATACCACACTGTTTTGACTGTTGTGGGCATATAGTAAGTATTAATATTAGGCATAATAATTCATTCTAATTTATTCTTTTTTCAAGATTGTTTTGGCTATTCTAGTCCTTTGTGAGATATATGGTTTGCCTGTGCCTTTCCATATAAATTTTAGAATAAACTTCTCTATGTCTACAAAATATGCTAGAATTTTTATAGGAATTTCATTAAACTTTTAGATCAATTTGGGGAGAATTGACATCTTTACTATGTTGCATTTTTCAATTCATGAATATTATAAATCTCTCCAATTATTTAGGTCTTTTATGATTTCTTTCATCAGCATTTTATAATTTTTAGCACAAAGATCCTGTACATAAGTTCAGTTAAATTTATACCTAAGTATTGTTTCATTTTCTTTGGAGTGGTTGTTAATACTATTGTGTTTTTAATTTCAGTTTTTAGATATTTTCATCAGTGATTTTCTTTTTTTTTTTTAGGCAGAGTCTCATTCTGTCACCCAGGCTAGAGTGCAGTGGTGTCATCATAGCTCACTGCAACCTCAGATTCCTGGGCTCAAGCCATCCTCCTGCCTCAGCCTCTCAAGAAGGTGGGACTACAGGTGTGTGCCACTGTGCCCAGCTAATTTTTCTATTTATTGTGGAGATGGGGGTCTTGCTCTTGCTCAGGTTGGTCTTGAACTCCTGGCCTCAAGTGATCCTCCCACCTTGGCCTCCCAAAGTGCTAGGATTACAGGCATGAGCCATCGCACCCAGCCTTTCGTCAGTGTTTTGATGAAATATTTATTGTCGTGATATAGAAATTCAATTGATAATTGTGTGTTGATTTTGTAGCCTGTTGCAATGTTGAACTCATTAATTCTATGAGATTTTTTGTAGGTTTCTTGGCATTTTCTACATAAATAATCATGTCATCCATAAAATGGGACAGTTTTTATTTATTTCTCTCCAATAGAGGTGCCTTTTATTTCTTTTTCTGGCCTTATTACAGTGGCTTGAACTTCCAGTTGTATGCTGAATGAGAGTATTAAGAGAGGCATCTTTTTATTTTTCCCACTCTTATGGAGAATTATTCAGTCTTTCATCATTAAGTATAATATTATCTGTAGGTTTTTTGTAGATGCTCTATCAAGTTGAGGAAGTTCTGTATTCCTCATTTTCTGAAAATTTTTATCATAAATAAGTGTTGGACTTTATTCTGGAGGCATTGGAAATGTATTAAAGAGTTTTTTATCAGCAGATTTTGGTGCTTAGCATGAACAATCTGGCAGTTCTGTTAAGATGGACTGATCGGAAGAAGAGAGGCACCAGGTAGGAGGTTGCTAATCTCTATTGTGGTCATCTTCTGCCTCCTAGTACTACTCTTATTACCTTAATTCAGATCACTGATGAATGAGGAGGTCTCAGGAGGTAAGAAGCTGACAAAGAGGAGAAGGTAATAAGAGCCTCTATGAAGAGAAGCCATTTCCAAGCCTGCCTACAAGAGAAAGTCCAAGCTCCTTAGCCCATGAATGGCATTCATGGCTGGATCTCAGAAGCTTATCTCCTAATTCAGCAGCAGTAATTTGAGATAACAGAATAGAAACTTGGTGGATGGTAATGAGCATAGTGGAACCTCAAATTTCTCAGATACTAGGACCTCAAGTTGCTCACAGTCCAGCTGGGAAAGCAGTCAACAAAATTAACTATAATGTCATGCAAAAAGAAATAAGTGCTCCTTTTCATTTGGGTTGGGTGAGAACCCTCTGCTCCCTCATGCCATTTTGCACTCTGGCATACTACCCAACTCATCCAGTGCCCCATGCCCCAGAACTTTTCAGACATTTCTTTAGCCCCAACTCCCCTACTAAGTTGTACCCACCCTCTCTGCCCTATTTTCTCCAGCCAAGTGGTTAGAGAATTTGAATAGAACTAAGATATTGATGACTAATAATGCTTTAATAAGTTTGTCCGCTGCTCCCAGATAAAACATTTGCATTTTGGCAAAACTTGGAATTCCAAACATAGGTGTTGTATATGTGGCTGCCTATTCTTCCCACATGTAGGGCTTAACTTGTGCTCTAGGATGGCATATCAGGTCCGTCTGTCTCTGGGAATCAGGCTGAAGTCAGTCACATAAGTCTCCACTAACTTGCTAGAACCGATAGAGGGATTGATTGGATTACAGGGAGGACCAGGACCACATTGTTAATTTGATGTTTGACTCAGGTGCACAGACACTTGCATTTCTGGGCTTGTTAGCCATCTCTGGTGCTGCCTGCCCCTTGACCCCACTGACCTTCAGTGCCTTGTACTCATCCTCCTCTTTAAACCCAGTCTCAGGAAAGATTCTTCTATCTGGCCTTATATGATAATGGAATGGAAACTCTGTCACCTGCAAAAAAGATTTCAGGCACCAGGGAATGGGTGCCTTCCTGGGTTGCTTCTTCTTACCCCTTCATACTCCCGTTGTAGACAGGCTTAGCCTCCAGAACAGATCTTGGCTCCAACAATGTGCTCCCTCCCATTTCAATCAAAAGTCCAATTCAAGTCTTATTTCCTCCTTGTAGGAGTTTCTGATGACCATCAGAGTTCTCTCAACTCTTCTAACATTTTTTACCATTCCTAGGATGCTTATAGTGCTGTATCTTTGAGAGCAGGGGCCGTGGCTTACTCATATATACATGTTTCCTTGGCTTTCAGTCTCAGTGCTTGGCACAGAGCAGGCACTTTTTAATTTAATAAAAAAATGGACCTTATTCAGCATCTTTCCCTTCTTATTTCTTACCAGGAATACAAATTGTATGAGTTTCATAAAAATGGCATTTCAGTCAAACTGATAGGCTTACTAAGAAACAGAGGTAAAGACACAGGGGGATGTGGGGTTCAAGGGGCAGGCAGTACAACAGAGATGGCTAACAAGCCCAGGGAATTGTATTTCATTGAAGAGCAGGATACATTTTTCATTTAATGGCTCTTCCTCTGGCATCCATTTATTTGAGAATATTGAAATTTAGTAGCTGAACAATACCCTACACAGATGCACAGATATACACACATTTACAAAAATTTAACTTTTACAAGGCTGGAGAATGATATTGACATGCTGCCTTGCACCTAGCTTTCCTCTTCATTTTATCATGAATAGCCCATAGAGTCTAAACTTGGGTGGGGGGAGTGGGGTGGAAGGGAGGCTAGGCAGGAGAAAAACAGCTATAAAATAGAAGCAAGAAAACATAACAGGACTTGGAGGAACAGGAAAAATGTGAGTTCAGAACCATTAGATCATGACATTGAGTTGTTTACCAGTTTTGGAGAGGAGGCTACTGGAAGCATCATGAAGAGAAGAAGAGGAAATCAAACCAAATTTCAGAAGTAAGGTCATATCTTGAATATCACAAATAAATGAATAAGATGGAGAGGAGGAGAAAAAGACCTAAAGACTAACCACAAGTGGGATATTCTCTAATGTACTGAGCAGCAAAAGGACTCAATCCCATCTTTTCCAAGCTAAAGACCAATGTGGTCTGATGGAGAGGCACCAGGTAGTAGGAAGGGATGGATTCTCTCAGAGGGTTTTTGCTTCCATAAGAAATAACAGGAAAGAGCACAATACCACAAACTTAGAAACCAAGTTCAGTGGCACAGGAAGAGAAAGAAAGTAATGCCAAGGAGATTTCAAATAGGAAATATTTCCTGTTTCCCATCAAGAATCTCTGGCCTTCTTGTTTAGTACTCAGTCTTAATACTGAGGTATCTGGGCTTCTGTATGTGGCTTTCAACCCACTATCACATTTTCTTGTAGTTTCAGAACCAGTTATTCTTCTAGGGGCCAGTCAATTAAATCCGTAGGGATTCAAGCCATGAGAAGAGTTACATAGGGCAGAGTCCCCCTCCTAGACTGGCACTGAGAAAGCCCTCTCCCTCCTTGTATTGGGCACTTAGGACCTGGAAAGGAAAATGAGTTTTTGCTGCAGCAAATGTGACGTACATACAGATAAACGAAAGAGGAGACTATTAAAAACAGCTCTTACGTGTAAATGCACAGAGGAGACATCTGAACTTGGAGACAGATTTGCTCCTCATCCATGTAAACCCAATGGGAATATAAGGCACTTGATAAAGAGAACAAAGATTAACAGTCACTATGTTGTAGCAGAAAACATGGATCAAGGAATCAGGAGACATGTCCAGTTCTACAACTTGCTGTATGAACTTGGGCAAATTGCTTCCAAGTTATGGAACTCAGTTTTCTAGATAAATATTGAGGGAGCTGGACACACAATCTCTAAGAGTCTTCAGTACTGAAATAGCTGCCTAAGTGTGAAAAGGGTCCACAATCTATTAAAAGGCAGGAAATGTGTAAGGTTTCAGATGTCTGATAAGGAAGTTGGGGGTGGAGTTGGACAGGGTGCCTGAGAGGGATGCATCTCTCAGGAAAGGAGGGATGCAAGGATTCAGCTTAACCTGCTTTCTAATTTTTTTGAAGGCTGACTTCTCCCTTCCCACCAATGCCACCAACACCCTGACTTTGGTTTAGCTTCAGGGTTGGATACCTGGCTATCCCCTGGGATGTAAAGCCTAGGATATACTTCTCAGAATGGTCTTGAGATAATTCACCTCCCCATGAATCTGTCACAGAAAATTCAGTGGATCTTGGTGTTGTGATCAGACGAGAGCCAAGGTCCAAGGGAGGAAGGCTTCATAAGGGAGAGAGTTAGCTGAGCCTGGCTGTAGAGAGTAGAGAGCCTACCAGTAGACTTTGCCCTTGGGGCTTCTAGCACAGTACCTCTCTCGTCTCTTGGCAGTGCTAGCAGATCTTCTGCCAGCTTACCAAGGTACCAAATTAGAAAATCTGAGAAAAATAGTTCTTGGGGCCTATTTAATTACTTCCTGGAATAATGATTGGCCTTACTCCTAGAGTGCCAGGAGGACAATACTATGTACAACTTAGTTTAAATTGTTTCTCTCAAAATCACATATGCTATACTCTACACACATGTACACACATTAAATACATATTCACACACAACAGATAGAAATACACCCAAAGAATATATACACATATTCTATATCTTTTCTAGACAGCCCTATCTGACTGAAAAACTGTACTTTTGTGCCATTTGGAGAAAATTTGAGTCCCCCAAAAACTTCATGAATGGAGGAAATCTCTCAGTAGTAAAATAGCATTTGAAGCTCTGTGGGGTCATTGTGGCCTCCAGGGCTCTACCAGTAGAGAAAAGCTGCGGATATAGCCTTTGTACTGGCAGAGCTCAACATCCACTGACTCACAGATATCACTGCCAGTCATGTCATTTCCCATGTAGGCCTACCGCTTAGTTGTTAGGAAGTCTTGCTATTACACTGGTTGCCTGTGTGATGGTTTGCCTAACCCCATCCTCGCTCTCTCAGAAGGTTTCCCCCATAACATCACACCATTGGTGGATTTTCTGGGGGAGAGAGGCCCATGGAGATCTGGGGAAATTGCTCGTCCCTTAGAAGGTTTGGGATTGAATGCCTCACCTCTTTTGATGCTTTGGCCTAATCTGAAGGGCAGAGACAAAGACTGGAAGAAAAGAAGGGGAATAAATTGGAGGAATTCCAGAA
Organism: Daubentonia madagascariensis; assembly: GCA_023783475.1. NCBI lineage: Eukaryota > Metazoa > Chordata > Mammalia > Primates > Daubentoniidae > Daubentonia > Daubentonia madagascariensis. The sequence continues at coordinate 186,429 of JAKFHU010001194.1, read as the reverse complement.
TGGAGAGTGGGGAGAGGGTGGAGGAGAAGCTAAAGGGAGTTTTTATTTCTCCACAAAGGATCTGTTTCCTGTTTTTTGAAGAGGGTAAGCATGAGAAGAGACTCAGGCATTGCACTCAACATTATTGGGCTCATATTCTCCAATGAAATGGTGGGTGAGCTGACCACCAGAGCTATATAACAAGGTGAAGATAACACCTTATGCTACCCTCCCTGCTTTTTGACTTCCCTCTGCAGGAGCCCTTGGAGGAAGGACAGTTTCTTGGGTTGAAGGATTGGCTTATTTTACCCTGAATTAACCTTCATTCCTTTCCAGGACATGCAAGTCTTGGGGAATGATTATTTTCCTAAAGTTTCCTTAGCTAAGCCCCAGGAGAAATCAGAAGGAGAGGGAGACAGGTAATGGAAGCAGTAAGGAAAGCCACACGTCTCCCCTCCATGGGGAGGGGGTTCTAGGTGGGTAGACAGCATACTGAATGGCAGTTCTCTTTCCCCCAGGCAGCTGAGACACCTGTTCAGTGAATTTGGGGTAGGGGAGAGACTGCTACTCCATCTTCCAGAAATACTGCCTCTTGGACCAGACTCAACTACCTAAGTCTCCCTTTCAGCCCAAAGCCCCCACCTCTCCGTGTTTCCTGCACTAATAGCCTACCTATGGGCTGTGGGATCTTACCAACCCCTTCAACCCAACTGGCAGTATCTTTCTCAATGAGATTCCTTTGTCTTACCTCTCACAGCCTCCTCCCATCAGTCAGAACTCTCAGTCACTCATCATGGCTAATTAAGTACCCAGCCACTGGGAGACTTGCCCTTGTGGTGAGGAGATGTGGCTCCAGGATTCTGTTGCCCTCTGTCCCACTCCCCCAAACACATACACTCCCAAGGCAATCCTTCCCTGTCTTTCCTACCTGGCCTCCCCCAAGCACCCTGATGCTCCTGCTGAGCAGGCTATCCAGGAAGGGATATTCTCTAATAGGCACCAGGAGAAAGTTGGTGGGGAACTAGGACGTGGCTGAGGTGAATATGGGCCACATGGCTGCAGAGCAAAGAAGGATAAGGGTCAAAGATCTTCCAGAGTTGCTGCTACTACCACTACTTTTTCCCTCAAGTGTCACTTCTTCACTTTTACCTCCTGTATCTAATCCCTCTTCCCTTACTTGCAGCTAGCAGGTGGTCCAAGCAATATTGATTAGTTTCCTTCTGCAAAGGTAGCCATGTTCTCTGACTGATGGCTAAGTTGTAAGGGAAAATTTTTTATCCAGTGAAAGCTGACTCCTCTGAATTTGAGCCAATCCAAAGTTAAGTCAGGCTGTTTCCAGGCCCAGGGATAGGAGGGAATGTTGGCATGGGTAACAAAAAATGAACCATTCACACTCCAACTTCCTCAGCCCAAGCCTAAATACAGAATGACTCAGTTCAAGGGCATTTAGGGATCAGAATCCAAGTCCTTTGTTTTTACAGTTACGGAAACTGAGGCTCAAAGACATGCTGTCACCTGCTGGGCATGATATTCAGGATGATGTACTTGGGAATAGGCATGTGGAATGCCATGACTTCCCAGTCATGGGCAAAGCTGGGGCTAAAGTCCAGGTTTCTAGTTTCCCTATCCAGTATAGTCCTCATTTCCCTGCTAGGCTCCACGTTACGTGGAAAATTTGCAGGGAGTTGAAAGGTATTAGGCTGGGAGGATGCCAAACGGCCAAGAAAGAGACAAAAGATCAACCAAGTCCCTTTTTAAACTGACCTTTTGGTAAGTGAACAAGTCTTTTGAAGTTCAATGTTCAGGCTCACTGTTGCCTCATTTTTAAAAAATAAAAATGTCATCATATGGAGCACATATTCTCTAGTTGCCCATAGCCTCTGCAACTCCCTGTTGTCTTCTGTCTGGTGATAACTCATTTATATTACTTCCTTGGCCCCTAGAAGATATTTGATTTGCCAACTAGTGCTATTTGAGGGGAGAGACTAGGCCAAATTGATTATCTCTTTATTTCCAAATGGGAAATGGTAGGGAGAAGACATTGGGAATTCCCATCCGTGCACCTCCGTGTATCTTTTTGTGATTGCCTTTCACAACTTTTGAAGACTATATTTGACCTTCAGTAAAAGTTGATTTCACCTGGATATAAATGTTTGCATGTGGAGAGAGGCTGCTAGGAAAGAGAGTGGGGAAGACAGGGAGTGATTTGATTATTAAGAACTGTCCTTTTTCCTCCACGAATTCCTGCCTGGGTTCTTCTTGTGGTCATGGTGATAGCCAAAAGGTACATCTATAATCTGAACCACACTGTCTGACACAATAACAATATGATATTCTAATCATGTATTACTTCAGTTTGGCATTATATACTTTTTTATGTGAGTAAATCCTCTAATTTATCTGAACTATTAAATAACCCTATGAGTTAGGTAGAGCAGAGAGGAGGAAAAATGTCCAGAGAGGTTACTTGTCCAAAATTATAAGTAGTCAACAGCTAATAGAACCCCGGCACTACTCCTGACTTCTAGTCCAATTTTTGTTCTACCCAAGACTAAGCTGATATTTTTCTGGAAGTGAGTGTGTCTTGTCTTCCCAATGAGATTTTGAATTTTGGGAGGGCAGGAATCATGTATTACCCAACTCTGTATCCCCTAAAGCAGTAACCACGTTGTCTTGAATGAGGCACTCAGTTATTGCTTGTGATTTGTAAATTTGCCAAAACATCCACTGTCATCCTGCTCCCAGTACTGGATACCATTGATCTGTAACTTCTAAGTGTGTATGTTTATTTCAATGAGCCTTTGCCAAGTGTATGTATTTGCTGAGCACAGTGCTAGGCCATGCTATGTAAATTAGAGCTGCAAGTACGATAGGGTCTCTGTACTCAGGGAGCTTAAGGTCTTGTTAGAGGTTCCTAACGAAAGGAGAAATAGAGGTTTAAGGGATGGCCCTCAGACTATGTCCTCTCTCTCCTATTCCAGGCATCAGGTTGGACCTATTTCTGCAAGTTAGTATGATAACTTTTAATAAATTAAATGTATTAAATAAATAAATTTAATAAATTTTAATAAATTTTACACTTCTGTTAAAATTCTCATTTTAGAAATAAACTTTTTTAGATCTAGGTTTTATCTTTTCTGAAGGATAGAGGTGGAGTGTGGGGAGGGGTGAGAGAAGACATAGCCTGAACTCTGTGGTCTGGTCTTGTTAGGGACAGAAAAACAAGTGAGAGGTAACGGAAATCAGAAAAACAGAAAGGAGAGGGCAGTTATAGAAAAACAGTAAGGAGGAAATGGTTACAGAAAAATAACCAGGGGAAACAGTTATTTCGGTCTTAAAGAATGGGGTGATTAGGCCACGGAACACTGACCACCAGTCAGAGAGTGGAAACGGAGCTTTCCCCACAGTACCTACAACATAACCTTTAAGTCATGTCCAAATACAGAAAGGAATTCAGCCCTAATTATAACTAACATTTACCCAAACATAAAGCATATAAAAAGGAAAATATAGAACTAAACATGGTCTTTTCCATTCTTGGAGGCAGGCCCATTTCCCCCTTAGGAAACGTCTTTGCTTTCCTCTCCTATACTATCTTATAACTTCACTACTTCCAATAAATTCTTCACACATACTTGCTGAGTGTCTGTCACCTCTCTCTGTCGTGCGGGCCTGGCTTGCGATTCTTCCAAGCCAGGAGCCCAAGAACTGGGGCAACACTTTGAAGTCCAGCCGTGGACTGAACTGTGACAGTCTCCTCAGGACAACTTGGTCAGATTTTTTATGGTGATAAGTTTATTTTTTTGAGGGAAAAATTTGACCCTGTTGTTGTTTTTTTTAATCCAGAAGAGTTAACTAGAGTGACTATTTGATGATTTGTGGATACATTCTTCTCCAAGAGGGAAGAATTTTTTCTCTAAAAGCTCTGTATTTAGTCTCTTAAAACCCTTCTGATCTAGGTGAGGAGAAAAGACCAAAGTGAATAAAAAACAGCTTCCACACAAAGCAGTTGTATTCCATGGGTGAAATGAGTGCTATATTTTAGAGAAGGGGACACTTTATGTGGCCAGGAGAGGTTTCAAGGCTAGGGTCTTGAAGGATGGGTAAGATTTAGAGGGGTGAAGAAGAATGGAGTGGGGGTGGGGCAGAGAGGCAAGGGCAGCCTAGGCAACAGAATAGGTATGGTGGGATACTGTGTAAATTGTTTTTGGGTGAAATTGAGGAAGAGTAGTGAGAAATGAGGCTGGAGCAGCCATAGGCACACAGGGGTGGCTTGACTTCCAGGGTAGAGAGCTTGGACCTTACTCAAGAGGCAATGGGCAGAAGTTTGGTATTTACACCCTCAATTGCATTTTTATTTCTATATGTTCCAGCTCTTCTACTGGGCTATAAACTCCTTTGGGGCAGGGATGGTATTCTATATCTTTATAACTTCAGAGTGCCTAGCAGTGTAAATGAAAGGACAAGAAATAAGAAGGAGTTGGCAGTTGGTTTATGAGTTAAATTCCTGATTTTGCTTGTGGTCATATGTAAAATTCAGCTTGTGAAACAGAAATAGGCCCCAATAGCAACTTGAAAATTCAGAAGAGAAAAACAACTGAAAGCTTGAGTTGAACTTTGACCCAGAGAGAGTGATGGCCATTCCTTTCCTTTGTGTAAAATGAAAGCCTCTCCGGGGAAGGACAATTGCCCTTGAGGAATTCAAGCTTTGCTCTCAAAGCCCGAACTAAAGATAATAAGAGAGGTCTTTCTCCTTGAGCATTTGTGAACCATTATGTGAAGTCATTTATAGGGCAAGGAGATTTCCTACAACCTCTGAAGTCATGTTTTGGACAGTCTCTATCTTACAAATGCTTGATTCACAAATGACACTTCCATGGAAGTATTAATTATGTCTCTGCTTTCCTGTCTCTTGCTTTCCTCCCTCTTCTCCAAGAAAAGAGTGCTCAGATACCACTGGCAGTTGAGCCATCTGGGAGAAAATAAAATTTTGCAGAAACTTGCAGAAAATCTATGGGAGGAAGGGATAAAGCTGTGATTAATAGGAACAGCTTAGGGGACATGAAGAGGGTAGGGGTAAGTCCCCAAATAGGTCTTGCCTGACTATATGTGATGTCCTTCTGCCCTAAAATATCTTTCCACACTTAGCTTCAACTATTCTCATAACTTTGTTATACTACCTGAAAATATACTATATGAAAATACATTGAGATAAATAAGCGCTTTCTTTCTGGGTATATGAACACATATAGGAGGGTTAGAGCAGCTGTCAGACTTTTACTTATTAGTGCTGCTATGCCAAATGAAGGCCCACTGTTGAAAGGTGAATAATCAGCTTATGTTTCCTGATGACACAGTGAATACTAGGATCTCTGTGACAGGGAGTTTGAGTTCTGGTAGAGAGGGTAGGCCACTCTGTGGGGTTTAGCAGACTTCAGTGATATGGTAGGTAGAATTGTAAGATGGCCCCACAAGATTCCTGAGTCCTTGGTGTACCACACCATCTCCCAGTTATTCAATCAAACACTAATCTAGATACTGCTGTGAAGAGATTTTGCAGATGAAATTAAGGTGGTAAATCACTTAACTGTAAAATAGGTAGATTATCTGGGTGGGTTTGATCTAATCACAGGAGCTCTTTAAAAATAGAAAGTTTTCTCCAACTAGTTACGGAAAAGGAAGTCCCACATTTGAAGTACTAGTGGGATTTGATGCCTGAGAAGTTCTCTGTTGCTGGTTTGAAAATAGAGGGAGATAAGTGGAAAGGAATGTGGGTAGCCCCTTGGAGACAAGAATGGCCACTAGTTGACAGCTTGCAAGAAAATGAAGATCTCATGCCTATGTATGAAAGGCATTGAATTCTGCCAACAACCTGAATGAGCTTGGATGAAGACCCTGAGACCCAGATGAGAACTGCAGCCCTGGCTGACACCTTTATCTCAGCCTTGTGAGACCTGAGTGGAGGATCCAGCTAAGCCATGCCAGACTACTGATCCATTGGAACTGTGAGCTAATAAATGGCTATTATTTTAAGCCATTAAGTTTGTATTATTTTGCTATTTAGCAATAGAAACTAATACAAATGTGATCCCCTTGGATGAGCCTGAGGGTATTGGCACTCAAGCATCTGGGAAGAGGAGCTGTATAAAGCAATGGGCTACCAAAAGCAAACTTACCTATTTGCATATTTTGCTGATGAACTGGCTCTCTGCCGAAGAAAGTAGAAGGTAATCCTCTTTCTTTCCTCTTCCTATGTCTCACCACATGAATGACAGGACCTTCTTCCAGGACCCAGCAGCGCTCAAATCGGCACTGCTATTTCTATGGTTCATTAGTGTTGCTGTGTCAAATGAGGCACTCTTTTATAAGAGTTCAATAAGTTTTTACAGTCTGGCCTGAGAACTTAACTACCATGTTGTGATGGTTAATTTCATGTGTCAACTTGACTGGATTAAGGGGTCTTCAGATCTTTGGGTAAACGTCAATTCTGGATGTGTCTCTCAGGGTGTTTGTGGATGAGATTAGCATTTGAATCAGTAGACAGAGTAAAGTAGATTGCCCTCACTAATGTAATGGGCATCATCCAATCTGTTGAGGGTCTGAATAGAACAAAAAGGCAGAGGAAGGATGAATTTGCTCTGACTCCTTAGTCAGGACATTAGTCTTCTCCTGTGCTCAGATTGAAAATTCCACCATTGGCTTCCCTCGTTTTCAGGCCTTAAAAATTGGACTGAACTACACCACTGGCTTTTCTGGGTCTCCAGCTTGCAGACAGGAGATGATAGTGAGACTTCTTAGCCTCCATAATTGTATGAGCCAATTCATAATAAATCTCTTCATCTATTTCTACCTCTACCTCTACCTCTACCTCTATTTATCTATCTATTTATCTACTATCTATCTATAATATCTACCTACCTACCTATCTCCCCATTGGTTTTGTTTCTCTGGAGAACCCTGACTAAAACAGAATTTGGTACTGAGAGTGGTTCCTAAAGGACCGGAATGTTAAAGATGAGTTTTCTGAATTGTTTCTGGGATTTCTGGAATTGGCTCTCTAATCTGATTAGATTTAAAGATGCTAATGACTCTATTTCCAGTAGTAAAGTGTCTTAGTCTATTTGGGCTGCTATAACAGAATACCATGGACTGGGTGGTTTATAAACAATAAAAATTTATTTTCTACAGTTCTGGAGGGTGGGAAGTCAAAAGATCAAGGAGCTGGCAGATTCAGTGCTGGTGAGGGTCCACTTCCTGGTTCATATATGGCCATAGTTTTTGCTGTGTCCTAACATGGCAGAAGGAGCAAAGGGGCTCTCTGGGGCCTCTTTTATAAGGGTACTAATCCCATTCATGAGGTATCTGCCCTCATGACTTAATCATCTTCTAAAGGTACCACCTTCTAATACCATCACCTTTGGGTTTAGGATTTCAACATGTGAATTTTGAGAGGACAGCAAACATTCAGACCATAGAATAAAGAGAGCACTGATAGTCTATGGCATAACTGGGCAAGAGAGATATGCAAAATATCAGCATTGGCTACTTCTAATCAACCACTTATAAGAAGCAAGGAGCTGAGTGACTGTGTATATGGTACGTATGAGCATTTTTTGAAAACCAATAAATATAATGAGGTTGGCTGTGTTGCTCCTAATGTTGCTGGACAAAGGGATGCAAGAAAAGGGTAAGCTCAAGTATTCAAATTCACAGTTTAAATGCTGCATAAATGAGTTAAAAGCTTCTATGTGTGCCCTGAAGGAGAATCTTATCTCCTATAGCAAATGGGCTAAGATCACTTAAAATCAAACACAATCGCACCCAGTGACTGGCTCAATTACAAGGCAAGTTGAACTCCAAGCCTCACAGAATGTCTACTGTTAAATTGAGGGCATTGTGTGGGAAGACCCTGATGAGGCTGGGGACACTGAGACCCTAAATTCTGATGAACCTTCTTTCCCCTGGAAGAGGCCTGCCTACCCCCACTGGAATTGGCCTCACCACCCCCAGCAGAAGCAGTATCCCACCTCCAGTGCTATCAACATCTCCACTCATGTCTGAGGGGATTGATCCTGCATTGCCTAAGGAAACTGAAGCAGTTGCCATGTAAGACAATACTGATTCTCCTCAGGACCCACCCTCATTACCCCTATTTGCTTCTAGACCTATATAATTAGACTCACATCCCAGAAGGCTTCTAAAGGTCAGGGACAAAATGTGACACATGAGGAGGAGTACTACACTCCAAAAGAACTCCTTGAGTTTTAAAATTTGTACAGACAGAAATCCAGAGAACATGTGTGGAAATGGATACTAAAGGTGTGGGATAATAGTGGAAGGTGCATAAGCACAGATTCTGCATTTAATGTTTCAGTTTGGGGAGTTAAAAAGGGCTCTCACTGTTTGATTTGTTGGCTGAAACATGAACCAAAAGGTGGTCCACAGTGAGTGGATTGGAAATGCTGGCCCTGCCTTGATTTAATGTAGAGGAAATGATTCAAAGGCTCAGGAAAAACTCAATAGAAAAAAATAAAATAATCCAATTTAAAAAATGGGAAAAGGATCTGAATAGACATTTCTCAAGAAGACATACAAATGGCCAACAAGTATATGAAAAAATGCTGAACATCATTAGTCATCAGAGAAATGCAAATCCAAACTATAATGAGATATCATCTCACCCCAGTTAAAATAGCTTTTATCAAAAAGACAGGCAATAATGAATGCTGGTGAGGATGTGGAGAAAGGGGAACACTCATACACTATTGGGAATGTATATTAGTGCAACCACTATGGGAACAGTATGGAAGTTCCTCAAAAAACTAAAAATAGAACTACCATATGACCCAGAAATCCCACTGCTGGGTATATATCCAAAGGAGGGGAATTCACTGTATCAAAAATATATCTGTACTCTCATGTTTATTTCAACACTATTCACAATGGCCAAGACTTGGAATCAACCTAAGTGTCCATCAACAGATGAATGGATAAAGAAATTGTGGTACATATGCAGAATGAAATATTATATAGCCACAAGAAAGAATTTGCAACAATATGGATGGAACTGGAGAACATTATGTTAAGTGAAATAAGCCAAGCACAGAAAGACAAATCTCACATGTTCTCACTTATATGTGGGAGCTAAATATTTAAAACAATCGATCTCATGGAGACAGAGAGTAGAATGATGGTAGTGGTGGGGGGGGGGGGGCGGACAGACCAGGGGTGGTTAATGGGTACAAAAATATAGTTAGGTAGAATGAACAGTATTTGATAGCACAACAAAGTGACCATAATCAACAATAAGTTAGAGTATACTTTAAAATAACTAAAAGAGTGGAATTTGTATAAGCAGAAAAGTTCCAGGTCAAGTGAACAAAAGTCTAACATGAATCCATAAAAGCAGAGAGTTACATCCCCTCAATCAATTTCCAGACTTGAGCCAGTTTACAGATCCAAAGCTCCTTGAATTAAGGGGAAGCCAGGTCTCCTTGAGAAAGGAGCCCAGTACACAACCAAAATTTATAATGTTAATCTTTCCCTCAGACTTCCCCAAAGGGATCTATGGCCTTTTACCAGGGTAACTATGAATTAGAGATAGGAAATAATCAGAAGACATTGTGGGGACTACTGGACACTGGCTCTGAACTGATGCTAATTCCAGGAGACCCAAACCATCAGGGTGGCCCACCAGTCAGAGTAGGGACTTACAGAGGTCTGATGATCAATGGAATTGATCAGATCTGTCATAGTGGGCCCAGTGTGTCCCTAAACCCACCCTGTGGTTATTTCCCAGGTCCTGGAATGCATAACTGGAATAGAAATACTCAGCAGCTGTGGAATTCCCACACTGGTTCCCTGACCTGTGGAGTGAGGGCTATTTTGGTAGAAAAGGCCAGGTAGAAGCCACTAGAACTGCCTTTACCTGGGAAAATAGTAAACCAAAGCAATACTGCATTTTTGGAGGGATTGCAGAGATTAGTGCTGCCATAAAGGGTTTGAAATATGCAGGGGTGTTGATCCCACCACATCCCCATTCAACTCACCTATTTGGCCTGTGCAGAAGATGGATGGATCTTAGGGAATGACAGTGGGGTATAGTAAGCTTAACCAATGGCAGCGGCTGTACCAGATGTGGTTTCATTGCTGGAGAAAATTAACACATCTCCTGGTACCTGGTACGCATCTATTGATCCAGCAAATACCTTTGTTCTCTACTCTGCCAACAAGGTCCTCCAGGAGCGGTTTGCTTCAGCTGTCAAGGTCAGCAGTACACCTTCACTGCCCTACCTCAGGGGCATATCAACTCTCCACTCCTATATCATAATTTAGTTCACAGAGATGTTGATCACCTTTTACTTCCATAAGATATTACACTGGTCCATTATATTGATGATGTTATGCTGATTGGACCTAGTGAGCAGGAAGTAGAAACTACTCTAGACTTATTGGTAAGATATTTGCATGCCAGAGGGTGGGAAATAAATCCAACAAGAATTCAGGGGCCTTCTACCTCAGTGAAATTTCTCGGGGTCCGGTAATGAGGGACATGTCAAAATATTCCTTCTAAGATGAGTTATAAGTTGTTGCCCAGTCTACAACCAAAAAAGAGGCACAAAGCCTAGTAGGCCTCTTTGGATTTTCAAGGCAACACATGCCTTATTTGGGTGTGGTACTCTGGCTCATTTACCAAGTGTCCCAAAAAGCTGCTAGTTTTCAGTGGGGCCCAGAGTTGGAGAAGGCTATGCAACAGGTCCAGACTTCTGTGCAACCTGCTCTGCCACTTGGGCCATATGATACAGGAGATACAATGGTCCTTGAAGTGTCATTGGCAGATACAGATGCTGTTTGGGACCTTTGGCAAGTCCCTATAGGTGAATTGCAGTATAGGTTCTTAGGATTTTGAAGCAAATCCCTACCACCCTCAACAGATAACTATTCTCCTTTTGATAAACAGCTCTTGGCCTGCTACTGGTTCTTGATGGAGATTGAATATTTAACCATGGGTCACGAAGTTATCATGAGACCAGAGCTGCCCACCACGAACTGGATGTTATCTGACCCACCAATCCATAAAGTTAGGCATGCACAGCAACACTCCATCATTGAATGGAAGTGGTATAGATGTTATTGGACCTGAGCAGGCCCTGAGGGCTCAAGTATGTTACATGAAGAAGTGGCCCAAATGCCCTTGGGCTCTGCTCCTGCTACACTCCCTTCTCTCTCTCAGCCTATACCTATGACCTCATAGGGCGGTTCCCTGTGATTAGTTGGCAAAGGAAGAGAAGGCTCAGGCTTGGTTGGTTTACAGATGGTTCTGCATGATTTGCAGGCACCACCCAAAAGTAAATACCTGTGGCACAACAGTCCTTGAGGAATACAAAATCCTCCCAGTCCGCAGAACTCTCAGCAGTGTACCTGGTCATTTACTTTGCTTGGAAGGAGAAATAGCCAGATATACAATTATATGCCAATTCACAGGCTGTGGCCAGTAGTTTAGCTGGATGGTCAGGGACTTAGAATGAACATGATTGGAAATTTGGTGACAAGGAAATTTGGGGAAGAGGTATGTGAACAGATCTCTCTGAATGGGCAAAACCATGAAGACATTTGTGTCCCATGTGAATACTCACCAAAGGATGACTTCAGCAAAGGAGGATTTTAACAATAAAATGGATACTATGACTCATTCTGTGGATACTAATCAGCCTCTTTACTAATTGGTCATGCCTTCATTACTCAATGGGGTCATGAACAAAGTGACCATGGTGGCAGGGGTGTTGACTATACACGGGCTTAGCAACATGAACTTCCACTTGCCAAGTCCAGCCTGGCTACAGCCACTGCTGAGTGGAGTGCTCTGCCTAGGAGCAGAGACTAACACTGAGTTCTTGATATGGCACTATTCCCTGGTGTGATCAGCCAGCTACCTGCTGGCAGGTTGATTATGTTCAACTGCTTCCATCATGGAAGGGGAAATGTTTGTTCTTACTGGAGCAGACAGTTACTCTGGATATGGATATGCCTTTCCTGATACCAAAACTACGATTCATGGACTTACAGAATGTCTCATCCACTATCATGGTATTCCACACAGCATTGCTTCTGATCAAGGAACTCACTTCACAGCAAAGAATTATGGCATCAGACCCATGCTCATCAAATTAACTGATCTTACCATGTTCTCCACCAACCTGAAGCAGCTGGCTTGAGAGAATGGTGGAATGTCCTTTGGAAGACTCAGTTACAGCATCATCTAGGGGGCAATGCCTTTTAGGACTGGGACAAAGTTCTCCAGAAGGCTATATATGCTCTGAATCAGCATCCAACAAGTGGTATTTTTTCTCCTATAGCCAGGATTCATGGGTTCAGGAATCAAGGGGTGGAAATGAAAGTGGCACCATTTACTATTACCATTATGACCCACTATCAAAACTTTTGCTTCCTGTTTCTGCAACTTTATGTTCTGCTGGCTTAGACATCTTAGTTCCAGGGAAAGGCATGTTTCCACCAGGAGATACAAGAATGATTCCATTGAACTGGAAGTTAATACTGCCACCTGGCCACTTTGGGCTCCTCATGCTTCTGAATCAACAAGCAATGAAGGAAGTTACAATGCTGGCTGGGAAGATCAATCCTGGCTACCAAGGTAAAATTGGACTACTACTTCAGACGAGTATGCCTGGAATATAGGAGATCCCTTGGGCATCTCTTAGTATTATCATGCATTGTGATTAAGGTCAATGAAAAACTATAATAACTCAATCCAGGCATGACTGGTAACGGCTCAGACCCTTCAGGAATAAAAGTTTGGGTCACCCCATAAGGTAAATAACTATGACCAGCTGAGGTACTTGCTTAAAACAAAGGGAATACAAAGTGGATAGTGGAAGAATGTAGTTATAAATACCAGTTGAGACCACATGACCAGTTACAGAAATAAGGACTATTATTTTCATGAATATTTCCTCCTTATTTTGTTATTAATGTGTGTGTGTGTATATAATATCTTTGTTTTCTTTTCTCTCTTATTCCCTCATCATATAACATAAGATTTATTGACTTTATATCATAGTATTTAAGTATTTTTAATTTTACATCATAGTATTTAAGTTATGGGACATCAAGGAGAAGAATAAACACCACTCCCACTCAAGGACTTTACCTCCTGTTCTGGGGAAGGAGTTAGTGAGTTTTGGGTGGCACACAGGATAGTTGTATCATATTATGCAGAATTGTGACCTTGTTATTGCCTTTACTGATGATTAAGTATGGTTTAAGGAGATGTGTATGGGTGCCAAGCTGACAAGTGTTGGATCTGTGACGGTTAGTTATACATGTCAACTTGACTGAATAAAGGGGTCCTCAGATATTTGACTAAACACTATTACTGGATGTGTCCATGAGGGTGTTTCCAGATGAAATTAGCATTTGAATCACAGACAGAGTAAAGCATATTGCCCTCCTCAATGTGAGTAGGCATCATCTGATCTATTGAGGACCTGAACAGAATAAAAAGGTGGAAGAAGGATAAATTTGCTCTCTATATCTGACTGTTTGAGGAGAACGTAAGTCCTCTGCACTCAGACTGAGAATTATACCATCAGTTACTCTGGTTCTCAGGCCTTCAGATTAGGACTGAACTACACCACTGGATTTCCTGGGTCTCCAGCTTGCGGATGGAAGATAATGAGGCTTCTGAGCAACCATAATTACATATTCTCCTATTGGTTTTGTTTCTCTGGAGAACCCTGACTAATAAACATATATACCTTTTTTTTGTCCTGTGGGAAAATGCATTCTGAGTTCCCAAGAACTTAAAAGCAAGTTTTGGGAATAAAACCCATTTGTTCTGAGAAAAAGACTGTACACATTTTATTAGAATGTAAAGCCTTAAGCCAAAGGGCTATATATATGATTGTAGAGTTCCAGTCACCTAAGAGCTGGTATTTGGAAGGGTAAACGGGAGAGAGGAGGAACCAGTCTTTTAGCAAGGCCATATAGCACAGCAGTTAATATCATAGATCTAGATCCTAGATGCCTGTGTTTAAATCCTAGTTCTATCACTTTCCAGTTGAGTGACTTTGGGCAAATTGATTAACCTCTCAGTGCCTCCTGATTTCCCATTTGTAAAATAGGATAATAGTACAACCTCATAGGATTGCTGCTCAATTCAAAAGTAAATATATATAAAGCTCTGTAAATAATACCTTGCACACTATGTAAGTGTTAGGTATTACTGTTATAAATTCTCTGAAACTTTCTGATAGTCTCTTTGCCTCTCAGCTTCCTTAGCCCTACCAGTAAATCTAAATCTGTTAATGTCTTAAAGCTCAAGTTATTTCAGCATCTAGGCATTTACAGTCTTGGAACATTAGAGCCATTCTTAAACCATCCCACCCAGACACTCTCTCATCTAAGGCCAAGTTAGGATGTTTTTCTTATCTAAATTAAATTCTATCTGCTTCAATAGAAGCCCAATATCTTTTTGGGTGGTCACCAAAGAAGAGCAATTCTGTTTGTTTGTTTGTTTGAAGTAGAAGAATGTAGAGGTGAAGAAAGTGAACCTGGAGATGAGTTTTAAAACCTCAGTCTCAGGGGTATGTTTATAATCTAAGTTCAAAGTGTGCAGATGATCTGACTGGGAAGCCTGATACTCAACTGAGGTTATGTGATTAAATTTTGAATTATGCTTTTCACTCTTTGGTCAATGCTTTTGAACCAAATTCAAATAACATAGCCTATTTGAGCCAAGGTACAGCACTCTGGCATATAAAAAATGAATGGACATGCTTAACACAGATTGACCTAGTTTATGAACAATAAAGTAGACTTAAACGGCTACTAAAGAAGGCACAAGAGGCATTGGAACAGTACAGAGCTCTTTCTAGAATTTTTAATGAGTTAAGTGCAAATAAATCAGAAATATATGTTTGGGATTTTCTGGAAATTACACAAAGGTATAAAAATTTAGACAAAAGAACTTCTTGGGCAGAATATTTTAACAAGCACCAAATGTTTCTGCAATAGTTTGAGACCAACCTTTATTCAAACCCAGACAAGCTCATGCTCTGAGTATGTGTGTTGTAGGGTATGAATGTTTTTTCAGTGTATATATGTGCGTGGAAGTTGGTTGGGGTAAATTCTGTAAAATAAAATCATTGTGAGCTTGTAGCATAATGATCCTGAAGGCATAGAGCTTCAGTTCACATTTGAATAGCCTGAGGTTTTTGTTTAGAGGTAAAGAAGACTGCCATTTATTATTTTACTTGACTAGTAAAAAGCAAGAGGCTGGCAAAGAACTCATGAAGAGGAACACTAGTACATCCCAATACAATGTGTATGTATCATTTGGCTAGGGACCTATTTACTCCCACCTCCTTCATCTTTTTCAAGTGTTGGCTGCATTTTGGAAATATCCAGGAAAGCAAAATTTGAGGGGTGTGAGGGAGGATATAAAATGAAACTCATGCAGTCATACCTCATACAGCTCCAGCACTGTGAGCCAAGGAGAATAGACTGGCCCCTATATGTGAGAGGTTGCAAGATGTAGTAAAAACCTTATCAAACCTGGATTCTAGTCATGACTACCATTTACTTGAGCCTCAGTTTTCTCATGTGTAAAACGGGAATACCAATCTCTGCACTGCCAAACTTAAAGGGTTGTTGTGATGATGCAATGAGCTCATGGGTGAGAAGATACTTTGTAAATTATAGAGCACTGTGTCAATACTTTTCCTCCTTTGTGCATTTTGTTTTTTAATGTATTTTTAATTGACAAGTAAAAATTGTATAAATTTGTAGTATACAAGATGATGTTTTGACTTATATATACATTATGGAATGGCTAAATCAAGCTATTTAACATATACATTACCTCACATACTTATTATTTGTGCTGAGAACACTTTAAATCTACTTTCTTGGCAATTTTCAAGTACATAATATATTGTTGTTACCTGTAGTCACCATGATGTACAATAGATCTCTTGAACTTATTCCTCCTGTCTAATTAAGACTTTGTGTCCTTTGACCAACATCTCCCTAATACCCGCACCACCCAGTCTCTGAGTGGTTATCACCACAATTGTACTCTCTGTTTCTATGAGTTCAATGTTTTTAGATTTCACATACATGACATCATGTGCTATTTGCCTTTCTGTCCCTGGCTTATTTTACTTAACGTGTCTTTCGGGTCCACATTGTTACAAATGACTGCATTTCCTTCTTTTATAAGGCTGAATAATATCCCATTGTATATATAAGCCACATTTTCTTTATCCATTCATCCACCAATGGTCACTTAGGTTGATTCCATATCTTGGCTATTATGAATAATGCTGCAATAAACATGGGAGTGCAGATGTCTCTTCAACATACTGATTTCATATCCTTTGGATATATACCTAGTAGTGGGATTGCTGGATCATATGGTAGTTCTATTTTTAATTTTTTGAGGAGCCTTTATACTGTTTTTCATAATGGTTGTACCAATTTGCACTCCCACCAACAGTGTGCAAGGTTCCCTTTTCTCTGCATCCTTGACAACACTTATTATCTTTCACCTTTTAGATAATAGCCATTCTAACAGCTGTGAAGTAATAGCTCATTGTAGTTTTAATTTGAAGCTCTCTGATCATTAGTGCTTTTGAGCATTTTTTCAGATATCTGTTGGCCATTTGCATGTCCTTTTTTTGGGAAATGTCTATTTAGTTCTCTTACCCGTTTTTTAATCAGGTTATTTGTTTTCTTATTATTGAGTTAGTTTTTTATATATTTTGAAAATTAACCCTTTATCAGATGTATGGTCTGCAAATATATTCTCCCATTCCATAGGTTGTCTTTTCATTCTGTTGGTTGTTTCTTTTGCTGTGCAAAAGCTTTTGAGTTTGATGTAAATTCACTTGTCTATTTTTGCTTTTGTTGCCTGTGCTTTTGGGTTCATATTTTTTAAAAATTGCCCAGATCAATTTCATAGAACTTTTTCCCTGTTTTACTCTAGCAGTTTTACAGTTTCAGGTCTTATGGTTAAGTCTATCCCATTTTGAGTATTTTTGTATATGGTGTGAGATGAGGGTCTAATTTCAACTTTGTATATGGATATCCAGTTTCCCCAGCACCATTTATTGAAGAGACTGTCTTTTCCCCATTGTGTGTTCTTGTCCTCTTTGTTGAAAATCAATGGACTATAAATGAATGGATTTATTTCTAGGCTCTCTATTCTATTCCATTAGCTGATGTGTCTCTTTTTATGCCAGTACCATGCTGTTTTGATTACTGTAGCTTTGTAGTAGATTTTGAAAAGAGGTAGTGCAATGCCTCCAGCTTTGTTCTTTTAGCTCAAGATTGCTTTGGCTATTTGGGACCTGTTGTGGTTTCATACACATTTTAGGATTTTTTTCTATTTTTGTGAAAAATGTCATTGAACTTTTGATAGGAAATGCATTGAATCTGGAGATTGCTTTGGGTAGTATGGACATGTTAATAATATTAATTCTGGCTGGGTATGGTGGCTCATGCCTGTAATCCCAGCACTTTGGGAGGCTGAGGCAGGAGGATCGCTTAAGGCCAGGAGTTCGAGACCAGCCTGGGCAACATAGCAATACCCAGTCTCTACAAAAAATATAAAAAAAAATCAGTGGGGTGGGTGGCATGCATCTGTAGTTCCAGCTACTTGGGAGGCTGAGGCAGGAGGATCACTTGAGCCCAGGAGTTCAAAAGGCTGCAGTGAGCTATGATTGTGCCAATGCACTCCAGCCTGGGTGACAAACGGAGATTCTGTCTCTAAGAAAAAAACAAATGAACAATATTATTTCTTCCAATCCATAAACACAAGATTTCCATTTATTGTGTCTTCTTCAATTTCTTTTATCAATGTTTTACAGTTTTCAGTGTACAGATCTTTCACTTCTTTGGTTAAATTTATTCCTAAGTACTTCACTGTTTTGTAGCTATTTTAAATGGGATTGTTTTCTTGATTTTTTTGGATGGTTTGCTGTTAGTGTATAGAAGTGCTACTGATTTTTGTACGTTGATTTTGTATCCTGTAATTTTACTGAATTTGTTTATTTTAACAGATTTTTGGTGCATTCTTTAGGGCTTTCTATATGTAGCATCTGTGTTCTCTGCGAACTGAGACAATTTAACTTCTTCCTCTCCAATTTGCATGCCTTTTATTTCTTTCTCTTGCTTAATGGCTCTAGCTGAGTTCTAGTACTATACAAGTGGTGAGAGTGAGCATCCTTGTCTTGTCCCTGATCTTAGAGGAAAAGCTTACAACTTTCCACTGTTTATTATGATGTTAGCTGTGGGCTTGTTACATACGGCCTTTATTGTGTTAAGGTACATTCTTTCTATACCTAATTTGTTGAGAGTTTTTATCACAGAAGGATGTTGAATTTTGGCAAATGCTTTTTTTTGCATCTTTTGAGATGATCATATAGATTTTTTCTTTCATTCTGTTAGTTTAGTGCATCACATTTATTCATTTGCATATGTTGAACCATCCTTACATCCCAGAGACAAATCCCGCTTGATCATAGTGAATGGTATTTTTAATGGGCTGTTGAATTAAATTTGCTAGTATGTTGTTGAGGATTTTTGCATCTATGTTCATTGGGGATACTGGCCTCTAATTTTCTTTTCCTGTAGTGTCCTTGTCTGGCTTTGGTATGAGGGTAATGCTGGCCTCCTAAAATGAATTTGTAAGTTTTCCCTCCTCTTCAATTTTTTGGAAGAGTTTGAGAAGGATTGGTATTAATTCTTTAAATGTTTGGTAGAATTCAGCAGTGAAGTCATCAGATCCTGGGCTTTTCTTTGATTAGAGATGTTTCATTACTGATTTAATCTCCTTAGTCATTATTGGTCTGTTCAGATTTCATATTTCTTCATGATTCAGTCTTTGTATGTTGTATGTTTCTAGGAATTTATCCATTTTTTCTAGGTTATCCAATTTCTTGGTGTACAATTGTTCATAGTAGTCTCTTATGGTCCTTTGTATTTCTGTGGTATCATCTGTAATGACACCTCTTTCATTTCTAATTTATTTGAGTCTTCTCACTTTTTTCTTAGTCTAGCTAAAGGTTTGTTGATTTTGTTTATCTTTCAAAAAACCAACTCTTAGTTTCATTGATCTTTTCTATTGCTTTTACAGTCTCTATTTCATTTATTTCTGTTTTGATATTTATCTTTCTTTTCCTTCTACTAACTTTGGGCTTAGTTTGTTCTATTTCTAGTACTTAAGGTATAACATTAGGTTGTTTATTTGGGATCATTCTTCTTTTTGATGTATGCATTTATTGCTATAAAATTCCCTTTTAAAACTGCTTTTGCTGCATCCCATGAGTTTTGGTATATTGTGTTTCTATTTTTACTTGCTCAAGATATTATTAAATTTCACATTTAATTTCAGTTTTAGCCCATTGGGTGTACAGGAGCATGTTGTTTAATTTTCATGTATGTTTGAATTTTCTAAAATTTTTCCTGTTATTTATTTCTAGTTTCATACCATTGTGGTCAAAAAAGATATTTGATATGATTTCAATCTTCTTAAATTTGTTAAGACTTGTTGTGTGTTCTAACGTAGGATGCACAGAATATCATTTTTCAGCCCTTTACTTTGAGTCTGTGTGTGTCCTTGCAGGTTAAGTGAGTCTCTTGTAGGCAGCATACAGTTCGGTCTTGTGTTTTATACATTCAGCCACTCTATGTCTTTTGATCAGAGAATTTAATCCATTTACATTCAAGGTAATTATTGATAGGTAAGGACTTACTACTGTCATTTTTTTTACTGTTTTTGTAGATCCTTTGTGCCTTTCTTTCTCACTTGCTATCTTCCTTAATGATTAGATGTTTTCCTCTACTGGTAAGTTTTCATTCCTTACTTTTTATATTTTGTGTATCTACTATAGATTTTTGCTTTGTGGCACCATAATGCTTACATAAAAACACCTCATTGTTATAACAGGCTATTTTAAACTAACAACTTAACTTTGATCACATAAAAAACTCAACATTTTTAATCCCCCCAACATTTTATGTTTTTGATGTTATAATTTATACCTTTTTATGTTGTGTATTCCCTAATAAATTTTGTAACTATTGTTATCATTATTATTTTTTTGAGACAGGGTCTCACTCTGTTCTCTGGGCTAGAGTGCAGTGGCATCATCATAAAGCAGTCCTCCTGCCTTGGCCTCCTAAAGTGCTGGGATTACAAGTGTGAGCCACCATGCCCAGCCCTATTATTATTTTTAATGGAGTTGTTTTGTAATCTTCATACTGAAGATATACGTGATTTACACACACCATTACAGTGTTAGAGTATTCTGACTTTGACTATGCACTTACTTTTACCAGTAAGTTTTATACTTTCATATGTTTTCATGTTACTAATTAGCATCCTTTTCTTTCAGTTTGAAGAACTTCCTTTAGAATTTCTTGTAAGACAGGTCTGATGGTGATGAACTTCCTCAGCTTTGGTTTGTCTCAGAAAGTCTTTATTTCACCTTCATTTCTGAAGGACATCCTTACTGGGTAAAGTATTCTTGATTGACAGTTTTATTTCTTCAGCACTTTGAATATATCATCCTACTCTCTCCTAGCCTGTAAGGTTTCTGCTGAGATGTCTGCTGCCCATTTTATTGGAACTCTCTTATTGACAATATGCTTCTTTTCTCTTGCTGCTTTCAGGATCTTCTCTTTGTCTTTGATTTTTGCAGTTTAATTATAATTGTCTTGAAATATAAAAAGTAAGGAATGAAAACTTACCAGTAGAGGAAAACATCCTGTTTGGGTTGAATCTGATTGAGGTCTTTTGACCTGCTTTTACCTGGATATTTATATCTTTCCCTAGATTTCAAAAGTTTTCTGCTATTATTTGTTTAAGCAATCTTTCTGCCTCTTTGCTTCTCCTTCTCCTTAACTCCCACAGTTTGAATATTTGCTGTTTTGATTCTGTCTCATAAATCTTGTAAGCTTTCCTCATTCCTTTTCATGTGGATATCTGCTATCTTTGGTTTTTTGTGTAGGGGGATGAAGGCTGGTATCTCCTACTCCACCATCTTGGTAATGTCACTTCACTTTGTGCACTTTGAATCTATACCTGTGAATTTTTCTTTCCTCAATCCAGATCTGCATGTGGGTAGTGCCAGACAAGCTCATGCTGGATTGTACCTTTGGTGTTCCATTACCTCACACCTCAAAGCTGGGCTGGTTGTTTCTGTTATTTTTAGAGTTTGTGAGAAGAGCAGACTCAATCCTGTCTGTGGCTGTTTTTGAGTCTAAAGTCACACAGTCATCTTCTGACAGAGATACTTAATGATAGTTTTCCTGGAAATTTCTAAACAATAAAATATGTTTTCAAAATGGTGACTGTATTTTTAAAAAATGCCTTTCTCTCATGCTTTTATCACAATAATTATACTACACAAAATCAGGTCTTTACTAGTCTATCTCACCTGCCAGATTGTGAACTCATTGAAGCCATGGAACATGCCTGTCTCTTTCACTGCTATACCCCTGCGCCTACACCAGAACCTGACACAAAGTAAGTATTAAGTAAATGTTACATAAATTGATCATAAGAAATTCATATTTGAAAAGCAGAGTTTGTTTCTGTGGTCCTTAGTCTTTTTTTCTGGACTTCTCCCATCCAGAGTGCCCTGTTTCAGAGCCCTAATGCTTATAGCTTTCCATTAAAAGATGCTCTGGGGAAAAGACCAATAACTTTAGGTTTGGCCAATGGGAAGTTAAATAAAAAAGGAACCAATAACTTCACTTACATGATGTCAATGGTGGACAATATTTACTGGGATATCCTCCCTTTGGGGAATTAACATTCTTTTTTTTTTTTCTGAGACATAGTCTCACTCTGTCACCCTGGCTAGATTGTAGTGGTGTCATTGTAGCTCACTGCAACCTCAAACTCCTGGGCTCAAGTGATCCTCCTGCCTCAGCCTGAACCTTGCCCAGCCTGAATAAACATTCTAATAGGAATGAAAGCCTTTGGTTAAAGGGACAATCTCTGAAGGTTGAAATTTCAGGGATAAGTAGCTTGTGGACAACATGGGATTTTATGCAAGGAGCCTTTGGGAGTTATTTATTCCCAGAATCAGGATTAGGGTAACGTGAGTAATGCAGTCTCCTTTGGTATAAAATTTCAGAGAGCTTCAAAAAACTCACTAATCATGATAAATAATATTTTAATGTACTGTTTTATGCTTACTTTTTTCACAGCTTTATTGAGATATAATTCACATATCATAAAGTTCACTCATTTAAAGTGTACAATACAATGGTTTTTAGTATTTTACAGAGTTGTGCAACTATCACTATAATGTATTTTTAGAAAATTTCCATCACCACAAAGAGAGACCTTTTACCCATTGGTAGTCAACCCCCACTATCCTCACCCCCTGACCCCTTTCCTCCCAGTACTGGGTAGCCACAAGTCTACTTTTTGTCTCTATCAATTTGTGTATTCTAGATATTTTATATAAATAATATTATACAATATGTGGTCTTTTGTGATTGGCTTCTTTCATGTATATAATGTTTTCAAAGTTCATTCATGTATCAGTATTTCATTTATTTTAAATATTATTTCATTGTGTGGATATACTACATTTTGTTTATCCATTCATCAGTTGATGGACATTTGAGTTATTTCCTCTTTGGGGCTTTTATGAACAATGCTGTTATAAACAAGTTTATGTGTGAACCTATGTTTTAACTTCTCTTGGGTATTTTCCTAGAAGTAAGACTTTGGGTCATATGATAACTCTATGTTTACCTTTTTGAGGAACTGCCAAACTGTTCTCCACTGTATGTTACCACCAACAATGAATGAGGGTTCCAATTTCTTCATATTTTTGCCAACACTTGTTTGTCTGTCTTTTTTATTATAGCCATTCTAGTGGGCATGAAGTGGTAAATGGAATTATACATCATGATCCAGTGGGATTTATTTCAGGAATGCTAGGTTGGTTCAACATAGGAAAATCAATCACCCTATTAATTTAATAAAGCACAAAGACCACATGATCATCTTAATAGATGCAGAAAAATCATTTGACAAAATCTAAACCCTTTCGTGACAAAAACTAGGACACTCAACAAAGTAGGAATAGAAGGGAACTTAAAATTTGCCCTTGAAGGAAGATAAAGGCCATCTTTGGTATGCTGAATAATGCCTCCCACCAAAGATGTCCATGTCCTAATCCCCAGAACCTGTGAATATGCTACCTTACATGGTAAAGGGGACTTTGCAGATATGATTAAGTTAAGGCCTAGAGATGGGAAGATTATGCTGGATGAATTGTGTGGGCCCAATGTAATCACAAGATTCCTTATAAGAGGGAGGCAGGGGATCAGAGTCTAAGAGAAGAGGAGAGGCCAGAAGCAGGAGTGAGGGATTAGAGAAGATGCTACACTGCTGGATTGAAGATGGAGGAAGGGACCAATAGACCAAGGAATGTCTGTACCCTCTAGCAGCAAGCAAATGCAAGGAAATGGATTCCCCTTTAGAGCCTCTAGAAGAAATACAAGCTTGCTGATGCCTTGATTTTAACCAAATGAAACTGATTTCAGATTTCTGACCTCCAGAAGTGTAAGAGAATAAATTTGTGTTATTTCTAGCCACTAACTGTGCAGTAATTTGTTACCATGGCAATAGGAAGCTAATATAGTACCTATGAAAATCCTTTTTTCCTAAGATCAGGAATAAGTTAAGAATGTTTGCTCTGACCATTACTATTCACCTTTGTACTGGAGGTTTTGTCCAAGACAATTAGGCAAGAAAAAAATAAAAGCATCCAAATTGTTAAGGAAAAAGTAACACTATACCCACTTTTAAATGACATAATCTTGTGTGTAGAAAATCCTAAGGAATCCACAAGAAACTACAGTTGGCCCTCCATATCTATGGGTTCTGCATGATGAATTCAAACAACCACAGATCAAAAATAAAACAATAAATATAAAAATACAGCAATAAAATAATACAAATATAAAACAAATACAGTATAACAACTATTTACATAGCATTTACATGTATGAGGTATTATATGTAATTTAGAGATGATTTAAAGCATATGGAAGGGTATATGTAGGTTATATGCAAATACTGCTCCATTTTATATAAGAGACTTGAGCATCCAAGGATTTTAGTATCCATGGGGGGTCCTGGACCAAATTCCCTGTGGATACTGAGGGACAACTGTACTAGAGCTAGAACTAACAAACCACTTTAATAAGGTTGTATAATACAAAACCAATATACAACAAGCAACTGTATTTTAAAAGACTTGCAAAGAACAATCTGAAAACGAAATTAAGAAAACAATTCCATTTACAATGGCATTAAAAAATACCTGTACTTAGGAATAAATTTAACAAAAGATGTTTAAAACTTGTATACAGAAAAGTACAAAACATTATTGAAAAAAATTTAAGAATACCTAAGTATATGGGAAGACATCTATCCTGTGTTCATGAATTGGAGGACAATATTGTTAGCATGTCAAAACCCTCCAAATTTATCTACAGATTCAACACAATACCTATCAAAACCCCAGCTTAATTATTGCAGCAATTGACAAGCTGATCCTTATGAAACTTCAAGGGACCAGAATCGCTAAAACAATCCAGAATAAAGTTGGAGCACTCATGCTTCTTGATTTCAAAACTCACTTCAAAGCTAGTCATAAGACTGTGGGATTACCATAAGGTTAGATATATAAATCAAAGGACTAGAACTGAGAGTCCAGAAATAAACCCTTACATTTATGGTCAATTGATTTTAATCAAAAAAAGAATAGTTTTAAACATATGGTGCCAGGAAAACTGGATATCTACCTACAAAAGAAAGAAGCTGGAGCCCTATCTCCCATCATATACAAAAACTAACTCAAAATGGATCAAAGACCTAAATGTAAATGCTAAGAGTATGAAACTTGTAGAAGAAAACTTAGTTGTCAATCTTTGTGCCTTTAGGTTAGACAGTGATTGTTTAGATATGACATTAAAACCACGAGGGACAAAAGAACAAATAGATAATTCATACCTGATAAAGATGAAAAGCTTTTGTGCTTTAAGGATACATCAAGAAGCTGAAAAAACCCACGGAATAGGAGAAAATATTTGCAAATCTTTTATCTGATAATGGACATGCATTCAGAATATATATAAAACTCCTACAACTCAATAAGTGACCAATAACCTGATCAAAAAATAGGCCAAGGATTTGAATAGACATTTATTTAAAGAAGATATATAAAGGGCCAATAAACACATAAAAAGATGCTCTACATAATTAGCCATGAGGAACATGCACAGGAAAAGCACAATGAGATACTACTTCACATCCACTAAGCTGGCTATAATTAAAATGACAAGTTTGGCAAGAATGTGGAGAAATTGGAACATTCATACATTGCTAGTAGAAATGTAAAATAATGCAGCACCTTGGAAGAGAGTTTGGCAATTCCTCAAAGGGGTCATCATGGAGTTACTATATTACCCAGCAGTTGCACACCTAGGTATATACCCAAGAGAATTGAAAATGTGTGTTCACACAGAAACTGGTACGTTAATGTTCATAACAGCATTATTCATAATAGCCAAAAGGTGGAAACCCAAACATGCACCATTGGATGAATGGATAAACAATGTTGTATATTCATACAATGAAATATTATTTAGTCATAAAAAGGAATGAAGTACTCATACATGCTACAACATGCATGAACCTTGAAAATGCATGAATATGCAAAATAAGTCAGGCACAAAAGGCCACCTATTGATTTAATTTATATGAAATGTTCAGAATAGTCAACTTTATAAAGACAAAAAATAGTGTTTGCCAGGGGCTGGTCAGGGGAAGAGGGAACGGGTAGTGACTGACAATGGGTACGGGGTTTCTTTTTGGGGTGATAAAAATGTTCTAAAAATAGTGGTGAGAGTTACACAAATCTATGAGTATATCAACAACCACTGCATTGTGCTCTCAGAAAGGGTGAATTTTATGTTATGTGAATTTTATCTCAATAAAAAAAGGAGCTTCAGGACAGGCCAAGTTTATACATAATATAAGTGGTGTGATTTTACATCTCATGATACAACCTTTATTTTAATATATTGCCCTCATTGGCTGGCATTACGTTCATAAGTTTCCTTTTGTTGTTTTTCCCGTTCCTTACATCACTTAGTACAGTGCCTTGTAAAATGTATGACATTATAAACTATTTTAGGTGTTGAAATGCATGTATTAAATACTTTTTCATCTCCTTGAGTCCCCTAATAAAAAATATTACTGTTTTATTTCTCCCTACTAGTCTATAAATTCCATAAGGCTAAGATTCGTGGTAGATTCGTCTCCATATTCTCTCCCCACACCCAACCCTCAGTTCTATTTCTACCGTGTACCTAGCACACTGCCTGGAATATAGATGCTACTTATAATTCTTTTAGAACCCTTCTTATTTTCCCCTTCCCAACTTGACTGTAATCTCCTTGAGGGTCAATACTGGGTTGCATTCATTTCTGTACCCTCCACTACCCTCTTGTGTAGTCTTATTCTTTGCATGTAAGTTCTTAATGAATGAATAAATTCTATGTTATATTTCTTCTCCCACTTGCCACATTAAATTGTACTTTTTCCAACTCATGTTTCAAACGACTGTGTTTTAATCTAATACTGCATGCATCTGTCATTTTGACTGTTAGGAATTTTACTCATTTATTTGTCTTAGATTGTGAATGCAAAGATAACAGGAAGTAGTGTCCCAGGGGTCATTGCCTATGCAATTGTCTCCGTAAATTTTCCAACTGAGAGCACTTTGTAGTAAGTGCCTGCCAAATATGGCTGGATGATGGTGAAATCCCAACTCCTCTTTTGCCTATTTGGATTTTATATCCTTGTGGGAGACAGATTTCTTACCTTTGGAACAATTACTTATGAAAGAGGAAAAGTGGATTTCCATAGAGAATGGAATAGATACTGGCTGGACCAGTAGTCCATGAAGCCACAAAGATCAATCTTAAAAAGCAAATGTTGTAGCCTGACAACCAAACTCTGTCTCTGTTGTTTTCTGGAGCCATTTTTTTTTGGGGGGGGTTTGAAACCGAGGCAGGTAGACTAGGGGAAACATGAGTGGGTGGAGGCAGAGGTATGAACTTTGCACCTTGTCTGTGAATTAATAGAGCTTTTCTGTCCCTAGGTCTCTGAGTCCAGCACCTTCCAATTTGAAACATCGCCAAATAAAACCAGTAAATCAGTTTTTTTTAAAAAAAATTTTGACTAGCAGCTTTACAAGCCTATTGCTCTAATAATGCTTCCTGCTGGTTATTTATTTATACATATTTCTTTAAATCCAGATAGTCATTTTTTTCCAGACAAAAAATGTCCCAAGAGTCATCAGAGCAAAACCACAATGGGTTTCACTCATTTTTCTCCACTTTTCTACTTACCATTAAATCACTGTAGAAAGATGTGTATGTACCTCAAAATAAATACACTGTGTGGTACAATCAAGAGGATGCCACTCCATAAGAAGAGATGACTGAATTCACAGATGCCCTGCAATACCTAGAATTGATCCTCCTTTGACCCTAGGTTGTCTGTTTGATTCCCTACTCTCTTAGGAGGAGTTCTTTCTTAGGAGCTCAGAAGTTCCTTTTGCAATTGACTTCTGGTGTCTGCCCTAAATGTTTTCAAGATGTGCTCAAACATTCCTAAACCCTAGGAAATGACACAGTTTAAAGCTTAAAGACCTCTGCACCTCACCACACATATTACTGACAATGTAACACATAGTGGCTTCATGTGGTGTTTTACACCAAAATGGCCATACATAAAGGCCCGTATGTTTTATACAATTCTCTACCATTACTCTCCATGTGAGGATGACAATATCAAAATAAAGACAGAAAAAATAATGATGCAAAGGAATAGAATAAGAGGTGTCCTATGCTGAGTTCTTGTAGAAAGCCAGAGGCAATATTAGTGTTGAGAGAAACTATAGTTTTGGAAAGGGATTAGGACCTCTAAATTGTCTTTTCCTCACCTGTGCTGCACAAACCTTCACCTACTAACCTTCTACACCACTCACACAATACGTCACAAACACGTTTTGGTCTCGATTTTTTAATACTTTGGGGCTGGCATCCGGCTAGTGTATTTTACCTCACAAAGAGAGAACAAAAAAGGTAAACGTTTTGATAAATATAGTCTTCTTAGAGAAGTCAGGACTTGACCTGAGTCTAAAAGAATAGAGAGAAAGGAAGGCTTTAGGCTGGAGAATAGCATCCCAACCTCTTTATGAAGACTCCTTCGTTTACAGAATTAAAGGAAGCAACTTGCTTTGAATCTAGTTTTGCCATTGACAGACTCATTGTATGAGCTTAGGCCAAAACCCAGCCCATCTCTGGCTTCAGCTGTCCCATCTTTTCAATTAGTTGGTTGAAGTCGACCGTGATTTATAGGAACACGGGGCTTACTTGAGTGAAAAGAATTAGGTTCTAGTTCACTCTAACACTTACTAGCTGTTGGAACTTTTGGGAAGTTGGGGGTTTAAGTTTCCTTATCTATAAAACAGGGAAAATCAGTCCTTAGCTTACCTTATGTTGCAGTAACTTAGTGAGGTAATAGAAGGGAATGACAGCTTTGTCTATTATAAAGTGCTGAGTGCTGTACATTTGTGAGGTAAAGTTAATGAGAGCGAGAGATCTGGAAATAGGGAAGGAAGAAAGGAGTCAAGGCAAAGCTAAAAGAAATTTGGGATGGAAAAGGAAAAAAGAAATGGACGGAAAGAAAAGGAGGAAGAACGGGAGTATTTTAAAACAGATAACAAAGATTGTGAGAGAAGCGCAACCAATGGGGAAAACTGGGGGAGGGGCCGCTGGGCGGCTGGATCACGTTGCCGGCGGAGCCATTTGGGTAGTGCACGGAGGCTAGGAGCGGGGCCTATTTGCCTGTGACGCCCACCCCTGGTTTTATCGGCCTGCTCTAGAGTTAGTGGAAGACCTAAGATGGCGGCGTTTGCGTGCAACTGCTGCGTGCTTACCCGGGGTGGCAAGGCGGCCAAAGGATGAATCCACTAATGAAAGCCCAGAAACTCGCCAGTTTTCGTGTTGTGGTGAGTGCTGAGTCTCAGGTCGGCTAGAGGAGTGGCCGTTGGCGAGGCTACACAGTTCGGGATGGCGTAGCCTGTCTGAGTGGGGGGAGGAACCGGCCTGTATTCCATTTTTCTCTTTCCCGTCTCTTCAAAATATCGGAGAATAATTTCTTTCTCCCCTGATCACCTTACCTCCACTGATGAGGAAAAGAGGTTGCGGAAGCTAGCTCCTAGGAGGTGTATGAGTCGTTTTCTTGTTTTCCCTTGTCTAAATGGGTATTTCCTTCGCTCTGCCATTTGCGTCCAAACTTTCGTAGTTTTGATAAACTAACCTGTTTGTAACGTATTCATTATGAACTAGTTTAAAATTTTTTTCTGTGCCCTTTATATCTACTCCAAATGTGGACTTTCGGACATATAATACTTAACATTTGTTCTTGAAATATCTCAGAATTGTGTGTGTGTGTGTGCGCGTGTACGGGTAATCTTTGGGGGACTTGCCACATTATGTACATTGCTAGGTTGATTATTCAATAAGAAAAGAGGTAGATTTCCTGTGTTCAAATCTCTTGGTGAAAATAAATTTAAGTTAAGCATAACATACTCACTATATGGGAGGACAGTAAAGAATGACATTTAATCTGTTGTTAAATGCTTATGTTGCTAAAAAATTTCAGTTAAGAAGTGCCCATATTTCACTCACGTATTGCTGGAGAGAGTATGAATTGCTGCAAACTTTTAGAAAAGTAATCTGGCAATATTTAGGGAAATAAAAAATACAGTTATCACTTGACCAAATACTGGAACCCAGTAGTCTGACTTTTAATAATCCATCCTACAGAAATAAAAGTACCAGTATATAAGGACACATGAACAAGAATACTTGTGCAGCTTTGTTCTTGTGACAACTGGAAACAACCTGTGTATCCATCAATAGGAGAATATTTGAATAAATTGTGGTACATTAATATTATGGAATATTTTGACTCTTGACCCAGAGGATGCTATGAACAATCATTATGTGGGAAAAGTAAGTTGCAGAATAGTATGATTCTATTTTTTTGGTGGTGAGGAGGTGATGAGGTATGTAAGATTAACTTTTCTTTATCTTTTTGGTGGGACTTTATGTATTATGAAATACTTAAGACATATACAAAGATATAAACACATAATACAGTGAACCTCTGTTCTCACCACCCAACATAAAAAATCAGACATTACCATTTCAGTTGAAGTTCTCTGTGTACTCTTCCCTCATTGCATCTCTCTTCCCTCATCCCCAGAAGGTAACCATTATTTTAAACTTAGTGATTATTTTTCCCATGCATTTCTTAAACTTTTGTGACATATGAACTTCTAGTATGGGTTATTTTTTGTAAATGTTGAAGATGAATTTAAAAAAGAAAAGTCGATGAAAAAGAAGAAAACTTAAGTGTCTGACTGTTATCTGGATTACTGTAACAGGGGCCAATACAAATTTCTTAATTGAGAAGAGAATCTAGCAAGCAGTTGAGTCAGAGGGAGTAGATCATATGCCAGTGGAAAAGAAGGTAAGCAGCTGGCAATGGAAGCAATCTCAAGCTTGAATGAATGTTTGTTCCATAAGCAAGGTGCCTGAGTTTGGGGGGAAAAAAAACCCAAAAACCAAAAAAAACAGAAGCCAAACAAACCAAAAACCCTGGCTCCCAACTCAATTCCAAATTGATTGGAGCCTGCACTTGTAACCAGACAAAGCCTATATGAACTTCAGTTGCCTTGGAGGCATGTGAAGGAAATGAGGTTGCTCATAGATGTATCAGTTGTTTCTGGTATCATACTAGTGTGATTACATTAAGCTGCTATGTGCAAAACATTTTAGCCATCATTTAGTTCCAGGACATGGACTTTGTTAGTGGAACAACCCTGTAGACGAAGAACATTCATAATTCTAAACTTTCAACCCTTAGGAGAAGGCAGAACACTTGATGAAATCTACATAAAGAATAAAACATTTTATCTGTTTTGCACTGTCTGTTTGAAATTGCATTGGTGTTAATTTTGTATATATTCTTTTTATGAGAGCAGTGTTTGACACCATTTAATTTTTGCTAGCTTTTAAAAAAATTGATTAGTGATTGGTTCGTTTGCAGGAACTGTGTTTGACTATTCTTACCTTAGCATTCAAGGGTGCATATTGTTAAGAGAATATGTTACAGAGAAAAACTTGATAAGCCAGACTTAGATTTTGTCATTACAGATAATTATTTGCAGGATATGAAAGATTTATTTATAAAGAGTTACACTAAATAGAATATTTTATAAAGATTTAAGAGGCTAATAATTTGTAGACTAGACCCACTCCTCAAAATGTGTTTATAAATATTACTCCTATTTTCCCATTGACTCTCTTTGTAAAATTAAGGGGTAGAGTTCTTTTATTAAAATGTTAAGGTATAATAACATTATACTTGTGAAGTATATCTTTGGATAACATTTAAAAACAAACTGATACTTTTCAGATAATTGTCAACCTGACTTTTTAAAAAGAATTTGTAGCACTTCAGGTTATTTTTGTTTGACAAAGTAGCTTAAAGAACAAAGGAAAGTGGTGATTAGTTAATGCAACAGAACACACTGGAATAAAAAGAAATTTAGCTTTTATTCTTATTTTGCAGCAGGGTAAATGCAACCCTTCTTGGGTAGCTAGATACTGTTTTCTAGTGCTGTTTTGAAGTTGTTCCTTTTTCGCAATGAAGAGATTGATGTGGGCTGATTGAGGGTTAGGGAAAGAGAAGCAGCAGAACTAGAACAGAGTGGGCATAAAAGGGTACTAATAAGTAAGTGTTTATATGAAGTAGTATACTAATTGAAATATATAACTCAAAAATAATGGGGAAGTCTATTTTCTAAAACATAACCCAAGAAAGTATAAAAACTCCTTAAAAGGATGTTTTGAAGTAATGAATATTAATTTCTATATTGTAAATTGTGTTATTTCTAGGATAATTATTTGCATAATGAGTTAGAAATTTAATTGGTGAGAAATGAGTTAATAGGTCAGTGATTTATTTGTATTTTTATCATTTGTTATGAAAATTTTTAAACATTCAAATGAAAGAATAATACAATGAATTTTCATATACGTATCACTTTGATTTAGCAACTGTTATGCTTTTGCCTTACTGCCTTTTTCCTCAAAATATCGTAATTACAGTCATCATGACATTTCATTCTAAACAATTCAGTATGAATATATAAAAAAACAAGGACATTTTTCTATATAATCATGATACCATCATTACACGTAGTAGAATTAACAGTAATTCCTTAGTATTTAATGCTTAGTCCATATTCACATTTTCCCAGTTGTCCCCCAGTATGCCTTTTATAGCTGCTTTCTTTGAACCAGGATCCATTCAAAGACCACGCATTGCATTTAATTTTTATGTCTCTTGAGCCTTTTTAAAATCTAGAGCAGTTCTCCCCACCCACTTCTTTTGTTTGTTTTATGAAATTGGCTTGTTGAGGGGGTCATGCCAACTGTACTGTTAATGATTAATTTAAATATAGAGAAAATAATTTGTGAATGTTAGCCCATCACCTTGCCAATTATACCCTGTCAGCACTTCCAGTACCAGGAAAGCAAACTAGGGGATCTAGAATTGAGAACGCTCTTTCCCCCATCCAGTGAAAGAGATAAGGATGCCACTGGTGAGAAAATTGAAGGGGAAAGGGAGAATGTCGGTGTTCAAGATATTTGAGCATTTTTTATCCATTTGAAAGATATTTTTTTCTGCAAACTATTAGTAATTCTTGATCCTATAAAAAAATAGGTTTTTGAACTTTTTCTTGTTGCAGGCACTCTTCAGAAATTAAGGAAATTAGCCTCTTCTTAATACATGTTGCAGATATTTTTCCCAATTAGCTAGTTTTCTTTTCACTTTATTTTATGGTATTTTTTCTTTAATTATTTTTTCTTAAGTTTTTATATGCAAAGTATACATAACATTTAATGTTTTAGCCATTTTAAAGTGTGCAATTCAGTGGCATTTCATACATTCACAATGTTGTGCATCCATTACCACTATCTAGTTCCAAAAGATTTTAACCACCCCCCAAAGAAACCCTGTACTCAT
The DNA here is from genome assembly GCA_023783475.1 of Daubentonia madagascariensis. Taxonomy (NCBI): domain Eukaryota; kingdom Metazoa; phylum Chordata; class Mammalia; order Primates; family Daubentoniidae; genus Daubentonia; species Daubentonia madagascariensis. The sequence goes on along the minus strand of JAKFHU010001194.1, from coordinate 153,218 downwards.
TCCCCTCCCCCACCAGCCTGGGGCTGCTAATCTGCTTTCTGTCTTTGGATTTGCCTATTGGCTTCTTTCACTTAGGTAAAGTTCCCCTATGTCTTTTCATGACTTGATGGCTCATTTCTTTTTAATGCCAAATAATATTCCATTGTCTGGATGTACCAATTTATTCATTCACTTTCTGGAGGACATTTTCGTTGCTTGCAAGTTTTAGCAATTAATGAATAAAGCTGCTACAGACATCCTCTTACCAAAGGGTATGTTTAGTAATATACTTGGTAAGAGTATTTAGGTTTGTAAGAAACTGCAAAACTGTCTTCCAAAATTGCTGTACTGTTCTGCATTTTCACTAGCAATGAATGAGTTCCTGTTGCTCCATATCCTCACCAGGTTTGGTGTTACCAGTGTTTTGGATTTTCACCTTTCTAATGGGTGTGTAATGGTATTGCTTTAGTTTGCAGTTCTCTAGTGACATATGATGTTGAGCAAGTTTTCATATGCGTATTTGCCATCTGTATATATTCTTTGGTGAGATTTCTGTTGAGATCTTTTGTCCGTTTTTTTATTGGGTTGTTTGTTTACTTATTGTTGAGTTTTAAGTGTTTGTATATTTTGGATAATAGTCCTTTGTCAGATCTGTCTAGAAAATATCTTCCTCTGGTCTGTGGCTTGTTTTTTCATTCTTTTGATAGTGTCTTTTGTGGAGTAGAAATTTTTTATTTTAATGAAGTTTAGCTTGTCAGTGATTTATTTCATGGGTTGTGCTTTTGGTGTCGTATCTAGAAAGTTATTGCCAAACCCAGTGACGTCTAGATTTTCTCTAATGTTATTTTCTAGTTCTATTTACAGTTTTGTGTTTTATATTTAGGTTTATGATCTATTTTGTGTTAATATTTGTGAAGGGTGTAAGGTTTATGTTTGGGTTTCTTTTTGCATGCGTATATCCGTTATCCTAGCACTATTTGTTGCTCCATTGCATTGCCTTTTTCAATGATTAGCTGGCTATATTTCTGTGAATCTACACCTGGGCTCTTTATTCTGTTCCTTTGATCCATTTGTCTATTCATTCACCAGTAGCACACTATCTGGATTGCTGTAGCTTTATATTAAGTCTTGAAGTCAAGTCGTCTCATTCTTTTGGCTTTATTCTTTCCCTTCAATATTGTGTCAGGTATCCTGAGTCTTTCGCATCTCCATGAACTTCATGATCTGTTTGTTGATATCCACAAATTTGCTGGGAGTTTGATTGGAATTGTACTGAATCTATGGATCAAGTTGGGAAGACTTGACATCTTGACAATATGAGTCTTTGTATCCACAAACGTGGAATATTTCTCCATTTATATAGTTCTTTTTAAATTTCTTTCATCAGAGTTTTCTAGTTTTTTCATATAGATCTTGTACGCATTTTGATAGATTTATACCTAAATATTTCATTTTTGGAAGTACTAATGTATATGGTATTTTATTTTTAATGTCAAATTCCACTTGCGATTTACTACTGCATATTAATCTTGTATCATGAATTTTGTTGCAGTTACTTATTAGTTTCAGGAGTCTTTTTGTTGAATCTTTAGGAATGTCTACATAGATGACCATGTCGTCTGCGAGCAAAGACAATGTGAGTTCTTCCTTCCCAATGTGTATACTTTTTATATTTCCTTTTCTTGTCCTTTTGCATGAGCTAGGACATCCAGTATGATACTAAAAAGGAGTAGTGAGAAGACACACCTTGCCTTGTTCCTCATTTTAGTGGGAAAGTGTTTAGTTTTTCACCTTTAAGTATGATGTTAGTTGTAAGTTTTTTGTAGATGTTCTTTATCAAATTGAGGAAGTTCCCCTCTATTCCTAGTTTGTTGAGAGGTTTTTTGCTGAAAATGGGTGTTGGGTTTTGTCAAATGCTTTTTTCTGCATCTGTTTATATGATCATGTGATTGTTCTTTAGCTTGTTGATGTGATGGATTGCATTAATTGATCTTTGAATATTGAGCTAGCTTTGAATACCTGGGATAAACCCCACTTCTTCATGGCATATGTTCTTTTCATACGATGTTGGATTCAATTTGGTAATTTTTTTGGAGGATTTTTGTATCTATGTTCATGAGAGATATTGGTGTGTAATTTTTTGTTTTTGTAGTATCTTTGTCTGCTTTGGGTATTTGGGTAATGCTGGCCCCTTATAATGAATTAGGAAGTATTCCTTCTGCTTCTACGTTGTGGAAGAAATTGTAGAGAATTTCTCTCTTAAATGTTTGGTGGAATTCACCAGTGAATCTGTCTGGCCCTAGGGCTTTCTGTTTTGAAAGATTACTAATTAATGATTCATTTCTTTAATAGATATAGGCCTGTTCAGATTGTTTCTCCTTTTCTGTGAGTTTTGGCGCATTATTTCTTTCAAGGTATCGGTCCATTTCATCTAGGTTATCAAATTTGTGGGCATGGAATTACTTATGGTATTCCTTTACTATCCATTTAATGTCCATGGAATGTGTAGCAATGTCCCCTCTTTCATTTCGGATATTCCTAATTTATGTTGTCTTCTCTTTTATTCCTAGGTGGCCTGGATGGAGGCTAATTGATTTTATTGATCTGTTGAAAGAACCAGTTTCTGTTTTATTGATTTTTCTCAATTGATTTCCTGTTTTGAGTTTCATTGTTTTCTGCTCTTTTTAAAAAATTTCTTCTCTTCTCTTTTCTTTGGATTTAATTTGTTTTTTATGGTTTCCTAATGTGGAAGCTTAATTATTGATTTTAGATCTTCTTTTTTAATATGTGGGTTCAGTGCTATAAATTTCCCACTAAGCACTGCTTTTACTGCATCCTGGAAATTTTCTTAGGGTGTATTTTCATTTTCATTTAGTTCAAAATATGTTTTTCATTTTCTTGATTTCTTCTTTGAGCCATGTGTTATTTAGAAGTGTGTTATTTCTTCTCCAAGTACTTTGGGATTTGTCATCTATTTTTGTATTATTGATTTCTAGTTTAATTCCATTGTGGTCTAAGAGCATACATGGTATGATTTCTATTCTTTTAAATTTGTTAAGGTGTGTTTTGTGGCCCAGAATGTAGTCTATCTTAGTGAATGTTCCATGAGAATTTGAGAAGAATGTGTATTCTGCCGTAATTGGATGAATTCCGTTATGTCCAGTTGATTGATGGTGCTGTTGAGTTCAATATGGTCTTTACTGATTTTCTGCCTGCTGTGTTTGTGTCTTTCTAATAGAGTGGTGTTGAAGTCTTCAACCATAATAATGGATTTATCTATTTTCCCCTTGTAGTTTGATCAGTTTTTGCCTCACATATTTTGACACTCTCTTGGGCATATACACATTAAGGATTGTTTGTATATTCTTAGAGAATTGACCCCTTTATCATTATGTAATGTCCCACTTTGTCCCTTATAATTTTCTTTTCTCTGAAGTCTGCTTTAACTGTAGCTATCCCAGCTTTCTTTTGATTAGTGTTATCATGGTATATCTTTCTTTATCCCTTACTTTTAGCTTACATGTGTCTTTATATTTAAAGTGGGTTTCTTGGAGACAAAATATAGTTAGTTAGGTCTTGTTTTTTCATCCATTCTGACAATCTGTGTGTTTTAATTGGTGTATTTAGACCAGTGTTATCTAAAGTGATTATTGATATAATTGTATTAATATCTACCATATTTATTGCTCTTTTCTATTCATTTCCCTTCTTCTTTATTCTAATTTTTGTCTTCCACATATTTTATGCCTTTTGTGGTTTTATATTAATACAAAATGCCTTATATGTATTTTCTATGATTTTGTTTTCTCTCTCAGCATATCAATTATACTTTTTTTTTTTTTTTTACCTTATTTAGTGGCTGCCCTGGATCTTGCAATAAACAACTATTAGAAGTTCACTTTCAATAACACTATATCACTTTTTGGGTAATTGGAAGTGCCTTATAATAACAAAATATTTTTAATTCCTCCCTCCTGTCCCTTGTATCATTGATATAATTCATTTTGCTTATACATAAGTTATAACCATTAAATACAATGTTGGTATTATTATTTTGAACAAACTGTTAACCATTTGATTAAGAATAAGGAAAAATGTTTTTATTTTACCTTCACTTATTCCTTTTCAGATGGAGAAGAAAGTCTTTTCTTTCCTTCTTTTTCTGAACTATGTCATTTTCCATCTTCCTGATGAACTTCTTTTAATATTTCTTGCAAGTCAGATCTACTGACAACAAATACCCTCAATTTTTGTTTTTCCAAGAAAGAGTTAATTCTCCTTCAGTTTTGAAGGATAATTTTGCAGGGTACAGAATTCCAAGTGGGTTTTTTTTTTCCTCTCAACACTTTAAATATTTTACTTTTTTTGCTTTCATGTTTTCTAAGGAGAAGTCAGGTGTAATTGTTATCTTTGTTCCTTATGGGTAAGTTTTGTTTTTTCCCCATGGTTTCTTTGAAGATTTTTTCTATATCTTTGATTTTCTGTGGTCTGAGTATGATATGCCTGGGTATAGGTTTTTTTTTTTTTTTTTGGCGTTTAAATTGCTTGGTGTTCCCTCAGCTTCCTGGATTTGTGGTTTGGTGTCTGACATTTATTTTGGGGGCAATTTTTCATCATCATTCTTCAAATATTGCTTCTGTTCCTTTCTCCTCTTTCTGGTATTTCTATTACATGTATGTTACACCCTTTACGATTGTTGCACAGTTCTTCAATTATCTATTATCTGTTATGTATAATAATTATTCTATTTTTTTCAATGTTATTTCTCTTTGATTTTTAGTTTTGGGAGTTTTTATTGACATTTCCTCAAGTTCAGAGATTCTTTCCTCAGCCATGTCCAGTCTACTAATGAGCCCATCAAAGGCATTCTTTATTTCTGTAGTAGTGTTTTTGATCTTTAGCATTTCTTTTTGGTTATTCCTTAGAATTTCTATCTCTTTGCTTATATTACACATGTGTTTTTGCATATTGTCTACTTTTTTTCCTTAGAGCCCTGAGTTTGTTAATCAGTTATTTTAAATTTCTAGTCTGATAAGTCCAACACCCGTGACATATCTGAGTCTGGTACTGATGCTTGCTGTGTCTCGTCAAACTGTTTTTTGCCTTTTAAAATACCTTGTAAAAGTTTTTTTTTTAAAGCTGGACATGATGTACTGAGTAAAAAGAAACTTTAGTAAATAGGCCTTTTGTGATGTGGTAAGATGTATGGGGAAAAGTTTCCTGTTAGTTCTCAGTCTTTTAATAATGAGCTTGTGCTCCTGGGCTCTGAACTTTGCAACTGCTTCTCAGTCCCCACCATCCCCTGTTCAGGTGGGATATGATGGCTAGAGGACGCTGAGTTGGGTATTTCCCTTACTCCAAGTGGAAGGCTAGAGGGGCTGGAGTTGGGTATTTCCTTTTCCCCAGGTCAGTTAGGCTCTAATAAAGTAGTTTATCTTGAGTGGAGGCTTTATTATGAACAGAATGCTGTCATGTATTTCAAAGCTTTTCTTTCATGTGTTTGAAAATAGTTCTATGTGCTTCCCTTACTAGAAGCATGTGGTATTTTTCTATGACATTCACTGTGAGAACCTGGTAGTGCTCCCAGAGGTAAAAACCATAAAAGTATTTTGGTTCTCCTTAGGATTGAGCCCCCCTAGAGTTTTTAACTCTCAGATTTATCCACCTTGAGCTTCCCGCTATTCATCAATTACAATTTACCTTTTCCTGTCCCAGTTCTGATTCTCACAGAAGTTTTGCTTTGTGATTTTTGAAGGATCTAAGAAGAGTTGTTGATACTTCAGATTGTTTAGCTTTTTACTTGTTTTTAGAATGGAGTGACAGCTTTCAAGCTTTGTACATGTTGGACCGTAAACCAGAAGTCCCATGTAAATTTTTGGTAAAGCTAATTGGGATTATGTTGCATCCATAAATATCAAAATTTATTTAAACCTTCAATTTTAGTTTTTAGCATATACATGCTGAATGTGTTTTGTTAGTTTTATTTAGGTATTCCATGTTATTTATTGCTGTTGTAAATGAGACTTTCCAAAATTTCAATTTATAATGGTTTGTTGCTAGAATATATTATTACACATTGATTTTTTTTTTTTTTTGAGACAGGGTCTTGCTCTGTCACCCAGGCTAGGGTAGAGTGCAGTGGCACAATTACAGCTCACTGCAACCTCAAACTCCTGGGCTCAAGTGATCCTCCTGCCTCAGCCTTCTGAGTAGCTTCAAATGATTTTTTTTGTATCCATTGAGATGATTGTGTTTTTTCTTTGCACTGTTGTTATAGTGAATTTCATTGATCAATTTTTAAAAGTTTAGCTTCCCTTGCTTTGTGGTGATGAATCCATTTGCCTGTGATATCGTTTACATATCTTGCTGGATTAGAGTTGGTGATATTTTCATGAGGGGTTTTCCATCAATGTTCCTGATGGATGTTAGTTTATAGTTTTCTTTTTTTGTGATTTCTTTGCTCTGGCTCTCAGAAACAGTTTTGTTTCTTCCTTTCCAATTTGTATGTCTTTTTTTTTTTTCCTTTTTCTTATTGTGCTGTCTAGAACTTCCAGTACTCTGATGAATAATAATTGTGAGAGCAGACATCTTTTTTTTTTTTTTTCCATAATCTTACTGGGAAAACATTCAATCTTTCACCATTAAGTATAATGTTAACTGTAGGTTTTATGCAGGTGCTTTTTATCAAGATGAAGTTCCTTCGATTTTCTAGTTTGCTGAGAGTTGTTATCATGAATGGGTGTTGGGTTTTTTTTTTTTAAGTTTTTGTTTTTTTTTTTTTTTAGAGAAAGGGTCTTGCTCTATTGCCCAGGCTAGAGTGTGGTAGCATGATCATAGCTCACTGCAGCCTCAAACTCCTGGGCTCAAGTAGTCCTCCTGCCTCAGCCTCCTGAGTAGCTGGAACTACAGGCATGTGCCACCTGTTTTTTGTAGAGACAGGGTCTCATTATGGTGCTCAGGCTGGTCTTGAACTCCTGGCCTTCAACGCTCCTCCCACCTCGACCTCCCAAGGAGCTAGGATTACAGGCGTGAGCCACCATGCCCAGCTGGGTGTTGGTTTTTGTTAAATACTTTTTGTACATCAATTGAAATGATCATGTGGATCTCTTCTTTAGCCTGTTGATATGGTGGATTACATGGATTGGTTATTTAACGATGAATCAGGTTTGCATACCTGGACCAAATCCCACGTGTTCTTGGTATATAATTCTTTTTATCTGTATTTGATTTAATTTACTAACATTTTGTTGATGATTTTTCTATTTAAGTTCATGAAAGATACTGTTCTTTTCTTTTTTTGCATTGTCTTTGGTTTTGGTATCAGGGTAATGCTGGACTCAGGAAATGGGTCTTTTTTTTTTTTAAAAGACAGAGTCTCTAGCACTCTACCCGTGGCTAGAGTGCAGTGGCGTCATCGTAGCTCACTACAACCTCAGACTCCTGGGCTCAAGCAATGCTCCTGCCTCAGCCTCCCAAGTAGCTGGGACTACAGGTGTGTGCCACCACGCCCAGCTAATTTTTTTATTTTTTGTAGAGATGGGGTCTGACTCTTGCTCAGGCTGGTCTCAAACTCCTGAGCTCAAGTGATCCTCCTGCCTCGGCCTCCCAGAGCGCTAGGGTTACAGATGTGAGTTGCTGTGCCTGGCTACGAAGTATTTATTCCTTTTCTTTTTGCGGAAGAGCTGGTTTTCTAGTGAAACTATTTAGGCCTAGTGATTTTATTTTTTGGGTGGATGGTTTTAAATTGTGAATTTAATTTCTGAAAGAGATATAGTGCTTATCTGTTTTTTATTGCGTTCCAATAAGTTATGTTTTTCAAGGAATTGTTTCTTTTCATATAGGTTGTTAAATTTATTGTCATCAAGTTGTGTGCAGTATTTCTTTGCTACACTTTTAATGTGTATGGAGTATGTAGTGATGTGTACACTTTCATTGCTGATATTCATAAATTGTTTTTCTTTCTTTATAGTGGTTATTTTTTGCTAATGGATTATCAATTTTATTGATTTTTTTAAACAAACTTGCTTTTAGTTTCATTGATTATATAATTTGCAGTTTTAGTCATTTCTGCTCCAATCTTTATTATTTTACTCTTCTGTTGCTTTGAGTGTAATTTGTTTTTTATATATCTTCTTAAAGCAGAAGCTTAGATTGCTGGTGGGAGACCTTTTAAAGGACAATTATTTAATGCTTAAATTGTCCTTAGAACTACTTTGTCTTTACCCCTTAAATTTTGGTCACCAACACAAGGGCAGTTTCAGTGATTTGTTAGGAGGACCAATAAGACCTGGCATTTAATTGTACTCATGGCTATGAGTTATTACCATGAAAGGATACACAAAGCAAAATCAGCAAAGGGAAAAGGTACATGGGGCAAAAGTCTGTTGAAGGCAGGTACAAGCTTCCAAGTGTTCTCTTCCAAGTAGGGTCACTCAGAACATACCTTATTCTTCCAGGAATGCATTGTGAGAGCACATATGAAGTGTTGTCTGCTAGGGAAGCTCATTAGAGGCTCAGTGCCCATAGCTTTTATATGGGGGCTGGTCACGTAAGCACCCTCTGCCTAATGCAGTAAAATTCCAGACTTGTAGAAGGAAAGCCGGTGTTCAACATAAACCACATTGTTTAGACAGTTTAGCCACAGTAAGCCATCAAGCAATGGTGGGAACCCTCTTGAAATCCAAGTTCCCAGATGCCAGCCAAGAGCCACCCTTGCAAGCAGGCCTTTCTAAGTATGAACCTCAGGCCTCCTATGTAAACTCTGTTCTATACAGCCCTCTCAGGCATTTTCTGTTACCTGCTTTTTTGTTTCTTTTATGAATCTCACTTTGTTTCTTTGTCTCATACTTTTTGCTGAAACCTATAAATTTTGGATAACATTGAAGTGATTCTGGATACTGTTACCCTCTGCCCCATCCTCTGTGGGGCTTATTGGTGTTAAGTCTTTATTTGTTTAGTGATTTGCCGGGGCTTTCGGTGATGTATTTTTTACCTACACTATGCATCCATCCTCTGATGTCTCTCTTTAGAGGGAACAGCTTTGGACATAAGCATACTCACTATGGAATGACTGGTTTTAGCAGGGCTATGTTTCACAGTGTGTTTTCCTAATTTCTCTGTTAAACTGCCTCTGCTGTTATCACACTTAACCATTAGTTTGCACTAATTTCAGACTGATTGCTCTATAGTTTTTTACCATGCCTGGGGGCATAAATTGTTCCACTGTGATCCAAATAAATTTGGCCCTTTTGCAGAGGTAATTGCATTTGTGGCTAGTCTTAGAGGTTGGTTCAGACCCCAGGTGGGCTCTTGTCTCTTTCTCTGGTTCTCTGTGGTAAACTTCTACCTGTTATTCCTTTACCTGGTTGCCCTCAAGAAGTTACCAATCTTCTCTTAATTGCTTACCACCAAAATCTCTATTGTTATTGGGAGCATCCTTAGGCTTTTATTTTCCCCTATTGTGTTCCAAATTAAGTCACTTCTCTTGGTGCTACCTTCAGAGTGCTATTAATGCAGCCTGACTCTGTTGCCTTGGGCAAAACCTCTGCACTGCTGCTCTGAAACTGTGGGCAGAGCAAGTGGCTCACTTTCCTTACAGTGACACCTCTACTTCACGAGCAGGGTGTTTGGCAGGGGTGGTAACCTCTGGTTTTCCTAAATGACTGTGTCACCCTTAGTTTAAGTCTTCTATTTTTGCTGTGTCTCAGAGAAGGTCTCTTTCCACATTATTGTTCTTCTCCTGTACCTTTCTCAGTAGTACTCCTTTGTTACTTGCTATTGCTATATGATATTTTTAGCCTGGTGGTGGTTGGCAGGGGGTGTGCCTTGTCTGTTGTTTTATTTTTTAAGGTTCAGTCTTAGGCACCATGTCCTTGGGTATCATGACATGTCCTACCCCGTACTTCTGCCCCTCCCCACTGCTATAATTTTGGACCCAATGTGTGTATTTTTGCCCTTTCCTCAGGGCTGAGTTTTTTTTTTTTTCTGTTCCATTCCCCCAGGGTTAGAGAGTTTTACAGCTGTACTAATGGCCAGAATGTTTGTTGCCCTTCCAATGAATAAGGGTTTTGTTTTGTAGATGGCAATAGGATCTGAGCCATTTCTTTGACCCTCCCCAAACTGCTTTTGTTCCCCTCCCCCAGGTATTTACCTTCCAGGTAATTTCTCAGGACTCTCACCCATCTTTTGTGTGATCTCTTGAATGGGTTAGTGGAAAAAGTCTCTGAATAGTAAACAGACCCCTCAGTTTCTGTCCCCCCCCAGGCTTCAAACTCTCTTGCCAGTTAACACTTGTCCTTGACAAATTGACCAAGCACTTTAGTTGATCTCTTACTGATGTCTGATTACATCTGCTTTCACAGTTAAGGCAGTGGTTGTGTCTCATCACTCCCTTCAGGCACCTCAATTTAGGTTTTGGCTGGTTGGCCCCCACAAGACCTGGTGTATCTATGGAATTCAAGAAAAGGTGTGAACTTCTTGTTTCCCATCCTGCCCCCTTTTTCTGTAAGGGTGGAAGTGATGTTCTTTCTAGCTTTCTACCTACCAGAAGCAGATGGTGTTTTTAAATCTAGTCTGGCAATGTCTTTTATTTTATTGGTGTGTGAAGCCCATTTATATTTACTGTGATTCTTGATATTGTTGGATTTATATCTCTAATTTTTTAAAAAAAGTTATTTAGTTTGGAATTGTTTTAAGTTTATGGAAATATTTCCAGGATAGTTTAGAGAGTTCCCAAATTTCCCTAATGTTATCCTACATTTATCACAACGCATGTATCACAAGTAAGAAATTAACGTTGGCACAATATTATTAAGTAAACTATAGACTTTATTTGGGTTTCACCAGTTTTTTCCTTTTCATTTTTTTCAGGATGCAATCCAAAATATCATGTTGTACTTAGTCCTCATGGTTTCTTCGTCTTTCCCTGTTTTTCATGACCGTAAAAGATGTAAAGTATACTGGTCAGGTATTTTGTAGAATGTTCCTCAATTTGGATTTGTCTGATATGGTCTCATGATTAGATTGGTATTATGGATTTTTGGGAAGAATATCACACAGATGAAGTGCCCTTCTCATAGCATCATATCAGGATATAAATATATGTTTTTTATTGAAAAATACATTTAGAAACCAAGGTCTGAGCACTGAGTGTCCTTTTAGCTACTGGGGTGTCACTGCTTCTGGACCCTCTAAGCAGAGAGCTAGAAAATGTATGTGTAAATAGTAATGCTTGTATCTTTAGTTATTTATGTATACACACATATATAGAGAGAGCTATCTATGTATCTATTAAAATAACTGTGAGTGAACAGTGTTATCTCTGATTCTAATCTGAGATTAGGTCTCATAATTGTTATCCCCCTTGCTTATTTTAAACCTCTTTATCTGACAGTAAAAAAACTGAGTCATAAAAAAACTGAGTCGTCTTATGTATAATTTATTTACTTAATTGTTCTACTCTATTATACATGTAAGGTGGTTTTATAATTACTTATGTTCCTGTAAAAACAAATTTATTAGTATTGTGCCTTCAGTGCAGTTTCTAAAAATGCAGATGTTTTCTTCTATTTTTTCTTGTAGGTGTCGTGTGTGTGTGTGTGTGTGTGTGTGTATACGTATATATATATGCTTTCCCTTTTACCTTTGTCTATGATACATTTTAATATTTGAATAATGAATGAGGTATGTATTGATACTTTTTTGGGTATGTGGTCCTCCAGTTGTTTTAGCACCTTTTGTTATAGAAACTATCCTTTCTACAGTGAATGATTTTTGTATCTGTGTTGAAAATAAGTTAACTAGATTTGCATGGGTAGAGACTCCTTGTTCTGTTCCATTGACATTTGTGTTTATCCTTTCACCAAAACCATATAGTGTTGACTACTGCATCTTTATCATAAGTCTCTAAATTATGTAGTGTGAGCTTTCAAACTTTTTTATTTTTCAGAATTGTTTTGGCTATTCTAGTTTGTTTCTTTGCTTCTTGGTATAAATTTTAGAATGAGCTTGGCAATAGCTACAAAAAGAGGTTGCTGAGATTTTGGTTGGGATGACATTGAATCTGTAGATGAAATTGGGGAGAATTGATACCTTACTGAGTCTTCTGATTCATAGACAGAATATTTCTCTCTATTCATGTAGATCTTTTTTGATTTATTTCATCAATGTTTTGCAGTTTTCAGCGTACAGATCCTACATATATTTTGTTAGATTTATACATAAGAACTTCATTTTTGGGATGCTGTTATAAATTGTATTGTTTTTATTTTTTCACTTCAAATTCCAATTGTTTATAGCTGTATGTAGGAGCACAATTGATTTCTGTTTATTGGCCTTATGTTCTACAACTTTGCTAAACTCATTTTTTGTTCTAAGAAGTTTTTTTTTTGTAGATTGATATTTTCCAGATACACAATTTTGTTTTCTGCAAATAACAGCCTTTGTAATTTCTTCCTTTCTGATATCTGTGCCTTATAATTATTTTTCTTGCTTTATTGAATGAGTATGCCTTCCAGTACAATATTGAATAGGGTAGAGGGGGAGGGCATACTTTCCTTCTTTGCAGTGCTTATGTCAGCTGTAGGTCTTTCATAGATGCTCTTCATTAGGTTAAGCACTTTCCATTCTATTTTTAGTCATCTGAGGGCTTTTATTGTGAACATAAGTTGAATATGTCAAATGTCTTTTGCTGCATCTATTGACTTGATTGTGGGGTCTTTTTTCTTTAAATTGTTGGTACTGAATTTCATTAATTGATACCTGAATGTTGAACTAACTTTGCACTCCTTGGGTGAAACCCACTTGATTGTGATATATTATAATTTTAAAAATAATTTTATAACTTATAATTTTTCATTGCTAGATTTGATTTGTTAATATTTTCTTGACAATTTTTGTATCTTTGCTCATTAGAGATATTGACTTGTAATTTGCTATTTTAAAATTTTAAAAACTTGTGTCTATTATATATTGGGTACAATGTGATGTTTTGATACATGTTTACATTGTAGAATGACTAAATCGAGCTAATTAACAAATCTATCACCTCATATACTTATTTTCTTATGGTGAAAACATTAAAAATACACTTTTTTAAAGCAATTTTGAAATATGCAATTCATTATTATTTATTATAGTCACCGTTCTGTACAATAGATCACTAAGGCTTTTACTTCCTGTCTAACTGAGATTATGTACCCTTTGATCAATATCTCTCCTTTCCCCATCCACCCTCCTTTTCCAGTCACTGGGAACTACCATACTACTCTCTACTTCTATGAGTTTGACTTTTTTAGATTCTACATATAAGTGATATCTTTTTGTATTTGTCTTTCTGTGCCTGGCTTATTTCACTTAGCATAATGTCCTCCAGGTTTATCCATGTTGTTACAAATGACAGGATTTCCTTCTTTTTAAGGCAGAATTCCATTGTGTGTATAAACCATATTTTCTTTTCTTTTCTTTATTTTTTTGAGATAGGATATTGTTCTGTCTCCCCAGCTAGAGTGCAGTGGCATCATCATGGCTCACTGCAACCTCAAACTCCTGGGCTCAAGTGCTCCTCCTGCCTCAGCCTCCCAAGTAGCTGGTACTACAGGTGGTGACACCACGCCCAGCTAATTTTTGTATTTTTTTGTGGGAAGGGGGTTTGCTCTTGCTCAGGCTGGTCTTGAACTCCTGGCCTCAAGTGATCTCTGCCTCAGCCTCCCAAAGTGCTAGGATTACTGGCGGGGGTCCACCATGCCCAGCCCATATTTTCTTTATTCATTTATCTGAGGATGGACACCTAAGTTGCTTCCATATCTTAGCTATTGTGAATAATGCTGCAGTGAACATGAGAGTGCAGAAATCTCTTTGACATACTGATTTCAATTCCTTTGGATATATACCTAGAAGTGGGATTGCTGGATTATATGGTAAATTAATTTTGAGGTTTTTGAGGAACTTCTATGCTGTTTTCCATAATGGCTGTATTAATTTACATTCCCATCAACAGTGCACAAGGATTTCTTTTTCACCACATCCTTGCCAACACTTGTCGTCTTTCATCTTTTTGATATAGCCATTCTAACAGGTGTGAGATGATATTTCATTGTGGTTTTAATTTGCATTTCCCTGATGATTAATGGTGATGAACATCTTTTCATCTATACGTTGGCCGTTTGTATGTTTTCTGTTAGATATCTGTTTAATTCCTTTGCCCACTTTTAAATTGGGGTCTTTGTTTTCTTGCTACTGAGTTTTTGGAGCTCCTCATATATTTTGAATATTAGCCCATTATTTGATGTATGATTTGCAAATAACTTTTTCCCAATTTGTGGGTTGTCTGTTCACTCAATTAATTGTTTTCTTTGTTGTGTAGAAACTTTTTAATTTGATACAATCCCATTTGTTTATTTTTGCTTTTGTTGCCTGTGCTTTTAGGGTCCTATCCATGAAATCTTTGCCCAGACCAACATTGTGGAACATTTTCCCTATGTTTTCTTCTAGTAGTTTTGTAGTTTCAGGTCTTCCTTTTAAGTCTTTCATTCATTTTGTGTTGGTTTGTGTATATGGTCTGATTTCATTCTTCTGCATGTGGATATCCAGTTTTCCCAGCACCGTTTATTGAAGAGACTGTTCTTTCTCCGTTGTATGTTCTTGGCACCTTTGTCAAAAATCAATTGACCATAAATGTGTGGGTTTATTTGTAATTTTCTTTTCTTGTAATATTTTTCTCTACTTTTGTTATCAAGGTAACACTGTCCTCATGATTGGAACATGTTCCCTGTCTTCTCTATTTAATGGAACTGATTGTGTAGAATTGATATTACTTCTTTTTTATTTTATTTTATTTTATTTTTTCTTTCCCTTTTCCACTCTGAAGGAATAGAATTGATATTATTTCTTCTGTGATTGTTTTGTAGAATTCACCGGTGAAACATCTGGGCCTGGAGTTTTCATTTTTAGGAAGTTTTCCGATTCGACTTATTTCCAAGAAACCTATTCAGGTTTTCTTGAGCAAATTGTGGTAGTCTGCATCTTTCAAATAATCATTCCATTTCATGTGATTTAGCAAATTCATGGGCATAAAGTTACTTACAGTATTCCTTCATTATACTCTTAATATCTTTGGTGTTGTTTTGTGGTACTGATGATTTATATCTTCTCTCTTTATTTTTAGTCAGATTTCCTGGCTAGAGGTTTATCAGTGTTATTGTTGTTTTCAAAGGATCACCTTGTGGTTTTATTGATATTTTTCTTTTTGGTATTGTTTTTCTGTTTTTGGATGTCTGCTCTAGATGTTCATCATTTCCTTCCTTCTACTTGCTTTAGATTTACTTTGCTCTTCTTTCTCTAGTTCCTTTGGCACAAGCTTTGGTTACTGATTTTAGATATTTATTATTTTCTAATATATGCATTTAATGCTATAAATTTCCCTGTTAGCACTGCTTTATCTGCATCTCATAGGTTTAGATATATTGTATTTTGCCTTTTAGTTCAATCCATGTTTTAATTTCCCTTGAGACTTTGTTTTTGACCCATGTGTTATTTGGAAGTATCCAATTATTTGGGGGGAATTTCCAGACATCTTTCTGTTGTTGATTTCTAGCTTAATTTTGTTATGATCTCAGAATGCACCTCATATTTTTTTTTCTTTTTAATTCATTGAGGTTTATTTAGTAGAGCAGAACATGATCTGTCTTTGTGAGTGTTATATGTGTAATTGAGAAGACTATGTGTTCTGTTGTTACTGTTTGTTCTATAAATTATATTGTTTGATGGTGTTGTTCAGGCTTTCCATGTCTTTTCTGATTTTCTAACTGTTTTTATTATTAATTTCTGAGAGAGCAATGTTGAAATCTCAGACTGATTTTGCATTTGCCTACTTGTCTTTTCGTATCTATCATTTATTGTCTTATGCATTTTGAAAACTTATGGTTAGGTGCATATACATATAAGATTATTATGTGTTCTTGTGGAAATCACTTTATCATTTCATAAGGTTTCTCTCTATCTTTTGATAATCTTTTTTGTTCTGATGTCTACTTTGTTTCATATTAATACAGATTTTCAACATATTTCTTTGGTTAGTGTTTCATGGTATATCTTTCTCCATCCTTGTACTTTTAATATTTGTGCCTGTATAGTTTGTGTGTCTATGTGTGTGTTTCACAGTAAGTAGGTGGGTGGTTGAGTTTTTAGGTAGGGTAAGTAGATAGGTGCATTGGCTTGTGCTTTATCCCATGTGAAAATGTTCATCTATTTTTTTTTACTGGTGTTGTTTAGACCATTACAATTTTTGAAAACCTTATTCAGGTAAATTTTACGTACTGTGTAATTTACCTATTTTAAGTGTACAATTAAATTATTTTTTCATACCAGTTTATAGTTAATCTCTATTCCCATCCTCAACTCCAGGCAGTCACTGACCTACTTTTATCTCTGTGGATTTGCCTTTTCTGGACCTTCTATACAATGGAAATCACATGCTGTAGTCTTTTGTGTATAGGTTCTTTTACATGGGTTAATTATTTTGAGGTTCCTCCATATTATCATTAATATTTGTGTCAGTATTTATTTATTTTTATTTGTGAGTAATATTCAGTTGTATCATAGATCACATTTTCTTTCTTCATTAAACACTTGATGGGAATTTGGGTTGTGTCTGTGTTTTGGCAATTTTGAATTATGCTTCTGTGAACATTCATGTACAGATCTTTACGTGGACATGCTTTTATTTCTCTTATGTAGGAATTGTTGAATAATATGGTAATTTATGTTTAACTTTTTAAGAAACTTCCAAACTATTTCCAAAGTGACTGTACCACATTATATTCCTATTAGTAATGTATGAGGGTTAGTGATTTTCCACGTATTTGTCTGCATTTGTTGCTGTCTGTCTTTTATTAAAACCATTCTAGTGGAAGTAAACTTGTATCTCATTTTGGTTTCATTACATTTCCTTGATGACTAATGAAGTAGGAATCTTTCCATGTTCTTATTAGCCATTCTTATATCTTTTTTGGTGAAATGTCTGTTTAAATCTTTTGCCTGATTTTTAAAGTAGATTATTTGCCTTATTATTGAATTATAACAGTTCTTGGTGTATTTTGGGTAATAGTTTCTTATCAGATATGTGATTGCAAATATTTTCTCCTAGTGCTTGCATTGTCTTTTTCACTTTCTTAATATTATCTTAAAAGCAAAAAGTATTGATTTTTGATGAAGTCTAATTTTCAGTTCTTTCTTTTAGGAATGATCCTTTTGGTATTATATCTAGCAAACCTTTGTCTAACCCAAGTTCTTAAGGATTTACTTCTGTGTTTTCTTCTAAAAGTTTTATAGTCTTAGCTTTTACAATTAGGTTTCTGAATACATTTTGAGATAGTATTTATATATGTTGTGAGGTAAGAGTCTAAGTTCATCTTATTGCTTGTAGATATCCAGTAATTTCATCACTATCATTTGAAAAGATTATTCTTTCCTTATTGAATTTCCTTGGCATCTTTGTTGAAAATGAATTGGCCATAAGGATAAAAGTTTATTTCTGGACTCTTAATTCTGTTTCATTGACCAATATGGTTATCTTTATTTCTGTAGCACATTGTCCTGATAACTATAGTAATTTTTGAATCTGGCAATGGAAGTCCTCTAAATTTGGAGTTTTGGCTGTTCTGCATTTTCATATGGATTTTAGAGTCAACTTGTTAATTTCTGAAAAAAGCCTGCTGTGATTTTGATAAGGATGGCATTGAATCTATAAATCAATTTTGGGAGAATTATCATCTTAACTGTTAGGGACAGAAAAACAAGTGAGAGGTAATGGAAGTCAGAAAACCAGAAAGGAGAAAGCAGTTATAGAAAAACAATAAGGAGGAAATAGTTACAGAAAAATAATAGGAGAAACAGTTCTTTCAGTCTTAAAGAATGGGGTAATTAAATCATGGAACACTGACCACCAATCAGAAAATAGAAAAACACCCTAAACGGTGACTTTCTCCATCACACGTATAATTCAGTCCCCAAACCTTGTGACATACAGTCGTAGGTGATTATGACTAACCTTGTGACTAACCTTTACATCAACATAAATTGCTAACATATGAAAGGAAGAAGTGTAGAGTTAATTAGCGTTTTCTCCACTCTCAGAGACAGACCCGTTTCCTCTTAGGAAACATCTTTGTTTTCTTCCCTATACTGTCTTATAACTTCACTATTTCCAATAAATTCTTCATGCATACTTGCTGAGTGTCTGTCATCTCTCTCCGTCGTGTGGGCCCGGCTTGCGATTCTTCCAAGCCAGGAGCCCAAGAACTGGGGCAAAACTTCAAAGTCCAGCCGTGGATACCGAACCGTGACATTAACCATAATGCATCTTAAACATGAAATATCTGTTTATTTTGGTCTGTTTTAATTTTCTTCAACAGCATTGTATAGTTTTCATTGTATAAGTCTTGCAGTTCTTTTGTTGAATTATTCCCAAATATTTAATCTTTTTGATGGTATTGTGTATGAGATTGATTTCTTAATTTCATTTTGGGTTGTTCATTGCTAGTGCATAGGAAAACAAAATCATTTACACAGAGTAACCCATGTATATATACATATCTATAAATATTTTTATGTGTAACCATCTGTAGGTCATTAAGCTAAACATGAGTTCAAGTTCATACTGACATTCCTAACTCTAATATAGTACCACATGTGTAATTCTAGTCATCTCTCCTTGTTTATATATAATCTCTCACTCCAACAGGGAAGAACCTGGCTCCTAACATTTACTATTCATTTACTTAATTGTACAATTCCATTATACATGTATAGCAGTTCCAAAATTATTATTTACCCTCACGGGAAACAACTTTATCAATCAGAGTATAGTGCTTATGTATAGAACCTTTCGCCTTTAGTCTTCAAGACTCCACTAATTAATAGTTATAGACTGGACATTGCCCCTAAGATCAGGAACAAGGTAAAGATGTCCTCTCTAACCACTCCTATTCAGAATCATACTGAAATCTTAGCTAGTATAGTCTGGAAGGGAAAAAACAGAACTACTTTTGTAGATTATGAGATTGTCTATGTAGGAATTTTCAAAGCATCTCCAAACATCTAGAACTAATAATTGAGGGTAAGATGGACACAGGATATGTGGTCAATATAAAAAGTCATTTGTTTTCTTTTATACTAGCGTGAACAATTGGAATTTGTAATAAAGAGTACCATTTACAGTTGTACCAAACAAAAATGAAATACTTAGGTTATAAATGTAATAAAATATGTGTAGGATCTGTAGATTGAAAATGAGAAAACGCTGAGGAAAGAGATGAAAGAAAATCTAAATAAATGGAGAGATATTTTGTTTTCAAGGATTGGAAGACTCGGTATCCTTGTCAGTTTTTGCCACCTTGATCTGTAGATTGAATGCAATTTCCATCAAAATTCCAGCAAAATAATTTTGTATATAACAACAAACTGATTCTAAACTATATGGAAAGGAAAAGATCTATAATAAGCAACATGTTATTACAGTGGAAGCACAAAGTTGGAAGACTCACACCACCTGGTTTTAAGGCTGAGTATAAAACTTTTGTTATGAAGACAGTGTGACATTGGTGAACGGATAGATGCATTGATCAATAGAATGGAATAGAGAGCTCAGAAATAGACCCACACAAATGTAGTAAAATGTTCTTTGACGAAGGCGCAAAGGCTGTGCAATGGTGAAAGGATAGTCTTTTCCACAAATGCTACTGGAGCAATTGGACATCCACAAGTAAAAGAGTGAACCTAGTCGGAGATCTTAAACCTGTCAACAAAAGTTAACTCAAAATGCATTATAGACCTAAATGTAAAATGCAAAACTGTAAAACTTCTGAAAGAAAACAGGTGAACATTTATGTGACCTATAGTTTGGTGATTAGTTTTAGATACATCAAAAGCATGATCCATGAAAGAAAAAATTGATAAATTTGTCTTTATTAAAATTAAGAACATTTGCTCTGCAAAAACACTGTCAAGAGCATGAGGAGAAAAACTAGGAGAAAATTTTGCACAAAATTTTATATCTGATAAAAATACAAAGAACTCTTAAAACCCAATGATAATAAAACAACCTGATAAAAAATGGGGCAAAAGATTTAAACATACACCACACCAAAGAAGATATAGAGATGGCTATTGAGCACATGAAGAGGTTATCATTTGTGATTAGAGAAATTCAAATTAAAACAACGATGAGATATGCCTATACTTGTAATGATTAAAATTTAAAAAAAAACCCTGGAAACACCAATAGTTGGTTAGGATGTGGAGCAATAGGAACTGTCATTTTTGGTGTATTTCTTTGGTTTATTTTAAAATCATTGCTTAGAAGATTATAACATACTTAATAATTTAACATCTTCAGATTAATACTAACTTAAGTCCAATATTGGATGGAATTTTTCTCTCAATATTATTCTCTCATTCTTTCTCCTTTGTGTTAGTGTCATACAAATTAAGTCTTCATATATTGTAACCCAAAATACTGTTTTATAATTGTTTTATAGTTGTATCTTTATTTATTTTTTTTTTTGAGATAGAGTCTCATTCTGTCACCCAGGCTAGAGTGCAGTGGCTTCATCATAACTCACTGCAACCTCAAACTCTTGGGCTCAAGCTATCCTCCTGCCTCAGCCTCCCAAGTAGTTGGGACTACAGGGCATGTGTCATCACGCTGGGCTAATCTTTGTATTTTTTGTAGAGATGGGGGTTTCCTCTCTTGGTAAGGCTGGTCTCGGCCTCAAGCAATACTCCCACCTCGGCCTCCCACAGTGCTGGCCTGAGCCATTGTGCCTGGCCTAGAGTTAGTTGTATCTTGTATGCAGTTCTCTTTTAAGTCATTTTATTATAAGAGAGTAAGAAAATACTTATTCTGTTGTTTATATTTACCGATGTAATTACCTTTTCTGGCACTGTTTATTTCTTCATATTGATTCGAGTTAAAGTCTATTATCATTTCTTTTCACCCTGAAGGCATTTCTTTTTTTCTGTTAAGGCAGGTCGTGCTAGCAACGAAATCTCCGTGTCCTTTTTTGCAAGTCTTAATTCTTCCTCATTTTTGACGGTTAGTTTTTCTAGATGTGGTTCTTGGTTGTCATTTTTTCTTTTAGCAGTTTGGATAAACTATGCCACTGCCTCTGGCCTTAGTTGTTCCTGATGTAAAATTAGCTGTAAAGGTTTTTGGGGATCACTTTTATTTGATAAATTGTTTTTCTCTTTCTGTGTTCATAATTTTCTTTTTGTCTTTGGATTTGACATTGTGACTTTGATATATATACATGTCATTTTCTTTGTGTTTATCTTGAAGTTTTTAATCTTGGATCTGTAGATTGTTTCTCATGCAGTTTTGTAAGTTGTTTGCCATTATTTTTCAAACATTTGTTTCTGTCTCCTTTTCCCCAGTGGTACATTCTTTAGGCATATGTTCATATATTTTATGATATCTTGCTTATTTCTGGTGCCATATTAGTTTTCATTCTTTTTACCTTTTGTTCTGCAGAGTAGATACTCTCAATTGGTCTAGCTTCAAGTTTGCTAATTATCCTGTCAGCTCACATCTGCTGCCGGGGCACTCTCGTGAATTTCATTTCAATTATTATAGTTTTTAAGTCTAGAATTAATATTTGTTTGCTTTTATAATTTCTCTTTATTGTTATTGTCTGTTGTCCTTGTCAACAAACATACCTTTAATTCTTTAAACATGTTTTCCTTTAGTTGTTTGTGTACATAAGAATAACTTTTAAAACCTTTTTATACTAAGTCCAACATCTGCTCCTACTCAGAGATAGTTCTGATGCTTTTCATTCCTGTGTATGGGTCATACTTTCCTGTTCCTTTGTAAATCTGTTAATTTTCATTGAAAACTATACATTTTATATAACATATCTGTTAGAAACGCTGAGGGAGGAACGTACAAGGCCATGGTAGATGTAAAGAGGTTTGTTAGGGCATCTGCGTACAAATGGGCTGAGTCCAAACAAATGGCATCAGCCCCAAATGGGCGGGCTTCTGGGGCTTATATTATGGGCTGGTTTGGGTGGGCCCTCAAAAGAGGAGGGGGTCTTAAAGGCAAAGTTCCCATGGAACTTCCCACTAGCCTCTGGCTTCAGCCTAACAGTATCAACTTGGAATTCTGATGTGTCTGCAGATATTGTTGTTGGTGCTCTTTTTTGTTTATGTATTTAGTGACTTGCATGGATTAATTTTGGTTTTTGGTTTTTGGTTTTTCTTCAGTAGGTACACCATGCTGAACTCATGTGCACCCTTCCTGATCTCCAGGAATATGTTGGAGCTTTCCAAGCCCCCTATTGCTATCTTATTCTCCAGACCTCCTTTTTAATTTTTTGATTGATCTGATTTGCTTCAGCCAGTATCAGGGCCTTTTGTAGTGGTGATGTTGGTCTTCCCTAGTTGTTAGCTATTAAATGCTATTGTTTTTAACAACACTTTTTAGAATGTGGCTTTTTCATCCAATTAAAGTCAATCTCCCTGAGAGCAGCAGAGCTGCTGGTTTTCACAACTACCATGTCAGAGAGTTAGGGTTGGATTACAGACTTCACGGTTGTTACTTAGGTTCAGATTTTTTCTTGAATAATAAACTTTCTCAAAGTTCTTGTATACCCTTGATTAATTTGTAGAGTTCTTAAATGGTTGTTTTAGATAATTTTTCCAGTTTTGTCATTGTCATTTTGAGGACAGGATTTGCTGATATTTTCACTTTACCATTTCTGAATTTCTGTTCCTGAAGACCATTCATATTGTAAGTGACTTTTTATATTGTTAGATTAAAGTCTATCTTGTTAGCTGTATTTTATTTGTACCATTTGTTCTTGGGGTTTTCTTCTTTTTATGCTTTTGTATTTCCTTGAGAACATTTTATGACTCCCTTTTATCTGTTGACTTGTAAATTTATTTCTCTTTTTTCAAACATTTTTAGTGGTTGTCCTAGGGTTTACCATATACATTTTTAAGTAATCTGCATCCACTTTCAAATTACATCATATTCAAATTACATGCTTTACCGTGTAAAGACCTGTCAAAAGTATATTTCCACTTCTCTCTTATGCCGGCCATTGTCATACTTTTCACACGTTTCACATTTACATACTTTATAAACATAATACATTGTTACTGTTATTTCATGAAGTAGTCAATTATCTTTTAAATCAATTAATATAAAGGAAAAATGCCAGTATTTTATCTTCAATTATTCCATTTCCTTTGTTGTTCATCTTTTTCTTTAGACCCAGATTTCTGACCTATCATATTTCTTCTGCCTGAAGAACTTCCTTTAACATTCCTTGTAGTTTATTTAGACTGTTGACACTTTAAAGATATCATTGCATTGTCTGATTCTGTCTGCTATAATTCTTACACTTGTTCCTCTTAGTAACTTGTTTTTTCCTCTGGGTGCCTTTTCTTTGGTTTTCGGCAGTATGTTAGACCTTTTGATCTTATCCCATACCTTTTGAATGGCGTTCCCTCTACTTTCTCTTTGATTTCATTTTGGGTCATTTCTGTGTACCTATATTTGAGTTCCTTGAATCTTCATTTGTGTTGAATATACTTATGAGCCCATTAAAGGCATTGTTCATTTCTGTTATGGTGCTTATGAATTCTGCCATTTTCATTTGATTTTTTCTTATAGCTATATGATCTTACCCGTTGTCTATGTTTTTGAACATATTATCATAGTTAATTTAAATTCTGTTCTAGCATCTCATATTTGAGTTTGGTTTTGAAGACTGCCTTTTTTCAGATGGTATTTTTTCCTTTGTTTTGTATACATTATAATTTTTGTTGAGAGGCATGTAGTAGATACTGAAGTATACCTTTTTTATTCTTTGAGATAGCGCACCTTTCCTTCATTTAGACTATTAGTGTGAAGGTTTATGTCAAATTAGTCAGAAGCTGGGCTGGGATTGAAGCTTATTGTTACCATGGGTTCCCTCTGTGCATCAGAAACTTCAAGCTCTATAATGATAACTTGTTTTTGTGTCCCTGCTTTGGCTTTGGGTTTCCTCCTTTGCCCTCCTCCCTAGAGAGGGTCTGTCTCCTTCAGCTTTCCTCTGTATTACCCTAATTTTACTTGATGCTTACTAGCATGTGGTTGGGGCAAAAAAGAGGCACATTCTCTAATGTTCTGATTAAAACTCAGTCTTTTTTTTTTTTTTTCTGAGAGAGTCTCACTTTGTTGCCCTGGGTAGAGTGTAGTGGCGTCATCTTAGCTCACTGCAACCCTAAACTCCTGGGCTCAGGTGATCCTCTTGCATCAGCCTCCCGAGTAGCTGGGACTACCGGCGCACGCCACGACACCCGGCTAATTTTTCTATTTTTAGTAGAGACTAATTTTTCTGGTTTTAGTAGAGACGGGGTTTCACTCTTGCTCAGGCTGATCTCAACTCCTGAGCTCAAACAATCCTTCCACCTCGCTGCAGGCATAAGCCACCTCGGGCGGCCTAACACTCAAGTCTTAAACAGGCATTGTGAATCTGTGTCTTGTGGGCGTCTATGTTACATGTCTTTCCTCTTCAGATTCTATACCTAATGAGTATTCCTGTTTCTCCCCTAGGGCTAAAGCTTTATTTGTTGCTTACTCCCTTACCCAGCTACTGTTGGCTTCCACTCCTGGGTGTCCCCACATTATGCCCTAAGGCTTTTATTCTTTAGGGGAGATAGGAAATGGGCCTCTGGAGAATTTTGATCTGCCTTCTGTTCTCTTAGCCAGTGCTTTATGACCTTCCCTATAAATTAAAAACTTTTTTTTCATTAAGAGCGATGTATCTGGGCAGATTTTCAGCCTTAGCTGCTGCTCCTCTTCCCCAGGTAGCATCAAAGCAGTTTTTCTCTGTGATCTTCCCTCTGGCTACCAGTTGGTAAAAGCTGGAGGTGGGACCCCTCTCCCATCTTTGAAACTCTGAGGAGCTTTACATTCTCATGCTAGCCCACACTTGTCCTTTAGCAATTTATTATAATTTCTAGTTTAATCTTCCTACCTGCTTTTATATGTTCCAGGAATCAAATGCTCAGATTCTGTTTTTCCCTGTAGGGACCTGCCTTTCTCTAGATTTCTGTACTTTTTGTCCTGTGACTTCAGTTCCCTGATAGGGTCAAGAAAATCATTAATTTGTAGTTTGTCAAGCCTTTTTCTTCTCTTAAGGGAGTTAGTGATGCTGTTTCTGTGCCCTTATATCTCTGAGCTTTGCCATCTTTGTTATTTTTGTTTGTTTCTCTGTTCTTTATTTTTTTTCTTTTGCATTATTTGAACATTTTTTAGTGTTCAATTTTAATGTTCTTTTAAACTTTTTGATTACATCTCTTAAATGTCTTTCGTTGTTGCTGTAGGGATTACAATATACATACTTAACAATCACCCAACAGTTTATGTAGATTTAATGTTTTAGCACTTCAAGTAAAACATAGAAGCTTTACATCCATGTAAATCTCTATACTCTCACTGATTTTTTTCTTTTAGTTGACATGTGTTTTACATTTGTGTTTTGATTTCTGCTTTCAGGAGTCATACATATTCTAAAGAACTTGAGAGAAGAAAAATAGTCTTTTATATTTACTCAGTCATTTACCAGTTCTATTACTCTTCCTGGTGCAAGGGGTGCCTCAATGAAGGGAGGAAAGCCCTCTGAACTTGCCAAGGACCTGGGCTTCGTGCTGGGCCAACTAACTAGTGACTGAAAGTTTATTGCGAGAGCCAGACGACAGATCCTACTCCACAGACAGTGCAGGGGTACTCTCTTGAGCAGGAGGGGGAACCCTTATGGGGCAATGGTAATGTTTTAAAATGTTTAAAAACACCGTACGTGACCAGTGTTGTCTTGTGGTCAAGCCATAAAGGTTATTCATAAACTGTTGTCACAGAAAGGTAAGCACAAACAGTTTGTAAGGCATCCCACTTAGTAATTCATCCATCCTCTGGTGGCGGTGGGTAGCAACTTGCTGGCAACTTCCTTGTTCAGGAAGGTTAGGGTCTGATATTGGCCAAAATGGCTATATTTAGGCTCTCTGGACCTTCCTTTTTTGCCTTGTCCCTACATTATTGCCGTATTCTTAAAGATCCCTTCTTTCTCTGGATGTAATTTCCCTTCAGACTAAAGAACCCCCTTTTTTATTTCATCTCCACTCTGCTTGAGATGATTCTCTTCATTTTCCTTCATCCAAGAATGTGTTCGTTTCACCTTCATTCCTGAAGGACATTTTCACTGGATATAGAGTTGTTTGTTAATTGATGGGATTTTTTTCTTTCAGCTCTTTAAAGATATTTTTCTACTACTTCTGTCCTTCATGGTTTGTGGTAATAAATTTGCAGTTGTTCGAAGCATTGTTTCCTCTTATGTAATATGTTTTTTTGTAGCTGCTTTTGAATTTTTTTTCTTTATCTTTGGTTTTCAGAAGTTTGTGATATTTCTGGGTGTTTTTTTTTTTTTCAGTTTATCTTGTTTGGCTTTGCTGAGGTTATTGAATATGTGGATTTATCTTTCATCAAATTAGGGAAGTTTTGGCTATTATTTCTACAAACATTTTTTTCTGCATAGTTCTTTTTTTCTCATTCTAGGATTCTGAAGACATGTATGTTAGACATTTTTGATATTGCCATATAGGTCCTAAGACTCTGTTTTGTTTCAATCTATTTTTTTTTATTCTGTTGTTCAGATTGGGTGATTTGTATTGATCCATCTGCAACTTCAATGACTCTTTTTGTTTCCATTCTACTGTTGAGATCTCTAGTGAATTTTTTTATTGTAGATGTATGATTTAGTTAAAAAAATCAATTTGGTTCTTTTTTCAAGTGTTATTAAGGTACAATAACATAAAAATTATCCATTGTATGTGCACAATTCATCTGTTTTTAGTAAATTTATAGCATGAACCTGTCACCACAATCGAGTTTTAGAACATTTCATTATTTCCAAAAGTTTCCTCAAGCCTGTTTAGTCAGTCCTGCTCCCATCCCCAGACTGAGGCTGCCTACTGATCCCTGCCTATAAATTATCCCTTTCTGTGTGTTTCAAATTAATGAAATCATACAATATTTATTCTGTTGAGTCTGACTTTCTCATTAAAATGTTTTTGAGGTTTATCTGTGTGGTAGCATGTATCAGTATTTCATTCCTTTTTAGAGTTGAATATTATTCAGTTTTATAGATAAATCATATTTTATTTCTTCATTTAGTACTTGACTGAAAGTTGGATTGTTTCCCCTTTTTTGACTATTATGAATAAATGTCGCTATGAATATTCATGTATGTGTCCTGGTATGTTTTCATTTCTCTTGTGTAGATTCCTTGGGATAGAACAGCTGCATTATACAGTAAGTTTTTATTTAGCTTTTAAAGAAACTGACGAACACTTTTAAATGTGGCTCTGCTATTTCACATTTCTATCGGCATTGTATGGTAGTTAACATTTCTCCACATTTTCACCATCACTTTTTATTACCTGTCTTTTTGATTATAGCCATTCTAGTTGGTGTGAAGTGGTATCTTATTGTGGTTTTATTTTGCATTTTCTTAAACTCTAATGAGGTTGAACATCTTTTCATTTGTTCATTAGTCATTTGTATGTCTTTGGTGAAATATCTATTTAAATCTTTTCTCCATTTAAAATTACTTTCTTATTGCATTGTAAGAATTCTTTATATTTTGAACACAAGTGTTTTATCAGACATATGATTTGCACATGTTTTTTCCTAGTCTGTGGGTTGTCTTTCATTTTCTTAATGGTGTCATTTGAAGCACTAAAATTTTTAATTTTGATGAAGGCCAGTATATATCAGTTATTTTCTGTGTCTGCTCTTTCATCAGTTTTACACCATCTTGATTATTGACCTTTTAAAGTAAGTTTTAAAATTGCGTAGTGAAAGATCTCCTACTTCATTGTTTTTCAAAATTATTTCAGGTATTCTACATCCTTTGCATTTAAAATCAGCTCACCATTTTCTACAAAAATGCCTGCTGGGATTTTGATAGAGATTACATTGAATTTATAGATAATTTTGATGAGACTTGCCTTCATAATGATACTGCATTGTCTAATCCATGAATAAGGATTTCCATATTTTTTTCCATTTAAACATCTCTTCCAATTTTTCCAAGCAATATTTTGAAGTTTTTAATGTATAAATCTGTCTTCTTTTGTTAAATTTATTCTTAAGTGTGTTATTCTTTTTGATGCTATTCAGAATGGAGTTCTCTTAATTTCAGTTTATTGCTAGTATATAGATATACAATTGATTTTTGGACATTGATCTTGTATCCTTTTACTTCCTAATAAACTTTGTTATTTGGAATAGTTCTATTGTGGAA
This sequence comes from Daubentonia madagascariensis, assembly GCA_023783475.1. NCBI lineage: Eukaryota > Metazoa > Chordata > Mammalia > Primates > Daubentoniidae > Daubentonia > Daubentonia madagascariensis. The sequence continues at coordinate 124,893 of JAKFHU010001194.1, read as the reverse complement.
TTCTTAGGTTAAAGAGTTAAGGATTCCACAGTAGAATTGTAAATAGGATCATTTCACATGCAAATAAAGACAATTTACTTCTTCTTTTCCAGGCTTATTGTCTTTAGTTTTTTTTCCTTATTTACTGCCTAGAATTCCTAGTATTATGTTGAATAGAAGTGATGAGAATGGGCATTCTTGTCTCCATCTTCTGGAGAAAGCATTGAGTCTTTCATCAGTAAGTGTTATTTTAGCTATAAGTTTTTGTTATTGTTGTTTTGTAGATTTCTTTTATTAGGTTAAGTAAGTTCTTTTTCATTCTTAGTTTTTTGAGAGTTTTAAAGTCTTGAATGAATTTAAAGTTTTGAATTTAGCCAAATGCTATTTCTGTGTCCATTGAGGTGATAATATATTTTTTAAAAATTTAATATATTGAACTACATTGATTGGATTTTGAATTATGAAATAGGCCTGCATTTCTGGGATAAACCATACTTTGTCACGATATATATAACCCTATTTATATATTGTTGGATTAGATTTGCTAAAATTTTTTCAAGAATTGTTGCATTTATCTTCATGAGGGAGATTGGTTTGTAATTCCTTTTCTTACGTCTTCGTTAGGTTTAGTATCAGGATGCTTGTGTCCTCATTAAAATGAGTTGGAGAGTAAATAATATCTCTTCAGTTTTCTGTGATAATTTTTGTAGAATCCATATTATTCATCCTTAAATGTTTGGTAGAATTCACTAGTAAATTCACTAGTGAAATGGCCTGGTGTTTTCCTTTTGGAAGGTTTTAAACTACTAATTCAATATCTTTAATAGATACAGGAGTATTCAGGTTGTATATTTTTTGAGTGAGCTTTGTTAGTTTGTACCTTTTAAGGAATTTGTCTGTTTCATCTCAGTCATTGAGTTTATTGACATAAAGTTGTTCATAAAATTCACTTTTTATTCCTTTTATATTCATGTAGTCACTGGTGATGTCACCTTACTCATTTGTGATACCGGTATCTTGCATTCTGTCTCCATTTCCTGATCAGTGTGGCTAGATGTTTATCAGTTTTACTGATCTTCTCAAAGATCCAAATTTTGGTTTCATTGATTTTGTTATATTTTAAGTTATTTTATTAATTTTTGGTGTTATGTTTGTTATTTTCTTTCCTCTTCTTTTTAATTTGTTCTCTTTTTAAGTTTCTTAATGCTAGGTCATTGAATTGAGACTTTTCTTTTTCAAATAAGCATTTAATGCTATTTTTTCTGTATACGTTTTTGGCATCACCCCACAAATTTTGATATGTTGTTTTCATTTTTATTCTGTTCAGAATACTTTCTAATTTCCCTGTTGGTTTTTTCCTTGATCTGGGATTGTGCTATTTAGTTTGCATATATTTGGGGATATTCCAGAGAGCTTTCTGTAATTATTACCTATTTTAATTATCACATGGTCAAAGAGCATACTTTGTATGATTTGCACTCTTTTGAATTTGTTCAAGATTGTTTTATGGCCCAGAATGTGGTCTATCTTGGTAAATGTTCATTATGTTCTTAAAAAGAAGTATTATATAAACATCAGCTAGGTCAAGTAAGTTGATTGAGTTGTTCAAGCCTTCTATAGTCTTACTGATTTTCTATCTACTACTTCTGTCAGTTTTGGAGAAAGATATATTGAAATATTCCAATATAATTGTGAATTAGTGTTTTTCCTTGAAATTCTATCAATCGTCACTTAATTTACTTTGAAGCTCTGCATAGACTTTCAACACTATTAAATCTTTCTTAACCCCTTTGTCATTATGAAATGGTCTTCATCCATGGTAATATTCTTTGGTCAGAAATTTGCTTTGTTTGCCCAAAGGGTCATTGGTCTCTAGCAAATTAAGCCATGAAGAAAAGAAAACTTGGGAAAAAAATTGAAAGTATGATCCAAATGATTTTTGATAATAAATTTGTTTAGGCTATGTTAAGAGTTGCATCAATTTTTTAATAATGGATGAAGTAGGAGAATTGATGAAACTGAAGACTAAAATTTTTAATATCTCTGATAGTTAACTTTTTTTTTCAGTTTTGAAAATTGGAGCCTCCCACTAAAACAATCTTGAATCCTTTTAAAAGTTAGATTTAAATATATAAAACTTAAAAATAAAAATTTTATGGTAAAAGACACCACAAATAGAATTTGAAAGATACTTAGCTTGCTTTGCATACAAAAGATAAAGGCTTACTATTTATGCCATTTCAAGGAATTAGTAAGAATACTAGTGTATAAATTGGTAAAAGATATGAATAGATAATTCCATGGAAATGCTTATCGAGATCAATAAAAAACATAAAAAAGATACTGAAGGAAATGCAAATTGCAGTATTAGTACAGTATCCTTTCTCATTTACTAGACTGGGATAAAATTAAATAAACTACTATTGGCAGTGATAGGGAAAGGTTATTTTTATAAGTTGCTTATGGAACTGTGAATTGTCACTTTCTTTTTTGGATAGGTAGTGCTTTGGCTCTGTGCAGGGAGTGTCCCTGCCTTAAGCTCCTCTTCATGCTTGGAGGCCTTATTTCTTGCCTGGGCTTCAAGGGAGTGGCTTTGAGTTCTGTCTTTGTTTCTGGTACCTGAGGAATTTCTTTTCTTCCTTTTGATACTTCTTACGTATTTGTATTAGTATGTTTTGTTTTATCCAGCATTTCTATTTTGAGTTGGTTAGGGTGAAGTTTTTCATAGCATTTAAGTTCACCATGGTAACTGGAACTTAACACGATTTTTTTTTATAACCAGACAAGTATTTAAGGAAACAGGCAGAAATTGTCGAATATCAAATCACTCATGGAATTAGCATCTGTGAGCCCTTTTTAATTTTTGAAACAGGGTCTCACTTTATTGCCTAGGGTGGAGTGCAGTGGCACGATTATAGCTCACTGCAACCTTGAACTCCTGGGCTCAAGTGATACTCCTGTCTCAGCCTCCCAGAGTGCTGGGGTTATGGGCATGAGCCACCATGTCCAGCGTGAGCCCTTCTTGATAAAGTTATTTAACAGCAAAATACAGTCAACCAAGAAGTAAATCAAAATAAGAAACACAGGAATAGAGAAGCTGTGACAAAAGGGCTAGTGTTAAGCATTGAATCCATGTAAGTATTGAACTAGAAGAACAACTTGAGGGAGTTAAGGTTGCAGAACGAAATGCTCACATCTTTCTGGAACAAAGTAGAAATATCTGAGCCACAGAAATTTGTAATTTTGGGAGATGTAGGAGTAATTACTGAGGAGTGCTAATCTCATTCTTCGTTGTATGGTGTCAATACTTCGAAGTAAATATGTGGTAAAATATACATATAAAGTTTTATCCTCTATTTTTCATTAAAAAAACTTTTCAGCAGTCCTTTTTTTGGGGCAGTTACATTTCTTGTGAAATAACATTTATCTGAACTTCAGTAATTCCTTCACTGTCATTTTGCTGTCATTTCCTTCTATTTATATCAAGTAAAATAAAATGGAATAATTTAAAACAAAACCAAATATAATGCCATTTAAAAACATTGAAGTGTAATTCACATATATTAAAATGCATTATAGGTGTTCCGTTTGACAAAGTAGAATACATTTCCTTCACTCCTGAAAGTTTCCTTCTCCCTAGTAGCCACTTTGTGGTATAATCCCAGGTTAATGAAATTATGTTTACTTATGTTTTTAATACATCTGTATTTTTCTTTCTCAATTATATGCCAAGAAATGTCTAAAAGATGTTCAATAAATGTTAAATCTGTTTTTTGATGATAGCACAGGAGTAATTTATTGCTTTTTTTGTACTTAGAAAAGTTTGATTTTTTTTAAAGTAATGTCTTTTTTTTTTAAAGAAAATTTGATTATTACTTAAATAAGAAAAGATTGAAATAAAAAAGGGAAAGTCTTCAAAGCAGAACTTGTTTTCATCTTAGGAAAGGTATGGACCAGAAAAGAGCAGATTCAGAACTAAAAAGGGTAGGACGTGTTTCTTCGATTGGTGCTTGTTATAATTTCGAGGGATGACGGTATCAATCCGTTATACAGAGTAAGGAAAATTGCCAAAAAAACCCCAAACAAAAAAAAGCTTTGCCGTTTTCACAGAGTTGGTACTTTTCTGTTTTGTTTTGTTATTATATTTGAGACATTGTAAAGTTCTGGCACCACCATACAGTGGTAACATTTAAGCATATGCCAAAGCTGAATGTAAATTATTCTATTTTTCATGTTAATATATAGTGTTCTCAGTTTGCATATGTTGAATGAATTTGCCCCTTAACAAGTCCTTAATTACATCTTAGACTTGTCTGGTTTTATTCACTTATTTAGTCTATATTTTTACTGAGTGCTGCCTTAGTAAAAGCTCTAATGGATAGGCACTGAAATTACAGTTTGAGTAATGCTTCCCTATTTGCAATGTGATGTAAGTGGGGTGGGAGGGGTGAGGGGGTGGGATAGAAGATCAAAAAACAGAGAATACAAACAGAAAGCAAGTAAATGGGAGACTTAAGCAACCATATAATTAATGGGGCAAACACTTCAAAAGAATATCAGAATGGATTAAAAAGCAAGACCCAATTATGCTGTCAACAGGAGATTTACTTAAAATATAAAGGCACAGGTAGGCTGGGGGTGGTGGTGCTATTAATATCAGATAAAATAAACAAGACAGAGTATTACCAGAAGTGAGAAGGACCTTTCATAATGCTAAAAGCATCAATTCATTAGGAAGCTAAAATAATCATAAATGTGTATGGCTAGTAACAGTTAAAAATACATAAAGCAAATATGACAAAATTAAGGGGGAAAAGATACTTCTACAATTATTACTGGAGATTTTTACCACCCCACTCTGAGCAATTGGTAGAATACCTAGGCAAATAAAAAAAATCAATAAAGCTATAGATGATCTGAGGAATATTATGAACCACCTCAATATAATTGATAGTTATTGAACACTATATCCTCAAATTGCAAAATACACATTATTATCAAATGTACATCATATATTTACCAACATAAGCTACATGGTGGAACATGAAATATGTCTTGATAAATTTAAAATGTTTGAAATCAATATATATTCTCTGACCACAACAGAATTAAAATTAAAATAGAAATCAACAAAAAATAAGATATCTGGGAGTGCCCCAAATATTTGGAAATTAGACAACACAATTCTAAATGATCCATGAGTCAAAGGGAAATCACAAGGGGAATCAGAAAATATTTCGAACCAAATGGTAATGATAATACAACATGTCAATTCATGGAATGTAGTTAAAGCAGTGCTTAGATGGTAAACTATATTTTATATCCTTTTGTTAGAAAGGAAGAAAAGTCTAAATATCAGTAGTCAAAGGCCCCATCCGAGGTAGCCAGAAAACAAAGAACAAAGTAAACTCATAGCAGATTGAAGTAAAGAACCTGTAGTAGAGTAGAAATCAATGATACGGAAAACAAAACAGATAACAAAAAAACTTCAAAAAGCCCAAATCTGTTTCTTTGATAAGATCAACAACATTGGTAAACCCCTAGCTTCAGTGATCAAGAAAATGACAATGTGACATGTTATGATAGTAAAGGAGTAAACTACATTCTGTGAGAATAGAACACAGAGAAGGGCTCATTCAGAATGGGGTTTTTAAAGGTTGTTTCAAAGAGATGGTCACATTTGTGTTTGGCTTTTAAGAATTAGTGTGAATTTTTCCTGATAAAGATTGGTGAAAAGAATATCCTAAGTAGAGAGAGACTAAGAGCATTAGCATGGTTTTTTTTTGCACAGTTTATGGCATATTTAGAATGGTATATTGTCTTTATCTGTGCCATAAGGGTTATGTGAGGTGGAGAGCAGTAGGTGATGAGATAGGCAAAGTAGTTTGAGTCTAGAGTGTACAGAACCTAGAATACCTTCCTTGGTAATTTGGACTTTTATTCTGTATAAAATAAACCATCAAAAGTTTTTGAGTGAAATTTTTTAAATGAAATATTTCAAACAGAAAATATATGACACACTGAACACTTCAATTTCCTTTTATTTATTTATTTTTTGTCTCACTCTGTAGCCTGGGTAGAGTTCAGTGGTGTCATCTTAGCTCACTGCAACCTCAAACTCCTGGGTTCAAGCGATCCTCTTGCCTCAGCCTCCTGAGTGGCTGGGATTACAGGCACACCCCGCAGTGCCCACCTAATTTTTCTATTTTTGGTAGAGACGGGGGTCTCACTCTTGCTCAAGCTGGTCTCGAACTCCTGAGTTCAGGCTGTCCTCCTGCCTCGGCCTCCCAGAGTGCTAGGATTACAGACTTGAGCCACCGCGCCTGGCTGACACACTGAACACTCATTAACCACTACCTTGCTTTAACAAACCTTGTACCTTACTGTAATTGTTTCAGATTTAAAAAAACATTAAAACGTCATAGATACAGCTGAAGGTCCCATTGTACCTCTCCATTTCATACCACAATTAAGTCCTGTTCTGAAGTTATATATCCTTACCATGCATTTTTTTATACTTTTACTGCATAAGTATATATTAATAAATAACCATGTGGTATTTTTCACATTATTAAACTTTTTAAAAATGCTATCATATTTTATTCTGCAAGTTGTTTTTTGCAGTCATTATTATTTTTGAGATATATTCAGCAGATACAGACTGGGATGGCCATGGTAGTTATTTAAACAGCTAGTGTCCTTTTTTTTTAAGTTTATCAAGAATACCTTATTAAATATTCAGGATGAATATTTCCTAAAACAAGTATTTGGTAAATAAAGCAAACTGATCCTTTGGCAAATTACCTTTTAGCACATTGGATTACTTTCTATCCCTATTAGGGATGTTATAAAGATTAAATGAAGTATTGCAAAAAAAAAGTGCTTAGCAAAATTCTCAATAAACCTTGGCTATAATACTCCTAACATTCAGACTTCAAGTCCTGCTCACTCTCTCTCTTGAATATTCTCCATTCCTGTCCATATAACCGTTGTCCTTTTGGAGGTCTTCACTACATTTAGGGGGAATGTTGCAATAGTCACTTGATTAGTCTTTTAGCTTATTCCCCTCCAGTCTTATTTTCTACACTACTGCAAGGGTGATCTGTCAAGCACATAAATTTAAAATTATCGTCTACAGTAAACCACTTTTGTGGCATACAAGCCTCATGATTTGGCCTAGATATTCAGCTTCAGCTCTTTTCATCTCTTTTTCACTTACCTACTAGCACCACGGAGGTACTTGTAGTTCCTTTAACATGCCATTCTTTTTGAAAAAGCATCAAATCTCTGTGCATTTGCCTTTCTAACAGGGATACCTTCCCCCCTTCTTGTCTCCTGGCAAAGTTCTCATTCATCTTTCAGGTTTTAGCTCAAAGGCCACATCCTTATAAAGGTTTCCCTGATTTCCTCAAGCTGATTTAGGTGTTATTTTAGGGTTCTACTGTTCTTTTTACATGCTGCTATTACAATGCTTATGTATATTATTGTAATTGTTTGTTTGTTTGTCTGTCATTCTAATAGATTGTTATTTCCTTGAAGGAGAGGATCATGCCTTTTCATCTTTTATACACTAGCTCTAAGTCATTGACATTTGTTGAATTAAAAAATTAAAAAATCTATTTACAACCATCTCTACTGCCTTCCTACCGTACCTCCATTTTACAGATTAGTAAGCTGAAGCCCAAAGAAGTGAAGCTATTTAGTGAGAACCCATGGCTCCTAATCCATATCTATTACTTTTACTCCTGTGCTTAGAGAATATTCCAAGTAGCATCTGTATACTAGTCATGTCTATTGTAGGAAACATGCTGTTGTGTCAGTGTTTTTCCATTCATCTCTAATCTAAGGAATAGGTAGAAAGGCATAGTGATTTGATGAGATTCATCTTTTCTTCCTAACTGAATCATTTGGCTGCTTTTGTTTTCTAGTAAATTCAGTAAAATTCAAGGTAAATTATTCTTTGTGTCATCCCTTTCCTTTACCCTCACAGAATTTAATTTTCTTAAATACTGTAGGATTGAATGTCTGATGCATTTAGTCCGGTGGTCCTCAACTAGGGGTGATTTTGCCTCCCTATGAGACATTTGGCAAAATGTCTGGAGACTTTTTCAAATTGATGCATAATAGCTATACGTATTTATGGGGTATATGTGATATTTTTATACATGCATATAATGTGTAATGATCAAATCAGGGTAATTGGGATATCTATCACCTCAAACATTTATCATTTCTTTTTGTTGGGACCATTCCAAATCTTCTGGCTATTGAAATATACCTTCAGTGGGTACTTCCTAAGAATAGGGATATTTTCTTACAACCACGGTACATTTGCCAACCTCGTAACTTTACACTGATATACTTTTGTCTAAACTACCTTCCGTATTTTATAAAATGTTTTTTGTAGCATTTTTACCCCCTCTAGGACTGGATCCAGTCTAGAAGCAGGTATTGCATTTATTTGTCCTGTCTTTTTAGCTTTCTGTTATCTGTAGCATTTCCACAGCCAGAATATTCACATTGTTATAGTCTGGATACAGAATGGTTCCAGAACAAGGTAGTAAGGCATTTTAAGATTATGAAAATATCCTGCTCCTTGCCAAAATGTTTCCCTGGATTTAGCATCCATTGATTGTCCTTTTACCTGCCCATTCTTTTTCTTTTTTCTTTTTCTTTTCTTTTTTTTTTTTTCTGAGATAGGGTCTCACTCTGTTGCCAGGGCTAGAGTGCAAGAGCGCAGTGGCATCATTATAGCTCACTACACACTGCAGTCTCAAACTCCTGGGCTGAAATAATCTTCCTGCCTCAGCCTCCTGAGCAGCTGGGACTACAAGCGTGCACCATCATGCTTGGCTAATTAAAAAAATTTTTTTGTAGAGACAGGGTCTTGATACGTTGCCCAGGAAGGTCTTGAACCTCAAGTGATTCTCAACCTCCCGAAGTGCTGGGATTATAGGCATGAGCTGCCACACCCGCCCTACTTGCCTGTTCTTTACCATGGTTACTTTGCAACTCTAGTACTCCCTCCAGATTTACTAGTCAGGCCTCAGCATAATACTCTAAACACAAGACCTCCCTTTTCCCTGATTTATTTATTACCATGAGGGACTCAAATTCCTACCTTTTTCAATGGTTGTTAATTATTTACTTTTGATTAATTTTGTGCTCAAAATGTTCTAGATTTGGCCAGTGGGAGCCACTTCAGACTGTTTCTTGTATCCTTGTGATATGTCCTCAACATTTATTTGAGTATTTCCTAATTTTCTGTCATCATAAGACTCATCTTGTACCTGTCCTACCTCATCCTTGTAATTATCCACTTTAGCTAGGAGCCCTGGTTCCTTTTAATGGGGGGATTGTATTTATAAACCAAGATCTGGGCACTAGGTTGGTCATTGCTCCTGGGGAGTCTTTGCTTCTTGGACCTTTAAGTGTACAGAGCTAGGAATTACATACATTTATGCACACAGATACACAAATATATACACACACAAATATACCTAATTTAGAAATAATGTGGGTTCATACTGTACCTTCAGTTCTAGTCTATCTCTGTAGTGTTCTTTTTTGCTTTTCTCCATTCCATAATTGTATGTGCCTATGCACAGTGAAAACTGGCTCTCAACATCAAAAACACTTACTCAATAGTGCAAACTTATAATACATATATAACAGTTTCAAAATTGCTTTACCCCCCAAAACAATAAACAAACCTACTAAAAATATAGATTTCTTTGCATTTTTCCTGCTCCTTACCCCACACATTGACCCCTGTTCCTGTGTTTATAAGATCTTGAAGTAAGCAAGTTTGCTTCCCTCCCTTTGTCCTTCTGTCCCTCCCTCCCTGTCTTCCTCCCTTTCTTCTATTCCTTCTATCCTTTCCACTCCTTCCCCTTTATTTGCTCATTTTCCTGTCCCTTCTTTTTTCCCTTTTCCTTTCCCCTTTACCTGCCATTCCTTCCTTCCATGTGGTTATGATATAAACATGAAATGTAACTAGGTTCATTTGTTTAGTTTTAGTTTTCTTCCCATTATATTCTTATTGATATAATTATATTTTTTGAATATTTAATATTGTAACATTCTTTAAAAAGACAGAAGTATGCAAAAAGATATACTCAGAAGTGTCACTCTGTCCTGAATCCCTTTTACCTTGTTTGCCTCCCCATCTCTTCTAGGTAGCCAATGTCATTGTTTTCTGGTTTATCCTTCTGATAGATATATGTGTTTTCTTATTTTCTCTTCTTATCCAAAAGGTAGCCTGTGATATATGTTCTTTAGCATTTTGCTCTTTTCACTTAAATACTATCTCTTGGAATCATTACATATCAGTTGATAAGAATACTTACTCTTACCCTTTAAATGTGTGAGGCATCTGTAGTGATGTCCCTTATTTAATTCTTGACATTAGAAGCTTGTTTCTTTTCTCTTTCTTAATCAATCTGTCTAGAAGTTCATGAGTTTTATTAAAATTTTTTCATTAATTTTCTCTATTTTTCATTTCAGTGATTTCTGCTCTTTGTAATATCCTTCCTTCTGTTTGCTTTGAGTTTGTTTTTTTCTACTTTCATAAAGTAAGATGCTTAGATCAGGTGTAGGCAAACTTATTATTAAAGGGCAACATAGTAATTATTTTAACTTTTATGGGCCATGTGGTCTCTTACAACTGCTCAGCTCTGCTATTAAAGAGAAAAGCAGCCATAGATAGTACCTAAATAAATGGACATGGCTGTATTCTAATAAAACATTATTTACAAAGAGAGAACACAGTCCTGGGAGCTGTAGTTTGGTGACCCCGGGCTGAGGTCATTGAAGACCTTTTTTTGGTAACATAGGCATTTAAAGTTATAAATTTCTCTCTTCAGTTGTATCCCACAGATTTTGTGTTGTATTTTCATTATAATTCAGTTAAAAATGTTATCCATTTTCTCTTGTAATGTATTTATTTTTTAAAATTTATTTATTTATTTTTAAAGAAACAGGGTCTTGCTATTTTGCTCAGGCTGGTCTTGAACTCCTGGCCTTGAGCAGTCCTCCCACCTTTGCCACCCATAGTGCTGGGATTATAGCTAATGAGCCACTGTGCCCAGCCTCTTGTAATTTTTTTATGATGGACCCAATGATTATTTAAAAGTATGTGTAGTTTCCAAATATCTGCAATTTCCTTGGTTATCTTGCTTGTTTATTTGTTTTCTAACTTAATTTTGTTGTGGTTAAAGAACATACTCTTTATGATCTCAATATTTTTAGTTATATTGAGATTGTTGTATGGTTCAGAATATTGTACATCCTGGTAAACCTACCTTGTACAACTGAAAAGAATGTGTATCCTGTCATTTTTGGTGTAGTATTCTAAAAATATCATTTGAATCTATGTGGTTGATAATGTTATTCAGATCATCTATATTTTCCTGAAATTTTGTTAAATTTATCATTGGCTGACAGAGGGGTTTGAAATCACCAACTGTCATTGTAGAGTTGCCTGTTTTTCCCTTTAATTTTGTCAATTTTTAGCTCATGGATTTTGGTACTCAGTTATTGAGTGCAGGTACATTTATGATTGTTGTGTCTTGTTGAAGCAAGCCTTTCATCATTAATATGGGTCCTTCTTGATTTGTGGTAATATGTTTTGTTTTGAGATCTGTTTTATCTGCTATTAGTATAGCCATTCCAGTCTTATGCTTAACTGTTTCCTTGGGATGTCTTTTTCCATCTGTTTCAACCAGTCTGTCTTTATATTTAAAGCTCATCTTATGTAGTTAGCATATAGTTTGTCTTTTAGTTTTTAAATTTATTCTTGCAATCCCTGCCTTTTAAGTGGAGTGTTTATTCCATTAGCATTTAATGTAATTATTGATGTGCCTTGGTCGGGGTCCACCATTATAATTTTGTTTTTCTCTTTGTCTCCTCTGTTATTCATTCTCTGTTCTTCCTTTCTTGCTTTTGTGAAGAGCAATTAAATACTTTTAGAATTCCATTTTAGTTTTCTTGTTTGCTATTTAGCTATTATTTTCCCCATTATATTTATAGTGGTTTCCCTATGGATTACAATGTACCGTTCTTGACTTACTAATAAGAAAATGGGCTGGGCACGGTGGCTCATGCCTGTAATCCTAGCACTCTGGGAGGCTGAGGCGGGAGGATCGCTTGTGCTCAGGAGTTCAAGACCAGCCTGAGCAAGAGCGAGACCCCGTCTCTTAAAAAAAAAAAAAAAAAGAATTAAGAAAATGTAATACATTCTCTAGAGAAAAGAAGATTAATTCTGTCCCTGGGTAAATCAAATGATGGAACTAGCAGATGAGGATTTTAAAGTGTCAATTTTAACTATTCTCAATGAAGTAAAACAACGTATTTTCAGTGCTTGAAAATCTCAGCAGAAAAACGGGAACTCTCAACAGGAGAAATCCAAACCATGAAAGGGAAACAAATGGAAATTCTGGAAATGGACAATACAATTTCTGAAGTTTGAAGTTCACTGGATGGACTTAAGTTTTGTATGATGTATAGACATGACAAAGGAAAGAGTAAGTGAACTTGAAGATAGGTGTGTGGACATTATCCTAGGTGAACAACAGAGTGGAAAAAGATTGGAACAAACTGAACAAAGCCTCAGAGACCTTTTAGATTATATCAGTCATACATATGTGTAATTGGAATATCAGAAGGAGATGAGAGAGAAAATGGGGTTAAACTTTTTTTTTTGAAAAAGTAATAGCTGAAAATTCCCAAACTCAATGAAATATTAAAATTTGCAGATACAAAATGCAAAGCACCAAGCATTGTAAGGGCAAAGACGCTAATCTTGAACACATCATAATTAAACTGCTTAATGTCAAAGACAAAGCACCAATCTTGGAATCAGCAACAGAAAAATAATATACACACAGTGATCCTATTAATTTCTGACTTTTCATCAGAAACCATTCTAGCTGCAACTGCATGGAACAACACCTTTAGAAAAGGTTGAAAGGGAGGAAAAAAACCCCTGTCAACCTTGAAGGAATATCTAGTGAAAATATCATTCAAGAATGAAGATCAAATAAAGGCATTTTCAGTTAAAAAAAAAACACTAAGAATATTTGTTGCCAACAAACCTATGTTACAACAAATGATAAAGGAAGTTCTTCAGATTGAAGTAAGTGAAACTTCATGGAAAGTGGATCCTCAGAAAATAATGAAAGGCATTAGAACTGGTAAATATCTTGTTAAATGCAAAAGATTTCGTTTTTATCTTTTCTCTCTTAATAGATTTATAAAATATATGACTTTTTAAAAATTAAAATTATAGCATTGCCTTATATATAACATATATTATGCATGCATTATACTTGAGAACAATAACATAAAGGGCAGAGGGCTATGAGCTTATAAGATTGCAAGAAGTTATGAAGTAACACATTGTTAACTGTGAATAGACTGTCATATACTAGATTTTTACATATAATTGGTTCCATTTCTGGACTTTTCCATCACCTTATCTTTTCAGGTACCAGTACCACACTCTTGATTATATAGGCTTTGTAGTCTATATAATCTTAAAATATTTATATAAAATTTTTGTAGTATTTTATAATATTTAGTGAGGCTAGTCCAGGGAGCTCTTCATTTTCAGTGTTTTCCTAGAGATTCTTGTGGGTTTATTTTTCTACATGATTTTAAGGATCAATTTGTGCAACTCTGTAAAAAAAATCATTTGGAAATCATTAAATTTTTAAATTTATAAATTTACATTATAAATTTATAAGAGTTATAAATTTATGAATGACATCTTGAAGATGTTGGGACATCCTAATCCAAGAACAGGGGGTGTTTTTTCATTCATTAAAGGCTACTTTTGAATTTGTAGTGAGTATTTCCTAGTTATTTTCAAATATGTTTTGAACATTTGTTCTGCTTAGTCATTATATAGATATAGATATAGATGCTATTTGAGATTTTATCTTTATCTTTTGTCTAACACAAGAGTCAGCAGACTTTTTGTAAAGATCAGATAGTGAATATTTTAGGCTTTTTGGACCCTGGTCTCTGTCACGCCACTCAACTTTGCCATTGTAGCACAGAAACCATCACAGACAATACATAAATGAATGAGCATGACTGTATTCCAATAAAACTTTATTTATAAAAACAGTTAATAGGCCTTCTGTTTCAGACGAGGTGGCCTAGACACATTTCTCCCTTTTCCACTCCTTTAAGTGCTGTATAACTCCTAGAAATAACTCAAGAGGAAACCCAAGGAAAACTCTGAAGGTGGAAAGAGGAGGGTGAACTGGTTAGGGACCTGAGGACTAGAGGTGCAACATTGTGGCAGGGCATCTTATGACTCCCCACTTCCCCTCCCCCCACACCCAACGAAAGAAGGTGATTTGGTGTTTACCAATCCCCAGCTTACCAATCCTCAGTAAAAGGAAGCCAAGGAGTGCTTATTCCTCCCATGGATTGAACTGGTATCCCACCAACAAAATCATATGACTCGGGAGCAGTGGCAAGAGGGATTCATTAGGAGACCTACCTGCTAAAAATAAATAGTTAGGGAAAATGGTCACCTCTGTCACTGGGCCTGAGACTCTCCTCCCCTACACAGAGATACCAGGTTCTCGGGTAACAATGGGTAAGGGTGATCCCGCCACCATAAGCACTTGGCCGGCAAAGTGTCTTTGTCCTTGTAGGCCTGAGGCTCCCATCCCCTACCCGTATGTATCAGGCAGTTTGGCCTAAGGAAGCTTCTTCCCCTGTGCTAGTAGAAGCTTCATCAGTACCAGATAAACCAAGCAGACATAAATAACACTGCAAAGCCTCGGACAATTAAATTGTTATTGGAACCATGATAGGCCAGAACCTGCACACTAAAGCCAAACAAAACCTGCTAAAATAATATTTAAATAGGACTCAGTGTCCCCTAACATAATAACTAAGATGCCTACAATACAACTGAAAATCACCTGTCACACCAATAACCAGCAAGGTTACAACTTGAATGAGAAAAGACAATCAACACTGAGTTAAACCAACACCTTGGAATTATCTGACAAGGATTTTAAAGCAGCAATCATAAAAGGGGTCCAATAAGCAATTTCAAATTCTTTTGAATCAAATGAAAAAATAGAGAATTTCAGCAAAGAAATAGAAGTTATGAAAGGAAATGAATGAATAATTGTAGCATTGAAAAATAGAGTAACTAAAATTAAAAAACAAAACTGGCTGGATGGGTTCCATAGTAGAATTAAAATGACAGAGGATAGAATCAGTGAACTTGAGGACATACCAATAGAATTTAGCTAATCTGAACAACAGAGAGATAGACTGAAAAAAAAATTTTAGAGCCTCACAGACCTGTGGGACTATAACAAATGATCCAACATTCATATCAGCAAAGTCCTAAAAAGAGAGGAGAAAGATGATAGGGCTCAAAGAGTATTCTTTTGTTGAAAAAAATTCATAGAAATAAAGGCATATTCATAAAAATAATTGCCGAAAAAGTATTAGATGCCATAGCGAAGTGGGACTTATTCTAGGTATGTAAGGCTGGTTCAATGTTTCAAAATTAACCACACAAAGCAATGTTAATTAATGGGGAAAATTACAATTGTTCCACTATGTTTAAAAATTTTTTTTGCTGGAACAAAAATTCCCTTACCGTCGGTTATAAATGTATAGTGAAATGAAAGAGATAATAAAACTAATATTTACTACATTGTAATGTGAAATATTAGAAACATTTATAATTAAAGTGTTCTAATTCATTATAAAAAATTATCAAGAGTCGTTTTTAACAGTGCCTGTCTTCTCCTTGTATAACTTATGATGAGGAGTGAGCATCTTTTTTATGCTTTGGTAAATTGTCATACTCCTTTCTAAGTTCAGATTTCCTTCCAACATTTCATTCTTTAAACTTTCAGTGTCATGAAATATTTCTGAAAGTTTCTTTCATATAAAATTTTTGCTGGTATCATTCCTTAAGGGACATCTTCGTCCCTTTCAGCACAACTATTCATATCCTCTAGGTGCTCAAATATCTACAGTGTCTTAAATGGTGACAGTGTCAACATTCCCATGTTCAGCTATATCTGCTATAACTTCATTTCCATTCAATTTGAAGTTCATATTCAGTGTTAATCACTTTTTTCTTTTTTTAATTGCACTTTCCTCTTTTTGCTCAGTTCCCTTTTTTGGTTGTCCATTTTGGAAGATGTTACATGGTTTTGTCAGTGAGAAACAAGGAGGCAAAACAGCTACATATTTTTCTGTCTACACATGAACTGAATAACTGGTATGCGTTGACCTATATATAAAATGCTCTAAAAACTCAACAATATTAAAGCAAACAATCCAATTTTTAAAATGAGCATAAGCTAAGCAGATGCAGAAAATGCATTTGGCAAAATCCACCACCAATTCATACTAAAAACCATTCAACAAACTAAAGAATAGAAGGTAAGTTTCTGAAACAGATGAGTATCTATGAAATAACCTACAGCTAACAAATTTAGGAGTGAAAGACTGAGTGCCTTCCCTCTGAGATCCATAACAAGATATGAATGTCTACTCTTACCACTTCTGTTTGGCATTGTAATGTCAAGAAAAAGAAATAAATTGCATGGAGTTTGGAAGTAAAACTATATTTACCAGTGACATGATCTTACATATGGAAAATCCCAGGCAACCCCTCAAAAAAATGATTAGAACCAATAAATGTTTAGGAAGGTTGCAGGATACAAGAGAAATATAGAAAAATGAGTTATATTTCTATACATTAGCAATGTACAATCTAAAAATGAAACTAAGTAAACAATTCTACTTACAGTAGTATCCAAATCCAAAAGAATAAAATACTCAGGAATAAAGTAAATGAAAGAAGTGTAAGACTTATGTACTGAAAACTGTCAAAGTATGTTGAAAGAAATTAAAGAAGATATAAATGAATTACAACATTGTGCATTCATGGATTGGAAGAATTATTAAGATGGTGGTGTGGGTTGTATTGTGTCCCTCTAAAAGATACATTCACATCCTAACCCCTGCTACTTGTGAATGTGACCTAAATAGGGGTTTTGCAGATGTAATCAGATTAAGGTGATGTCATACTGGAGTAGTTTATGCCTTTAATGCACTGTGACTGAAAGAAGAAAAGATACACAGAGACAGAGATGCATAGGGAGAATGCCATAACAACAAAGGCAGATTGGACTGATCTATCCATAAACAAAGAAATACTCAGGATTGCAGTCAACACCAGAAACTTAGAGAAAGGTATGGAATGTGTTCTCCCGTAGAGCCTTTTGAGAAAGCATGCCCCTGCTGACCCCTTGATTTCAGACTTCTAACCTCTGGTACTGTGAGAGAATAAGTTTCTCTTGATTGATACCAATACCTTGATCAGACTTCTCGCCTTGGGAACTGTGAAAGAATAAATTTTTTTTAAGCTAACAAGTTTGTGGTATTAATAGTTTGTTAGGTAGCTCTAGGGAATGAATATAAATGGCAGCATATCCCAAATTGATCTAGAGATTCAGTGCAATTTCTATCAATGTCCCAGATGGCATTTTTGTAGAAATTGACAAGCTGATTCAAAAATTCATATGAAAATTCCAGGGATAGAATAGAACAATCTTGAAAGAAAGGAAAAATTTGGAGGACTCACATTTCCTGATTTCAAAGCTTACTACAAAGGTCAGTAATCCAGACATCATGGAAAAAAGAATTGAGAGTCTAGAAATATATCTTTGGTTGATTCCTGACATTAGTATCAAGACAGTGCAATGGGGAACAATAGTCTTTTCAACAAATGATTATAGCACAGCTGGATATCCTCCTGCAGGTTGGACCTAGGACTTCACAAATTGTATTAGGTTATCAAGTATGAAATGTCTAATTTCCTTAAGTACTAAGTTTGACAGTTGATATCTCTGTCATTTCACTTTGACACTACTTGTTTTATTTTTATTGTGAAGGTACACCCTCAGTCTTTCAAACGCATGGTTTGGCTTGTGGTTATCTTTCAAAAAATTTTTTAGAATAATTTTTGTGAGACCATGGATAAGTCAAAAATTCGTGTTATTTTTGAGTGTGCGCTCTGTCGTGGAACCAATGCTTTGCAGCCAGTTTGAAATATCAGTGAAGTGTTTTGGAAGGATGTGGCTGATGAACACACAGTACGGCAATGGTTTGAGAAGTTCTGTTCTCGTGAATTTAATCTTGAAAATGAACCGCATGGGCGACCTGAGACCGAGGTGGATAATGATGAGCTGAAAGCTATATTGGAAGTGAGTCCATCTCAACCTACGTATGAATTAGCAGCAAGGTTTGATGTTACTATTCCAACAACATTGGACCATTTGAAACAAATGGGCAAGGTAAAGAAGCTGGATAGATGGGTACCACGTGAATTAAATGAGTGTCAGAAGAGAAATCGTCTCGAAGCTTGCCTTTCTTTGCTATCGTGACAGAAAGGTGAACCATTTCTGCACCGTATTGTACATGTGATGAAAAATGGATTCTTTCTGATAATCACAAGCATTCGGCACAATGGTTGGGTAAAGATGGAGTGCCAAAACACAGTCCAAAACCAAATAGTCATCAAAAAAAGCTACTGGTGTTCATTTGGTGGTCCAACACTGGTATTATCCACTACAGCTTCATGAACCCTGGTCAATTGATTATAGCAGATGTCTACTGCATCCTATTGGACAAAATGATGAGAATGCTTATGATTAAGCAGCTGAGATTGGTCAATAGAGACAGGCCAATCCTCTTGCAAGGCAACGCTCGACCATATGTCACACAAACAACACTGCTCAAACTACAGAGGCTGGAGGAAACTCTCTGCCATCCACCATATTCACCAGGCCTTGCACCAACTGACTACCACTTCTTCCAGGCTTTGGACCACTTCTTGGAAAGAAAAATATTCAATTCTCAACTAGCTGTGGAAAATGCCTTTTGCAATTTCATCACCACTCACTCCCCAGGCTTCTTCGCTGCTGCCATAAACAAGCTACTGTTAAGATGGCAAAACTGTGTCGATAGTTTAGGGGCATACTTTGATTAGTTATACTGCTTCTTGTTTGAGATATAATAAAGTAAACTTTTGATTCAAAATAGGACATTTCACATTTAATGACTTGATACATAAATTAACACAACATGGATCTGAAACCTAAATTTAAAGCTAAAATTGCAAAGTTCTAGAAGAAAGCATAGTTGTACATCTTCATGACCTTGGATTTGATATGACATCTAAAGGACAAAGATGAAATATTACATAAAATGAACTTCAACAAATTCAAGAAATTTTATATTTGAAGGGGCACTGTCAAGAAAGTGAAATAAAATTCAATGAAAAGGAATGAAGCACTGATACATGGTACAACATGGATGAATTTGAAAACATTATGCTAAGTGCAGGAATCCAGACACAAAAGGCTACATATTGTATGATTCATTTATGTGAAGTGACTAGAATGGGTAAATTTACAGAGACGTACAGAATGATACTCAGATATTGGAAGGTGGGGAAAAGGAGGAGTGACTGCTTATGTATGGGTAGAGTTTCCTTTTGGGTTATGAAATTATGGAGGTGGATAGTGGTTATGGTTTCACAACCTTGTGAATATACTAGAAGACACTGAAGTATGCACTTAAAAAGGGTGAGTTTTATGGTATTTGAATTATGTCACAGTCAAATGGGTAAAAGATATAAAGACACATTATCTTTGAACTTAAAGGAGAAACATATAAGCAAATGCAAAAATGCTGTGATTCATTAAGGAAGAGTCATTAAGGAAATGCCAATTAAAATCACTGTGACATCACTAAACTTTTATTAGAACGGCTACATTCAAAAATAAAAATAAAAATGCCTGCAGTTGGAACTGTTGCTACAGATATATAGTAAAAGGAACTCTTATGCATTTCTTGTTTGAGTATAAGATGGTACAGTTACTTTGTAAAGGTAGTTTGTCAGTGTCTTGTAAAATTAGACATTTATTGTATAGCCAAGCAGTCACACTTAACAGGTATTTATTCAGGTTGAAATAATAACCTATGTTCTTATATAGACCAGTTTGTTATTGTGTATAGCAGCTTTTCTTTTCTTTATTTTTTGTAAATAAAGAGATGAGGTCTAACTATGTTGCCCAGGCTGGCATTGAACTCCTAGGCTCAAGCTGTCCTCTTGCCTCAGCCTCCTGAGTAGCTGGGAGTACAGGCACGCCTCACCATGCCCAGCTCTTACAGCAGCCTTTTTGTCAACTGGAAAGAGCCCAAATGGCCCTAAACAGAGTAGTAGATGAACAAAGTGTGCTACATTCATATAATGTAATATTACTCATAATGAATTATTGATACATGTAAAAATATGGATGAATCTCAAATGGGTTTTGGCCAGTGAAAAAATTTGTACTAAAATGCCTATATGCCATAATATATAAATTTTATGTAAATTTAAAAATATATTTTAAAAAATAAATGAGGAAAACCATATTCTTCCTCCATACCACACTGTCCTAATTTCTACTGCTTTATGATAGGTTTTGATATTTTGTTGTTTAAGTCTTCCAATTTTTTGATTCCTCTTCAATAATCTTTTAAAAAATTATTGCATAATGTACATATTTTGGGGGTACATGTGATAATTTAACACATTCATATAATTTGTAACGATCAAATTGGTGTACTTGGGATATCTGTCACCTGAAGTATTTGTCTTTTCTTTATGCTAGAAACATTCAAATTATTCTCATAATCTTTTGTGTACCAAAGCACATGATTAAGAAAGTGAAAAGAAAACCCACAGAATGGGAGAAAATATTTGAAAATTATATATCTGAGAAGATACTAGCACTCAAAATATGTAAAGAACTCTTTCAACTCAAAAGCTGACAGACAGAAAACCCAATTTATAAATTCATGAAAAATTTAAGACATTTCTCAAGATATACAAATAGCTGATAAGTACATGAGGAAGTTATTAATATTATTAGTTATTTGGGAAATGCAAATTCAAACCACCATGACATACCACTTCACAGTCACTAGGATGGCTATGACAAGAAAAAGGTAAACTGAAAAATGTTGGCAAGAAAGTAGAGACTTTGGAACACTTGTACATTGCTACGGGAGATTAAAAATTGTGAAGGCACTGTGGGAAAGAGTTTGGTGGCTCCTCAGGAATTTAAACATAGAATTTCTGTGACCCAGAAATTTCACACCTAGGTATATTCTTAAGTTAATTGAATATATGTCTGCAAATAAAAACACATATACAAATACTTGTAGCACCATGATTCACAATAGTGAAAGGGTAGAAAATACCCAAATGTCCATTATCTGGTGAATGGGTAAACAAGTGTTCATTTAATGCAGTGTTATTCTGCCATAAACAGGAATGAAGTACTGATGCATGCTATGACATGGATGTACACCTAGAAATAATGCTAAGTGAAAGATGCCATACACATGAGGTTACATATTATTACATTTACATGAAATATGAAGAATAAGTAAATCTGTGGAGACAAAGCAAATTAGTGGTTGCCAGTGACAAGGCATAAGGGTAATGGAGAGTGACTGCTTAATCAGCTTTGAGTTCTCTGTAGGGGTATTAAAATGTTACGGAACGTGACCATGGTGATAGTTGCACAAAATTTGAATGTACTAACAGCCACTGAATTAGAGTATTTAAAATAATTAAAATGGTAAATTTTATGTTACTCAGATTTTACCTCAATAAAAAATAAAGCAATCAAGATATTAAAAAATAAAAAAGGTGGTGGGCTGTATTTGGATGGCAGGCTATAGTTTGCTGAGTCCTGGTCTTGTTTAGTCAAGGTTATTTGTATTTTAATACATTTATTACAACCAGTTTTTAATTTCTTATGAGACAGTCTCAAGATGTGACTCAGAATGTAGTAGGTATTTGTAACTACCAAAGGCCTTATTTCAAAAATTTATCAACAAGTCCTTGAACCAATATGAAATTGGCAGTCAGTCCCACAGATGATTGGCAGAGACATGAACATTTTCCACAACACAACTATAGCTATTTGAGTTTATTTTTCACCACACAAATAACAAAGAAAAGCTCAAATAATGCTATATACTCCCCAGAATGGCTAAAATGGAAAGGATTGAGGATGTCAAATATCAGTGAGGATATCATGGCTCACCCAGATCTTTTATACATTGGTGATGGTAGTGAAATTGAAGACAGTAACTTTGGATAGCCCTTTGACAATATGTCGTAAAGGTGAATGTCTACATATCCCATGACTAAGAAATTTCACTCCTAAGGGTATATGTTCGCAAGGATAGATACCTTTATATTCACCTAAAAACATACATGCAAATGTTTATATCATTACTATTTATAATAGTTCTTAACAGGAAATCATTCAGAAGCCTATCCCATAATAGATACATTAATTTTGGTGGTGAGCTTTTAAGTGAAATATTACACAGCGATGAAAATGAATGAACTAAAACTACATGTTATAAATGAATTCAACCCAGCAGCAGAGTAGATTAACCAAAAGTCAGGATAGTGGTTCTTCTGGGTGTAAGATATAATTAGAGCAGCACACATGAGCATATTAAAGATACCCTTAAGTTTAATTATTCTTTAAATATACATAAAATTTATACTGTCTTCTGTATATCATATATTGTAATTTTTTAAAAAAATCTACATTTAAGTAAGATACCAGTAGTGAGAATCCTCAGCATTTGTATTGTACATTCTCCGGTCATTCCCAAAAATGGAGTTACCCATTTTCGTATTGCTTTTTTAATGAACCCTTACAAGTCACTTTGATAATATGATTGTAATTTTTCCTGAGTGCTGAATAAGTTGATTGCATTAGTTTATGTTCAAAACCTCTTTTACTTAGGCACAGTGGCTCACACCCATAATGCCAGCCCTTAGGAGGCCGAGGTGGGAGTATTCCTTGAGGCCAGGAGTTTGAGACCAGCACCTGTCTGGGGTAGGGGGGAAACCTCGTTTACTTTTAACATGTTTTGTAGGTGTCTTCCTTAATAGTACTTCATAGTAATAAGTATATGATCTTAATATATATTTATGATCTTAATGTATATTTACATGGATGACTAGTAGTGATTCAAATATGAATTCAGTGTGATAATGTGGCTGAAATGTTCTCTATGTAATGTGTTATACAAATGCATTTAGAGAAATTGCCATTGAGTACAGACACTAGCATTAGTACAGGAAAATTGAAAAACAGTAAAATGTTTAGTCATTGTAAAAGTAATATAGAGTACAGTGAATCATGCAGATCACTTGTTCATTACTTATTACCATGCAGAAGAAATATGCAGAGCATGAAATTTGGTCCAAGTTTACCTTTGTTCATATATGTTAAAACTTCTCTCTGTATTCTTTGTTTAACTATTAAAAATTTCTTGGTAGCTAGATTGCTTAACTTAGAAGGATTTTTTTCCACAAAATGGTGAGATTTTAACAATAAGTAGACCTTTCATTAGATATATCTTCTAATGAAAAAGTCTACTAAAAGTTTGCAAGTTTAAGATTCTTTGTTATGTGAACCACCATCCACTCCCTCCCTGTATCTCAGCTTAGCATGTCCAGGACTTCACTATAGGTGTGTGCAACCAAGCATACAGGGCTCCCTCTTTCAGCTAACAGTGGAGGTCTAAAGTCAGGAATGGCACAGTGCCTTAATTTCCTATCCCTTCTGCCTCACTGTTGCAGAAACTTAACTTAAAGGCGATTGTAGTTGTCAGAGGGCTCCTGTCCTCTATCCAACTCATGAAGAATAGAGGCTCTTCTTAGTGCCTAATGTGCTTAGAATACAGAGTTCTTAATCCTCCTTACCTCCTTGTTGCAATGAACTTTCCATACTGGGTAAGTGAAAAGAAAATAGGCAAATTACCAGTTCCTAGCTTGTAAAGTTTGATTGTCACTTTGAGGGAAAGTAGCCACTGGTCTGTCCTCCAGCTCAGTGGTGGACTGTAAGATTTTGCCAAGTGAGACAGACAGGCAGGATATAAGAACAGAGTTCTGAAGCTCTCTCCAGTGAAACTAACTTTATTTAAAACAGGGTTGGGGAATATCAAGCTTAATGGCAGTCCTGAAAATGATAGCTATTTTGATGGAAAGCAGTTAGGAAGCTGGTAGCTTCATGACAGCAAAGTGTTAAACTGCAGGTGAGCTACCAGGAAAAGGAGCTAAGACAAGAAATCCTGGGGTCAGAACAAAGATGGGCCTCAGGAATTACCAGTGCAAAGGCCCCTGAATTAATTGGATCATACTGTGAGCATTATGTTCCCCAGGGCATTGCTGTAAACAACAGAAAGATTAGCCAGCAGTTAATGCAGGCTAGCAGCTCAATGTCTGTCATCCCAGTTTAATTGTGCTATGCCCTCTGGGGAGTGACGTGATAGGTTTCACATTGTAGGAGAAATAGACTTCATTAAAATATCACAGCCAGTTAGTAAACATATGACAGGAAACAGTAACACCCTGCCCTCGAGTGGCAGCGGGTACTAAGTAGCCAGTATTCTACCATATGTCATTGAAAAATGTTTAATTTTCAACCACAAAAATAATCGAGACATGCAGAGAAACAAGAAAATGTGACCATATGGGGGAAGAAAACAGGCTAAAAAACCCTGCATTTGAGGGCCTAGTTGTGTTACTAAGCAGACAAATATTTCAAATCAGACATTATAAATATCTTAAAAGAACTAGAGGAAACCATGCCTCAAGAGGTATAGAGAATATCAATAAGTAGGTTGGAATTATAGGAAAGAACCATATCAGAGGTTCTTTCCTCAGAAATCAGGAGATGTGAAATACAGTAACAAAAATTAAAATTCACTAGAGGGGCTTAACATTAGATTTTAACAGGTAGAATAAACAATCAGTGAATTTGAAGATAGATTGATAGAATTCATCCAATCCAAAAATTACAGAATAAAGAAGTAAAATGTAGTTTCAGAGAAATGTAGGAAACCATTGAGAATACCAGCATTTGTGTAATGGCACTGCCAGAATGTGAGGATGGAAGCTGATAGAAATAATATTTGAAGAATTAATGCCTGAAAATGTTATGTTTTATGAAAAAAATTAAACATCCAAGAAGTGTAAAGAATTCCAAGTACAATAAATGTGAATAGATCCACCACTGAGACACATTATAGTAAAAATATGAAAGTTAAAAAAAAAATCTTGAAAGCATCAAGAGAATAAAGACTCATGTACAGGCCGAGCATGGTGCCTCATGCCTGTAATCCCAGCACTTTGGGAGGCTGAGGCGGGATGATTGCTCGCAGCCAAGAGTTCAAGACCAGCCCGAGCTAGAACGAGACCCTGGCTTTGCAAAAAATAGGAAAATTAACTGGGTGTGGTGGTATGCACCTGTGGTCTCAGCTACCCGGGAGGCTGAGGTAGTTGGATTGCTTGAGCCCAGGAGTTTGAGGTTACAGTGAGCTTTGATGACACTACTGCACTCTAGCCCGGGAGACAGAGTAAGACCCTATCTCAAAAAAAAATAATAATAATGACTCATGTACAAGGAAATTGTAATAACACAGTAATAATGGAGGCCAGAATGGAGAGGTATGACATATTAATAGTGTAGAAGAATTAAACTAAAATTTTTACCGGAAATATGACTGTCTTTCATAAATCAAGTCAAGGTAAAGACATTTTTAGATAAACAAAAACTGGAAATTTGCTCTCAGCAGACCCACCTTACAAGAATAATGTATTTAAGTTTTTCAGGCTGAAGAATACTGACCCCGAACCATAATTGAAATTCCTGTGAAAAATCAGAGAGCACCAGTCATAGTAATTATATAATTATAAAAGTGTAAATGCATATTCCTTTTTCATCTATTAACTGACATATTATATACCTATATTCTATATGTTTATAAATATTTGTTTTATATATAACTTTCATATTCATATTTTTGAGCCTACAAAATATATAAATGTAATCTATTTGACAGTATCACAAAGGATGTGGTAGAAAACAGCTATACTGTAGGAAGGAATTGATTATTGATGGTGTGTCAGATCCACAGGGACAATTGTAAAGAACCAGAAATAATAAGGATGATAAAACTCTAAAAATATCTGTTTTCTTACCAGTCTTCTTTCAGCTTCTTTAAAATATATAAAATTATAGAAATAAGTGTAGCATTTTTGGGATTTTTATCATTTATAAATGTATCATATAACAATAATGGCTCTAAGTGGGGAGAAGTTACAGAGATACAGAAGTAGTATTTCTATATTCTACTCATATTAATATAAATATAAAGTGGATTCTGTTAGGATGTCTAAGAAAAGCCTTAGTGATGTCAGCAACTTTGTAGAATTGGTGGTGCCTATCTATCCCTCCTTCCATGGATATACCAAGTAAATACATACATATGAATCAATCCTATCTTAAGAGAAAGCAAAATGTAGTTGAATGATTTCTACACAATAGATGACTAAGAAAATATCTGCAAGAAAATTGGTAGGATAAATGGAGGTACACTCATGTCCAAAGCCCTTCTTGAGCACAGTTCTATACAATTGGGAAGGAATCCCCAACTCCCACCCTCTTCCTGAGGGGTGACAGGTTAATAACATAGTGTCCCAATTTTTATATTCCCTATGAAAGGGCTTGCCTGTTAAATCAGTCACCTCATGTGCAAAGCATAAGAACTTGGCATTGGAGGATTTCCTAGAAGAACAAAGAACAAAGGAGGGTATGTGTGTGTGGGGAGGTTTGAACTGCATGACCAATCCCAGCAGCTGTATCTCCTGGGATCAGTGTAGCCAATAGCTTCTCCCTGGAAACCGTTTGGCTGTACTTGTCCTCCAGCTTGCTGTGATTCTGTCTTCTAACAAGCCTGCATAAAGGAGCCTACATAGCAAATAAAAAATAAGCCTCTTCAGTCCTTAATGGGAGGGATAGCATTCCCTGTGCCTTTTCCCCTAGATGGCTTCAGTGTTTAATCAAGGCCTCAAGTCTCTTCCTTGAATGAGGTTGGAGGCTTCCACAAGCAAAAATGGAAGAGTCAGCACTCCCCACACCTTCCCAGCTTGCTCCAGATATGTATCTCTGCATTCTTTCCCTGGAAGGAGACTGGGAGACAGACCTCTTTGAGCCTCTATGGGAAGAAGGGTACTTCCCATGCCTTCTTATCAGGCTTATTCCAGTAATAATTCCTGGCCTGGAGATTTTTTATGGAGTTTTTGAGACATCTAGGAGCCTTAGTGACAGAGGGGATGCTTCTTGCAATTTCTTCTCCAGATTATTCTGGTGATAACTTAAGGCTTCCAGATCCTTCTTATAAGGAGGTTGTGCGACCTCAGTGAACCTGAATGGGAGATCGGGGACTTCCCATTCCTTTCTACATGGGTTTCTCTGGTGACAAATCCATTTCTGATGCATTCCCTGGGAGTAATTTGTACCTTCATCAAGTGCTTATTTTACATCTTTCACTCCTAGTTCCTAAATTACCTAGATTGGGGAATTGAAGGGAGTCTTCATTCCTGAGTCTTATAGACCACTGGGAACAAACAGGTGATTTTCAAACTTGGAAACATTCAGTAGCTATCTCCCCAGAATGAATGTACAGGCATCTGCTATGAATTCTCTATTTGGTGTGGTGCAGAATCAGTGGGAGGTAAATGTTGTTTCTCAGCTTCTTCAAAAGGGAGGAAGAAACTGAGACACATGTAATGCTGACCTTTCTGGCTGCATTCTGAGGGCATAGTATGTGTCTCAAAGCAATATAATGACTTTATACATTCTAATCTCTGGGGGCCAGTAAAAACTAAGAAAGCAGTTGTACTAGAACAAGCATCTAGAATCTTTCACCAGGATAATTGGGGAGAAATATCTCTGACTCAAGGAAAGTTTAATAAGACTGCCAGAGATGGTTATCTTGTCTAATGCACGGAAACCATCACATTGAGTTAAAGAAAATGAAGAGGCAGGGAAATATATTCCAAGTAAAATAACAAGATAAATCTCAAGCCAACCCTAATAAAATGGAGATATTTTATTAACCTGACAGGGAATTCAAAAGAACAGTCATAAAGAGGCTTACTGAAGTCAAGGGAGCAATGCATAAACAAACTGAGAATTTTACTAAAGAAATAGTATTGAACAAATCATAGAGTTGAAGAATGTGATAAGTGAACTCAAAAATTTAATAGATGGATCCAACAGCAGACTACATGAGATAGAAGAAAGGACTAGCATACTTTTAGATAGGTCACTGTAAATTATCCAATTTAAGCTGAGAAAAGGAAAAAAGATTGACAATAGTTTAAGAGACTTATGGGGCTTCTTGAAGGGGAATAATTTACATGTTATCAGAATATCAGAAGGAGAAGATGGAGAGAAAGGGACATTAAGTATATTCAAAGAAATAATGGCAGAAAACTTCACTTCTGTGGGTGGAAATAGAAATTTAGATCCAGGAATCTCAATAGACATCAAGGAAGAATCCAAAAAGACTCACACTAAAACATATTCAAATAATCAAAGAAAGGTAAAAGGCAGAGAGAATATTGAAAAGAGCAAGGGAAAATTCACTTATTTACAACATGACCTACAAAAGACTATCAGCAGACTTTGCACTAGAAACCTTTCAGGCCAGAAGTAAGTGGGATGATACATTGAGGAAGCTGAAAAGAAAGAAACCTGCCATCCAAGAATACTTTACTGAGTAATCTTGTCCTTCAGAAATGAATGGGAGGTAAAAACACTCTCAAACAAAAGCTGTAAGAGTGTAACACCACTAGATCTGTCCTACAAGAATTGCTAACGGGTGTCCTTCAAGTTGAAGTAAAAGGTTACTAATTAGAACCATAAAAATATGTAAGTACAAAACTCACTGTAAAAGTATATAAATAAACTGAAAACACTTTAAAATTGTAATAGTGTGAATATAAATTGTGTATTTATCATGAAAGTCAAAATACGAAAGTATTAAAAATAACTATAGCTACAATAATTTGTTAAATTTTACAAAGTATAAAATCAAATTGTGTCATGAAAAACAAAATGTAGGAGTAGATGGGAGTAAAACTGTACTGTTTGTGTAAGTGATTAAGTTGTATTAGCTTAAAATAGTCTCATAAGTAGGGAGGCTTTATGAAAGACTCATGGTAACCACAAAGTTTTTTAAAATCCTAGGTACACAAAAGATAAAAAGAAAAGATTGAAAGGATACCACTACAGAAAATCATCAAATCACAAATGAAGGCAGCAAGGTAGGAAGAGAGGAGTAAACAATCTGTAAACCAATTGGAAAACAATTTATGAAATGACAGTAGGAATAATTAGTTTGAATGTAAATGGATTAAATTCTCTAATCAAAATACATCAAGTGGATGAGTGGATAAAAAAATTTCCATTTATATGCTGCTTTGAAGCAACTTGATTTTTAAGGATGCCCATAGATTGAAAGTGAAAGGATGGCCAAAGATATGTCATGCAAATGGAAACCAAAAGAGAGTAGGGGCAGATATATTAGACACAAGAGAATTATAAATCAAAAATTTTAAACTGACAAGGTCATTATAAAATAGTCAAGAAGTCTTCATAAACAGGGTATAAAAATTATATATGCACCCAGTGTGACAGTACCTAAATATATAAAGCAAATATTAAAAAGTTTGAAGGGAAAGATAGCCAATACAGTGATTTTAGTGAACATCAGTACTCCTCTTTGAGCAATGATCAGAGCATTCAGAGACATTTAGGAGACATCCCTTTTGACCAAATGGACCTGACAGACATTTTCACAACCTTTCATCCAACAGCAACAGAATACACATTTTTCTTAGGGTGCACACAGAACATTATCTGGAGTAGATCATGTGTTAAGTTACAGCAAGTATGTTTTCTGACCACAGTGAAATGAGAAATCAGTAACAGGAGGAATTTTAGAAAAATCACAGACACATGGAAGTTAAATATCATTTTGCTGATCAATAATGGTTCAAAGAAGAAATTAAAAATTATTTAGCAACAAACAAAGATGGAAACACAGCATATCAAACTTATGGTATGCAGGAAAAGCAGTTCTAAGAGGTAAGTTTTTGCAATAAATGCCTACATGGAAAAAAGAAAAAAAATCCCAAATAAACAAACCTCAGGGAACTATAAAAAGAAATAAGAAGTAACTCCAAACTTAGCAGTTGAAAGAAATAACAAAGATCATAGTATAAATAAAAGAGAATAGAAAATTAGTAGAAAATACTAATGAAACTAAGAAGTGATATTTTGATTAGATGAAATTGACAAACACAACAAAGCCAAATAAAGAGGACTCAAAAATTATAAATGAAAAAGTAGATATCATACTTGAAACCTCAGAAATGCAAATGATTATAAGGGACAACTATGTATAATTGTATGGCTACAAAATTGGATAACCTAGGATAAAATGAATAAATTCCTTAAAACACACTGTGCCAACACTGAATCAGAAAGAATTAGAAAACATGAAGAGACCAATAATGAGTGAGGAGGTTGGATCAATAATACTTAATATAAATTCTTTATGAAAGAAAACACAGGAACTTTTGGATTTACTTCTGAATTCTACCAAATACTTAAAGAACTAATACTTATTCTCAAATTTGTTTAAAAAGTTAAGGAGGAGGGAGTATTTCCAGTCTCATTTTTTGAGGCTAATATTAACTAGATACCAAAGTCAGATGAAGACAATACAAGAAAATAAAATTACAGGCCAATATTCCTGATGAACATAGATGGTGAAAACTTAGATGGTGAAAATCCTCAACAAAATACTAGCAAACCAAGTTCAACAACAAATTAAAAAGATCATTTGCCATGATCAAATGGGACTTAATCTTTTGGATATAAAGATGGTTAAGCCTAGATAAATCAATAACTTTGATAAATTATTATCAAAATGAAAATAAGCTATAATCAATACTTGCAGAAGAAACATTTAACATTCTTTTTTGGTGAAAACTGAGCAAGTTAGATATAGAAGGAATTTACCTCAACACAATGAAGGCCATATAAGACAAAGCCACCGTTAATATAATCAACAGTGAAGAGTTTTAGACTTGTCCTCTAAGATCATGAGCAACACAAGAATTCCTGTTTTTTTTTTTCTCTTTTATTCAATGTAGTACTGAAAGTCTTAGCGAGAACATTTGGGCAAGAGAAAGAAAGAAAAAAGGCATCCAAATAGGAAAGGAAGAAGTGAACTTGTCTCTCCTGATTACTTGATCTTACATATAGAAAATCCTAAAGATTCTGCTAAAAAATTAGTAGAAATGATAGACAAATTCAGTTGCATACTGTTTATAAATCCAACATTCAAGTATGTAGTGTTTCTATATACTAACAACAAACTATCTGAAAAAGAAAGGAATAATTTAATCAAATTTAAAATATCTACAAAAAATAAATAAAATACATAGCAACAAATTTAATCAAGGAGGTGAAAGATCTGTACAGACAAGTAATAAAACATTGATGAAATGAAGATGACAAAAATAGAGAATTTCCCATTTTTGTTGATTAGAACAATTAATATTGTCAAGATTCTCATACTGCCCAGAGGAATATACAGATTTATCACAATCTTTATAAATATTGGTATGTCAGTTTTTACAGAAATATAAAAAAAATTTCTAAATATTGTATGGAACTACAAAAGAGATCAAATAGTCAAAGTAATCTGAGTAACAAGAATAAAGCTGGAGGCATCACATTCCCTATTTTTAAAATATAATTTTGGCTATTATAATCAAAATAATATGGTACTGGCATAAAAACAGACACATTGAGCAGTGGAACAGGATAGAAAGCCCAGAAATAAACCCATGCATATTCAGCCAATTGATTTTTGACAAAAGTGGCAAGAACAGAGAATGTGGAAAGGACTATTTAATAAATTTCGTTGGGATAACTGGATATCTACATGGAGAAGAATGAAATTGGTCCGTTTTCTCATAGCATGTAGGCAAATCAACTTAAAATGGATTAAAGTCTGAAATGGCAAAACTATTGGTAGAAAATATAGAGGAAACACTTTAAGACATTGTTCTGGGCAATAATGTCTTGGGTAGGTCCCCCACAGCACAGGCTGCAACAGCTTAACTAGACAAATGGGATTACATGAAACTCAAAAGCTTCTGCACAGCAAAGGATACAATTAACAGTCAAGAGACAACCAATAGATTTTGAGAAACTCTTTTTAAATCATACACCTGATAAGTTACTCATATCTGAAATGTATAAGAAATTCAAATAACTAAATGGCAAGAAAACAACTTGATTAAAAAATGAGCAAAGCACCTGAAGAGACATGAATGGCCAATAAATATGAGAAAATACTCAACATCTCTAAACATTAGTGAAATATAACTCAGTACCACAAGATATCATTTCACACCTGTTAGAATGG
Source organism: Daubentonia madagascariensis (assembly GCA_023783475.1). Classification (NCBI taxonomy): domain Eukaryota; kingdom Metazoa; phylum Chordata; class Mammalia; order Primates; family Daubentoniidae; genus Daubentonia; species Daubentonia madagascariensis. The sequence goes on along the minus strand of JAKFHU010001194.1, from coordinate 92,472 downwards.
CTATTATCAAAAGATTGAAAGATAACAAGTGTTGGCAAGGATGTGGAAAAAGGAACCCTGACATTCTGTTAGTCAAGATGTAAATTAATATAGCCATTTTGGGAAACATTATGGAGGTTTGTTAAGAAACTGAAAATACAATTACTATTAAAATATATGACCTATTTATAGCAAAGTCAATTAACAAAGAAAAAAAATATGACCTAGCAATCCCAATTTTGGGTATTTACACAAAGAAATTGAAATCAGGATGTTGAAGAGATCCTGCATTCCAGTGTTTATTTCAGCATTATTTACAATCTGGAAAGGACTTAAATTTTCATAACAGATGAAAGGTTAAAGAAGATACAGTATATATACACAATGGAATATATAACCTTGAAAAAAAAAAAGAAAGAAATGAAATTCTGTCATTTGTGTCAACATGGATGAACCCAGAGTCCCCTATTCCAAGTGATATAAGCCAGGCACATAGAGATAAATACTGCATGATATCATTTATGTGTGAAATATAAGAAAGGCTAACTCAACAAAAGCAGAGAGTTGGATGATATGGTTTCCAGGGGCTGAGTCATGGGGAGAATGGGAGATATTGGTTAAAAGACACAAAGTTCCTCTTAGACAGGAGAAATAAGTTTAGACATCTATTCTACAGCACGGTGACCATTTTTAGTAATATGTATTTCAAAATTGCTGTGAGTAAATACTAAAAGTTGTCACAACAAAAAATAAATAGGTGAAGTGGTGGATATGTTAATTTTCAGATTTAATCATTACACAATGTTTAAATATATCAAAATGTTACATTTTATCCTATAATTATGCAATCCTAAATATGTAATCATTTGTTAATTAAAACTTTTTAAAAAGCCCCACTGTGACCACTAAGAAAATATTCCCAGAAAATATAGGGAGTAAATCATTAAAGATAATATGTTAAAATAGAAAATATTAACTTACAGTAATAAGTAGCATAGGAGGAATGCAGGAAAATAAGATAGACATAGAATATAAAATGTATAATTGAAAACTTAAATCTATATCAATTGATAAAATAATCTGAACTGATTGACCAAATGGATTTTTTTTAAATAATCAAATTATAAGGTGTCTGTTGGAGACACTTCAGTTTCTAAGATACAAAGATGTTGAAAGCAATAGAATGGAAATAGAACTATCCAAACAGCAACTAAAAAAAAGCTGGAATGCCTATAGTAACACCACACAAAATAAACTTTAAAACAAACTAAAGAAATTTTAAAAGTATTGAAATTATACAAAGTAGATTCTATAACCAAATTTAAATGACATTACAAATAAATAACACAGATTTTAGGGAACCCTGCAAATTTTTGCAAATTGAAGAATACTTAACTAACCAGTGAGTCAAATAAGAAACCATAAGGAAATTAGAAAAACTTTGAGGTGAATTAAAATGCAGAAACAGCATACCAAATTTTGTGAGATGTCTGTAAAGCAGTACTTACAGTGAAATTAATAGCTATAAATATTATATTGAAATTAGAAGGATTTGAGATTAACAATCTTCCAACTTTAGAAAATAGGATAATAGAAGAGTAACTTAAAACCAGCACAAGCATAAGGAAGGACATAATAGGGGTTTCTGTGGAAATAAATAGGGAATAGAAAATAATTGAGAAACAACAACTAAGATTTGATTCTTTGAGTAGATTAAAAAAATTAGGAAAGGTGCTCTCCACTGACAAAAACAAAATAAACATAATGTATATTACTAAAATGAGACATGTAAAAGGCTATGTTCTCAATGGCCTTAATTGCCATAAGGGAATTATTATACAAGAATAATCTGACCAACTCTATTCTAACAGATATTCTTGAGGAAATAAATAAATCTAATAGACACAAGCTACAAAAATTGATTCAAGAAAAACAAAACTTAATAATATTTACAAAAGACAAAAATTTTATAAAGACTCTTACCCCCACCACATACAAAGTCCCAGTCAAAATGGCTTATTTCATATATTATACCAAGTACATGAAAAGAATTACCACTTCTTTTGAAACTTAAAGAAAAATTTTACATTTCAGAATATTATGGGGGTACAAACACTTTGGTTACATATATTGCCTTTGCACCACCCAAGTCAGAGCTAGAAGCATGTCCATCCCTCAGATAGTGTGCCCTGCACCCACTAGATGTGGATTTACCCATCCCCTTCACCCCCCCTCCCACCTGCCCGACACCCAATGAATATTACTTCATGTGTGCACATAAGTATTGATCAGTTAGTACCAATTTGATGGTGAGTACAAGTGGTGCTTGTTTTTCCATTCTTGTGATACTTTGCTTTGAAGAATGGGCTCTAGCTCCATCCAGTATAATACCAGTGGTAATAATAAACTATTGTTTTTTATGGCTGAGTAGTACTCCATGGTGTACATATACCACATTTTATTAATCCATGCATGTATTGATGGGCACTTGGGTTATTTCCACATCTTTGCAATTGTGAATTGTGCTGCTATAAACATTCCAGTGCAGATGTTTTTATTATAGAATGTCTTTTTTTCCTTTGGGTAAATATCAAGTAGTAGGATTGCTGGATCAAATGGTACTTCTACTTTTACTTCTTTGAGGAATCTTCATGTTACTTTCCATAGAGGTTGTATTAATTTTCAGTCCTACCAGCAGTGTATGAGTGTTCCTATCTCTCTGCAGCCTTGGCAACATTTGTTGTTTTGGGACTTTTGGATTAAAGCCAGTCTCACTGGAGTTAAGTGATATCTTATTGGGTTTTGATTTGCATTTCCCTGATGATTAGAGATGTTGAACATTTTTTCATATGTTTCTTGGCCATTATTCTGTCTTCTTTTGAAAAGTTTCTGTTCATGTCCTTTACCACTTTTTAATGGGGTGGTTTGATTTTTTCTTGTTGATTTTCCTAAGTTCTGTATAGGTTCTGATTATCAGCCCTTTATCAGATGTGTACCATGCAAATATATTCTCCCATACTGTAGGTCATCTGTTCGCTCTAATGGTGGTTCCCTTGGCTGTGCAGAAGCTTTTTAATTTGATCACATCCCATTTATTTATTTTTATTGATGCTGTGATTGCTTTGGGTGTTGTCTTCATAAATTCTTTGCCTAGGCCAATGTCTATAAGAGTTTTTCCAACGTTTTCTTCTAGAATTCTTATGGTTTCATGTCTTAGGTTTAAGTCTGTTGTCCATCATAAGTTGATTTTTGTAAGAGATGAGAGGTGTGGAACTTGTTTCAGTCTTCTGCATGTGGCTATCCAATTTTCCCAGCACCATTTATTGAATAGGGATTCTTTTTCCCAGTGTATTTTTTTGTCTGCTTCATCAAAGATCAGATGACAATATGAGTATGGTTTTATATGTGGGTTCTCAGTCCTGTTCCATTGGTCTGTGTCTCTGTTCTTGTGCCAGTACCATGCTGTTTTGGTTACTATAGCCTTGTAGTATAACTTGAAGTCTAGCAGATTGATGTTTCCCAATTTGTTCTTTTTGCTTAAGATTGCTTTGGCTAGATGGGGTCTTCTCTGGTTCCATACAAAGCGTAGAATTATTTTTTCCACTTCTGCAAAAAATGATGTTGGTATTTTGATAGAGATTGCATTGATTGTGTCAATCACTTTAGGTAGTATAGACATTTAACAATATTGATTCTACCGATCCAAGAGGATGGCAGGGTTTTCCATCTGTTTCCATTCTCTGAAATTTCTTTTCTCAGTGTTTCGTAGTTCTCCCTATATAGGTCTCTCACCTCCTTAGTTAAGTATATTCCTAAATATTTAATTCTATTTGATGCTATTGTGAAAGGTATTGCACCTTTGATTAGATTCTTGGCTTTACTGTTATTGGTGTATATGAAAGCTACTGATTTGTGTGCATTGATTTTGTATCCTGAGACTTTGGTGAATTCATATATCAATTCCAGGAATCTCTTGGTTGAATCTTTTGAGTTTTCTAGATGTAATATATCATCACCACAGAGTGAAAGTTTGATCTCTTCTGCCCCCATTTGGATACCCCTTATTCCCCTCTCTTGTCTGATTGCTCTGGCAAGGACTTCTGGCACTGTGTTGAATGGAAGTGGAGATAGTGGGAAACCTTGTCTAGTTCCAGTTCTAGGCAGAAATCCTTTCAATTTTTCCCCATTCCATATGATATTGGCTGTGAGTTTATTGTATATAGCTTTAATAATTTTCAGGTGTGAGCCATTTATGCCTATTTTGTTAAGAGTTCTTATAAAAGTTTGCGGAATTTTGTCAAATGCCTTTTCTGTGTCTATTGAGAGCATCATATGGTCTTTGTTCTTGCCTTTATTTATATGGTGAATTACATTTATAGATGTGTGTATGTTGAACCATCTCTGCATCTAGGGGATGAAGCCCACCTGATCGTAGTGAATTATTTTTTTGACATGCAGTTGAATTCAGTTTGCTAAGATTTTGTTGAGAATTTTTGCATCTACATTCATAAGGGATGTTGGTCTGTAGTTTTCTTTTTTTGTTGTGTCCTTTCCTGGATTTGGTGTCAAGGTGGTATTGGCTTTGTAGAATAAGTTGGGGAAGATTCAGTCCTTCTTAGTGTTCTGGAATAATTTCTGCAGTATAGGTACCAGTTCTTCTTTGTAGGTTTGGTAGAATTCAGGTGTGAACCTGTCTGTTCTGGGACTTTTTTTTGTATTGGAAGATTTTTTATTGATGCTTCAATTTTGATGCTTGGTATCGGTCTGTTCAGGAATTCTATTTCTTCCTAATTGAGCCTAGGGAGGTTGTGTATTTGTTAGAATTTGTCCATTTCTTCCATGTTTTTGTGTTTTTGGGCATAGAGATTTTTGTAGTATTCAAAGATGATGTTTTGTATTTATGTGATACCAGTTGTGACCTCTTCTTTTTAGTTTCTAATTGAGCTTATTAGAGTCCTTTCCTTACTGCTTCTGTTCAGTCTAGCAAGAGGCCTGTCTGTATTCTTTATCTTTTCAGAGAACCAACTTTTTGTTTTATTAATATTCTTTATAGTTCTTTTGTTTTCGGTTTAATTTAGTTCTGCTTTGATCTTCATTATTTCTTTTCTTCTGCTTCATTTAGGATTGGTTTGCTCCTCCTTTTCCAGTTCTTTGAGATGATTCATTAGTTTGTTGATTTGTGTTCTTTCTGTCTTTTGGATGTGGGCATTTAAGGTGATGTGTTTTCCTCTCAGGACTGCTTTTGCTGTTATCCCACAGATTTTGATAATTTGTGTCCCCATTATCATTTAGTTCAAAGAATCTTTTGATTTCTATCTGAATCTCCTCCTTGACCCAATAGTCATTCAGCAATAGATTGTTTAATTTTCAGGTTTTTGTGAAGAGATGTGTGTTTCTTTTGGAATTGATTTCTAGTTTTATTCCACTGTGGTCTGAGAAGATACATAATACAATTTCTATTTTTTTAAATTTGTTAAGATCTGTTTTGTGGCCTAGGATCTGATCAATTTTAGAGAAAGTTCCATGAGCTGAGGAGAAGAAAGTATATTCAGTGTTGATTGTGTGGAATGTTCTGTAGAAGTCTGTCAGGCCCAATTGTTGTAGAGTTCTGTTTAAGTCCATCATTTCTTTGCTTATTTTCTGTTTGTATGATCTGTCCAGTTCTGTGAGGGACTTGTTGAAGTCCCCGGCTATTATGGCATTGCTGTTTATTATGTTGTCTAGATCTAGGAGAAGTTGCTTTATGTATCTGGGTGCTTCTGTGTTGGGTGCATAAATATTTAGGATTGTTAAGTCTTCCTGTTGGATTTTTCCCTTCACCACTATATAGTGACCATCTTTGTCTTTCTTTACTTTTGTTGCTTTCAAGTTTATGATATCTGATATAAGAATGGCTATCCCAGCTTTCTTTTGGTTTCCACTTGCCTGGAAAATTGCTTGCCATCCTTTCATCTTGAATCTGAATGAGTCCTTGTGTGTAAGATGCATTTCCTGGAGACATCAGATACTTGGCTTGTATTTTTTTTACCCATTCAGCCAGCCTATGTCTCTTCAATGGGCACTTCAAGCCATTCACATTTATTGAGAGAATTGATATTTGGGGTGGAATTCTGTTCATCCTGTTGGGTAGACTCTTTATTATTTTGTTTTACCTCTCAAGTCATTGTGGAATCAGGGTTCTGGACTTTATCTTTTGGGTGATTTTACACTGGTGGGTGTCTGTTGTACTGGTCAGTGTATAATGCAGGTCTGAGTGCTTCCTGCAGGGTAGGTCTGATCTTCTGTCAGTGACTGCTTGTCTGGGGAAGTATTTGTCCCTCATATAAGAAGCTTAGTTTTTCAGGATAAAGAATTCTAGGTTGGCTGTTATTCTGTTTTAGAAGACTGAGGATGGGTCCCCAGTCCCTTCTGGCTTGTCAGATTTCAGTGGAGAAATCTGCAGTTAGTCCAATAGATTTTCCTTTCTAGGTTACCTGCTGTTTTTGCTGTACTACTCCAAGGAGTGCCTCTTTTGTGTTTATTTTGACTAGCCTAATAACTATGTGACGTGGTGATTGCCTTTTCAGATTGAGTCTCCGAGGAGTCCTGTGTGCTTCTTGTACCTGGGTACCTAGATTTCTGGCTAGGCCATGGAAATTTTCCTCTATTATTCCTTCAGATAGATTTTTCAGCCCTTGTGTATTTTCTTCTTGGCCCTCAGGGATGCTCATGATTCTTATGTTTGGCCTCTTTACATAATCCCACATTTCTTGTGTGCTTTGTTCATGTCTCTTGCTTCTGTGTTCTTTCTCCTCGACTGATTTGTTTAGCACATAGGAGTTATCTTTGAGCTCTGAAATTGTTTCCTCTGCATGATCCAGCCTATTCTTAAGGCTTTCCAGTGTGTTTTGTAGTTCCTTGAATGCCTCTTTCATTTCCAGTATTTCTGTTTGGTTTTTCCATAATACTTCGATTTCTCTGGGGAATTTTTCATTCGTTTCTTCCATTGTGTTTGTGGCTTCTTTGTGTTGAGTTTCTATTTTCTCTTCAGTTTCATTCAGCTTTCTTACAATCTGTATTGGAAATTGTTCCTCTGTCATTTTATCCATTTCATTTAAGTTGGTATCCTCTGTCATTTTATCCATTTCATTTAAGTTGGTATCCGTTGCTATTGATTTCTTTTGGGGGTGACTTTTTGTTCTGATTTTTCATGGTTCCTAAGTTCTTTTGCTGATTCTTTCTCATCTGGCCTTTTGGTCGAGAGCTGGGGGTGCTAGGGCTGGTTTATGTCCCTTTCTCCAGGTTCCCAAGGATCATTCCCTGATAGTGCCGGGGAGAGGAAGCGCTGGTCCTGTATTGACTTAGGTGTGTTTTAGCAAATTTGATGAACTTATTGGGCTGCCTCTGACCTGTTGGCTTCACCTCTTCCCAGTGGAGTGGAGTGAGTTTGGTCCCCAAGCTTAAGCTCCAAGCTGGTGGATTGTGTTTGTGGGTAAGAATCCCTTGCTCCCTCATGGCTTGAGATGGAAGACCATATGCTTATCTATGGGGTTGTTCCCATTCTCGCTGATTGTAGTTTGTGTGGAGGAGCCAGTTTCCTAGGTTATCTGTTGTGCCTGTGGTAGACTCTGGTCTGCCAGGTGGTGTATACTAATGCCCCAGGCTTTGGTGTGTGTATGGGGGGCCTTATAAACCTCCAGGGGTTACTTGGACCCTGCTCCCCCTGAGATGGAGGAAGGAGCAAGATAGCTCACAGCTGGACTGCAAGAACCTGGGTGGGTGAGCTTCTGTGGAGCTCAGAGGTTGCTTATCTCACTAGTAGTGGGAGCTGCTGATAGGGAGTTTAGGGCTATCTCTCCGAGCTTGGAGCTCCTGATGGGAGGAACCAACTGGTGTGGTTGCTGAGGTCTCTAGCCAGTTTTTCCCTTCCCTGTCCACAAGCATGGGCACTTTCCTCTCCGATTGGACCACTTGTGTTTCCTTTCCACCCAAGACAGGCTCTCGAGCTTCCCCACAGTTCGTGTGTCTGGCCTGCTGGCATGTGTCTCTGTGTGTCACTGGCAGATGGAGTGATCTCCAGTTGTGCACCCCTTTTCTGCCACTAGACCCCAAGGCATGGGGGTGGGCCTCTCTATCCCCAGAAGTCTCCTCCAGGAGGATGCTCCCACCAGGGGAGTAGTGGCAGCTCAAGGAACTCTTGGTTCAAGCTGAACTCCCTATTAAAGTGAGCAGGGGTGGGGGCAGCTGCTCTGATTCAGCCTGTGGCATCTGAGGCATTCAGTTGCCATGGGAACCAGTATTTATGCAAACTGAGTCACTATGGCACAGCAAACTTCAATATGGCCATTCTCTGGGGGAATAGAGGAGAGGGACCTGTAGAGCAGGCACTAGGGCTAAGCATGCAGGAGACGGCCAGTGCTGGGCAGGCAGGACTGGATGAATGGGCTGCAAACTGTTTCCAATACACCAGGGTCCTGCAGATACAGGTCAGCTGCGCAGAGACTGCCATGGTCCTCATTCCACCTGGAGCCTGTGGAGGCAGCTGCCGGTGGCCTCCAAGGGTGTAGCCTGTCTCGCCCAGGTGGGAGAGCCCCTGGGCTGGGGATGGGGTAGAGCTAAAGACCTAGCTTTCCATTGGCTCCAGGTGGGGACCTTAAAGATGGCTGCCAGCTGCCAACCGGACCTGTAGAATGGGCGTATACCAAGGTCCCACAGGTACAGGTTAGGTGCACCGAGAACGCAGCTCTCCTCTACCCACCTGGATCCTGTGGAGGCAACTGCCGGTGGCCTCCAAGGGTGTGGCCTGCTGTTGTCCATTCAACTCCTCAGTCCTGGCCCCCATGAATTCCAAGGGCGAGGTGACCATCTCCAAATTCCAGCGTGTTGTCCCAGGAAGCTGTATCTCAGCCCAGTCCCTCCCCAGCCTGGTGCAGCCCTGGCACAGCGCACATGAGAGTTCCCTAAGGCTCTTACTGTTGTTTCCTCTCCACAGAGCCTGTTGTCTCATGAGATGACTTTGTGCAAACTCCAGGCTTGTCCATGTCTGAGTGGATGGGAGGTCTGTGGGGATGGTGAGTGTCCACCTGTAGGTCAGATCACACTGTACTGACCTGGCAAGCACACCTCTCCCATGCTCTGTTCTGTACTGTATTCCCCACACTCTCTGATCTTTGTGAATATATCTCCCCTTTGTTCTTGTGCTGGCTGTCCCACACTGCTTCTCTGCAAATTCACAATGCTGTTTTTGGAGTGAGTGATATAAGTATAGGCAGCCGTCCGAGCTCTTCACCTCCTTCCCTGGGAGCAGTGAGGTAGGAGGCCTCTACCAGACTATTTTTTGGGATGAGCTGCTGTAGAGGTCAAAGCACAGGGATCAAGAAGCAGCTGCCACACCAGAGGACTGGTGCTTTTGAAACTCTTTAAAAAAAGAAAAAACTCTTTTAAAACCTTGAAGAGCACATATGAGTCTATTGTTATCTGGATGCCAAAGCTAAAAATATCATAAGCAATGAAAACTAGAGAACAAGACCAATAACAATGAGTGGATCTGTGAAAATTTTGTAGTAAATTTTGGCAATCCAAATACAGCAACATATTTAAGTTGGAGTATGCACCAGTACCCAGGGGAATGTATCCTTGCAATGAAATGTTATTTCATTCACTGTAAATGGTTAGTGTAATACACCATGCCAATACAATGATGGACGAAAACAATATGATCATCTCTAGATGGTGGAAATGGATTTGTTAAACTAAGAAGTAAACCCTAACCTGGTAAAGGGCATATATTAAAAACTCACAACTAATATTATCCTTAGTTTTCAAAGAATGCTTTATGTTTAAGGTCAGGAACAAGGACAGGATGAGCACTCTTGTCAGTTCTATTCAACAATATATTGGAGATTCTATCAGAGTAATTGCGTAAGGAAAGAAATAAAAACACTTAAAGTAGGACAAAATAAAACCGTATTTGTAGATGACATGGTTTTGTACATAGACAATCCTGATGAATCCACTAAAAACTATTAAAATTAACAGGCTTATTCAGCAAGGTTTTGTGTTTTAAAATCACAATCCAAAAATGAATTGTATGTCTATACATTATCAAAGAGTAGTTAAAAACTGAAATTTGGAAACATTTTCCTTTACAATAACGTCAACATACTGTGGAATAAACTAACATGAATTTCAACATGTTTTTTTGAATGCCACAAAACATTTGTTTTGAAAGAGGAATATCTATATAAATTGAAAGATCTGGCATTTTCATGGATTAGAAGACTTTCACCAAAGTACATAGAAAATGACAAGGTACTAAAATAATTTTGAAGAAAAAAAGTATGTGTATGTGTGTGTTTATCCTAAGTTAGTACCTATAATTTTGCAGTGTTTATGATAGTATCTTATTTATGTGGGGGCAAATATGCCAATGGTAGAGAATAGAGTGTGGAACTAGTCACTTGAGTGTGGAAATTTGTTATATGGTAGATTACACTATATCCAATTCACAAATGTTGCTACTGGCAATGTTTATACATATAGGATGAAAATTAAGAATAGATTCCTTCACAACATAAATTTTTTTTTACACATAGTTTGAAAACCCAAATATGAAATCTAAGTCTTAAAACTGTTAATAAAATAATAAACTTAATGACATTAAAATGTTTATGATCTCAAAGTATGCAGCTAATTTATTAACCAAGATTTAAAAACCATAAACTATAGTGAATATCTTGATACATTTCAAAATTTGAAAGTTATATTGCACAGAAAAGAACATAAACAAGGTAATGTTAATCTGGAAATTGGGAGAATGTACTTGTGTCTCCTAAGATATGAAGGATTATTGTTGAGGACTTACTTTTAAAACATGTATACTAGTAAAAAATAGATAATTAAGTAGAAAAGTGTATAAATTATATTAAAATATTAGTTAAAACATGGAAATTGGATAATAACTTTGAAAGTATTTCCAATACTAGTTACCAGTGATGTATAAGTTAAATCCAACAGCAGTTTTGATAACACCAAATTTGGTTAGACTGTGAAAACATAGAAACATTTATAAATCATTGCTAAGAATATAAATTTGCATAAAACTTTATGGGATAATTTTTCAATATCTAGGTAACACACACCAAGTTTACTGTGACATACAGGTTTTATGTATAGTTAAATGAAAAATGTTCACAGGGAGGTTTATGCATCTTCAAATGCAGTGCTGTTCATCTTGAGTTGTATAAGTGATTAATTTTATCAAGAAATTAATTTTACCTACATTAAGTGAAAGGTTCGAAGCACATTGTTTAGTTAAAAAGTAAGTTGCATAATTATATGTACAATAGCACACCATTTATTGTGAAGTTTATCGATATAAATATTTATGGGTACATATATGTGTTAATAATGTACAATGTCATGTTGCATATTGAGAAACAGGAATGAGTTTGTAAATGGATGCTTGAGGGTTTTTAACCTTACCTTAATCATTCTAAAGTTAAAATCATTTCAGGACGTGCACAAGTGTACCATCTGTCCCTTGGTGTATGGCTGGACACAAATGTATGTAAGTAAAAAATAATGGTATGTTTTATAACTTTATAATATGCTTTTAAAAACACAGCTAATATCTTAATGTTGAAATATTTTAAGAACTACCATTAATTTCAAGAATAAAATATGGATTCCCATCTTCTTTCATGCCTTGTCTTATCAGACACTGTACTGCAGTGGCAAGTAAATGCAGTACGATGAAAGGTTTCATACTATAGTGTTAGGTTTTAAAAGATCAGGGGCCAACCATATTAGCTCCTGGATATTGTAGAAAGAAGGTAAAATCTCTGAAAAATTGACAATAGCATACAGATTGGGGAGACAATCCCAGGTTTTGAAGTGACTTATAAAGGGTCTGCTTAATGAAATTTTTTCTTTATCTCTGGCTCTTACCTAAGGGCATTCCTAGTTCTAAGCTGTAAATGAGGATGGAGAGCAGAAACTGAGAGGAACCCTATCTTCCTGCACACTTGACTGGGAAATGGACCATATGTGAACTGGTGAGTATAAATGGAGTTTTTTTAACTCCTCGCTTTGCCTTGAGCATAGCTGCTGTTGTGGAGTTGGTTGGTGCTGCTGGCACAAGCACTGAAGTCCACAAGGGAGAAAGCCATCTTTATTTAAATAACATGGTAATGTGAACCTTGTGGATAGAAGAGTGCATAGAATCTATGTTATTATTTCTTACTTTTTTGTGCTTTTTCACAGTGGTGGCTGCAGTCATGCAGATCCATGTGATAGCAAGATGGCTTAACGTCCTGGAGAAATACCTTGTATCTAGTTTAACATAGGTTGAAATAAAATGTCCCTGGGAGCTGAATTCTTGGGTAATCTCAGAGCAGCAGCTGGAGATGGTATCTCCTCAGTTTTTATATGATCCACCCCAATTCCTGAGCTCACCTACAAGTTGATCATGCATGGTGTAGTCCAAAAGAAATATAGCAATGTTTCTGAAAATGAAGAGAATTTAGAAAAAAAGGAAACTGTTTGAAAGTTTCAAGTAGAATTTATTGAACTGAAAGATACAGTTGTATGAAGTTTTAAATAAAGTGTATGAGTTCAGTAGCAGAATTGAGATAACATGGGATAAGTGAAGTTCAAGACAAATAATTAGTAACTATACAATTTGAATAACAGAGAAGAGTATTGCTAAAAAAAAAGTCAACAGTGTTTCAGGGACCTATGGTACAATTTTTTTTGTGTGTGATTTTGGAGTCATAAAAGAATAGGAGAAAGAGTTTGGTACAAAATAAATCTTTGAAGGACTAATTCCCAAAATTTTGTGAATGTCATAAATCTACAGATTCAAGAATCTCAGAGATCTCAAGAAGCATAAATTCAAATGCATACAGATATATGACAAAATCCAATTAATGAAATTAGAAGATGAAGAAAATATATTGGAAGTTCCTATCAAAAATCAAACCATTGTGTACAGAAATAGCAATTTGAATGACTTTGTATTTCTCTTCAAACTAAAGTCTAGGAGATTGCACAATATCTTTAAAGCGCTGAAGGTAATGAATTTTCAACTGTGGATTCTGTAATAAGGAAAGGTATCCTTTGAAATAAATTCAATAGAAAGTTTTTCTCAGACTCATGACTTCTTCCAGGTGTGGACCCAGTTCTCTCATTCTTAGAGTCTCCCCAGTGCACTAGTTTTGGCCCTTGCCTGTTTATGGCAACATTACTACATCAGACCTTGTACCCCATTTTGGGGGTAATTAGCAGTACCTTACCAATGTTGATTTTTTTTTAGGGTATGGTGTTGCTGTTCCAATGCAGTTCTCTAACTCTGGTCACTCTTTTGTAGCCCTTGAAACTAATATGTGTCAAGTTTTTATTTTCCACACTATTTGTCATCTGATATTAGTGCAACTTTTCTCAAAAATGTTACTCAACAATTTGCCAGTAGTCTGGATATACCTCACCTCCTCTTTCCCCAACACCTTTTTAAAGCTGTTTGGTGATTGATTGTGGCTCTCCTTATAAAGAGATCATCTCCTCTAGACTGCCTTCTGGTTAATAATTAAGACAAAATTATTTATACAGACTTATTTTGAGAATCAAGGATTCCCTCTGACCATTGTTTTGTATAATGCCTTTTTCTTTCACCTTACATTAACTTCTGACTACCTTGTCTCGTACACCTTCTTGGTTCTAGTCCTACCAAACATTGGCATTGAGGATTCAATTGGAATGGAACTTATTGATTTCATGGAGGTGCTCAAAGAGGCACTAACAAGGGAACACCATTGATCCTAGTGGTATGGGATAGGGACAGGAATTGATAACTGGTCTTCCAGAACCACACCTAGAGTCTTAATTATGAGAGAAAATGCTCTGCTGTGGTTCTCTCAAATGGTTGGAAGTGCCTGTAGTTTAACTGACTGCAGAATTTGCCTTTTCCTGCTAGGTGGCTGTGAAAATAATTTCATCACCTGAAGTTAACATGATGTTTTTCAGCAGTGACCATACTGCATGTTCCCCATTCTTGCATCTCTTATAAAAACAACTGATCTTTAGATATCTTCTCTAATCCCATTCTTAGCCACTGTCATAGAAGCATGCTGTCTGGTTAGACTCATGAGCAAACTGGACAGGCTATACTGATTTTCCTCTGGTAGTCCCTACAGAAATTTTTTCGAACTGGACTGTGAACCCTGACTTTCAAACTTGGTGTATTAAGATTGTATTTAAACACTGTTACTTTGCACCTTCAAATACTTGTAGGTCCCATGTGTACAAGGGGGTATAATAATCATAAACATGTTAAGTGGTACTATCTGTACTCTAGCATTTGTATTTCCCACATGTAAGTCATCCATTAATGTTCCTTCCTCCTGACAGCCTTTTGCCTTGCACCTTTATTGCTGGTCATGATGTAACTCAAGGGATTTAAGGATATACCACAGTAGATTGTGTATCTCTTCTTGATTTCTCAGAATGAGGTGGTTTGGGGAGATTCCTGGAGGGATCATTGACTTCTTTGTATGATGTTTTCCCTACAGTGGGAGAAGTCCAGTTATAAAATATTTATGTGAACTTTGCCCTTAAAATCAGCTGAAGTGATAATTGATGTCACCTATTTCCTAAAAAGTAGTCATATTAGCTTCACCTCATTGACTATCTTTCTTACAGAGTCTAGGATTGCTCTAGAGTTCCAACATTTCGGCAAAGGCAGAGCCACTGAAGTCACTAATATATCCTGCTGTATCTGAATTAATCCCATGGACCTAGTAGAGAAGTCAATATTGAAAATGAAGAAATCACCTGGCTTTATAAGGCATTCCTTTATGCCTTTTGTGATTTATTTAGATAGCTGGTTCTCTCTTTCTGGGGTACGTGGTTGAAGTCAATACTGCAAGTGGTATCTTTCTGCTGCTTCATGTCCTTTTGTTTAAATGTTATATAAGACATTAAACTTTTGGATCCAGCCTGTTAGATAATCAAAGTGGTCAATAGAGTAGTGTATTCATGGGAAATTTGTCCAGGAGCCAAGATGGTGTAGAATCAATGCATTGATACTGTTGGTGGACAATTCTCCGTAGAACTCTTGTTTTACCACATCTTATGAACAAAGGCACTGGCTATCTTTTCAAGGATGTTTATATATTGAACAGCCTTGGAACACTATTTTTCTGGAACAGAGTGCAGGTTTGTTTACTGTCCAGTATAAAAAAGGGAAAAGCTTAGGTTTGCTCACAGCTCATTACAAAAGATTCTGGTTTCCTAAGCTTGAGCTTCCTTACTTGTATGTAAATCCAGTGAATGTGCAGTTTCCACTTAGGCCACTTTTCCTTGCCCTTTTGGAATATTGAGGGCTTGACCAGTGCAAACCATTCATGAATTTACTTTGAAGATGCTCATCCTACTTATTGTGTCATAAGTTATAATGTTTTGTCTCATGTCTCCTGTAAGGATTTCTAAAAATATGACAGGCTTACTTGTTAGCTTGAAAGTATGACAAAATCACAGACATTTTACAGCTCATGATAGAGCAGATTGTAATGGGACCTATATAGATTTTAACTGAAGTAGCAATATACTAATCTTTAGGAGACAGGAAAATATCAGGTATGTATGTTTTAACTCTTAAAATAATATAAAAATATCATAAACAGATGCAATAAATATTAAATTGTAATACTAAGAAAAAAAATTTTTAAATACCAGTGAGTACAGTTGGTAGAGTTAAAAAAAAAGGAAGACAGACAAATAGTAATGAAAGGACAGACCTAAATTTAACAATGTAAATAAATACACTAATAGTACATTGTATAGTATTTCTGGGTCAAGATTGTTAGACTGGGTACTTGTTTATCTAAAAATAGATCTGTCCTACTAAGTACATTAAAAAATCTCTGGCCATTATGTATAAAACAAATATAAGAAGACCAAAAAGTAAAGAGATGAGGGCAGATTGGCTGGAGACCTTGGCAACCAAGGAAATATATAGTGGTTAATGCCTTCATTTTTCTATTATCTAGTATATCTCAGGTTAGATGTTAGAGAAGCTGGGAAATAGAGGGGAAATGGGTACAGAACAAATAAAAAGAGAAATTAGAAAACAAGAAATAGATGCTCTCTCTAGCCTTACCTACAGCAGCCCATCAAATTGCAATATTAATTCCATTTGATGACAGATAAAAAGACAACTTTTATAAAATAATGCACTATCCTAACTAAACACCAGGGTAAAAATCATAGCCAAACCACAATCCCATCAGTACTGAGTGGATATTGTAAACTTACTCTTTTGCCACATTGTAAGTAACCTCTCCTTCCCTTCAACCCATGTCAGGGTGGTATTAGGCAAAGCCTGTTTTAGAATGAAAACTTACTCACTTCAGAAAGATAATGAGAACCTCCACCGTGGTGTAAGTAGAGGCTTTCTAGGGATGTTGGATTTGTACCCAGACTCAGCATGAATGAAGAGCCTTTCTTTGTCCCTATGAATTGTTTCAGAGGAGGAAAAGTATAAAGTGGAGACTCTTAACCATCCAGCGATAACGAGGCCTCATACAAACACACATCATGGTGTCATTTGAGGCTGTCTGGTAAGAAGCATTAATGAAGTGTGCTGTCCCCTCCCACCTTTATGTGACCAGTAGTTATGAGGCTCCCCTCCTTCCTAGAGTATAAAGGACAAGTGGAGAGAACTTGTAATTTCACACCTACCTGATACTATGGGGGAAGAATGTCCTTTCCTTATCAAAGTTTTGTCAGAGGAGGTTAATAGAACAAGAAAGTGTGAATGGAATCCAGATGCTCATATGGCCATCATTTTAATCATGGAACAGAAGATCATTTATTCCAAGAACCAACTAAATTTCAATTTGAATTAGAAGACAACATATGCTGACATTGAGATGATGCAGATGCTGGAAGTAACTGAGGAAATTTTAAAGCAGTTCTCAGAAAAATTCTTAAACCATTTCTAACACACTTGAAACAAAATATCAGAAAAATTCAGTGAGGAAATAGGAAATGAAGGCCCAAATGTAGACTTTAGGACTGAAAAATATAAATGGAATGTCTTAACAAATGGGCTTAAGAGTGGAATGGAGATGACAGAGAAAAAAATCAGTGAAATTAAAGATATAACAGTAGAAATTATTTAAACTGAACAACAGCAAACACACTAAAACCATATATCCAAAGTCTCAAGTATCTTTGGAACAATAACAAAAAGTCCAACAGGAATGTCATTGTGGCTCCAGAGGGAAGGATGAAAGAGTAATTTTATAACGGATTTGACAAAATAATGGCCAAAATTTTCTGACATGTTGGAAAATATACAAACCTATAGATTCACAAAGTTGAGTGAACCACAAATAGTATAAAAGTAAATAAAACCATGCTGAGACACATCATAGTCAAACCATTGTAAACTAAAGACAGTAGTGAAAGGAGCCAGCTAAACACAATGGAAAAATCATTACAGGTTTTTCATTAGAAACCACAGAAGAGGTGGCACAACATTTTTCACATGATAACAGAAAAAAACATCAGTCCCGATTCTTATAGTGGATAAAATTATTTTTCAGGAAGGAAAGAAAGAACTACATTTTCACTCTAACTCAGGAGAATTAGAAGCCACCAAACCTATCTTATAAGGATGGATAAAGAAAATCCTTTGTCTAAGAAGACCACAAGGCTGGGGAAAGAGAAAAGGATTTCAAAGGCCTCCATCCTCTGTCATCAAAGAGAGAAAGGGAATCTTGCCAGACACAGCTCACCACTGCTACAGCCTACAAACAACTAGGAATTGAGAAAACCATCACACTAAGGATATACATAACCAAGACATCTATCTGGAACCTAGATCACCATCAAAACACTCATGAACAAAGCCAAAGGCTCTTACCTGACATATGCTACAAACACCCCCTTATGAGTGAGGGGGCAGAGAAAAGCCCCATCCAAACAAAAGAAAATCCAAAATTAAGAAGCAATAGCTGCTCCAGATGTGAAGGAATCAGCAAAAGATCTCTGGAAGTATGAAGAATCAGAGCAAAAGGTCACCCCCAAAGGGAACACCAGCTCTCTAGCAATAGAAATGGATATGTGTATCCATATCGGGAAAGAGGAGGTGAAATTATCCCTTTTTGCAGAAGATATGATCTTATACCTAGGAAACCCCAAAGATTCCACCGAGAGAATTCTAGAATTGATATATAAATTTAGCAAAGTCTCAGGTTACAAAATCAATGTACACAAATCAGTAGCCATCCCTATATACAAAAACAGCCAAGCTGAGATTCAAATCGAAGACTCAATAACATTCATGATAGCTACAAAGAAAGTAAAATACCTGGGAATATACTTAACCAAGGAGGTGGAAAATCTCTACAAAGAGAACTACAAAGCACTGAGTAAAGAAGTCACAGGTGATACAAAAAAGTGGAAAAACATATCATACTCATGAATCAGTAGAATCAACGTTGTTAAAATGTCCATACTACCCAGGGTACTTTACAGATTCAATGCAATCCCCATCAAAATACCAATGTCATATTTCACAGATCTAGAAAAAATAATTCTCTTTGTGTGGAAACAGAAAAGAGCCCGAATATCCAAAGCAATCTTAAGGAAAGGGACAAATCAGTAGGCATCACATTACCAGACTTCGAACTATACTATAAGGCTATAGTAACTAATTCCACATGGTATTGGTCACAATAATAGAGACATAGACCAATGGAATAGAACAGAAAACCCAGGTATAAAACCATCCATATACAGCCTAGTGATCTTTGACCAAGCAGACAATATACACTGGCAAAAAGAATCCCTATTCAATAAATGGTGCTGGGAAAATTGGATAGCCACATGCAGAAGAATGAAACAGGATTCATATCTCTCACCACTTACAACAATTAATTCAATATGGATAAAGGACTTAAATGTAAGGCATGAAACCATAATCTAGAAGAAAATGTCAGAAAAACTCATCTGGATATCAATCTAGGCAAAGAATTTATGAAGACCCCAATGGCAATCACAGTAACAACAAAAATATTAATAAATGGGACTTGATCACATTAAAAAGCTTCTGCACAACCAAGGAAATAATTAACAGAGCAAATAGCCTATTTGGGAGAAGATATTTGCAAGCTATACATTTGATAAAGGAGTAATAAGCAGAATCTACAAAGAACTCAAGAAAATCTGCACAAAAACATCAAACAACCCCATTAGAAAGTGGGCAAAGACGTGAAAAGGAATTTTTCAAAAGAAGATAGACAAGTGGCCAATAAATATATGAAAAAATGCTCAACATCACTAATCATCAGGGAAATGCAAACTAACGCCACTGTGAGATATCAGCCTACCCCTGTCAGAATGGCCTTTGTTAAAAAGTTTAAAAACAATAGATGCTGGTGTGGATGCAGAGAAAGGAATGCTTATGCACTGCTGGTGGGACTGCTAATTAATGTACAACCTCTATGGAAAACAGAATGGAGATTCCTCAAACAACGAAAAGTTGACCTACCATTTGCTCCAGCAATCTCACTACTGGGTGTTTACTCAAAGGAAAAGAACTCATTTTATCAAAAAGACACCTGCACTCAAATGTTTATCACAGCACAGTTCACAGCTTCAAAGATGTATAATCAATCCAAATGCCCATCAATTAATGAGTGGATTAATAAAATGTGGTATATGTACACCATGTAATAACTACTCAGCCATGAAGAAGGATGACTTAATGCCTTTTGCAACAATTTGGGTGGAACTGGAGACCATTATTCTAAATGAAGTATGTAAAGAATGGAAAAACAAACACCACGTGTACTCATTATTAAATTGGAACTAACTGATGAGCACACATGTGCATAGAGGGAAGTAAAACTCAACAGAAATCAATCAGGGAGCAGGAGGTAGGAGGGGACAAGCGAAAACCTACCTAACAGGTACATTGAACACCATCTGGGTGACAGGCACACTTATAACTGTGACTCAAACATTCTAAAAGTGATCCATGTAACCAAAAATATTTGTGCCACCATAATACTTTGAAATTTATGAAACAATCCTTCATAGTGAAAGGAAATGATAAAATGCCTTGGAATATGAGGAAGTTTCATTGAACAACAGAAGGTGACAAAATATGGAAAAGTACTAGAGACTTTTTACATATTTTAAAGTATGTTTAATGTTTGGGCAGAAATAACATGCGGTTCTCAATACATCTAGTGAAATTAAGGTGATTATAAACAGATGTGGGAAAAGGGAGAAGTACATTTCCTTACACTGCACTCAAATTGGTAAAATGTTACCAGCAATAGATTGTGATAATGTGTGCATCTACAGAATAATACCAGGAACTAATAAAAGAAATCTTTATAAAGAGATATACTCAAAAACACTACACAAATCATAGTGGAATTCTAAAACATGTTCAAGTAACAAAAAAGGAAAAAGAAACAAATGAAAAACACAGGGAGCCAACATAAAGCAAAATAAAAGTCACTGCATTAACTGCTAACGTATCAACAATTACATTAAATGTGCATGTTTTATTAATACATTCACCCGTTTAAAGAATGTCAAAGGTCATTAACTTGACCAACTATTAATATATATTGTATACCAGCAAATTCTTCAAAAATATTGATATTGGTGGGTTGCATTTAAAAAGATAGAAAAACCTATACTTTGTAAATATTAATCCAAATAAATCAGGAGCTCCCTGTAATGTACATTTTACATCAACTGGACAGTAAAACACCATAATGATAAATTGGTTATTCAACCAAGAATTCATAAGTCTTGGGTTATATATCTATATATCAAATAACAGAGCTCCAGTGTACACGAGGTAATAACTACTTTAGAAATAATAAATGGAGGGGTCAGCTTTACTCCTCAGTCATGATGTTACATGTAAAATTAATAAGGATAAATATCTGTTCTACAAACTATGAACTTTATCGTTTTAACTGAAATATAGAGCACCTACCCAACAAAATCAAAATACACCTTCCTTTCAAATGCATTTGGGCCACCTGCAAAGATGCAATATTCTGGGCCATGAAACAAGCTTCAACATATTTAAAGATTATTTGTTATAGGGTTTTTTATTCTGACTACAATACAACCGAAGTAGGAATATATAACAGAAAAGTAACAGGAAAACTTCCAAACCCTGGGAAACTCACCAGTATACTTCTGAATAACCAACATGTCAAAGAAGATGAGAAGATGTTTAAGATAAATAAAAATACGTTAGGGGCCAGGCATGGTGGCTCATGCCTGTAATCCTCCACTCTGGGAGGCCGAGGTGTAAGGATTCTGGAGCTCAGGAGTTCAAGACCAATCTGAGCAAGAGTGACACCTCGTCTCTACTGAAAATAGAAAAGTTAGTCTGTACTTAAAATAGAGATATTAGCCGTGTGTCGTGTCACGTGCCTGTGGTCCCAGCTGCTTGGGAGGCTGAAGCAAGAGGATTGCTTGAGCCGAGGAGTTTGAGGTTGCAGTGAGCTACAATGATACCACTGCACTCTCCCCAGGATGACAGAGTGAGACTCTGTCCCAAAACAAAACAAAACACACAAACAAACAAAAAACTTTAGAATGAATTATAGAAATATTTGTGAGACACACTTAACACAGTGTTGAAAACAACTTGTGTGTCACTGAATATAGTAGAGAATAAGAAAAGTTTCGTATCAATTAACCAAAGAACCCCTTTAAGAAACTGGAAAAATAAGAGCCAATTAAAATCAAAGGCAGAAGTCAGGGTATAATATAAATAAGAGCATTAATCAGTGAAAGTAAATGTAGAAAATACTAGAGAAAGTCAATGAATTGACAAGGTGTTTCTTTTAAATGAAGTTGACAAACTTATGGTGCCATCAAAAGAAAAAAGCCACAAATCAATAATACAGCTAAAACAGGATTTTACTATAAACCACGTCATGAAAGGTATATAGGTAAAACCTCTTAACAGATTGGTATGTGTGTTTTAAACTTGTTAGATTAAATGGACCAGTCTATCAAAGAATACTAACTACCCTAGATAACTTGCAAAAGATATTTTCAGTTGCTATTGAGGAAATTACATTCATAATTAGGTCACTTTTGAAAAGTTAACATCAGTGCTTATCTGGTTGCACTTTCAGTCTCTACTAATTGTTTAAAGAAAACCTCATGGTTCTTCCAGAAAATATAAGTTAATTATGCTTTCCAACTCATTTTCTAATGCTAGTGTTGCCATTATACCAAGACTAGGAAAAGACAGTATGAAAAATGAAAAGTACAGTCTAATATCCTTTGTAAACATTTGTATGAAAGTCTTCAATAGCCAATTTGAGAAGGCATATATCTTTTTAAGATACTAAATTAGCAATATCCTTGTGCAACGAACAGCACTGGCCCTAGATGTATTTACTTGTGGATTCTATCAAATATTTAATGAAATTATACGAATTCTCTACAATCTCTTTCTGAAGATGGATGCAGAGAGAATACATCTTAATTAATTTATGAGGCCAGATTTATATTAATTTAAAAACCACACAAAGACATTACAAGAAAAGTTAACCAAAGACCAGTATTTCCTAAATATAGATTTTAAAAATCATCAGCCAAATATTAGGAAATTGAATCTGACAATGTGTGAAAAGAATTACACATTGGGAGCAAGCGGGGTTTATCTCAGTAAAGCAAGGGTGGCTAATCTTTTAAAATAGTTAATGTATTCTGTCACATCCACA
This sequence comes from Daubentonia madagascariensis, assembly GCA_023783475.1. Classification (NCBI taxonomy): domain Eukaryota; kingdom Metazoa; phylum Chordata; class Mammalia; order Primates; family Daubentoniidae; genus Daubentonia; species Daubentonia madagascariensis. The sequence continues at coordinate 69,733 of JAKFHU010001194.1, read as the reverse complement.
AGCAAAAGAAGACAAATCACATGGTCATATCAATAAAGGCAGAAAAAAAACATTTGACAAAATGAAACATCCATTTATGATAACAACTGTACACAATGTGGAATAGAGGGGAAATTTCTGATCTTGATAAAGAACATCTACACAGAGCCTACAGCTAGCTTTATATTGAATGTTGTGAAACTTGAAGCTTTCCTTGTAAGTTAAGGAAGAAGGCAAAGATGCCTGTCTCATCATTAAACGTTATGTTGGTAGTCCTGACTATTGCAGTAAAACAAGAAAAGGAAATCAAAGGTATATTGATTGTGAAGGAAGAAATCAAACCTTGTTCATAAATGGAATGATTATCTGTGTATAAATTTCTATAGATTTGACAAAATAACTCCTGGGAATACGTGCTTACAGCAAGGTTGCAGGATACAAAGTTGCTATATAGTAGCAAATCCCTTTCTATATTTAACTAATGAACAAGTTGAATCTGAAATTAATAAAACATTGCCAATTACATTATCACCTCCCAAATACTACAACCATTTTGGAAGACAGTTTGGACGCTTCTTTCAAAACTAAACATGTTCTTACAAAGGATGTACTCCCTGGTATTTACTCAAGGTAATTAGAAATGTATTTGCTCACAAAAACCTGCACACAAATATTTATTACAGTTTCATAATATTTAAGAAATTGAAGCAATGAAGATGTCCTTCAGTAAGTGAATGAATGGATGTATTGTGGTACATTCAATGTAATATTATTTGTAGTATATATGACATTAGTTTTCCATGTTATGAAAAGATAGAGGAATCTTGCATGCATATACTTGCATATTACAAAGAGAATGAAGCCAATGTAAAAAGGCTATATACTCTTAACTATATGACATTCTGGAAAGGGCAAAACTAAACTATCCATGTTTGCTAGGGCTCGATGAGAGGGATGGTTAGAGCATATAAGCTTTTTAGGGCAGTGGAACTTCTGTATGATTCTATAGTGCTGGACACATGTTATACATTTGTGAAAGTCTATATTATATATAAAACCAAGAGAAAACTTTAATGTAAACTATGCATGTTAGGTAATAATAACGTGATAATGTGGGTTCATCAATTGTAACATGTATCACTGTGGTGCGGGATGTTGGTAGTGGTTGAGGTTGTGTGTGGAGGAGGATGGTGTATTTATGGGAACTCAACATTTAGTTCAATATTTTTGTGCTCTAAAATAACATTTTAAAATTAAACTCACATAAAACTAAGAAACCCATAATTTTTGGAATGGTGGAAAATGTTTACAAATCTTATATCTAATAAGGAATTTATATTAAGAACATGTAAAGAACTGCAACTCCACAACAACAACCAAAATCCAACTAATAAATGGGCAATAGATTTGAATACACATTTCTCGAAGGAAGATACACAAATCAACAAGCTTACTAAAAGATATCAACAACCATTAGCAAAATGCAAATCAAACCAACAATGAATTACCATCTCACACACATCAGAGTTGCTTTTATTTAAAAAAAATTTAGAAAATGGAAAAAAAAAACAAGTGTTCCTCATTATTTGGATTAAATTAAACTCTTTTTCATTGATGGTAGCCATGCAAAATGGTAGAGCTTGTACAAAAACAGTTTGGTAGTAAGTGAAAAACTTAAAAGTACAATTATCTTGCAGTAATTCCACTTGTGGGAGTAAACCCAGAAAAACTAAAATCTGGTTTTCTACAAAACTTTTATTCACCCTTCTTTTTGTTAGCATCATTTACAATACTCAAAAGGTAGAAGCCACCCAGTTATTGATGAATGGGGGATACAAAATGTGATATTTACATTTTATAGGACTATAATTCAGGCTTTAAAAGAAAGGAATTTTTGACACACTACACTGATGAACTTTGAGTTCATTATGGTATGTGAATTAAGTTAATCACTAAAAGACAAATACCATTCCTTTATGAGTTATCTGGAACAGTCATTAATAGAGATTGAAATTATAAGGGTAGGTGCCAAAGTTTGGGTGTAGTTAGGAATAAATTGTTTTGTAATGGGTATGGTTTTACTTTTGTAAGATCAAAATATTTAAGAAGATTGGTTCCATAAAAATGTGAATATAAAAATAAGATGAAGCCAGGAAGTAAATGTAAATCAGATAAATATGTGTAACACTTAATTGCTGAAAAGTACACAATTCTGATGAGAGAAATCAAAGGAAATCTAAATGCATGGAGAGACGTTCCACATTCATTGAATAGATGACTCAATAAAGTAAAAATGCCATTTCACTCCAGTTGATGTACATGCTTCATGCAGTTCCTGTCCACATCCCTGCAAGGTTATTTGTAGATATTGGAATGCACTGTCCAAAATGTATATGGAGAGACCAATGTACTAATATGGTTTAAAAAATTCTGAACACAGAGCATATAGGGAGTGGTATAACTCTACCTGATTTTAAGATGTTATATGGTTACCATAATCATGCCAGCTTGGGTTTGCTGAAGGACAGAAGTTTAGATTGGTGAAGTAGAATAGGCAAACAAGAAATAGATCCACAGAAGTATACACAGCTGATTTTTCACAAAGCTCTAAAGTAAATTGAGTAGATGAAAGTCAGTCTTTTGATCAAATGGTTCTGGGGCCATTGGGTATCCATATATTAAAGTGCATATTGACCTAAACATCACACATTTATACAAAGTAAAAATGGACAATGGGCTTAAATGTAAAATTCATTACTGTAAAGCTTTTAGATCTAAGCATAGTAGATGAATCTTTTGGGCCTAGGGATTGGTGAAGTGTTCTTATGTATAACATCAAAAGTACAATTTATTAATGCCAATGAAGTGATAAATGGAAAGACATCAAACTTTAATACTTTTACACTTCATAATACCCTATGAAAATACAAACTGCAGACTGACAAAGTATTTGTAAATCCCATTTCTGGCATTGGGCTTATGCTTTGAGTATATAAATTTCAAAAGTCAATCTTAAAAATCCAGACCCTTTAATTAGAAAATTAGCAGTAGTCATGACGTACTTTTTGCTGAAGAGATTATGTGAATATCAATATGGACATGGTAAGATGTTCTACATCTGTTGCAATTAGAGATATGCATGTTAATACCATTATGAGATGTCATTGTGCATGTATTACAAGAGCAAAGTAATTATTCCAAATGCTTTAGATGATGAGGATGAGATTCAGCCTTTATCCATTGCTGACGGGAACATAAAATTGTATAGCCACTATGGAAAATAATTGACACTTAAAAAAGAAAAAAAACCTAAACACAGATATTTTTGGACTCAGCAATTGTTGTCATGGGCTGTTATCCCATAGAAATGAAAATATATATGTAGAATAAAACTTGTACTTTAATATTTGCAGCCATTTCATTTGTAATAGCCATAATCTGCAAACAGCCCAAATGTCATTCAAAAGGTGAATGGTTAAATAAATCTCTGGTTTCTCCATACTACTCAAATATAAAAAGAATCTACTATTACTATATAATAAAAGTTTTGATGATGCTCAAGGATATACATTGAATGAAAAAACATCTCAGGTTGGCACATAATGCATAATTTTGTGTATCTTAACATGATAAAATTACAGAGATGGAAAAATATTTGTAATCATGTGTTAGAGATGGTAGAGAATAGGATTATGTGTGATTATAGGAGTAGTAGATGGAATATCTCTATAATGATGGAATCCTTTTGCATTCTAATTGATGTGTTATAGAAATGTCTGCATGTGATAATATTGCATGTAAGTATACACACATTTCACCAATTCCAATGTGTTTGTTTTGATATTGTACTATATTTATGGAAAATGTCACCATTGGGTTAAATTGGGTGTTGTGTGTAAACAGTATTTTTGTAGCCTTTTGTGATAGCTATTTTAACATAATATATGAAAATTTAAATCACCAGGAACAAAGAAAAATGTTTTAAAAAGTAGATTAATTTAGTTATAAGCAAAAGGAAGAAAATGATAATGTGATCACTAACTATAGATTTAATTGGCACACATACATGTATACATTGATAATTATTCCTTAAAGCAAGTAAAATTTTAGAAGCAGTTCAAATTGTAAGAACAGGATGCTAATTGCTAACAAAAACATGAATAAAACTCAATGCTAAAAGCAAATGCACAATTTCAGAATACTGATATACTGTAATGGTGGTGTGTAAATCATATTTTTAGTGTGAAGGTTAAAACACAAGACTATGAAAATAGCTTCAATAAATTGTTTATATGTGCTATAAGAAGATGTAATGTGTGACATCAAAAATTCAAAATCGGTCTCCAAAATCTTGAAGTAATCTGGCTTCACTCTCTGCCAATCAAAATGAATAACAAATATTCAGTGCCATGACTGGTGATCCAGTATTATCCTGGAACTCAAATTTGAGACTGAGACATTTCCTGGGATCACAGAGAAGTGAAAAACTGAGCAGATTGTGAGAGAATTGCACTTCTTTGCCATGGCAATCTTCCTTGTCTCTGCTGTGCATTTTGCTTGGAAAATTTTCTTCATGCTCACCATTTCTGCAGTGGAAAAAGTAAGATCGAGGCAGATAGCCAACTTCCCTATTTTGGCTTACGCCTTGCAGGAAAACCATTCCTGCCTCAACCTGCAGGAAGTATTGCAAGTTCCTGTAGGATAAAAACCCACTGATAGCGGCCAGCAACAAATGGAGGTTAGACTAGCATCTCCAGTCTGTGAAACCTCTGTTTATCTCAGCCAAAGTAGATGGCAAGTCATAGTTGGTGTTCAGCAGCACCATGCTGTTGTCAGTAGAGTTTACGAGTCATCTTTGCAGGAACCACTAGCCAACTTCCCCACACATCTGGGGTATCCATTTTGGATCCCTCCATATGGGATGGGCAGTGTTCTGTTTGTGAGAACTGAGGCAAATCTGGTCTTAATGCGCCATCTAATGTTGGAAAGTTGGCAGCACTGAAGGATTAAGGGGCCGCAGACTGTGAAAACATCTAAGCAGACATCCACTAGGAAGACTAAAACAAGGCAGACAGCTAAGACTGAAATAAACTAATAGAAAGCCATTGACATACATTCAAAAGAAACAACAGAAGTAGGAAACCATGACTGAACTCCCAAAATAGACAAAGCAAATAGCCAGTGACTGTAACAAGGTGGCTGTGAGCTGTCAGATCATGAATTTAAAACAAATTCTGAGAATACCATCTAAACTCCAAGATAATGAAAACAAGCAATTTAGAACTTTTCAAGAAATATTTAACAGACTGAAATAATATAAAAAGTCAAACAGAAATCTTGGAAATCAGAAACGTATTGGCTGAACTGAAAAAATTATTGAGACTCTGAATAGTAGAATGGACCATGCAGAAGAAAGAATCATTAATGTTAAAGATGTAGTATTTGAAAATACAAAGTTGAAGAAATGAAAAGCTATGATAAGCACCTACAAGATAAACAGAATGACCTCAAAAGAAAAAGACTGAAGAATAATTTGTCTCCAGGAGGGAATTATGAAAGAGGAATTAGTAGAAGCTTATTTGAAAAAATTAGAACATTGCAAACATATAGAAATATATAAGTATTCAGTTACAGCAATGTCAGAGATGAAATAGACTCAATTAAAATAAGATTATTCCAAGTCATATAATGTTAACACAATCAAAGTTCAAGGACAGAGAGGATGAAAGCAAGCAAGAAAAAGGAAGCAAGTAACATAAAAGTGCATGGATTGGACTTTTTAGCAGAAACTGTACAGGCCAATAGGAAGTGGGATGAAATACTTAAAGTGCTAAAGGAACAAAAAGTGCTAATCAGTAATACTGTATCCAGCAAAACTTTATTGAAATATGGAGAAAGAAAGTCTTTCCTCAAAAAAGCAAAGCTGAGAAAATTTATCACCACTAGAATCCAAGAAATATTAAAGGGAATTCTTCAACCTAAAGAAATATGATGCTAATATAAGAAAAGAGAAAGTTTAATGATACAAGTCAGTGGTAAGATTACATTCATAGACAAATTCAGAATAATATATTGTAATTGGGTGTAATTCACTCACATCTCTGGTATGAGGACTAAAAGACCAATCTATCAAAAATAATAACTACAGAAACCTCAGAAATGGCTGTATAAAAAATAATAAAACAGAGACTACAAAATATCAAAATGGGGAGATGTAGTTAAGGTTAGAGTTTTTTTTTAAAGTTTTTTCTTTGTGATGACAATTAATTTGTTTATTACAACTGATTATGTCCAAGATACTACTGGAGGAAACCACTTATCCATCAAGGAAGAGAGGAGGAAAGGATTTAGAAAACAACTCTAAAATATATATATAAATAGTATTAAGTTCTTATTTATCAGTAATAACATTGAATGTAAATGATCTACATTGTCCAATTAAAAGACAGCGGCTGTTTTGATAAAATACCAAGACTCAACTATATTCTGTCCACAAGAAATTCATTTCACCTATATGGATAGATATTGACTGAAAGTAAAGGGCTGGAAAAAGATATTACGTGCAAATTGACATCAGGAAAGAACAGTAGCTATAGTTATAAAAGCTAAAATAGAGTTCAAGTGGAAGACTGGAAAATTAACAAAGTTAACTTTGTAATAATGGTGTCTCTTCAGAAAGATAATACAAATCTCTTTCTCTCTCTCTCTCTCTCTCTCTCTCTCTCTCTCTCTATATATATATATATATATATATATATATATATATATATCTCCAACACTAGAGCATCCAAGTTTATGAAGGAAGCATTAATAGATGCAGCTGGAGAAATAAACTACAATAATAGTCCAGGATCCCTCCACTCTCACTATTGGGCAGATCATCCAGAGAGTCAATCCAGAAAGAAACATCACAGTCAAACTACATTCTAATCCAAATGGACTATATATTTGCAAAACATTTCATTCAAGTGCTGCAGAATATGCATTCTTTAGCACATAGAAGATTCTCCATGTTAGACCATATGTTAGGCCACATAACAACTCTAATAAACAAGATAAAATCATCTCAAGTATATATTCAGAACACAATGGAATAAAACTAGAATTCAGTAACGAGTTACATTGGAAAGTACACAAACACACGAAAACTAAACAGCATTCCTTATTGTGTCAATGATGAAATTAAGAAATAATTTTATCAATGTCTTGAAATGAAAATAATAATAAAATATATGAGATACAGAAAAAGCAGTCCAAAGTGGGAAGTTCATAGCAATAAATGCCTGTGTTAAAAAAAAACTACAAAGATTTCAAAAAACCTGAAAAAACATCCCAAGGAACTAGAAATGAAAAGTATAAACCCAAAATTTGTAGAAGGAAAAAAATAAAGACCAGGGTAACAATAAATGAAATTGGGAGTTAAGTTAATTCAATAGATCAACAAAACTAATAGTTCGGTTTTTGCTAAAATATAATCCAGAAATTAGCTATGCTAACTAAGAAAAAAAGAGACACTTTACTATATAAAATTAGAAATGTGAAGGAAAACAGAATAACTGAGACCACAAAAATTCAAAGGTTCTTTACAACCTATTATGAACAACTGTAGGCAACACATTGTAAAACATAGAAGAAATGGATAGGTTTCTAGGCACATACAACCCACCAAGGGTCAATCATGAAGACATAGAATACCTGAACAAACCAATAATGAGTAAGGAGATGGATGAAGTAATAAAAAGTATCCCTTCAATTAACGCCCAAAATCTGTTCTCTGCATTACTTAATTCTTGCAAATATTTTAAGAAGAACTACTCCCAAATCTACTTAAATATTACTTAAATACACATTTTACAATGCCAATCAAACCCTGATATTAAATTCAGACAAGGATACAACCACAAAAAGAAAACTAAAGAACATTACACCAGAAGAACATAGAATTAATAAGGCACTAGAAAATTGAATCTAACATTGAGAAGATTGACCATAAGTCAAATTTATCCCAGGGATGCAAGGATGGTTCAACGTGTACAAATTAAAAGGTGGAAAACATCATACTACCAGAACCTAATACAAAAATCACATGATTTCTACAGATACTGCACAATCATTTGAGTAAATTCAATCTTTATGATAAAATCTCAACAAACTGTTGTAAAATAAACATACATCAAAATAATGACCAGATGGAGGAAGATGGCTAAATAGAACCCTTTAGTGATAATCCCCACTCTGCAACAGCAAACTGAACAACTATCCTTGCAAGAAAGCACCATCATGAAAACCAAAAAGTCACATGAACAATCACAGTACCTGGTTTCAACATAATGACAAGAAAGTGGCATTGACAGGGGTAGGAAGGACAGTCTCACATTGTTTATATCACTCCACCAACCCTTGACAGCACAATATGGAAAGAAAATCTGTTTGCTTGGTGCGGGGAGAGTGTTGTGAGTGAGTGAGAGCATTGGAACTCAGTGCTGCACTGTCACAGCAAAATACAACACAGGGCATAATTCTGTTCATGGTCATGGATGGGGCATGTAGACCAGCCTTGGATCAGAAGAGAATCCCACTCTCTCACGGGAGGAACCGTAATTCCAGCTGGCTTCTCCACTGGCCAACTAAAGTGGCTAAGGCCCCTGAATAAATGTGATAAACAGGCAACAAGGTCTGCTGTCTTTGGACAATCCCTGCTTCTGCAGTGGTCTTATAGGCAGTGGACTTGTAGTGTAACCCAGCATGGCACCAGCTACTTGGACCACAGTAGTACCTGCTCACACTCTCCCAACCCCAGGCAGTGTATGTTGGGAAGAGTTTACTTATTTTAAAGAGGAGAGGCAAGAATACAGAGGACGTTGTCATGCAACTTGGTCCTTTATTCCATCATGATGTTTTAAGACCCATCCTATGCCAGAAGGGAACCTAAAGCCCTGATGGTATGTACCTATCTAGGATTTACCACCTGAGTAAAGATACCCTGCATCTTGAATAAACATGAGCAATAACTAGGCAGTAGTAGCCATGGGCTTTTATTGAGTCCCAATACTTCACTGATCTGGATAACCATGGGCTTCAGTTGTAACCTACTGCACTGCTAGCTGGGGTTGCTATGAAAGTCCCTGAATCACACCTCTCCCAACTCTAGGCAGCTCAGTGTAGAGAGAGACTCTTAATTGGGGGAAAGAGAGGAAAGCATGTGAGAGCATTAGCCCAGTAACTCAGTGAAATCTCCCTTATCTTCCCCAAGTCTACCAAGACTGTATCTTGGAGTCTGCAAGAGTCACCGTTTTCCTGGGCCTAGAGCACCACCTAGTGCTGAAACAGTTGGATTGACCTTAGACTTAAGTCACAAAACTCAGCACCCTTTGAATTTTTGGAAAGCCCTCTGAAAATTGTTGAGAACAAATAAAACCCAGATTGAAAGTATTGGAATAAACACCTAACTCTTCAATGCCCAGATATCACTGAATGTTGACAATCATCAAAAACATCTTATAAAATATAACCTTATCATAGTGACTAGATACAGTACCAGTGACCAATCCTTCGGTGACAAAGATATGTGAATTCTCAGGGAATTCAGAATTCTATCAGAGAAATTCAACAATGATTGAAATAATTTAAAAAATCAATCAGAAATTCTTGTGCTGAAAAACTCAATTGACAATGTAAGTTTCTTAATGGGAGAATTGATCAAGTAGAAAGGACGTGAAAGTAACGAGGAGAATAGAAGAATCAGAACACCTACAAGATTTAGAAAATCGTCTCAATAGGAGAAATCTAAGAATTATTGGCTTTAAACAGGATGTAGAGAGAGATTAGTGTAGGACGTTTTTTCAGAGAAATAATGTAAGTTTCCAATCCTAGTGAAATATATGTATATCTAGGTATAAGAAGGTCAATGGACACCATGAAAATTCAATTCATGACGAGTACCTCAAGGAATATAATAATCAACCTCTTAATGGCCAAGGATGCAGAAAGGATCCTAACAGTGAGGAGCACTAAATCATCTGAAGATATAAAACTCACTGTGTACTCACTGTACACCGACAAATACAGAATAGAGTAATGCTTTAACTGAGGTCTGTATGCTAGTCATGTCATTATTACAGTGACTAAAAGACAAACCTATCAAATGTAATCACTGTACCAATTTCTTCTAAAATAGACAATACAAAGTTTAAATAGGGACAACAAAATAAAAAATGCAAAGCTCAGAGTTAAGCATAAAGTTTATTAGTTTTCTCTTTATTTTGTTTTTTATGATCATAATTAAGTTGTTACCTGTTTAAAATACATGGTTGTCAGATGTTACTTGCAAGTCTCATGGTAACCATGAAGAAAAAACTTATAATAGATAAAAATCAAGACATTCTACCAGAGAAAATCACTTTTGTAAAAAGGAAGACTAAGAAAGTCAGAGAAAGGCAACCAAAATCCAGAAAACAAATAACAAAATGGCAGTAGTCTCACATATCAATAATAATACTGAATGTGAAAAGACTGAGTTTCCCAATTAAAAGCAAAGAATGACTGGATTAAAAAGATGACCCAATTATCCGTTGCCTATAAGAAACTTGCTGCACATGTAAAGACATGCAGAAACTGAAAATACAGGGATTGAAAAAGATATTCCACGCAAATAGATGCAAAAAATAGAGGAGTAGCCATCCTTAGATAAAATAGATTTGAAGACAAAAAGTGTCCAAAACAAGGTTATTATATAAGAATAAAGGGCTCAATTGTAAATATATATGCATCTGACCCTGAAGCACCCAGATATATAAAGTATTATTGGAGCTAATGAGAGAGCTAGACTCTTATACAATAGTAGCTGAGAACTTTAACACACCACTTTCAGCCTCAAATAGATTATACAGAGAGAAAATCAACCAAATTGGACTTAATCTGCATTATAGACTAAAAGATTTGATAAACATTTTCTGAATATTTTGCTCAAAAGCTACAGAATACATATTCTTTTTCTCTAACCTGGAACATTTTCAAGGATACATCATATGTTAGGCCACAAAAGACGTCTTTTAATATTCAAAAAAATTTGAGTCATATCAGGTACTTTCTCAGAAAATAATGGAACAAAGCTAGACATTAATGAGGAACTTTGGAAACTATAGAAGCATATTGAAATTAAACAATATGCTCTTAACAATCATTGGATCAAGGAGGAATTAAGAAGAAAATGTAAAATTTTTTTGAAAGAAATGAAAATGGAAACACCACATACCAAAACCTTTGTTACACAGTTAAAGCAATACTAGAAGGGAAGTTTATAGAAATAAATGCCTACATAAGAAAAGGACTTTAAATAATCTAACAAATCACTTCACTGAACCAGAAAAGCAAGAGCAAACTGAACCCATTATTAATAGAAGAAAGAAAAAAATAAAAAGGTCAGAGCAAATATAAATTTACACAAAAATAACAATACAAAATATCAACAAAAAATGCTGGTTTTGAAAAATGTAAACAAAATTTACAAACCTTTAGCTAGTCCAAGTAATGATCAAAATCCAAATAAAATCAGAAATGAAAAAGTTAACATTAAAATGTAACCACAGAAATGTAAAGGATTAGACAATATAATGAGCAACTCTATGCCAATAAATTTGAAAGCCTAGAAGTGGATTAATTTTTAGAAATTTACAACATACCAATATTGAACCATAAAGAAATTCAGAACTTGAACAGACCTATAAGTAACAAGATAGAAGTAATAAAAAATTCTTCTAATAAAGAAAAGCTCAGGACCTGATGCCTTCACCACTGAATTCTCCCTAACTAAAATAAATTCTACACAAACTATTCCAAACAACTGCACAGGAGAGAATAATTTAAAACACTTTTGAGGCCAGTTATACCCACATACCAAAACCAGATAAGGATAAAACAAAATAGAAAAGTACAGGGCAATGTCTTTGATGAATATAGATCAAAAAATTCTCAACCAAATTGTAATAAAGCAGATTCAGCAATATTGTAAAAAAGCCATCATGAACATGGGATTCATGTCAGGGATGCAAGGTAGCTCAGCATAACCAAATCAATAAAATGGATATATCACACCAATGTGATGGAAGATTAAAAAAAGTCATTTTAAAATATCATTTGATAAAATTTAAACTTGCTTCATGGTAAAAACTCAAACTGTATAGAAGTGACATACTTCAACATGATAATAGCCATATACCAAAAACCCGGAGCCAGTATCATACTGGATGGGGAATAACTGAAAGCCTTTCCTCTAAGATCTGGAATGATACAAGTATCCTCAACTTGTGTCATTTTTATTCAGCATTGTACCACAAGTCCTAGCTAGAGTATTTCAATAAGATGATGAAATAAAGAGCATCCAAATTGGAAGTGAAGAAGTGGAATTATGTTTGCTTGCAGTTGATATGATCTTATGTTTAGAATAACCTAAAGATTTCACCAAAAACAATTAGAACAAAGTGAATAAAATTGCAGGAGAAAAAAATCACCATGCAAACTCAATAAAGTAGTTTCATTTATGATAGCTAATAATAATTAAAATACCTTGGATGAAACTTAACCAAAGAAATGAAGAATCTCTTTAAGGAAAACTATAAAACATTGATGAGAAGATACCAAGACATTACAAGAAATTGGAATGATATTCCATTTTCATGTATTTGAAAAGTCAATATTGAATAAATATCCATACTACCCAAAGGAATCTACAAATTCAATGCAATGCCTATCAATATGCAATTAACAGTCTTCGCAGAAATACAAAAAACTGTTCTAATATTACATGGTACCACAAAATATTGAGAATATCCATAACAATCCTGAGCAAAAAAAACAAGCTGTAAGGGTGACATCTAACTGAAAATTATTCTACAAAGCTGTAATGACCTACATAGCAATGCGCTGTCTTATATACAGACACATAGACTGATGGAAGGTATAGAGAACTCAGAAAAAAATCCATGCAGTCACAGTCACCTCATTTTGTAGTAAGTCACCATACACTTGGGAAAAGACAGTATCTTCAGTAAATATTGCTGTGAAAACTACACCATTAACCAAATGAGTGACGTTAGACTCCTATTTCTTACTATATGAAAAACTGAAATCAAATGGATTAAATACTTGAATCTAAGACCTGATGTAATAAAACTTATAGTAGAAAACTTTGGGTAAACAATTCAGGATATTGGTCTAGGCAAAGATTTCTTGACTAAGGCCTCAAAAGCAAAGGTAACCGAAGCAAAAATGTACAAATGTGATCAGATCAAGGTAGAAAGCTTCTATACAGCAAAGGAAATAATAAAGTGAAGAGAAAACCCATAAAAGGAAAGAAATTATTCAAAAACTAATCAACTCACAAGGGCTTAATAACTAGAATATATATGGATCTCAACTCAATAGGGAAAAAGTAATCCAATTTTAATATGGCCAATAAATCTGAATACACATTTTTGCAAAGAAGACATACACATGGTTAAGAGGTACATGATAAAATGCTCAATGTAACTAATCCAAAAATGCAAATCAAAACTATACTGAGATACCACACCCCAGTTGAAATTTCTTATCAAAAAGATAGGCAATAATGGATGCTGTTGGAGATGTGGTGAATGGACACCTACCTGTTTTACACTCTTGTTGGGAATGTAAATTATTATAGCCACTGTGGGGAACAGAATGTAGGTTTTCCAAAAATGAACAATAGACCTAACATATGGTCCAGCAATCCCACTGCTGAGTATATATCCAAAAGTATGTGTATCTGTATAATGAGGAGACATCTGTACTCATGTTTATTGTAATACTATTCACAATATCCAAGATAGGAAATTAACCTAAGTGTTCATTGTATGTGCCAATTGGTAAAGGAAATATGCTACTTGCACACATTGGAAGAGCATTCATGAAAAAAATGAAGTTCTCTCATTTGCAACAGTGTGGATGGAACTGTAGGATATTACGCTAAGTGATATAACCCAGGCACAGAAAGACAAATACTGCATTTTCTTAAATTGATATGTGAAAGATTTTAAAAATTTTAAGTCATGGGTATGGAGACTAATATTATGCTTAAAAAGAGGACAGGAAGCTTAGTGGGGATGGGGAATAAAGAGGGGAACATTAATGGGTACAAAAATGTAGTTTGATACAAAGAATAAGATGTATTGTTTGGTAGTACAATAGGGCGATGATATTTAATAAGTTAAACATTGCAAAATATAAGTGGAATTTGTTCATTACAAAAAAAATGATATATGCTTCAGGCAGTGGGTTTCTCAATTACCCTGATTTGTTCATGACACACTGCATGCTTACATCAATATATTGTATGTACACAAAAATATGTAAAATTATTATGTATCCATAATAATTAAACAATGTTTTTTAAAGTGAAATAATTATGTATAAATTTTTAGAAAAAGAAGGCTATATATGACATATCTATAGCTAACAATATACTCAATGTTGAAAAATTGAAATTCTTTTCTGTATGATCCAAACTAGGACAAGGATGCTCACTTTCATCACTTTTATTTAACATAGTACTAGACATTCTAACCTGAACAATTTGGCAAGAGAACAAAATAAAGGACATTTACGTTGGGCCAGTAAATGTTTAATTGTCCTTCTTTGCAGAGGACATGATACTGTTTTAGAAAAACATTTAGACTCCACTGCAATCTGTTAGAACTGCTAGAACCATTAAACAAATTTAATATGGTTGCAGTATATAATTATACAAAAATGAGTTGCATTTTTATATGCCAATAGGGAACAACCTTTGAAAGAAGTCAAGAAAGTATCTCATTTATGATATTTGCAAATCATAATTTAGCAATAAATGTGAGAATTGGAAGATGTATATAAGAAAAACTATAAAATAGTGATTAAAGAAAATGAGGAAGACACAAAGAAATAATAGCTATTCCATGCTCATGTAGTGGAAGAATATAATTCAAAATGTCAATATTGCCTAAATGATCAACAGATTGAATACAATTCCTCTCAAAATGCAAATGACATTCTGCACAGAAGTAGAAAAAATAACCCTACAATTGATATGGCACCACAAAACACCCGAATATCTAAAGCAACCCAGAGCAAATGAGTCAAGCTATAGGCATCACACTGCTTGACCTCAAAATATAGTAGAAACGTAAAGTAACCACTACAGTATGAGGTTGACATGGAAACAGACACATATGTCAAGAAATCAGAATAGAAAATCCAGAAATAAACTCACATTTCTAAATCAACTCATTTTTGACCAAAGCATCATAAAAATACTTTGGGAAAGTTACAGTTTCTTCAATAATATTTCTGGTTAAATTGGATATTCATATGTAAAAGAATGAATCTAGGCACCTGTCTTACACTATGTGTAAAAATAGTATCAAAATGGGTTTAATAGTTAAATTGCAAACCTGAAATTATGAAAATACCAAAAGAAACATTGGGAAAATCCTTCTAGATATTGGTCTTGGCAAATATATTTTTGGTTAAGACTTTAGAAGCACAGGCAAGAATGGTAAAAATAGAGAAATGGAATTGCATCAAACTAAAAATCTTCTGCATAGCAAAGGAAATAACAGAATGAGGATACAATCTACAGAATGGGAAAAAAATATTTGCAAGCTATGTATTTTGACAAGGTAACAGAATATATAAGGAACTCAAATCATTAGCAAAAAAACAAGTATTCTAAGGTAAGAAACAGGCAAATGATTAGAATAGATATTTCTGAAAAGAAGACATATTATTGGCCAAATCATATATGACAAAATTCTCAATGTCACTATCAGGGAAATGGAAATTAAAATCATGAAGAGGGAACTCATCACTTTTTTTAGATATTACCCAAAAAGACAACAGTTAACTGCTGTTAAGCAGGCAAACCAAGAACTCTCATACACTTTTAGGTTGGAATACAAATTAGTAAAGCCCTATTGTGAAATGGTATTGAGTTTTCACAAAAATCTAACAATACTCCCATATTACTCAGGAATCCCATTGCTGGGAATATACCCGATAAGAGGGAAATTATTATATTGAGGAGATATCTGCACTCATGTTTTATGTAGCTCTATTCCTAGTAGCCAAGAAATGGAATTAACCTAAATGCTTAGCAACGAATGAACGGATAACACAAATGTGGTATTGGATGGTTGTGGTGGCTCATGGCTGTAATCCTGGCACTTTGGGTGGCTGAGGCAGGATGTTTACCTGAGGACACAATTTTGAAGCCAAAGTGGGCAACATTGAGACCCTGTCTCAATGAAATTTAAAAAAGAATAGTATGTATTCACAGTGGAATATTATTCAGCTATAAAAATAATGAGACCCTATCATTTGTAACAACATGGATGGAACTGAGGCTAATTATGTTAAGTGACAGAAGCCTGGAATGGATAGATTGTTCACAATTAAATGTGGGTGCTAAAAATGTGAATCACGGAGGTAGAGAGGCAATTGCTGGTTACTAGAGGTGTGATATGTAGGAGAGGGAGAAATGTTGCTTAATGGCACAAAAATAGGTAGAAGACATAAGACCTAGCCTTCAATAGCACAGTATGGATACTATAATTAATAATTTATATTTTTCAAATTGCTGGGGGTGAGGAATTGGAATGTTTCCTACATAAAAAAGCGATAAATGTTTAGGGTGATGGATGCCCCAATTACCGTGCTTCAGTCATTAACACTGTGTTTGTGTGTCAAAATACCTCATATAAGCCCAAAATATGTACAACTATTGTGTGTCAGTGGGAAAATACTGAAAATGCAGGGGATTGGTGTAAAAGTGTAGAGGGATTTTTTGTTAGTCCAAATGCAGTTGTTAACTTGACTCAACTTGGGGGAAATTTTTGGTCATTGTATCCACAAAGTAAAAATTAAAGTACATACAGAAAATCTAAAATGTGAGGAATTTTAAAATGCCAGAATCACAGAGGAAGACAGTAGGAGATGAAAAAAGGAAGAAAGATTCTACTGCAAAACCAGAAAGCTGTTTACAAAATAGCATCAGAATGTATTTACCTATCAATAGTTACTTTGCATGTAAATGGCTCAAATTCTACAATCAAAGATGATAATAGCAGAGTGGATAAAATAGAACACCTAACTAAATCTCAAGCACATATAACTCATTTCACATGTAAGGGGACACATAGACTGATAGCAAAGGTCTGGAAAAGGACATTCTAAGCAAATGGAATTCTGGAGGTGTTATACTTATATGATTAAAATAGGCTTTTGGCCAAAAACATAAAATGATGGAATGCAGATTTTTATATAATGATGAAAGGGCCAATTCAGCAAGAGGTTATAGCAATGGTAAATACATATGCAGCCAAAATTGGAGAATGTAAACATAAATCAAATGTAAATCATTTTGAGTACTATTATGGACCCAGACATAAAATAAGGTACATTGGAATTAAACTACACGTTAGACCAAATGATCAAAACTGACATATACAGAATATTTCATCTAACAGGTGCAGAAAACCCATTCTTTTAAATGGCACATGTGTCATTCTCCAGCATAGGTCATCTGTTAGGCTTCAAAGTCAATCTTAAATTTAAGAAAATTGAACTCATATTAAATATCTTTTCTGACTACAAGTGTAAATCTAGAAATCAATAACAGTAGGAACTTTAGAAAATTCACAAACACATGGAAATTAAACAACATGCTTTTGCACAATCATTGAATAAATAAATTATAAGACACATTTAAAATATCTTGATAAATGATAATGGAAACACAACATACCAAAACATACAGGATTCATCATAAGCTTTTGAAAAATAACCTCACATTGCACCTGAAGGAACTGGAAATGGAAAAATAAACTAAGTCCAATGTTTGTTGAAGGAAGGAAATAATAAAAATCAGAGTAGAAGATATGAGTAAATTTCTATTCTCAACATGTCAAAATTGTATCTTGAAGAAATAGAAAATCTGAACAGACCACTAATAAGTGATAAGATTGTATCAATGATAAGTAACCTTCAGTGAAAGTTTAGAACCTCATTGTTTCACTGTTAATTTCTACTAAACTGAATTTACCAGCACATTAAGAGAACTATTCATCATGATCCAATGGGATTTATCCCTGGGAATCCAGAATGTTTTTAAAATACTGAAATCTATAAATGTATTATAATATACTTCATTTAAAGAATGAAGGACAGAGTCATATGATCATCTCAGTAGAATCAAAGAAAATCTAATTTTTACAAACTTTGACTTTTTTATTATAACAATTCTCAACAAATTAAGCCTAGCAGGAATGTTTCTTAACACAAAATAGCCAGAATATGAAAAACCCATAACTAACATCATACTCAATGTGGAAAAGTTGGAACATTTTCCTCTAAGGTCGGGAACAAGGCTTATATGCCCACTGTCACCACTTCTATTCAACATAATCCAGGAATTCTTAAGTAGTGTTGTTAGGCAAGAGAAAGAAATAAGTGGCATCAAAATTAAAATACCTTAATACAGAATGCATACAAGAAAATTGTTTTTTTAATGAAAGCAATAAAATTTTGAGGAAAGAAATTGAAGACACAAATAAGTAAAAAGTCATTGGTTAACAGAATTTATATATTAAAATATTTATAAAATGCAAAGCAATCTGTATATCCATGCAAGTCCTATCAAAATTTGAGTGTTTTTTTCCTAGAAATAGAAATCCTAAAATTTGTATGAAACCTCACAAGAACCCAAATAGCTAAATTAATCTTGAGCAAAATGAAGAAATCTGGGATCATCAAAGTTCCTCATTTCAAAGTATACTCCAAAGGCTATAGTAACCAAAGCAGCTTGGTTCTGGCATAAGAACAGTGGTAGAAACTATTGGAATAGAATGGAAATACTAGAATTAAATGAAGGCACCCACAGGGAACTGATTTTTGGAAAAGGTACCAAGAACACACCTTCAGGACAAAAACATTCTCTTCCATATATCATACTGATGAAATTGGATATTCACATGGAAAAGAATTAGACTAGAAGCCTACATCTTGTCATATACAAGAATCAGCTCAACATGCTTTGAAGACTTGATTGTAAAGCTGAAACTGGAATAAGTACAAGGGAACAGAGGTAATACTTCAGGACATTAGTCAGGTCAAGCATTTTGTTAAAAAAAAAAAAACACCTCAAATGTTTAGTCAACAAAAGAAAAAATAGATTACAGCAAAGTGAAAAGTTTGTGTACAGTAAATGAAACTATTTAAAGGGTTAATAGACATTTTAGAGAATTAGAGAAAATATTTGTGAACTATACATCTGACTAGTTGTTAACATCCAGAAAATGTAATGAACTTAATAGCAAGAAAAGACCTTGAGGTAAAAAAAAAAAAAAATGAACCAAAGACCTGTGTAAATTTTTCTCAAACTAAATACGAATGACTAACTCATCACTCATCACAAATAGCAGCACTTATCCTGAGGGAAATGCAAATTAAAACCACAGGACATACTACTTGCAGTTAGAATGTTATCAGGAAGCTTTTCAAAAGAGGAAACTAATGGCCAGTAAGTATATGAAAAAATGCTCAACATCTTTAATCATCAGGGAAATGCAAATCCAAATCACAATGAGATATCCTATAACTCCAGTGGGAATGGCTTTCATCACAATGTCCCAAAACAACAGATGCTGGCATGGACGTGGTGAGAAAGGAACACTTATACACTGTTGGTAGGACTGCCAAATAGAAGAACGTGTATGGAAAGTAGTATGGAGATACCTCAAAAACTAAAAGTAGACTTACCATTTGATTGAGCAATCCCACTATTGGGTATTTACCCAAAGGAAAAAACGACACTTTATTTAAAAAAACACTTGCACTGGAATGTTTATAGAAACACAATTCACAATCGCAAAGATGTGGAAACAGCCCAAGTGCCCATCAATACATGAGTGGCTCAATTATATGTTGTATATATATATCATGGAGTATTAATCAGCTGTTAAAAATATGGTGAAGTAATACAGTTTTGTAACAACCTAAATGTAAGTGGAGACCATCCTTTTAAGTTAAGTATCACAAGAATGGAAGAACAAAAACTATATGTATTCACTACTAAATTGAAACTTACAGATCAACACTCGTGTCCATATTGTAGCAATATTCAATGGAAATCAAGCAGGTGGGAGGGGTGAGGACAGGATGGGTAAATTCACAAATAATGGGTTCAATGCACACTATATAGGTGATAGACACACTTATAACTTTTAGTCAAACTGTACAAAAGCAATTCATGTAACCAAAACATTTGTACCCCTGCAATATTCTGAAATAAAAAAATAAAATTGAGGAACGATATAATAACCAAAATAGAAATTGTTTAGTTTAATAACAAACTAAATCCATAGCATATGGAAGCAATAAAGAGTAGAAATAAATGCAATAGAGATAAATCAATGAAATCGATAGTTGATTCTTTGAATAGATCAACAAAATAGAGAATTTTTTTTTGAATTTTTTTTTTAATTTCAGAATATTATGGGGGTACAACACTTTGGCTATATATATTGCCCATGCACTGCCCGTGTCAGAACTACAATCATGGACATCCCCTAAACTGTGCTCCCTGCATCCATTCAGTGAGAGTTTTCCCATCCCCTCCACCCCCCTCCCACCTGCCGGCCCCCTGATGAATATTATTGCCCTGTGTGATGTAAGTGTTGATCAGTTAGTACCAATTTGATTGTGAGTACCAGTGGTGCTTGTTTTTCCATTCTTGTGACACTTCACTTTGAAGAATGGGCTCTAGCTCCAACCAGGATAATACCAGATGTGTTAATTCACCATTGTTTTTTATTGCTGAGTAATACTCCATGGTATACATATACCACATTTTATTAATCCACTCGTGTATTGATGGGCACCTGAGTTGTTCCCACATCTTTGCAATTGTGAATTGTGCTGCTATATACATTCGCGTGCAGATGTCTTTATTATAGAATGTCTTTTTTTCCTTTGGGTAAATACCCAGTAGTGGGATTGCTGGATCAAATGGTAATACTACTTTTAACTCTTTGAGGTATCTCCATATTACTTTCCATAGAGGTTGTACTAATTTGCAGTCCCACCAGCAGCGTATGAATGTTCCTATCTGTCTGCATCCCCGCCAACATTTGTTGTTTGGGGATTTTTTGATATGAGCCAGTCTCACTGGAGTTAAGTGATGTCTCATTGTGGTTTTGATTTTCATTTCCCTGATGATTAGAGAAGTTGAGCAATTTTTTATATGTTTGCTGGCCATTATTCTGTCTTCTTTTGAAAAGTTTCTGTTCATGTCCTTTGCCCATTTTTTAATAGGGTTGTTTGATTTTTTCTTGTTGATTTTCCTAAGTTCTGTATAGATTCTGGTTATCAGCCCTTTATCAGATGTGTAGCATGCAACTATTTTCTCTCATTCTGTAGGTTGTCTGTTCACTCTAGTGATAGTTTCCTTGGCTGTGCAGAAGCTTTATAACTTGATCAGGTCCCATTTATTTACTTTTTTGCTGCTGTGATTGCTTTGGGGGTCTTCTTCATAAATTCTTTGCCTAGGCCAATGTCCATAAGAGTTTTTCCAACGTTTTCTTCAAGAATTCTTATGGTTTCACGTCTTAGGTTTAAATCTGTTATCCATCGTGAGTTGATTTTTGTGAGAGGTGAGAGGTGTGGGTCTAGTTTCAGTCTTCTACATATGGCCATCCAGTTTTCCCAGCACCATTTATTGAATAGGGAATCTTTTCCCCAGTGTACGTTTTTGTGGAATTTGTCACAGATCAGATGACCGTATGAGGTTGGTTTTATATTTGGGTTCTCAGTCCTGTTCCATTGGTCTACGTCTCTGTTCTTGTGCCAGTACCATGCTGTTTTGGTTACTATAGCCTTGTAGTATAGTTTGAAGTCTGGTAGATAGATGCCTCCCAATTTGTTTTTTTTTTTTTTTTTTTTTTGCTTAAGATTGCTTTGGCTAGATGGGGTCTTCTCTGGTTCCACATGAAGTGTAGAATTATTATTTCTAGATCAGCAAAAAATGATGTTGATATTTTGATAGGGACTGCATTGATTCTGTAAATCATTTTATGTACCAAAGCCACAAAATAGAGAAATTTAGTTGAACTGACCAACACAAAAATTATAGAATGCTGAAATCACTAAAATCAACAATGAAAACTTGGAATTACTCCTGACCCTTCAGACATTTCATAAAGCTTGTATGGAAATACTATAACAAATTGTACATTAATATAATAGATAACTTAGATGAAATTGAGACATTTTGAAGGACAAAAACTATCACAATTTTCTCATGAAGAAATAGAAACCTGAATATATCCCTAATAAGAGATAGGTTTTGTAATTTAAAAACCTTTCACAATGAAAAGCCACGCACCAGATGTTTTAACTGGTGAATTCTACCACTCTTTCAAGGAAGAATTAGTACTAACCTTTCTCCAAATTCTTTTAATAAGATAGAATATAATGGAACATTTCACAACTTATTCTATGAGGCCACTTTTGCCGTGATTCCAAAACCAGATAAAGACATCACAAGAAAACAAACTACAAATGTGTATTATGAGTACAGAAACAAAAATCCTCAAGAAAACACAGGGAAACTGAATCCAGCAACAAACATTGGAAGGCGCATTCAACATGACTAAATTTGATTTATTCCAGGACTGCAAGTTGGGTATAACTTTTTTTAAAAGCCTATCATTGTAATTCACCATATTAATAGAATAAAACACAGTACCACATGGTTATCCCAATAGATACAGAAAATGCATGTGAACAAAGAAAATATTCTTTCTTGGTAAAAATGCACAACAAGCTAAGAATAGAAGTAAACTTCCTTACGTTGTCTACAAAAACCCACAGGTAACATTATTATTGTTGAAAGGCTGCATGGACTCCCCATTAATCAAGAGGAAAACAAGAATATCTGTTCTTCCCTCTCTTATTTAATATTTCACTGTCAGTACTAGGCAAGGAAATTATGTAAGAACATAAAATATAGTGAATCCAGATTGGAAAAGAGAAAATAAAAATATCCTATTTGCAGATTACATGGACTTCTATATAGAAAATACTGTAGAATCCACAGCAAAATTTATTAGAGCTAATAAATGAATTCAGGAAGGTTGCAGGATATAATATCAATATTTTAAAAATTTTATTTCTATACACTATCAAAATCAGAAAAAAATTTAAAAATTCCATTTGCAATAGCACCAGTAAAATAAAATGGTTAAGAATAAATTTTAAAAGATAAGTGCAATATTTGTATAGTAAAATCTACAAAACATTGTTGAAAGAAACTACTCAATAAATTGAAATTCATCCATGCTTATGGATTTAAGGACTATAGATGATTGTGATATTCCTCAAATCAATCCACAGACTCCACATAATTACTGTCAAAACTTCACCTGGCTTTTTTTGTAGATATTTACAAACTGATTCTAAAATTTATGTGGAAACCGAAAGGGCTCAGATTAGCCAAAATAACCTTGTAAAAGAACATATTTGGTGGACATAAACTTCCCACTTTGAATTTTTAGTGCACTTCTATAGTAATCAAGATTGTGAGGTAATGGCATAAGGATAGACATATAGATTAATGGAATATATGATAAAACCCAACAATAAGTCATATATTTATGGTCAACTGCTATTCAACAAGGATTCCAAGACAATATTACTCTTTTCAGGAAATGATGCTAGGACAATTGAATGTGCAGTTACAAAATAAGGAATTTAGATGTGAAACTCATATTATACACAGAATTACTCAAAATGGATTAAATGCCTAAATATAATAGCTATAAATATAAAACTCTTAAAATGAAACATAAGATTAAATCTTTATGACCTTGGTTTATGCAGTAGTCAAATATAACATCACAAGTGCTAGCAACATAAGAGAAAATTGATAAATTACTCTTCGTCAAAATTAGAAGGGTTTTGTTTCACAATAGAAACTCTAAATAGTGAAATAAACCCACAGAATGGGGTAAAATATTTGTAAGTCATTTGTATAAAAGGGGGTAGTGTCCAGAAGACAAGAAGAACTGTTACAACTCAACAATAATAAGGAAAAATAACTCCAATAAAAAAGGTTAACGGTCTAAATAGATATTTCTCTAAAGAAGATATATGAATAAATAAAAAGTATATGAGAAAATGTTCAAAATCAATTGTCCTTATGGAAATTTATATTAAAACTACAGTGAGATATGCACTCCCACCACTATGGTTACAATTTTTTAAATTGGCAATAACTAGTGAGAGGGTATGGGTAAATTGGAACCCTCATACATTGCTGGAGAGAATATTAAATATGACAACCATTATATAAAACACTTTGGCAGTTTTTCAAACGTAAACATTTTATTACTTTATGTATAATCAATGCCACTCCTATATATCCAAGAGTATGAGAAGCATATGTCCACACAAAGACTTGTACTCATAAGTTCATAGCAACATTATTCACAATAATTAAAATGTGGAAAAGACCGATATCCATACATTGTAATATTTAGCCATCAAAAATAATGATGTACTGATATGTGCTGTACCATGGATGAACCTTGATATCGTATTAAATCAAAGATGCTAGACCCAAAAAAAAGCCACGTGTTCTATTATCCCATTCATATAAAAAGTGCAAAATGTGAAATCTGTAGAGATCAAAAGCTGATTTGTGTCTGCCAAGTTCTGGGGCAGAGGAGGATGGTCAATGTTTACTAATGGGTACAAGGTTTCTTTTCTGAGTAATGATAATGTGTGGAATTAGTTGTGGTGCCAGCACAACTTTTTATATATGCCAATAACGAGTGGATTTTACATTTTAAAGTAGCAATATTTTGTACATTTTATCTCAAGAGAAATAATCCAGCTTCGGTAATTCAAATTGTAGGATTCCCCTTTTGTTAGGGGCAGAAGACTGTCAGGATTTAGGGTGTTACAGTGGTAATTAATAATGTGTGTGTGTGTGTGTGTGAGAGAGAGAGAGAGAGAGAGAGAGAGAGAGAGAATCCCATAAGAATTTATTTGGCTGGCTGAAATGTTTGTTCTCAGTCAGTAGTAATGTTTTTTCTGTGTAGGAAACCATGAATTGAGGCATGGAGCTTAGTACTAGTTCAGCAGAAGCATCAACAAGGTATGCAGTGGTAGCTATTGCCTTATAATAAAAGTGAATAAACTTGCATCCATGTCAAGGTTGAGACTATAATATGCAGTGGTTCTTTGATGATTCTCATTAAGCCCAAGCATTTGTCCTGGTGCACGAGTAAACAAAAAGGGTTTTTCTATTTAGGGATGCCTAGGAAAGGAGACTTTTGAGGATTCTTCTTAAGATTACAGAAGGCTTATTCATGTTTTTGTTCCCAGAGGCAACTGTCTCTTACTCTGGACCTAGTCAATTAATTAATAGGTATCAAAAATTCTCATAAAAATCTCGATAACCATGACGTCTAATATTTAAATTTAAAAATCCTATAAATTGCCACTTTATGAGAAGTGTAAGATCATGTCCATATTCTTTAGTCTATCAGAAGAATGTTTTCTTCATCTTCAGATAGGTCATGCCCTAAATAATGGACTGTATCCAAAACCATAATTTTTCTCTTTAAACTATTTTTTCTTTGTGTTAAGGCTGAGATCAAGTAAATTGGCCCCTTTTATGGGCTTTGTTCTTAAATCATGTAGGAGATCATCTACATATTTTATCACAACTTTATTACAAGGGAAATTTAGATCTTTTAAGTCTTGGTTGAGGACAAAGGAAAAGTCATAAGGTATGTCAGTGTATTCCTGGCACATGACCACGCAGATATATTTTTGTCCTGCCCAGGTAAAAGCACAAAAGTACTAACTGTCCTATCATTCTGAAAAAGGCAGACCAAGGGTCCACTATAATGAAGCAGGTACCTTCATGTAGAATTGATGACAGGATGGTATTTGGGTTAGATACTACAGAGAAGTAAAGGATATCAATTTTGTTGATGGCAATAAAATCTTGAACAAATCAGCATCCTCATCCATTTGATTTTTTGACTGGCAAGATAATAGTGTTACAAGTGTTAGTTATTGTACAGCCTCTGAATATTAGGCCCTCAATTTTAGGTTTGAGTCCTTTCTTTGCTTCTGGCTGCAAAGAATATTGGGGAAGTTTGGGTATTGGCTTGGCAGGATCTATTTGAATCTTGATAGGTATGCTCCTATTTTTTAAATGTAAATGTAATTATTAGCATGTCAAGTATCAGGTATAGCATCAAGATATTTATCTATGGTATGAAATATAACGGAGGAGGCGAAGATATATCCAGAGAAGACATAACTTGAAAATGAATAGAAAAATCTTCTGGACAATCAATAAATGGTCTGTCTTGTGTGAATTTATGTTACAATTCCATTTTGAAAGTATATCTCTCCCTGTTAATGCACAGGGGTGATATTACTGAGAAAGAAGGCTTTTTTGTGTGTGTGTGTCAATAGACCAAGATTTACAGTTAAGGGATGGCAGAGAAAGTCTGTGGGTTATTTGAAATATCTACCACCTGTGAGATGTGTTCACTATAAGGAAGAGATTGAACAAAGGTAACAGGGTTTAATATAGAAAGAATATCTGCCAGAAATTGATGAGTTTGGCCATCCTTATTTATACCTACTTTTAATTGAGTGTGTATGAGTTAAAGCAGGATATAGGTATATTTTCGTTTCTCTGAACACTGTCATTGACCTAAGTTGAGGGATTTTTGTCTTATATATGTATATATTTTTATTTTTGTAAGATGGAACAATCTTTTTTTTTCCATTTTCCCTTCTGTTTACAATACCTGTAAGTGTCCTTGCTGTTGGTGGTCATTTGGGAAGATGGCCACCTAGTTCTTTGATCTGCAGGATGATGAACTTGTTTAGAGTCCTTCTCATTTTTGTTCTAAAGCCCTTTCAAAATGGTCTGCCTAGTGCTGTTCTCATAAAGGGGCTATATTCCATTCTGTTTTAAAATTAGGCCTCCAATTATAACTTTAATCCCATTTATGAAATGCTAAAGGGGCTGCTTTTACATTACTGCCTTTTTAAACTCCTAAAAGTTGTTAGAAGGTATTTTCTAGTCTATATTAAACACCTATAATTTAACGTTTTCTTTATTTCCACAATTGAGTTATGATCCAATCAGTTTTTCTCAAAATATTTTGTGTATAGCCATGTTAGGAGACTTTGCCCTAATCTTCAGGCCTTTTTAAAAACATCAGGTTTATGTGGAAATAGTAATCTTGTATACCCCTGTCCAGGTTAGTCTAATTGCCTTTGGCCATTGAATATCTGAGGTTCCAACAAACATATGTGTAAATTAATATAGGCCAGGTAACCCTTGATAATATTCAGCCACCATATTTTAAAATTTTTCTATGAATAGTTATTGGTCTTAACCTGTATTAGGGAATTTTTAACTATAGCTTTGAAGTCAGATCAGATCTGAGATTTAAATACACTAGCCTGCATAGTTGGCTAGTAGGGCAGGCTGGATCTTTAGAGGGAACTGGAAATTTGTTGTTTGGGGAGTGTCATCAGGAAAAAGTATGAGTTCTTGACAATGGGAAGAAGAGACAAGCATTTATGGAGTTACAGAAAGAGAGATATAGAAAGGATAAGGACCAAGAGGAAGAACAGATTTAGAGAGGACACTAGAGGACAAGAAGAGGGTGGATTGGCCAGGGAAGTAAATCTACTTTGTTTTTGCTTAGCCTTGTCAACTTTCTTTATACAAAACTTCCAGTTAAACAACTAGGTATGTTGGTATGTCCTGGCATAGAAGGACCTCCAAAACATATGGAGTAATTAAGTAAGGCACTGCATTACTCAGGAGTCTCTAGAGAAATGCAACAAATAAGGGATGTATATTTTGGCTCATGAATTTATGAAGGCTGAGGAGTCCCACTATCTGCTGTCTGCAAGCTGGAAACCTAGGAAAGCTGGTAGTACAAAGGTCTGAGAGCCAGAGGGTTGCTTGTGTAGACTCCAATCTGAGGCTGAAAGCCTGAGAATCAGAAACACTGAGAGCAAGAAAAGGTTGGTGTCCCAGTTCGAGCAGACAGGCAGAGGAAGAGTGAATTCAGCCTTCTTCTACCTTTTTATTCTATTCAGGTTCTAAATGGGTTATATTAAGGTCCCCATATTGGAAAGGGCCATCTGCTCAACTTATTCCATCAATTTAAATGCTAATCTCTTCTGGAAATACTCTCAGAGGCACACGCAGAAATAATGTTTAATCAGATATCAGGGCATCTCATGGTGCAGTCAAATTGACACATAAAATTAACCATCACAATTACACTCCTTGTCAACTTGGCACCCAAATATATCTTCTTAAACCATACTTAATCTCCAAATAAAGATAATAATAGGGTCATAATTCTGCCTAGCATGATGCAACTGTCCTGTATACAAGTAAAAATGCACTAGCAAGTTCCCCAGAAGAGGAAGTAAAGACCAGGAGTGATGTTTAATCTTTTGCTTGATATCCCGTAACTTCAATACTATGATATAAGGTCAACACATCTTATGATATATGATAATGGAATAAGAGAGGGAGAAAACAAAGATATTTGATATATACAGTTCACATTTGAACAACATGGGAGATAAAAAGTTGGGATAATTATCCTAATCTGTTTGTAGTTCAGACTTCAGACAGAAAGGAGCAGTCCTTTGATTTAAAATCTGGATCAAATTAAGTACTAAAATAAAGGGCTGGAGGCAATGGGTCAGGATTTAAATTAAATGTTTTGACTATAATTTCAAGAAATCTTTGTCAATGATGTGTGAACTTTCTTAAGTGAGATACAAAATAGCCTAGAAGAGTGTCTGGTGCACAGTAAGTAGTCAATGTTAGATAAATTTTAATCTGTCTTTCCTCCAGACATAAAATGAAAACCACTCATAAGAATTCACAGATAGAATGCTTAAATTTTTTTGTATAATGAAGCATAGAGGAAAATTTGTTTATAAAAGGTTAATGTGAATTATTCTTTTTTCTTCTTCATGGGACATTTGACCCTTCAGAATAAACTTTGGGTGATGTCAACAAGATAGTGGAATAGGACTTTCCAGCACTTGTCCCTTTGCATAAACATCAATTTGAATGACTATCTACAAATGAAAATACCTTAACAAGAGCTAAGAAATCCAGGTAAGAGATTATGTCAACTGGTTGTAGCATAGAAATAAGAAAAGACACATTAAAGAGGGTACAAATGAGACTTACCCACCCTTCCCCCAAGCCCAGCAGTACAGCACACAGAAAGACACCCCCAGCATGGGTGAAGGAGAGTGAAGTGCATACCTGACTTTGCCATGGATCTTAGCACCAGTCCCACCACAGTGAAATCTATTGGCAGGCCAATCCCCATAGTCCCAATCTCTAGGATATTACCCACAGCCCCAAACTCCAGGCCTATCCCACTGAGAGGTAGGCTTTGGTAAACCCAAGCTCCAGGTCAGTCCTTGTAGATTCAGGCTCCAGGCCCACTTCAGGCTCCAAAACAGCCTGAGGCTAACTACCTCATCCCCAGGCATTAGGCTGGCACCCATGGGCCCAGGCTTCAGGTCAGCTCCTACTGCCCTAAGCATCAGACCAACCCCAACACCAGGCTCGAAGCCACAGAAACCAACTTCAGGCTGGCCCCACTTATCAGTCTGGCAATGACAACACCAGGTGTCAGGCTGGCATCTTCAGACCAGGGATCCATGCCCACTCCAGTGCTAGACCAGCATCCACAGACCCAGCCTCCAGGCTGGCCCTTTTAGTTGCAGTCTCCAGGCCTGTTCAACTGAAGGCCACCCACTTTATCCACAGGCTCTAGGCCTGCCTTCATGGCCCCAGTACAAAGTTCTGTCCATGTAGACCCATTTCCACTGTCCCAGGTTTTAGTGGATCCAGGGTTCAGCCTTGAGTGGGCTGAGGATCCAGGTCCTCCCCAGTAGATCATGGCACTGGGCTGGCCTCTAGGTACCCAAGTAACATGACCACCACTGAAGATCCAGGCTTTAGACTAGCTCCTGCAGACCAAAAACTCAGGCCAGCCTCCATGGACTCTCAGTATCCAGACTCATCCTCATGGACCAAGGTGCCAGGACATTCCCAACAGCAGGCAGGCTCCCATGGATTCAGACTCATGGCCTGCCCCAATGTGAGGTTGGCCCCCACATACCCAGCTTACAGACATACCCCCATGGACCCAGGATCCAGGATGGAGCTCCTGGACCCAGGTACCATGTTGGCCCCTGTGGACCCAGTTACCAGGTCTGCCCCCCTATCTCAGAGACCAAGGTCATCTGCCCACAGATCAGCTGGAATCCCACCATAAGACCATGCCACATGATATATTGAGAATCTCTGGACAAGTTCACTGGTGAAGGGCTTTTCCTGCCAAAGCCAGTCTTTAAAGAATGGAATACATGTCTACTTCTTCAGAAGCACAGACACTAACACACGGGCAAAAGGATCATAAACAATCAGGGAAACATGATACCATCAAGAAAAAAACTGAAGCACCAGTAACTCACCCTAAAGAAATGGAGATTATATAAGTTACCTGACAAAGAATTCAAAATAACCATCTTATAGAAGTTCTGTGAGCTATGATAGAACATAGATAACTAAATGAAATCAGGATATCAAACATGAACAAAATGAAAAGTTCAACAAAGATATACAAACCATAAAAAAAGAACCAAAGAGAAATTCTGGAGCTGATGAAAATAACTAACTGTAAAATTCCATAGAGACCCTCAAAAGCAGAGTTGGTCAAGCAGAATAATTAGTGAGCTCTAAGACAAGTCATTTGAGGGAGTGATGTCAACAAGATGGTGGAATACGAAGTAACACATATCTCCCCTCACAACAACAAGAATTATGCACCCATATGTAGTCAAAAGACTGCAGGAGGATCAGGATTCAGGTAAAAGTTTGTGAAACCTTAGTAGAACCCAAAACTTTAGGAGGCTCGTTTTGAGAGTCTAGACTGACACCTAGGTGGCTGATCTATCTCACTGAATTTCAAGCCTAGAAATGTCCCATTTCCCCATGGGGCTTGGCATTAGCCCCTTTGATATGCAATCAATACCATCTGCCAAGGAGTCCAGAAGGAATCACACACATTAGTGCCTTGGTGGACATGCTTGTCTTCCCACTGACATTGGTCATGGCAGTAAACCTGAATGTTATCCTGTGGTACAGCTCCAGCGTTCTTCAGCTGACGTCCCAGCTCAGATCTGCTCACACAAGGACCCAGAGGGAACTCACTCATATTTCATGGCCCCATTTGCTGCAGTTGGAGATCTGTTCCATTTGTGCTGAAACCTGCTGCATTAGAATTGTTATTATTTAAAAGACAACAAATAACAAGTGCTGGTGAGGATGCAGACAAAAAGGAATGCTTGTATGCTATTGGTGGGAATATAAAGTAATACAGCCATTAAGAAGACAGTATGGAATTTCCTCAAAAAACTGAAAATAGAAATACCATATCATTCAGCAACTTCATTGCTGTTTATGTATCCCAAAGAAAGGAAATTAGTATATCAAACTGATATCTGCCCTCTCATGTTTATTGCTGCACTATTCACAATAGCCAAGATATGGAATCACTGTAAGTGTTCAACAACAGATGAATAGATAAAATGTGATCTATACACACAAAAGAATATTATTCAGCCATAAAATAGAGTTATTTGCAGCAACATGGATGGACATGTATGTTATGTTAAGTGAAATAAGCCATACACAAAAAGATGAATATCTCACGTTCTCACTCATATGTGGGATTGAGAAAAATGAATCTCATGGAAGAGAGTGGAATAATGATTACCAGTGGTAGGAAAGGAAGTTGATTAGGAAGAATGAAAACAAGTTGTTTGGTGTGTGCAAAAATACTGTTAGTATTTGATAGTAAAGTAGGGCAATTATAATGATAATTTTTTGTGTATCTCAAAATAGACAAGAAGAACTATAATGTTCCCATCCCCTATAAATGAATGTTTGAGGTGTTGGATATCCCAATTAACATGATTTTATTATCCTGTATTGTATACATATATCAAAATATTACACATATCTCAAATATATGTACATCTATGATATATTAGTAATGACAATATCCCCAAATAGGGCAGATTATTAAAAATTGCCCAGTCAGAGGAATAAACAGATAAAAGGATGAAAAAGACTGAAGAAAGCCAATAAGAATTATCAGACACTGTCAGGAAACTAATATATGCATTGAGTCTCAAGCAAGCAGAGAATGAGAAAGGGGCAGAAAACTTATTTAAAGAAATAATGATAGAAAACTTTCCAAATCTGGGAAGGGAAATGAGCATTCAGATTCATGAAGCCAAAGGAACCCCAAATAGATTAAATATAAAGATATCTTCACTAAGATACATTAAAATTAAACTCTTGAAAGTCAAAAACAGAAAATTTTAAAAGCTGCAAGATGAAAGCCTATCATTACATACAAGAGAACTTTCATAGGCTAATAGCAGATTTCTCAGCAGAACTCTTGCAGGCCAGTACAGAGTGAGATGATATACTTAAATTGTAAATGCAAAAAAAAAAAAAAAAAAAAAATCCTGCCAACTAAAAATACCATACCTGCCAAGGCAGTCTCAGAAAGGAAGGAGAAATTAGAACTTTGCCATACAAAGAAAAGGTATGGTAATTCATTACTACTAGATCTACCTTATGAGAAATGATGAAGTTACTTCTTCAAGTTGAAAGAATAATAGCTAAAAACTTGAAAACATATGAAAGTATAAAACTCACTGTACAAGTCAGGATATAGACAAATTCAGAACGCACTAGTACTGTAATGATGGTGCATAAATCAGTTTTAACTCTAGTGTAAAAGTTAAAAGAGAAAAGTATTTTTTAAACACTATAGGTATAATAACTTTTAAGAGATATACAATATGTAAAATGTGTACATTGTGACCTCAATAACATAAAATGTGGGTGGAGGCAGAGATTAAAGTATAGAGTTGTTTTATGCACACAAAGTTACTAGCTTACTGTAGTTAAAACTGTGAGATTTTTGTCTCATTGTGACAGCAAAGATAACATGTGAGTTAGATACACAAAAGATAAAGAGAAAAGGATCAGAGCATACCAATACAAAAAATCATATCACAAAGGAAAATAGAGAGGAAGAAGGGAAAAAAAGAACTACAAAACAAAATATTTAAAGAATTGGTTATAATAAGTACTTCCTTGCCACTAGGATTAAATTCTGTAAGCAAACAACAAAGCTTTAAGAAAACACAGAGCGTGGAGAAGATACAGGGCTCCAGTTTTGATTGGAGAAGATGTCTGACCCTCTAGAGACACCAGCTGCCAGATCATCTCAGAAAGAAGGAAACATTTTAGATGAAAAAAGAAGAAACAAACAAACAATCATAGATCGGGTGTAATTCCTAGGGAAAATTGCCAGAACCTATAAGAGATTCTATGGGAAGAAGTTGCAGGGCAGAACAAGAAGGAGCAAAATATCATCAGAGGTCAACCCCCAAGAGTCTTGAAGTCCAGCAAAAAGGGTAGGTCTAGAGGTTTGTTCCTCCCTTCATCACATCTCTGGCAGTTGGCATGCTCCCAAGCTTCTGGAGAGAATTTCTACCCTCATGAGCCCAAAAACTGCTGCTGTCAGTGAACTGGGAGTTTCTTGAGGACAAAACACCAGCCTGCCAGCCTGCTTGGGGCACTTCCCATCACCACAGACCTGAGCCAAGATGACAGGCACCATATTGCTTGTCCACCCAACATGTGCCTTTGTCTTCCCCATGAGGCTTCAGCCCCTCAGATTTCATCTTGTTCATTCCCACACAAACATTTCCCAACTCCATCCCAAACTACAGGAGCCACAGGGGGCCGGTGGGTCCAGGGTGATCTACATACCCCAAAGCCTGGACATTCCTGGCAGATGGTCTTCCTGTGAAAGGGACAGAGGCGACCAGATCCTCCATTCACACTCTCTTCCTCTCATTCCCCTCCCCGACCCATGGATGCCAAGAGAGATGCTGGAGCCAGGGCTCTCAGGGGTTGCTGCTTCCCCTCTGCTGGGTCTTCCACAGAGAGTGGGGCTCAAACATTTCCTCTAACAGACCTGCAGAGGACTAAGGGGTGCTGGGACTGTGAGCTCCCTGCTCACTGGCACTCCCCAGTGTTGCATGCCTGGCTGCTCCATCAGAGCAAGGCACACCCCAAAGCAGAGGGACATCAAACCTGCTTGAGCACCCCATAGGCAACTCGGGACCAGCACATTTCTTCCTGGCCCAGTCAGAGATTGATCTTTGCAGACCCAGGGATAGGCCCCCAGGCCAGATCCAGTACCTTCATGACTCAATTGTGTTGATCTGCAGCATGGAGGGGAGATTTCTGAACTGATCTTGGGAGGCAAGGGAGCCCACGTGGGCAGAACTGAAAGGAGAGTGCAGTGTGGGTCCCAGCCACAGTGCACTCATGGGGCACCCCCCACCCCCTCCAGGAAAGCTGCACTCTCAGCCCAGGGCAGGATCCTGGACAGGGAGGCTCACAGACTGCAGTGCCATTGCTGGGGAGCTCAGCTAGTTTGAGCTCCTGACAGCAGGGTTATGGATCTCACATGGCCCCCCACCTCCACAAGCTGACTTTCTGGTTGGGGAAGCTACATCAGCCCCTCCCTGCTGGCATTCCCCAGAAGGCTGGGAGCAGACATTTGAACCCTACTGAAACAGCTACCTTACCAACTTTTGTGGAGCCTGACAGCAAGCTCACCCAACCCAGCCCTGCCCAGCCTCACTCCCCCACATGCCTCTGCTAGGGTGGAGAAAAAGGAATCACCTAGAAGTTCCACGGCCCCACCCACCACCTGGGGCATTTGAGAGCTTCACCTGAGGGGCTAGAGCTGGTCACAGGTCCCAAAAACAATACTGCAGCTTGTTCCTTCCAGCAAGTGCCACCTACTGACAGCGAGGTCAGTTTGCACAGCCCTTTACAGCATTTACTGACTGACTTAATCTTACACGGTGTGGTTGATTCTTACCCACAGGTACCACCTACTGTCTCAGAGATTAAACTGGGTGTGCCACTGCAATTCAAAGTGTTAAGAAGACCACAGGGCTAGGGAAAGAGAAAGGATTTTAAAGACCTCCATCTTCCCTCATCAAAGAGAGATAGGGAATCTGCCCACACACATAGCTAACCACTGCTACAGCCTACAAACAACTAGCAACTCAGAAAACCACCACACTAAGGATGTCTATAAAAAAGTCATCCATCCACAACCTAGACCCTCATCAAAGCAGCCATAAGCAAAGCCAAATGTTCTTACCCAACATATGCTACATACAGTCCCTTATGAGTCATAGTGGAAGGAAAAAAAAGCCCCATCTAAACAAAAGAAAATCCAAGAATAAGAAGTGATAGCTGCCCCAAACATGAAGGAATCAGCAAAAGTACTTGGGAAGTATGAAAAATCAGAGTGAAAGGACCCCCCCCAAAAGGGAACACCAGCTGTCTAGCAATGGATACCAACCAAAATGAAAATATTGACATGACAGATAAAGAATTCCAAATATGGATAGTAAGGAAACTCAATGAAATCCAAGAGAAGATGGAAAACTAAAGAAACCAGAAAAACAATTCAGGAAATAAATGAAAAATTCACTGAAGAGATTGACATATTTAAAAAAAAAACAACACCCATTTCATTTCCATTCCTGGAAATGAAAAATTCATGTAAGGAAACACAAAACACAGTGGAAAGTTTCAAGAATAGAGTAGACTAGGCAAAAGAAAGGATCTCGGAGCTTGAAGACAACTCTTTTGAATTAACTCAGTCAAAAATAAAGACCAGAGAATTAAGAGCAATGAACAAAGTCTACAAGAAATACGTGATTATGTAAAATGGCCAAATGTAAGAATCATAGGCATCCCTGAGGGTGAAGAAGAAAATGCACAAGGGCTGGAAAACCTATTTGAGGGAATAATTGAGGAAAATTTCCCTGGTCTTGCTAGAGATTTAGACATCCAGGTACAAGAAGCTTAATGAACACCTGGGAGATTCATTGCGAAGAGGCAATCACCAAAACACATAGTCATCAGACTGGCCAAATTCAACACAGAAGAGAAACTCCTGCAAGCCCTGAGGCAAAAACATCAAATAACGTAGAGGAAAACCCATCAGGCTACCTGCAGACTTCTCAACTGAGACCTTACAAGCCAGAAGGGATTGGGGCCCCATCTTCAGTCTTCTTAAATGGAGCAACTGCCAGCCTAGACTTTTGTATCCTGCAACACTAAGTTTCATATATGAAGGAGAAATAAAGACTTTTCCAGACAAGCAAACACTGAGGGAATTTGTCAAGACCAGACCTGCCCTTTATGAAATACTCAGAACCACATTATATGTGGATCAGCACAATAAACGCCCACTAGAGTAAAACCACCAAAAAGCTAAAGTTCAGAGCTCATATAAAACAACACCACAAGAGGCAAAACAAAGCAATAAGGTACTACCCAACAGTATGAACAGAACAGCATCCCATGTATCAATTCTATAAATCAATGTGAGCAGTCTGAATGCCGCACTCAAGAGACACGGCCTGGTTGAATGGATGAAAAAAATACAACCTAAGTATCTTCTGTCTCCAGGAATAAGGACAGAGAAATAGAAAAACAGAGGAATAGCTTGCTGAAGATCATACAGCTAGTGACTGATCTAGCACTAAAATTTGTCTTGGGACTTTAGTACTTCTTCATTTGCCCTGGTTTCCTGGAGAGGAAACATAAATATACAATCTGTCTGGCCCCAGGGGAGCACATTTTTTTTTAATCTGAGGAAACTTATTTCAGTCTGTGTTCACAACACTCATTGGTTGATTCTGTGAACAGATAGGGCTCAGTTTCAATTGGCTGTTTTTCTGTCACACTGCAAAGATGTTGAATTTGATTAATTTTAGACTTAAAGGAGTTAAAATGTGTGTACCCAGAAGACTAAAATTTCAGCTTGCCATTCTGTTTGTTAAGTTGGAACAGCTCCTCAGTAACTGGAACACATCAATCTGAGCACAATTGTAATATTCAAAACAGATCAATGGAACAAAAAATAGACTCCCACCTACTGACAGGGACCAGATCCCTGAGGAAATCAGGCTTTTCTGTGGAGTCTTCTTGGTTTTGCTGGTTTTGTCAATTGCAAGATTATATGGATGACAGAACAACAGAGCCCTAGAATAGGGGAGATCAGTGGTTTGCAAATTTGAGCACGAATCAGAATCATTCACAGGGATTGTTAACACACAAGTTGCTGGTTTGCACCCTCAGAGTTTATGATTCAGTAGATCTGGGGTGGGCCCAATAATCTGCATTTCTAACAAATCCCCAGGTACTGCTGCTGGTCTGGGGTCCACACTTAGAGAACCACTGGATTAGAACAAGACTCAGCAGTACTTTCCTGTATAGCACCAGATGGTAAATATTTTGGGCTTTATGGACCATATAGTCTAAGTCTCAACTACTCAACACTGCCATTGTAGTGCAAAAACATTCATAGGCAATACATAAATAAATTGGTATGGATATATGCCAATAAAACTTTATTTACAGACATTGAAATTGGAATTTTGTACAATTTTATGTGTCATGAAATATTATTCTTCTTTGTTTTTTTTTTTTTCAACTATTTAGAATTGTAAAAGCAATTCTTAGTTCATGAACCATACAAAAACATGCACTGGGCCAGATTTGGCCTGTGGGTCATAGTTTACCTAACCAAGGTCTAGGGTATTTTCCTTCCCCCCCTACCCCACATGGGAGTCTCACCCTCCTTCTTGTGTCTGGATTAAGCTAATATTAAATGGAAATGGTAGATTATAAGAAAGCACAGATTGGTGGCAGGGAGAGGCAAATTCA
Source organism: Daubentonia madagascariensis (assembly GCA_023783475.1). Lineage (NCBI taxonomy): Eukaryota > Metazoa > Chordata > Mammalia > Primates > Daubentoniidae > Daubentonia > Daubentonia madagascariensis. The sequence continues at coordinate 31,758 of JAKFHU010001194.1, read as the reverse complement.
GATGGGTGACTGACCTCAGAGGGCAGCCTAGTAAGGATGAGATATTTGTAGCAGGTAATCCACAGAGGCTGAGTGCTTCTCAAGCCTGCCAGAGTGTTTCTCATCAAGCTATACTTTGTTGACTCAATGGTAGAGCTGCAGGAAAATTTTAGAGATCATATAGTCCAACACTGTCTCCTTACAACCTCAACTCTTTCACTTTGCAAATGGTAAAACCAAAACTAGGTAATGAAGTGCAATGCTTGAGTTTACAGGAAATAGCAGTGGCAGCTTTAAGACTCAAATTCAACACACCTGACCCCATCCTAGTGCTCTTTCAACTCCACAGCTTATGCTTCTAAGAGTCTAGGGTTATTGACCAGTTCCAACAATATATTGGTAAGAAGATGGGGGACAGAGACCCATGTCTTAGAAACAATGGGAAAAGAGGAGCTAAGAATACACAGGATCAGTCTTCTGAACTGGCTGTAGAGTTTTTGTGGTAAAATTAGTTTTGTGCAACTTTCATCACTGGCCTGATTCCAGCCTCCTTTATTTTTGCAGGGAATGGAAAACTCAAAATGTCATGGGGTGATTTGTCTTGAAAATGGGTTTTGTTTGGTCTATAGAATTGTCAGGGTGGAAGTCTACTCTCGGTTCTTGGTGTGCTCTTGGCCTAAGAATGACCAGACACACCAAAGTGTCAGGTCCAGCCTCTTGGCAAACTGTTATTCTAGTTCTTTGGCTCCTTTATTGGAAAAAAAATCACAAGAGGGCTGGTATGATAGAGGGACTACAAGCAGGAAGGAGTTTCACATGAGTAGCTTTTTATCATAAAATAAAACAGGTCTGTTTCTGAGAGTGGAGAGAGACAGACTGATTCACTGACTTACTGACTGGCTCTCTGGGAATTCTCAGTTGTTTCCTTTTATTGGCCTATTTTGGGGAAGGGCTTTTGGGAGGTGTGGGATGTTACCAAATGATTGACAGGTGTTCTCAAGGTTGTATCTGTGTATGCAACCTTCTCTAAAAGCCCTACCTGGGGGGTATGAACCACAATGTAGATTTAAGCTAATGACATAATAATTAGCCTTAGGTTACTCTAGGTCACTTTCCAAATTTCGTTATGCCTAGTCTGGGAAATTCCCAGATTGGTAAAGTGTTCCCTCCTTCCCCAGGTGTCACGGTTGCTCAGGACAGGATTAAAGGTAGGGCAGCACCAAAACAGAGTACCTGCCCTTATCCTTCTTCCCAGGTGGGGCAATTGCTCAAGGAAGCATGAAAGCAGGGCACCCTTGTCCCTAGAAGAGCCAGCAATACTAGCTATCTACCTAACATTTCCCACTCTCTATTCTGAAGGCCCAAATCATTGCATAGGGGCATTGACTCATCTGACTGCTTCCTGCTGAGTGGGGGTGATGATTCCTACTAGGGTGGCCTCTTGCAGGTTCTCCAGGGGTCTCTCCAGGGGACTTCAATATATGCCCTTAGCAGAGTGTTGTAGTTGTAGGTGCAAGGAGGAGGTAGGCACTGAGGCTGGCAGAGAATGTAGGACCATTTGTAGCTTGATGGCCTCTAGACAGGATGACAAAATCATGTATACATTGAGAAATAGGCAGGGTCCCCATATCAGGGCCCTGTCTGTAAGTATAAGCAATAGAAATTGGAAAAGTATCCTGGGCCACATTACTAAGGTAAGCGAATATGGCCTCAGAGGCCACGGGTTGTGAGGGCTTAAGAAAAGTCTGGACCTGTTGGATTCTTGTAAGCATCTGAGTGCGGGGCATGGGTGTCCCAAATATGTGGGATGGTGGAATGTTGTTCAATAGTAAGAGAGATTTCCCCATGTTTCCCACATCATAGGTTGGGTAAAGCCCCATGACTTAGTGGACAGGCACATCCAGCAGGTTTGGTTAAGCTTTAGGATATATGCAGTTTGGTTTGCCAGGAAAAAATGTGTCTTGCCCATGGGTAAACATTTTGCACTACTTATCTGAAGGAATCACAGCAGAAGTGGTGTGCTTGAACAGGTACCGAAGATCTTCCAAGGGAGTACATGAGTATTTGCCTCCAGTGTTGAAGTCCTCATCTGCAAGGGCTGTGTGAGTTTTGTTTTGGTCCTTCCATGGCTTCACTCTAGCGTGATGGATCCAAGCATGTATCCCTGGGACCTTAATAGTGGTTGGGTAGAAAGTAAACAGGATAAGGACCTTTCCACAACAGGGTTAGCTGGGATGTGGGGGACCCATTCTTCCACTGTTTGATGAGCACTAAGTCCCCTGCTGACAGAGAGCACTAGGGGAAGAAGGGTCTCTAGGCAGTAGCTTGTGTTCTTGTAATATCTGTAAGAACTGAGCTACTCGAAGGGTGTGTTGGTGTCCAGCCATTCCCTGACAATCAAAATCCAAAGTGATCAGAGAAAAAGGTCAGCCATACAGCATTTTAAAAGCACTCCAAGAAAAGGGGGCTTTAGCCACAATGCATAAATGCAAAAGAGCAACTAGGAGACGTTGTAACCAGCTGAGTCCTGTCTCCTGGGTCATCTTGTGGAAGGTGACCTTGAGGCTCTGGTTAACTTGCTCCACCTGGCCTGATGGCTGAGGTCTCCAGGCACAATGCAGATAGTAAGAGATCTGCAGAGCCCTAGAGACTCCCCGCACTACCTGTGAAGCAAAAGCAGGACTGTTGTTACTCTGTAAGGACCAGGGAAGACCAAAACAGGGTATGATATCCTCTAGAAGTCTTTGGGAAACTTCAGTGGCCTTTTCAGTCCTGCAAGGGAAGGCTTCAACCCAACAAGTAAAAGTGTTGACAAACACTAATAGTACTTGAATCCTCTATAAGTAGGCATTTGGGTGAAATCTACCTGTCAGTCCTTGCCGGGGTAAGTCCCCTCTCGTTGGGCCAGAGAGGCAAGTCTTGCCCTCAAAGCCCCTTGAGGATTATTGGTTTGGCAGATAGTGCAAAGTAAGGTGACCTGTTTAATAGTGAAGGCTAGTAAAGGAGAAACAAAGATGTCTAAGTGACTTTGGGCTGAAGTGGGTAGCATTATGAGTGGATTCTACCAAGTTTTTGACTTCTTTAGCTGGTAATAGATTAAGGTTTTCTTTAACCATCCAGAGGGGCTCAAGTGGTATCCTTGAGTCAACCTGTCAGATATTTCTGAGGTGGAATAAGCTGGAATAGGGAGAGTGGGATCAGAAGGAACTAGGGCTCCAACTAGGTTAGGAAACACGTCACTCAGGGCTTCCCTGGCATTTGGCAGCCATATTTGCAGCCTGATTTCCTTGAACTATTAGATCAGCTTCTTTTTGATGTCCCTCACAATGGAGGACCACCACCTCAGCTGGTTTCTGAATGGCCTCTAAAAGTGCACGAATCTGTTGCCCATACTTAATTGGCATTCCTTAAGTGAGTTGTAAGGAATCCTCACTCTCTCCAAATAGATGCATGGGCATGTAACACCAAATAAGCATATTTACAATCTGTGTAGATGGTCACTTTCTTATCTTTGGCTAACTGAAGAACTCGGGTTAGAGCTATAAGTTCAGCTAATTGGACACATGTGTTTGCTCGTAAAGCCTGAGCCTCCACCACTTTTAGACTCTCGGTCACTATTTCATACCCTGCATGCCATTTCCCATCCTTGACAAAACTGCTGCCATCAGTAAACCACTGATGGGCTTGAGGGATGGGGGTCAAGGATACATCTGCCTGGGGAAGATAGTGGTGGAGTATAATCTCTTCACAATTATGCAATAGCCTGCTTGGTTCCCTTATTGTCTCTTCTGGAAGATGAGTGGCAGGGTTGAGTCCAGAGCAAGTTTCAATTTTTAAGTCAGGGGTTTCTATTAACATAGCCTGAAATTTTAATAAGTTGCTATCTAAGATCCATTTTGTCCCTCTCCCTGGAGGAGCTCAGAGACCTGGTCGGAGGTTCTAATAATGAGGGAAGTTCCCATAGCGAATTTAGTGGCCTCTGGTAAGAGTAAAGACATGGATGCTATTGTCCTCAAACCAGCCAGCCTGCAGCCATATGTGGGGTCCAATTTCTTTGAAAAATAGGCTACTGGTTGTAGCTGTGGTCCCAAAAGCTGTGTTAACACCCCTAGAGCTATTCCATGTCTCTCATAAGCATATAAAAAGAAGGTTCTCAGCCATGAAAAACAACAGTGAATTAATACCTCTGGTATTATCCTGGATGGAGCTAGAGCCCATTCTTCGAAGCGAAGTTTCACAAGAATGGAAAAACAAGCACCATTGGTACTCACCATAAAATTGGTACTAACTGATGAATACTTATGTGCACACATGGAAATAATAATCATCAGGGGTCTGGCAGGTGGGAGGGGGTGGAGGGGATGGGAAAAGTCACACCTAATGGGTGCGGGGCACACTGGGGGATGTTCATGATTGTAACTCTGACTTGGGCAGTGCATAGGCAATATATGTAACCAAAGTGTTTGTACCCCCATAATATTCTGAAATTTTTTTTAAAAGTTGTAAAATAAAACATTTCCCTCTTTTAAAAAAATAAATAAAATAAAAAGAAGGTTCTCTGAGGGTGCAGTAGGCCCCGGGCCGGGGCTTGGACTAAAGCCTTTTTCAGTGCCTGAGCAGCCCATTTTTGTTCAGGTCCCCATACTAGAGGTTCCTTTTTGGTGTTTCCTTTTAGGCTTTTATAAAAAGGGTCTTAGCCAGAAGCCCATAATTAGGTATCCAAATTCGGCAGAACCCCGTAAGTCCAAGAAAAGGGCACAAAAGGGGCCGAGTGGTGAGTTCAGAAAGGCAAACTATAGCCTGGATGCGCTCCAGGGACAGCTCTCATTTTCTTAGGGTGAGAACAAACCCCAGGTAGGTTGCCTTAGACTGAACCAGTTAGGCTTTGGGACAGGACACCCTGTACCCCCATCAGCCAGGAATTGCAGAACTTGAATTGCATGTTCCCACGCCTCCTCTAAGCTTGGGAAGCAGATCAGTAGGTCATTGACATATTGATGCACCACACCCTGGTGAAGTTGGAGGTCATCTAGGTCTTTCCCCAAGGCTTGGCCAAGAGATGAGGGCTGCTACAGAACCCTTGTGGCAACACTGTCCAGATTAACTGGTAAGGTGTGCCATATAGGGGCGTCCATTCAAAAGCAAATAAATTTTGGAGTCAGGGTGGAGATGGATGCAAAAGAAAGCATCCTTTAGGTCCAGTACACTGTAATGAGTAGTCTCCGGGGGAATGTTACCCAGTAACGTATAAGGATTGGGCACTGCAGGGTACAAAGGCACCACTGCCTCATTGACTGCCCTTAAGTATTGCACCAATCAGTAAGTACCGTCCCTTTTCTGGACACGTAAAATAGGGGTGTTACAAGGAGAGCAAGTCAGAATAAGTAGACCCAAAACTAGGGATTTTCTTATAAGGGGCTCAAGACCTGCCCGGGCCTCGGGTTGCAAAGGATACTGCTTTTTGGGTTTTTTTTTTTAAAGGATACTATTTAACACAGGAATATCCCTGCTGTGGTTTGAGATGGACTAAAACTGGCTGAGCCATTTTGGCATGGCCCTGGGAACTGACATCCCAAACTACCGCAGGGATATCTGCCTTCCAGTCTTGCTGACTTTGGCCCGAGACCTCTGAATCTGTTAAGAGACCTATGAGGCTGGGTTCCTCCTCAAGGTAGAAAGAAACCCCTGCTTGCAATTTAGAAAGCAAGTCACATCCTAGCAGGTTGATAGGACAAGTAGAAATTACTAAAAATGAACATTCAATGATCACGACCTCCCACAAACAAAGCAAAGGGAGAGTAGAGAATCGTTTGGTAGGGACCCTGGAGACTCTGGTGACGATATGGGATTGAGTGCTCAGTTTTCTGAAGTAGGTAAGGACAGAGTAGGCAGCTCCAGTATAAAGAAGAAAATTTACTGGCCTTCCTGCCACCAGGAGGGTTACCCTTGGCTCCAGTCTAGTGAGCGTTATATGCCAGAGGGCTGATGGGAGTGGGCTCCTTCATTGTTGTACCATGATCTGGTCTGGAAACTGACTCTCCTTCTGGTATGATCTCACAGGACAGAGTGCAGCCCGGTGACCTGTTTGATGGCACCAATGACAAGGGGCCTTGGGTGGCCTATCCTTATTGAGGCAATTCTTAGCCCAGTGCCCTTCCCATTGGCAGATGCAACACCAAAATTCCCTTCCTTTGGTGGGGGCTTTGGCCATTGGTCTGAATGTGGGTGCCAATGGTGCCATTAACTCAGCATGCCTAACCTCCTTCCTCCATTCCTCTTCCTGAGCCTGAGACTCAAGCTCAGAGGTTCTGTTACAGAAAACAGAAATATTGGCAGCCACCATATCATCCAGGATGGTGACAGGGTCCTGGACAAGCTTCTGGAGTTTTCTCCTAATATCTGGTGATGCTTGGGTCAAGAACTTATCTTTTAATATTACCTGTCCCTCATAGGACTTAAAGATCAAGAGTGGCATACTTCTCTATTGCCTTCTGGAGCTGATCCAGGAAGGGTATAGGGTTTTCCTTGGGCCCCTGGGTTATAGCAGAGACCTCAGAATAATTGACTGCCTTCTGCCTGGCAGCCTTGAGGCCAGGCTGGACACATACTAAAAAATATTCTCTCTCCTACCTTTCTTCTGAGGAACTATTATTCCACCCTGGGTAATTCGTGGGCACCGCTGTTTCACCCACTGGATATCTAGGATCTGAAAGATGTAAGCCAGTGGCAATTTTTTGTGCCTCTGTTAACACTCTGGATTTCTCAAAATTGTTTAAAGTCTGGCTTAGAATATCATGTACATCTTTCCAAGCCAAGTCATAGGCTAAACACAAATAATGGAATGTCTCTACATACTTATCAGGGTGATCAGTGTAGCTCCCCAGATCCTGTTTTATTTGTTTTAACTCTACTGAAGGGCTTATGGACCAGAGTTGGTCTGGACTCCCCTGCTGCTTCCACCAAGGGTAAGAACTGAGCTACCTTTCCCCTGGTGGAGGTAGAGATGGCACCATCTCCCCCTTTGTAGGGACCCCTTCAGGCCTCCATAGGGGTGGGGGCAGCTCAGAACAGGTGGGAACGGGAGGAGGATCTCTTAACATCATAATCTTACTTGACTTGGAACACTCCCTGCATCACTGAGGATTTTCCCATAAATAAAAGAAAGCCTGTACATATGGTATTTCAGCCCATTTTCCTTCTCTTTTACAGAAAAGATCCAATTGTTAGATGGAGTGATTTAGAGTCCTGTGTGGTGGCCACTGTTCTCCACTATCCAGCTTGTACTGTGGCCAGGTGGTCATGCAGAAGATTAATTTTTTTTTCTTTAGAGTGTCTGGATCAAACTTGTCCCAGTTTGAAAGAATGCACCCCAAGGGGTGTTAGGAGGGGGTTTTGATCCCTGTGCACCCATCTAGAAAGTAAGGAGGAAAGGGGGGGAGAAGGGAAAGACTTTGCCAGCTGGGGTCTGTTAGAGCTGGGTATCTCAGATAACACCTGGGCCATCTGGCTGAGGAACAAAGAAGGGAAAGGGGAAAGGCTATACCCTCTGGGGTCTGTTAGAGCTGGGCATCCCCAGGTAATGACCTGGGCCATTCAGCCAAAGTATTGGTCCAGACATCTCCTTTCTGATTTGTAGGAAGAGGGGCTGTGCATGATCTCACAAACCTAAAAGCCTCTCATTTTTCCTTTTAAGCACTGGGACAATGATATCTGTTGGTATGACAACCTGGTCATTTCTACTAGCACTGGCAATTGGGTGGCCAGCCACAATAAGGAAGGCACCTGCTAAACAGAGTTATCCAAGTCAGAATGTTTTCATGGAAAAAGACAAGCTGATTTACCTAGACAGAGAAATCTGAGTCAAGGCACCAAAATGTCAGGGTGGCAGTCTGCTCTTGGTTCTTAGTGTGCTCTTGGCCAAAGAATGACCAGACACACCAAAGTGTCAGGTCCAGCCTCATGGTGGACTGTTATCCTAGTTCTTTGGTTCCTTGCTTGGAAAAAAATCACAAGCAGGGCTGGTGTGATGGGGTTGCCACAAGCAGGAAGCAGTTTCCCACAAGTAGCTTTTTGTTATAAAACAAAACAGGTCTGTCTCCGAGAGTGGAGAGAGACAGACTGACTCACTGACTTACTGACTGACTCTCTCTGGGAATTCTTGAGTTGTTTCTTTTTATTGGCCTGTTCGGGGGGAAGGGCTTTTGGGAGGTGTGGGATGTTACCATATGATTGACAGGTGTTCTCAAGGTTGTATCAGTGTATGTGAGCTCCTTCTTTAAAAGCCCTACCTAGGGGGTATGAACCACAATGTAGATTTAAGCTAATGACATAATTAGCCTTAGGTTACTCTAGGTCACTTTCCAAATCCTATTGTACCTAGGCTGGGGAATTTCCCAGATTGATAAAGTGTTCCCTCCTTCCCCAGGTGTAACAGTTGCTCAGGATAGGCTTAAGGGTGGAACAACACCAAAATAGAGTTCCCACCCTTATCCTTCTTATCCCACCCTTATCCTTCTTCCCAGGTGGGGCAATTGCTTGAGGCAACACCAGACCGTGCACCCTGTCCCTAGAAGAGCCGGAGATCCTAGCCATCTACCTAACAGAATAATTTTAAAAATTTTAAAATTTGAATGCCTTTACAGTTAATAACAATCATAATCACTCCCTATTGACCTATGTCAGGCCAATTCGAAGTGTAAAGAGATGTGGCCAGCTGTCAAGAGTTCTACTGTCAATCAGCTATATATGTGCCTCCATGCACTTCCATGCCTGCACATATGTATCCTCATTGGTATGCATAAAACCTGTCATCTAGTACTACATTAGTCTTTGTCATCCACATGCAATGGCATTAAAATCAAATGGGGTCCCACAAGCTTGTATATTGTCTTCCCACTAGATTACTAGTGCAATCATGCAATCATGCATGTGCAAGGGTGCAGAAAGAAAATATATGTGTAAGTGGACACACATCTGCTGGCTTGGTTGTTGGAATAGAATTGGCATGACTCTACTGGTTACTCATACATGTAGGTGCTCAAGATAGGACTGTCTCATGCCTGGCTAGCCCAACCTCCAGAGGTTAGGCTCCTAGACAGAGGATTCCTACCAGTCTGCTCAAACATAATCTTTCCACATCACACTTCTCAGATCCTGAATGCGGGAAGCCTCGTCCTACTTCTGGGTTTCACAAGAACTCAGCTCTCAGTACCAGGATCCCAACAGCTTCCTTTGGTTTTTATGCCAGTCACCTTAAGTCTTATAGGCTCTTTCTAAGAAGAGGAAGATTGCATTTCTGAGAAAACTTACTCTGTCTTTTAAGGCCCAGACATTATCCTTTTCATCATGTGCTTTCTCTCCTTCCTCTGCTCTCATGAGTGATGATCTCTCTTTTTAGTTCTTTTCCCTAGTCATTGGACCCAAACATGCATTTAAGTGAGTACAAAACACATAATCACATCTGCCTTATTTGGACAATTTTCTGTTAGAAAATAGATAAGACTAATAATACTCAGAGAAGCCAGATTAGCAGGGAGGAGGACCCCATGCTGCACTCTTTGGTGAGTCCTCACAAGCTTTTTATTCTCCTGTGCTTCTCACAGTTAGAACTAGGAAGGTATGGCACCTATGATCTCTTGACCTAAAGGCAAGAGACAAAAGGGAAGGAGCCTGCCTTCTTGGGGGAAGGGGAGATGATACCTAAACTGGTGATGGTAGAACTTGTGTAGCAATTGATTCAGATTATTAACCATAATTTACACACTCATAGACATTCAGAAGGTCCAAAAGTGGGGTAGACATCAACCCCTTCATCCAAAGAAAAAACTCCTAGAGAAAACTCTTAATCAAGAAAAAACTGTTAGTCTTACATGAAGACTAAGAGTCAAAAAAAATAGGCAGAGAGAAAAAGCCAGAAGAGAAACAGGAAAAAAGACACTCATAGATAAGAAAGAGGGAGAAAGATGTAGACAGACACATAGAAGAACCAGATAACAGAGAAACAGAAAAGCAGAAAAAACAACAGACTTACAGTATTATAGGACAGAGAAAGAAGGCATAGAGAAAGGAAAAAGGAGTTATTAGTTATTTTACTCAGGCAAATGGAAGAAAAGAGAAGACAGATGTGTGCATATACACGTAGAAGGAAAGGGCAACAAACGTATATTACACAATCACAACATAACATGTCAGAGCTGGAAGATTGATCCAATTCTCTCTTTTCACAGATGAACAAACTGAGGTACAGTGAGGTGATGTGTTTACTCAAGATCACACAGTTTGAGACAGCTGAGATTACAAATTAGATTTATCTGTTACATTATGCTGCCTCTGTGAATGCTGACAAAATATGTAGATGATTGAAAATTTTTATCTTACTTAATCATTTATATTAACTTATAATCAGGAGCAGCCCTTAAGGGACAAGTTGTGAAATTTATCCATTCATTAATTCAACCATCAAACAATTACTGAATTCATAAGTATGAGGTACTGTGCCAGGCTCTATGAAGTATGCCCTAAGAATGAGTCGTGGGTCATGTTCTCATGAAAAAGATAAACCTATGGAGAAGCCAGACAAACTTATATATTATATTTCCAGATTATAGGTAAAATAGGATGTGAAATAAGATATTCACACTACAGGCTGGGAGATGAGAGGATAAAGAAACCACTTCCAACTGTAGCTTCCTCAGCACAATTCACAATTGCAAAGATGTGGAAACAACCCAGGTGCCCATCAACACACGAGTGGATTAATAAAATGTGGTATATGTATACCATGGAGTATTACTCAGCAATAAAAAACAATGGTGAATTAACACATCTGGTATTATCCTGGTTGGAGCTAGAGCCCATTCTTCGAAGCGAAGTGTCACAAGAATGGAAAAACAAGCACCACCGGTACTCACCATCAAATTGGTACTAACTGATCAACACTTACATCACACATGGCAATAATATTCATCAGGGGGCGGGCAGGCGGGAGGGGGGTGGAGGGGATGGGAAAACTCTCACTGAATGGATGCGGGGAGCACAGTTTGGGGGATGACCACGATTGTAGCTCTGACACAGGCAGTGCATGGGCAATATATATAGCCAAAGTGTTGTACCCCCATAATATTCTGAAATTTAAAAATAAAAATAAAAACAAAAACAAAAAAAAAATGTAGCTTCCTAAATAATGTGGTATTCTGGTGAGACTTCAAGAATACAGATGATTTAAAGATGTTCTAATTTGCCTAATGGCATTCCAAGCAGATGGAATATTTGGAACAAAGACTTGATAGCAAAAAAATGTAAGAAAATAGAAGGTATGTTTGGGACACAGTAAATAGCACAGTTTCCTATAGTATAGGTCATGTATCTTGGCATAAGAGGACATAAGAGAAGAAATGTATCACATTATAAAAGACTTTAAATGTATACCTGAGAATTTTGAACTTAATTAAGAGATTAATGGGGATCCATTGACGGTGATTGAACAAGGATGTGACATGATCAGAATTACTCAAAATGTATTCAGGAAGACTACTCTTATCGATTGGATTAGTGGAAAAAGATACTAGGGGCAGACATACTAGTTGGAAAAAAGTTTCAAAAGTCAAGATATGAGGTGCTTATGAGGTCTGAACTAGAGTTAATTACAGTAGGAATTATAAGGAACAGACATTGTAAAAAATATTATAGTATTAGAACTGAAAAGATTGGATGAGAGACCAACCATGTTTTGCCTTAAAACTCAGAAGGTATATTCCTGATAATACTCACAAGAAGTATTTTCTCATAGGAAGGTGGTTTTAATTCCTACTCTACCACCATCCTTCACAGTTCATACCCTTGGCAACTATCACCACCTAGTGATTTTTCTATACTTGAGCCCAGATATAGAGATGTACTTTCTAACATATGGATCCACACTTGTATATGCTGCAGTTCAGAAAAGAGTACCCCAAAATGAAGGCTTCAGAAGCAGCCTCAGGAGAAAATGTTTTATCTCTGACCTTCTGTCCTCCTGTCTCTCAGTCCCATTCTCCCCTGAGGCAAGCCATAGAAACAAGAATCCCTCTTCCCCAAGGTGGGCCATAAAAGCCAGAACCCCTTTTCCTGAAAGCCAGCCATAAAACCTAAAATTATTCCTTGTGAAAACTGGTCATAAAGAAATTATCTGACTTACCTTGTTTGACTGCAGGTCATAAGACCCCTATTCCAGTGAGGGCCCTGACCCACACCCAGAAGGAAGGAATGCATCCTCAGAGAAGCCAAGAAGAACCTAGACAGACAGACCTTGCTGGGTGTCCCCACTTAGTCTATTGGCATGAAATCATACTCTTTTGTCCAATCATATTTCTCCATGGCTGTCCATGCTTCGTTGAACCTAAGCATACAAATGGACAATTTCCCCCATATCTTTGGGTCTTCATTCTGAAGGCTCCCGTGTATACACAGTAAATAATTTATATGCCTTTTCTCCTATTAATCAATCTGCCTCATGTCAGTGATATTTCAGCAAACCTTTAGGGGGCCAAGGGCCCTGGTCCCTGTGGTTTGGCATAGTCAGCAGGATCAAGAAAGCTGCTCTGCTCTTCTGGAAGCCATAGTGAAGAGAACTCAGGGACCTGATCTGGCTAAAAGGGTAAGAATCTCTTACCAGCCAGCTTCCTGGTCGGTATCAGTATCGCTCGCTCGCGCTCTCTCTCTCTCTCTCTCTGCTATCTGGTTGAGCAGACAGTATAAATCACTGTTTATCTCCTTTGCAATGGTTTGATTAATGGGAGAAAAAGGATTTTTGTGACTAGTTTTGGGTTGTAATGGTTCTGTTGTACTTTTGGTACTTTGTGGTATGAATTCATATTGTTTGATCCCCTTCTTCTCAGAAATGGCCTTTGTTTTATGTGTTGTTCATAAAGAGGGACACTGGATAATGTTCCCTCTCATCTTGTTTTATGTTATTGAGAGCTTGATTTATGACCAAGTGGAAACACCCTCTCTTGTTCTCTACCATTCATGGAATGTGATTTTCAGGTCATATCAGGTGGTCAGTGTGAAAATGGCTGGGAATCTGAGATTTTTTTTTTGTTCCAAATGTGCCAACCTCTTGATGGTGTTTGTCATATGAAGTCCCATTCATAAGGGGCTTTTGTTGTCTCAACCCTTGTCGCCTAATTAGTATTGGGAAAGTCTAATCCCAGGAGGGCCTATCTCATGTCACAGATTAACTGGTCTGTGACTGGTGGCTTCCCCAAAATTTGTGGGCTACCAGAGGCAAACACTATCCTTCACTCTCTGTGGCAACAAAAATCTTTTGCTGCCTTAGCCTATTTTTGGGAGAATGGGGGGATCTTTGGGATTGCTTCTTTGAGGAAGATATTGAATCACTTTGGAATAGGTATGCCAGTGAAAATTAATGGCCAAAAATGTCGATTCTATAAATTAGATTCTTAAAAAAAGATTTTATAGATTTTACAGATTTCTTTCTCTAAGCAATTGCCTTATTTGTATTTATGGGAAGATCAAATTGAAAAACAGGACATGTAATAGTGTCATGGCTAGCCTAAAAATTTTCAACAAAATTAAAGAGCAAAGATCTGACCTAATACAAAGTTAAAGTTTATACACTCAATCTGCCCCTGCAGGAATAGCAACAAACACCAGTTTTCCTTGTGGCCTAATGGTTAAAATTCTGTGCTTTCACTCTCACAGCTTGAGTTCAATTCCTGGTCAAGAAATGAGTCTGTTCTGTTTGATATTTGCATGACTTTTGCCATTTATCAATCCTTTTCCCTTACATGGACAATTTTTGATTTCCTGTCTTTTTTCATTTGTGGGGGACACACAAGGCTTTTGGGTCTTTGTGTGTAGACAGTCATCTGAGAAACTGAGACTCTAACAAATATGACCAGACAAAAATGTGAGTTGTACTCCATTTGCAGCTAGAGAAACTTTCATTTTTTTGAGCTGTCTTTGGGGCAGTTCTATATCTTGTAACAACTGCTGTCTACTTCTTTGGGGACACCTTATGCATCCTTGGTTAAGTAATAACTTTAGGTAAGCTTATCTTAAAACGCACCTTTGATTTAAAGAAAAAAAAAAGTTCAAAAGCCAGAAATATCAGCTATTTGTCCCAGCTAAAATTTGATAATAAGAGATTTGAAAAGGATTTTTTAAAGAGCTCTATAGTGTAAAGTCAACCTAATTAAAACTAATATTTAGGCTGTGTGTGTGTGTACACATATACTGTTTTAAGGCCTCTGTTCTCTGTCTGTAATAATTTGTCAATCTACTAAATTGCTCTTTCCTTAAACCCCTGCTAAACATATGCACTCCCATTGTCTGTTTCTCCATTTGCTTCTATCTGGCTCTCCTTTCTTTTGCCACCCTTGATGCCACATGATTGGACCTAAAATTGTTTTTCTAACAGTCTGGGATTTCTTACGGAAAACAAAAAACTTGCCACACATTCCTTTTTGGGGGAGAAACTTCTGTTTTTCCTCATGGAACCCCAAGATTTATAAGTGGACAGATTCCTCTCAAAATCTAAAACTCTTTGATTTCTTTGGACTTTAGATACACACACGTGTACATGTGAATGTTGTATGTTGTGTCTATATTTATGTATATACATATGTTTATATATTGTCTACACATGGTACCAAGTTACCTTAAAAATAAATGAGTACCATAAATTAAATAACTAGCCCAAATACTTTTCAAGTTCACATGACTTTAGTAAAATAAAATAAAAAGTCTTCAAAATTTAATTTAGACATTTTGAGTCCACTGGTCAGGGAGATTTAGGCAATTTCTGCTAGATGTTTTAAGGTCATAAAATTGTTGTTTCTGAAATACTTTTGATACTTGCTTAACTTGTCTGTAAGCTTATGTCTTTGAATTTAAACCCTTAGGCCATTGGGAGGCCTAGGGACAACACTATCTTGTCTTTTCTGGCCCAGCTGTGCCTCGTGTCCATACTAGAAAAGATGAAATTCTCCAGACATTGTCCTTTGTCCTGGGTTCTATATCTGATACATAATTAAAATTACTTACTTCCTCGATTTTTCACTGAAAAATAAGTTACTAACACTTAATATTATAATTGACATATATAATTAAAACTACTAGATAGAAGAGAAACAATTCTATATATAAAATATATAAGAAAAATAGATTTTTTCAGTAAAAAGGTTATAAGAAGTCATACAAATATGGGTTTTTGTTAACAAGAAAATAATTTTGCCTAGCTTAGGGGTTTTAAGGATTGTTTTAAATTAAAGGAATAAAGAAATGATGGATAAAACTAAATGGATATGGAAAGTTGGGGGGAAATAATGGAACTATTGTAAAAGGTTATAAAGGTTTATGGAAATCTTAACTTGTGATCAAACTGATTAAAATCAGATGGATTTGTTTATAATATTTTATTAAAATTAGCTTTAACATTAATAATACACTAATGATAAAATTTGGTTTTCTCTTTTGAGCAAGATCTCTGTGTAATATTAATAAGCAATAGTGACAGATTTTTGTTTACCTTTTGAGTAAACTACAAAAAAAGGAGAGGGGGGAGAAAGAGACAAATTCAGTTTGCTTGCTTATTAGTTTGTCTTTCATTTTGTCTTAGGTCTTATGATTGGGAAACTGAGTTTCTTCTCTATCAAAGGATAAAGGTTTTTGCTTTTTGAAATCTTTGAATTATCACTTTGGCTAAATGAATACTATTGTTTTACAGTGACCTGTGATCCTATTTTGAACAAGTGTTTTAACCTTTGATATTTGACAAAATAACCTTTGATATTTGACAAGATTTCCAAAATCAAAATTTACATATTAGGCTTATTTGGTATGTTAAAATTATATGGGAAGCATTGTCAAACATGAAACAGTGTTTAAGTTTCTTTGAGTTATATTTTTAAAAACGTGTTATTAATACCTGTTCCAAAATTGTATGAGATTCCTAAAATTCTGATGTCTTGGCATATGTTTTCAGTAATAATTATGGTTATTATGATAAATTATTATATGCCACAGACATAACCAAATTTTCTTGTCAGTTGCATCTTTAATCATGGCAATTCAAGACTTTTGTCATCCACAGATTATTTTTATTTTATTTTGATTCTTCTCAAAAAGTGGTTTATAATCTGCTACAGTACAAAATTTGCTTTTTCTTTAAGGAAAGTCATGGAAAGGACTATGATAAGTACTCTTGAATACTGGTTTCTGATAACTTTGAAGATCATACCATTGGACTAAAAAGAGAAAAATCTTCCAGGACTCTAATTAAAAAGCTGATATGTTCATGATGGTTGCTAACCCAACCTCAAACAGAACAAAAGTTAATTACATGGGATTGAACTAATAGAGGACAGAAACAATTTTTTTTCATTATATTTTTGGGGTTTTTTAAAATAATATTTTTTGAAACATTGCTGATTCTTTTGTTTTTTGTTCCAGAGTCAAGAAAATTCCTTTTTTAAACTATTTATAGCTTACAACAAATTGTTAAAACATAGTTTTGTGAGCAAAATCTGAAGCATTTATCTTTTTCTTTATGTGATTTCTCCAGAATTTGGAAACTCTTTGGGTCTAAATATTCTTAATTTATGGCACTATAGTTATTTGCATAAGTTCAATAAAGAATATGTTTTCTTTTGTAACAGGACACAATTGGAGACACTAGTTATTTTACCAAGGCTTTGACTGGAATGGCATAGTTTTAGATATGCCTGGACTGCTTTGAGAAATTGAGATTGACTTTATAGAGCCAATAAAAATCTCTGTGGGAAGACTGGCCTGGTACCCTGTCTTTTACAGGGTTCCTGACCTGTGGTAGGTAAAGTATGTCACTTTCTGACAGGCCCAGGAACCTCAAGTTATTTTGGGACCTCAAGAAGAGAGGAATTCACCCAATTCATACAGATATTTACTGACAGTCTGATGGCAAAACCTTGCCTTGGCTAGGCTTTTAAATCTCTAATCTGAGATTCTTTATAGAAAATTCAAGCAAACTCAATTTAAAAAGAGCCTGTATGGCCAATAATTATTCTTGCAGCACTTTATGCAAATAATCAGGCCAAATATAATAAGACTAAAACTTATTTTGCAAATAAATAGGTCCTACTATGATTTGTCTTTGGGTAGAAATGGGGGTCTGGAGAGAGGAAAATTGTGTTTCTGAAGAAACTATAGTATATCTGTTATTAGATTCTACCCTTGTCCATTATTTTTGAGTTTTTATTATTTGCCTACAGTTTGGACTGGATCCTGAATTCTTCCCTGGCTACAAGTCTGCAAACTAACATTTTTCAAGTTTTTCTACCATTTTTCTGACTTGGAATCACTGACTTGGACTGAAAATAAAACTGTGCTTTTCTTATAGCCCTGGAAACTGAAGCTGGACAGCTTAGACTTCAGGAGAAATAACAGCAAGCCCTCATGCCTGCTAATAAGTATACTTCTCAGAAATTTCACTTAAACACCTGATTCAAACTACAGTCCAGAAAAATCTGTCATGTTGCCACTGAAATCTGAGGTTATTCTTCAGAAACTCCAGAAAAAAACTTGTCTATAGACTGCTGCAGACATTAACGTTTGTTTTTCTTCTGTTTTTATTAGAAATGCTTCTTATTAGAAATCTGTTTGCTTGTATCATGTATAGAGGCCTAGCCCATCTACAATGCCACCTCCTGGAATGGAACACAACTGTTAACTGTTTAACTGGACTGGACTATTCTCAGGACTGAGAGACTGGCTGAATAGCTTATAAGACAATCCACCGACCCAATTTCTGGACTGTGAAACTTCTTGTGGAAGTTTCATACTGGGGAATGGTGAGGTTCAGAAAAGAGTACCCCAAAATGAAGGCTTCAGAAGCAGCCTCAGAAGAAAAAGTTTATCTCTTGCTTTCTCCTGTCCTCCTGTCTCTCAGTCCCATTCTCCCCTGAGGCAAGCCATAGAAACAAGAATCCCTCTTCCCCAAGGTGGGCCATAAAAGCCAGAACCCCTTTTCCGGAAAGCCAGCCATAAAACCTAAAATTATTCCTTGTGAAAACTGGTCATAAAGAAATTATCTGACTTACCTTGTTTGACTGCAGGTCATAAGACCCCTATTCCAGTGAGGGCCCTGACCCACACCCAGAAGGAAGGAATGCATCCTCAGAGAAGCCAAGAAGAACCTAGACAGACAGACCTTGCTGGGTGTCCCCACTTAGTCTATTGGCATGAAATCATACTCTTTTGTCCAATCATATTTCTCCATGGCTGTCCATGCTTCGTTGAACCTAAGCATACAAATGGACAATTTCCCCCATATCTTTGGGTCTTCATTCTGAAGGCTCCCGTGTATACACAGTAAATAATTTATATGCCTTTTCTCCTATTAATCAATCTGCCTCATGCCTATGATTTTTCAGCAAACCTTGGTCCCTACAATACATGGAGATATATTTATCTTCCAGGAGTTATACATTTATTCATTCATTCAATTAATATTTATTTGGTGCCTACTCTGACAGGCACTGGGTATATAGCTCTGGGCATATACCATGGAGAAAGGTGTTAGCGCCTTGCTACTAACCTAAGTATTTTGGAGATATTATAGATGGAGGTATCCCCATTTATATTCATAAGGAGGCCTAGTGCCTTTGTCTATGGCCCCAATGCTGAGAACACAACTTTTGCTGTTCTTCTCCCACTTTTGCTCAGAGAGAAGGTCTGACATTACTCACATTTTCTGTCCACTGTTGTAGGTGGAGGGGACTCCTAAATATGAATTATGATACTCAGAGTCGAATTCCATCTCTGCCAGTGGCTTAATTCATAATCTTGGGTAGGTCATGTAAATTTTCTGGGCATAGTAAAGATTCTTTAAGTAACAGGAGAAAACTCTTTGGAACAAGTCATTAATTTATTAAGTAACATAGGAGAGAAAGCTCTTTGAAATAAGTCATTAATACAAGTTAGAAGCATTTTCATCTCAATGTACTTATTAAGAGTTCATCTGTGTATATAATATTAATGTGCCACATATGGTTGAAAGGATTTTCTCTTTGCATTATCTCTATGTACTGATGTCAAACCTCTGGTCACTTTGAAGAGATAGAGCTGTTAATAGCAGTACAGGATTATGGAAGGCCATTCTCTAAATTCTTACCTTGGATGGACCCAAGAGACCCTGATCAATATTGCTTGTCTGTGTCTACATTATATTTCTCTTAGTCCAAGCTACATAAATTTCCATTCCAGCTGAGCTCCCAAACCCTCTGGTTAAAGCAGTTGACCAGCAGAGTGGGGGAATGGAAATAGGAGGAACCTAGATGTGCCAGCTTGAGAAATGTAGTGACAGAGAATCTAATCTGTCTAATCTGATTTTTAAGTCATCAGTGGGGTCCAAGAGTAGGGAGCTATGTTGGGGTTTGAATGTTATATGCTCAACAGTCTAAACTTCACACCAGGTCCCCCCCACCCCCACCATTGGCTGCCTGCCTTTCTGGACATAGTTTATTTTTGGCATTCCCAGTTTAGAGGATGCACCTTGAGATAGGAGGGGCCAATATCAATTTTAATAACAGAAAGGTAAATATAAAGCTACTTTTCATTCTGCTTTTCTCCAAATAACCAAGTGTGCTTAATCAAAAACCTATGACACCACTTAGCTTGAGCACCTAGGAACTAGTTTTCAGGCCTATTTCTTCTTACCCCTGCTAAGCAAACATTAAACCCACTTAGAATCATAGGGATTTAGAACATGAGAGTACAAAGAGATTCTTAGAGGCCTAGTTCAATCTCCTTTATGACAAAGATAGGAACAGTGAGACTGAGCAGGGAGGATGTTATTACCCATTATGACAATGTGATATGGTGGGAAATCCATGATTTGAATGAACCAAGACCTCCTGACTACCATTCCAGTGCTCTGAATATTTTACCACCCTGCCTAATTTTCAGTGCCATTTTCCATTGTGCTAATTTGCTGTTATGAGTTTACATCAGAGTAACCAAGTTCCCATCAAATCTCTGACCAAAGGATGTTCAGAATGGCCAAAGGTACGTACAAGCTGTAAGAAGTGGGGTGTAACCCTGGGGTAGGTATTTGCCTCTTTTTTGCAGGAATTTATATACAGCATCCCTCTTTAGTTCCTGCATACAGAGTTCAGTCCTATTTGGGGATGAAGGTAGATAAAAAGTGGAGGTGGGAGGCTGAGTGCTGAGTCCAGAGGACATCAACCTAATTTAGCTTTTGGCTTATTTGTTTTCTCTGCATTGGAAAAAGTAACATCAAGGCAGACAGCCACCTTCCCTAGCATCTTAGGGTCCTCTGCAGGACAACCGTTCCTGCCTCCACCCATGGAAACCACAGTGAGTACCTCTATGGGGAAACCCCCCTGAGGGCATCTTAAGACAAACTGCTCAGATGTGGACCACAGGGCCAGACCGCCCTATTGAAGTGAGTGGGTTGGGGGGCCACTGCTCTTGTTCAACCTTCATGCCTGAGGCATTCCATTGCCATGGGAACCAGGGCCTATGCAAATTCAGTCCCAGCCTTCTCCAGTATGGTAATTCTCCAGCAGAGGTTGGGGGATGGGATGTGCTTACAGCCCCTTGCTCCTCTGTGCTCCTCCACACCCTCCCAGTAGGTATGGTGGCAAGGACTCTCTCTTGCCACCCGAGCCTGGAACTGCATCCTCTCCCCTATGTCTCTCCATCCCACTGTCTGAGCCGTCAGTAGGTGAAAGCGCCAAATGCCCACGGGCAGGAAGATCACAAACTGCTGCTCTCCTGCCGTCTCGGGAATGCACCCTCAGTGCTGAAAAGCAGGTATCTCAGCACAGAATACTCTAGCAGCTGCTATGGTGGGGGGAGGGGCTGTGGTCTCCCTGCACTGCTCTGGTGTCCAGGATGCTCCAGGTCCCACCCGCCTGTCTGAACCACCACCACTGCAGCTTTGCTCTGCAAGGCAGGGTCAGCTGGGAATGCACGCCCGCTGCAGGGAGACAAGTCTCTCAGCTCAAAGCGCTTTTGCAATTGCTATGGGGATGCTGGGGCCATGGCTACAAGCCAGCTTGAGCCAAAATTACTTTCTGGGATGCTAGGAATGGAGGAGGTATAGAGGAGGAGGCATCTAGGTGCAGGGATGCCAGCTCTCTGGTCCCTCGTAGCACTCCCCTGCTGAATGAGAGCCCTGTGTCCTGTTGCTGGCCTGAGGCAACCAGGTTGGGGAAGGGAAACCCCTTACCCTTTCGCTGGGCTCTGGGCCTCCCTGGATTTGGTTTGTGCTGCCGATTTCTCTTTTCTATCTCCCTCTCTCTCAGCTTCAGAGCTCCTCTTGGTGGGGTCCCCAGACTCCGTGGTCTGGCCCTGTGGTCCACATCTGAGCAGTGATCATTCTCCA
The DNA here is from genome assembly GCA_023783475.1 of Daubentonia madagascariensis. Lineage (NCBI taxonomy): Eukaryota > Metazoa > Chordata > Mammalia > Primates > Daubentoniidae > Daubentonia > Daubentonia madagascariensis. Next base: position 10,391 of record JAKFHU010001194.1, on the reverse strand, counting down.
CTCTCCTCAGTCAAACCCTCTACTCTTCTGCTGGGATGGTCTGACAAGCTGTGTATCTAGTTAGCCATCTTGGATCCCCCTTCAAAAGAAAAAAAGTTGAGGAAATAGTCTGCCAATATTTGAAAACTATTATCTGATTCAGCAAAGAAGTTTCTCACATCATTGATAAACAAGTGACATTCTGACATACAGCTTCATTTTTTTTCACTTTCATCTTACTCCTTAATATAAATGAAAATATCAACTACACTTGTTCATCAATTGCAACCATAAATTCTCTCTGATATAAGAGTTTGTCAAAAAACAATGAAAGCATTCTGTGAAAATCAATAGGCTACATAAAATTTATAGTAAGTATTGATTATTTTATATTATTATTTGTAAATTGTGTGCTACACATTCAATATTATCAGAAAAATTTATAATAAATATATGTACATAAGTAAAAAAATTAAAAATCCCAAACAAAAAACAGAACAGAAAATAACAAGTGTTGATAAGGATGTAGAGAAATTGGAAGTCTTGTTCACTGCTGGTAGGAATGTAAAATGATGTGGTGCTATGGAAAACAGTGTAGTGAATTCTTATAATTTTATGTTGCCTCCACATTCATTTTAAATATAAATTGGACTTTCTTATGCCAGAAGCAGGGTTTAGCCTCCCTTAACACCGTTTGCAGTTCTCTACCTCCTCTCAGTTCCTCAATATGGTTGATTTAGATATCTGCCTTATGCAACCACATCCCTATGGGTCAGCTCTATACAACCTACTTGACTCACCCACAGACCTCCACACTCTGCATAGAATGTGCAGATATGCCACAGTGACCATCTCAGTCACAGCATGCCTTCATGGAGCTTATGCCCGCTTGCTTTAAACACATCAATTAGAATTCTTCTTGGGAAACCTGCTTGAGTAACACCCTGGAGCTCAATAAGGGCCTTGGCCCTCAGGTCCCTCACACTCTCTCTCTTGCTCCTCACCCCCTGGTTGAGCATGCATGTCCAGGATGATTCCCCCCTTCCCATTGGCCCTGTGAGGTGTGTTGCTCTCTTCCTTCTAGGATCTGTAAGTAATAAAAATTTCTGTTATTTCATGTGGTTATTTTGTGCCGCCTCTTCTGTGTTGCACCTGACCAACACACCTTAACCTAACTTTCCTCCTGATCAACGCTCTCCTAGAGAGTGGCCATCTTGGTAGGAATAAACTGGACCCAAGTCAGACAAGGGCCACAGTAAATAAGTTTCCTGTCAGAGGAACACTTGGTCACAGGGCAGATACTTAGATATTAGGCTGTCCTCGAGGATAAAGAAGTATCCCATGAAAGGTACACTGTAAACATCCAAGACAACCTCCCTTGGAGCCCCATCAGGGAAAGGGTAGAATTTACGGCCACTCTCCAGAGACCTCAAGACCAAATTAGAGGAAAATACAGCAACTGGTGCATTGAGCAGGGTGTGTGGTGATGACCATGAAGGATAAAACAAAATGCCTTTAGACTGCTTTTGGCTTACTAACTGGCCCTCTCACCTGGCTAACACCATTTGGGAAGGCTCCATGGCTTGCCAATTTGTGTCTGTGCTGCTCTGTACTTCTGCCTGTCATCTTTATCCAGTGCTGCCAAAACTCCCCTCTAAATTGGGTGGGTCCTAGAAAGTCTGAGTTCTCCTCGGGACCAACCAATTGTCAGCCTTAGTATGGCAAGAGGGGCAACCATGGTTGCTATTGCTCCCCTGAATGGGAACTACTAGTCAGAGTTAAATTAACAATATTTTGAAGGCCTCACCCGGACTTGAATGGCTAACTACTAAGAGGCAAAAGGGTGTAACTTCCGCCAAGGGGCTGTCAGGTAGATACTGGGCCAGTGTAAGGCTTAGCAGATTGCAAGAGGGAGACTTGTACTCTGACTACCCACTGAGTTGGTGAGGCAGTATCTGAGGCTAGACTTCCCAGCCTAACAAGAGGGGTGCCCACTTCACTGGGGAGATAACAGCACCTCACTGGCAACAATGGTGCTGGGAGCTGTGATCCCTGTGTTGCTGCCTTCTCTTGCTTCTGTTGCTCTTCATCTCCTGACTTTATTGATCTAACCCCTGGTGTGTGGTGGCAAAGGATTTAATAACTCAAATTTAAAAGGCTAGAACATCTCTTTGCCAACCCTCCCAAGATCCCTGAGCAGGTTATTAAAGAGATTTTAAACACCTGTCTAATCCTCCTGAGCTCTTCTGAGCGCTCAGGAGGGCCTTGGGGCCTTGCCAAATGATCCTGCCACCATTACACCAGTGGAGGCTGATCCAAACCCAGATGAGATTGATTGAAATGCACCAGAAAGCAAGACAGTTGCCTACAAATGGGGCCAGTGGGAACTACAAATGGAGGCTACCGCTTACAATAGGAACCACTTGGAACCACCAGGAGCTTGTTAGGTAAACATCCAAAAAGAGAGAAAAAAAAATTAGCCACCTAGAAATACAAGTCATTCTGAAGATTTTATTTTAAAGGAAATAAAGGATGGGGGCTGATTATCCTGCAGTCAGGGGATGGTCCCAGGGAAAGGTTACTGCCTAGAGACATCAGGTCCCTTCTTCCTCCCCCTTTTCCTCTTATCAACTAGAAACAGAAACTAGGAACTGCAACTTCAGGCAGCTAAGCCTAAAACAAAACAACAACCAAAAAAAAAAAAAAAAAAAGAAAAAAGACTGCTGCTTTAGGCAGCTACAAGTCCAAGAAAAAGACAGAAGATGAACTTTAAAAAGTACTGAGCAAACAATAGGTCTAGCAGGAACAGTGCTAGCCCTAGATTATTTATTGATTTATAAAAGAACTCCTAGATAAAAGGGGATAAAATAAGTGGCAAATAATAAACTATATATACATATAATTAAATATAAATATATATAAATTATGCATATGTATATATAATATATAACTGAATTAAAACAAATTTCCATAATTTGATTCAATTGGAAATTCAAAATTTATATACTAATTTGTATACAAAGAAGTTATATAACAAAAAGGTTTAAAAAGGGCACTGATTGGCTTTTGTGCCTCTACAATATAGATTATAACAACTTTAACAATTACCAAAAAGCACCAACTGACAAAAATTCATGAGATTAATCAATACTGGGGATCAAATTATAGTTATACCTGGCCATCCCACTAACTTTAAACATTGTGCTCCCTATAATCTTGAAAAGGTAACTAAATATAACAGAGAAAACATAGATATGCCTAACTTTGTTGTCTTGCCTAAATTTCCCACAGTCATAGTATCCAATGCTATAAATATTCTATACTGAAGATAAATGCTCTGACACAATAAATAATAAATTAAAATTAAATTTTTGGCTCTTACAAATTGGCTTGGTAAAATAAGATCCCATGAAACTCCAGTTAAAATGATTAATATGGCCCAATGTAAGTTAAAATAGGAGCTTCAAGGATTAAAACTTACTATATAAAAAACCCAATTAATTAATAAAGGAGTGATCATCCTCACTGCTTCTCCATTTGACAGACCTTTTTGACATTTGCCTGTTCTTAAATCTGAAATAAATAGCAATACAAAATAAAGGGTGCCTCATGATGGTTTACTACCATCTCAATGCTGTGGTCCCATCCATCAAGGCCCCCCACCCAATATCAAATATTGTTAATATTATTGATTCTATTCAATCCACAACCAGTAAATATTTTGCTCTTATAGATGAGCTAACATGTTCTGTTTAGTGCCTGCTTCAACAGCCTCTCAGCTGCAGTTTTCTTCCACCCCCGAATGGACACAACACACCTTTTCTAAGCTACCTATGAGGTATCTCAACAGTTTTTCATCACACACAATTTTTGCAGATAAGATCTTGATATCTACCTTTTTCGAGGAACACAGGTGTGACATTACATTAATGCCATCGTCTTTCAAGGAGCTTTTTCTGACACATTCATTAAGTGCATATAAGTCCAATATCTTTTTTACTTATGAATTAAAATCAACAGTCAGTCCTGTTAGTGTTTTCAAAAAAAAACTCCTTCATGGCAACCTTTTTCATGCCTCCTGGAGTCTCTGGACCACTCATGACAGCTATTAGTTGCCCCAGGGCTTCTAATGCAAGAAATTGCCCCTCTTGGTCTCATGCTATACACCATTAAAACAATAAATGCCTCGCTACCTACTGGGCTCTCCTGGAAATAGAGACTGTCACAAACCCCGAGCCTGTGACCCTCCATACCCAGCTTCCCATTATGCTTTGGGTCATGAAAGCAGCACCCCACAAGCTCGGCCCAGCTACCGAGGACTCCTTAAGACAAGTTGGGAGCCAAACCTGGGTACTCTGGTATATTCCACCTGCAGGAAGGCGTGACTTGCTCTGTCTTTAGTCCCTTGCCAGATGCCAGGGTGCTGGAGGAGGTCATTCCTCCCCCATACACCTGGAAAGCCCCACTGGATTAATTGAGTGAACAGTAATGGGGATTCTTAGACTATGTAAACAGCATTGCTAACCATCATATGTGCTGCTTTCCATCCCTTAGCCAGGGTGTCCCTCATAAAGGATGAGGCCCAAGAAACAACACACTTGACCAAACTTCAGGCAGTCTTTTTAGCACTGAATGCCCTGATCAGCAAATGGTCTCATCTTCACATTTATTATAAACTATCAGGCCATTATCTAAAAATTGTCCCCTTCAAGGTAAAACTCTGGAAATCTCTTGCCTCACAGACACCCAAAATATAAATCAAAATCACACATTTCTAGATATACTAAGGCCACAATGCAAGACCTTGCTAGGACACTCCTTATTCCCCTCAGAGTTACACGCATTACTAATAGTAACAAAGACATACATTTCACTTATTAGAATACACCATGCTGAGCTCTTGAAAAAGGCATTCAACATTCAATAGAGCATTTGTGTCCCTGATAGGTCTCAAATAGCTGTTTTAACTGAGAGACAAGGATATCCTCAACTCCTGTTCAAATTCCAGTCCAACAAATAAACTCCGAAAGTTCTCTAGTTTACCCCAGGCCTCAACCTGTTATTTATAATTTTTTTTTGAGACAGGGTCTCACTCTGTCATCTGGGTTAGAGTGCAATGGTATCATCATAGCTCACTGCAACCTCAAACTCCTGGGCTCAAGCAATCCTCCTGCCGCAGTCTCCTGAGTAGCTGGGACTACAGGCACATGCCACCATACCTGGCTAATTTTTCTATTTTTTGTAGAGACAGGGTCTCGCTCTTGTTCAGGCTGGTCTTGAACTCCTGATGTCAAGAACTCCTCCCACCTTGGCCTCCCAACGTGCTAGGATTATAGATGTGAGCCACTGTGCCCAGCCTTATTTTTTATAAATTTTTTATCTTATCCTCATCCCATAAAGGCTGGGGGCCAGATTGAAGACACATTCTTTCCTGGGACTCATTAACCATAGATCGTCCCACAGGTCAGGCTGCTGCTCATCTGACAGGGGACTTATTTGAACCTAAACTTCACCAACAATAAACCCCTGCCAGGTGCAGCTGCACACAATTCTGTTAATTGTTGGTCTTATTACTACTGGTTTGGGTGCTTATTCTCTTACACCTGGAGGCCCAAACTCTCCAGTAGACCATTGTTTCAACCAAACATATCAAATGCTGAGGCCCACATCAACTCGAGTGGGTACCCACTTGAAAAGTATACCCATTCCCACATCCCAGATGACATCACCCTGGCCCAATATCTATCTCACTGCTGAAGATGACATTGCCTCAGACAACATCGCCCCAACACAAGACCTCATGGTGATTCCTTAAAAAATTAAAAACAGAATTACCATATGATCCAGAAATTCCACTTCTCAGTATATGCCCAAAAGAAATGAAAGCAGGAACTTGAGCAGATATTTAAACACCCATGGTCACAGCAGCATTATTCACAATAGCCGAAAGATGGAGGCAACCCATTGTACATCAATGGATTAACAGATAAACAAGATGTGGTGTGTGTGTATATACATATACACAATGGAATATTATTCAGCCTTTAAAAGGGAGGAAATTCTGACATGTTCTACAACATGGATGAACCTTGAGGATATTATGCTAAGTGAAATAACCCAATCACAAAAAGACAAATACTGTATGACTCAACTTATATGAGGTACCTACAGTAGTTAAATTCATAGAGACAAAAAGTATAAGGGAGGTTTCCAGGGGCTGAGGGGAGGCGGAAATGGGGAGTTTTGTTTAATGGGTATAGAGTTTTTTTGCAAGAGATTTGTTGCACCACAATGTGAATGTACTTAACACTACTGAACTGGAAACTTAAAAATGGTTAAGATGGTAAGTTTGATGTATATTTTACAGTAATTTTCAAAACCTGATTAATAGAGATGATTATCCCCACTGCTTCTTGATTTGACAGCCCAATTTTCCTGTTCTTAAACTTGGAAAAAATAAATGGCATCTCCTGGTGGATTATTACAACCTGTGGTCTCATCCATTAAGGCCCCACCCATACACAATACCCAATATTACTAAAATTACTGATTCTATCCAATCAACAACTGGTAAATATTTTGCTATTATACATTCAGCTAATAATATATTCTGTTCAGTGTCTATTTCAACAGCACTTATCGTGGTTTGTCTTCACCTCTGAAGGGACACAATACAGCTCTTCATGCTACTCATAAGGTACCTCAACAGCTTTGCCATTGCATGCAGTCTTTGCAGAAAAGAGCTTACCTGCATCCACCTTTCACCAGGAGCACAAGTATAACATCACCCTCCAAGGAGATTCATCTGATACACTCATTAAGGACCTATAAGTCCAACATCTTTCAGTCCTTTTTGAGCTCTGGTGGCAACATATTCCTTATTTACAAATTTTATTTAATCTCATTGATGCTGCTACTTACAAATCAGCCCACCTTAAATGGGGCCTCCTCCAACAAAAGGCTCTACAGTATGGCCAAATTAAAGTAGATACACTCTCCCATTAGTGTCCTCAGAGACTCTTTCACTGTACAGGCTTTGGCACCATCTTCTCATGCCTCCTAGTGTACCTGAATCACTTATTTTGGCCATAAATTGACCAAGGATGTTTTAGAAAAGATATTGCTTCTTTCAGCCACATGCTATACACCATTAAAACAAAAATATCTGTATATACAAACATACAGGGCTTTCCTGAAAATAGAGGCTCTCACAGACCCTGAGCCTGTGGCCCTCCATATCTAGCTGCCTATTATGCTTGGAATCCTGAAAACAGTACCCAAGAAGCTTGACAAGGCTACCAAGGCCTCCTTAATACATGATGGAGTCAAACCTAGGCCCCCTGGCCTAGTCCATCTTCAGGAGGGAGTATCCTTTCCTGTCCTCAGTCCCTTGCCAGATTCCATGATTCTGGAGGAGGTCACCTCTCCTCAGACCCCTTGGCTACCTGGGAGGCCCTTGGGATTGACTGAGTGAACAGCAATGGGAGTTTATAGACTGTACATATAATGTACTGCCACTATCATAATGATGGAACTTAATGAAATGTTGCTGTTTTCCATCCTTTAGACAGAATGTCCCCAATGAAAGGATACAAGGGTCAACACAATTGGCCAAATTTCAGTCAGTCATCTTAGTACTGGATGCACTGGCCAACAAATGGCCCCATCTTCAAAGTTATTACAAACCATTGAGCCATTGCCTAAGCATTGTCTTCTTTAGGATAAAGAACTCTGGAAATCTCTTGCCTCACAGATACCCAACATATAAAGCAAAATCACACATGTCTGTGCATATACTAAGGCCACAATACAAGGCCTTTCCGGGACACTCCTTATCCCTTTCAGAATTACAGACGTTACTGATAGCAAAAAAGTCACATATTTCACTTCTCAGTGTACACAATTCTGGGCCCTTAAAAAGGCATTAAGTAGAACTTCCATGTCCCTGATAGCTATCATATAGTCAGTTAAATTGAGAGACATAATGGTATCCACAAACAACTCTTTTTCAAATTCCAGTCTGGCAAATGGACCCATAAATGTGTCTCTATCTTGCCCAGGCCTTAATCTCTCTTAATTTGAGTCCCCTTGGCTGACTCGGATCTTACACCAACTTTGAAAACTTTCCCATCACCCTTTTCTATATTAAGGAGGGATATGTGTCACTTCCATGTATATAAAGACTCATTATATATGAGACTACTATAGTTTGGATGTTTGCCCCTTCCAAATCTTACGTTGAAATTTGATCCCCAATGGTGGAGGTGAAGAAATAATGGCTGAAAATTTACCAAATCTGAGGAAAGGCATGGATGTACAAATCCAAGAAGCTCAATGAACTACAAATGGGATAACAACAAAGAAACCCCCCACATAGACATTTATAATCAAGCTATTAAAAGTCAAAGACAATGAGAGAATCCTGATAGCACCTAGAGAAAAATCGCATTCATAGGATTCCCCAATATCAGCAGATTTCTCAGCAGAAACTTTACAGTCCAGAAGGCAATAGGATGACGTATTTAAAATACTGGAAAAAACCCCTGTCAAATGAGAATTCTACAACCATCAACACTCTCCTTCAAAAATGAGGTAGAAACTAAGACATTCCCAGATAAATAAAGGCTGAGGGAGTCCACTATCATTAGACCTGCTCTACAAGAAATGTGAAAGGAAACCCTTCAAGTTAAAAAAAATACTAGATAGTAACTCAAAACCATATGAAAATATAAAGTTCTCCAGTAAAGATGTCCATGTTGATACATGGACAAATATTTTTAAAAACAGTATTATTGTAATATTGGTTTGTAACCCCACTTTTTATTTTCTACAGGATTTGGAAGACAAATGCTTAAAAACAGCCAAAAGTTTATGGTAATTGGTACACAATATATAAATATGTAAGTTGTGATATCAATAATGTAAAATGGAAGTGGGCAGAGCTATAAAGGAGTAGAGTTTTTGTAGGTAATTGAAATTAAGTTAATGTCAGTTTAATACATATTATCATTAATTTAGGACATTAACTCCAAATGGATCAAAGACTTGAATGTAATAGCTAAAATTATAAAATTCTTAGACAAAAACATAGGGGGAAATCTTTATGACATTGAATTTGGCAAAGATTTCTTGGATATGACACCAAAAGCACAGGCAAGAACAAAAATAGATAAGTTAGACTTCAATTCCATATAAATTGAAAGTTTCTAAAATTCCCTGAAAAGGAAATTGAACTTATTCTTTCAATATACAATTGACCCTTGAACAACATGGGTTTGAGCTGCACAGGTCCACTTATATGCAGATTTTATTCCACCTTTGCCACCCTGAGACAGAAAGACCAAGTACTCCTCTTCCTCCTCCTCCTGATCCTACTCACCATGAAGACAACGAAGATGAGGACCTTTATGATGATCCACTTCCACTTAATGAATAGTAAATATATTTTCTCTTTCTTATGATTTAATATTTTCTTTTCTTTAGCTTACTATAATGAGCTAAATTAATAAAGATTGAAACCCACAATTCAGTCGCCGATGAGTGACCTCTGCAAAGTATATCCTAAAACTAAAGGTTTTACCGTGAGAGATGATCAGACATGCCTCACCATGCCCCTCACCTTCTTGGAGATATCCTTTGTCACTCATTAACATGCCATAGCATGCAAGAAAACTGCAGGTCCCAATAATTAACTACAATAATAAAATCTTTCAGGGCTTGATCCTATCTCAAAGGATTCACCTTTAGACAATGCTACGTTTTAAAACCAATACACTCCCCGATCTTTAAACACCTTGACCATGTAAGACCGCCTGCGCCCACCCGCGGCCCAATTTAAGCACCCTTTTCGCGATGCCCATGTCAAACTTCCACTTATGATTATACTTTAACGTACCCGCCTAAGATTAAACCAAACCGTAACCCACCCCCAGCGAGTCCTTGCTCAAGGCTTCTTGGGATGTCGGATACATCCGTACCCTCCAATTGGCTTAGCAAAACCCCTTTGAATATGTCTACAGAGTTTGGCTTCTAATTCCCCTAATATTGGCAGCCAATCTTGGGGCTCCAGGGGAGACTCAGGACCCCGAAGGGAGTACCGAACTCGGCCCCAGGCCAGCATGGCCCTTTGGGCCCCAGACTTCGAGCTTCTGCCCTTGGCCAGAACTGGTCGGCCCCTTCCTAGCTCCGGACCCCGCTGGTTGGCTAGATGGTCTGGGTTTACTCTGAGCTGGTTCTTTCTAGATTTGCTGCTTGGAATCTACTTGACTGGAAGTGCACTTGAGGGCTTTCTTCCCTTGCCTTTTTCCCTCAAAATTAACCTCAATTGGCTGTGTCTGCATATTTGCACAAGGAGCCGAACTGTCTTTGGCATAGATAAATGAGAGACTGAGTTTCTCAGCTCTGAAGACAAG